>CM031601.1:35303311-35365811 GCA_018398815.1 Conus ventricosus
TCATACTGACTATTCAACACAGCAACACTGTATAGATTTTACAAGCAGAAAAACGTAATAATGACATGGTGAGTAGTCATGACATGGTGGGGTAGTCATACAGAAGGAAACAAACAAACAAAAAGCACAGAGTGGTCAGAGGAGGAGGTGATAGATAACCTAAGCAGGGAGAGGGGGAAGAGGGATGGTAGATAGATTGGGAGTGGGGATGAGTGATTTAGTGGATTAGGTTACATGTCTAGACGGTGTATTCAAAGTATGGTTTACAGAAGACTTTGCGAGTGGACGTGAATAATTTAATAGGATAATCAAATTATTGAGACATGAAATGTTTATGCAAATGTTGCTTGAAAAGTTTTGACGTATTCGTATTTTGTAGACTCGGTGGAGGTGAGTTCCAGATGTATGGTCCAGAGTAAGCTAGGCTTGTTTTATTTTGGTCAATGCGTGAGTAGGGGAGAAGGAATTTGTTCGAGCCAGAAGAGCTGTTCAATGTTGTAAAGAGGGCATTGATATAATATGGTATAGTAACTGTCGAGGTTGTAAACATAATTCATGCCTTGTTGAATTCCAGTTGCTTACTCAGAGGAAGTATGTTCAGCGCTTTTAGTTTTTCATCTGTTGTTAGAGATACAGCTGGATGGGATAGTTTTGCTGCACGTCTATGGAGAGAATTCAGCCTTTTATATGAACATCACTGATCCCGTCCCGCAGTGTTGAAGAGTAATTGATACGTGACATTATGTGTGCGTTGAACAAAAGTTTATTAAGCACAGTACTGTTGACGTAGCGCTTTAATTGAGATAACAGGAAAGGTTGTTTTTTTTTTTTAAATATTACTTTGCATACATTATTGAGATAAGATTTCCATTTCAATTCTTAATCTATTGTCACCCCTAAAACTCATCTACCTGTTCGATAGAAGTGCCATTCAGCTAAAGTTTTAGGCAAAGAGGAGTCAATTGGTGCTTTTGGCGGGTAGCTATAATCATAGATTTGGTTTGGGCTGGGTGTATGACAATTGAATTTGAATGACACCAGTCTGACATGTCATCATTTAGACTTTTCTAGAGAGATGTTTCTAAGTCTGTAGATCACCACCATTTGCTAGGTGTGACGAGTCATCAGCAAATAAATCTGTCGTGACTTTTTCATCTTAAATGGGCAATGGTAAATCATTGATGAAGATGCAGAATAGGAGGGGCGCCTAGTACTGAGCCCTGTGGGACTCCATGTCTGACAAAATCTAAAGTAGAGGTTTTGCCATTAAGCACCACATACTGGGTCCTATCGTTCAAGTATGATTGGAATAATGAGAATGTCGAGGAATGGTTCGAGTAGATAGACAGTTTCTTGAAAAGAACAGAATGATCAACAAGATCAAATCCCTTTTTGAAGTCAAGAAAGACAACCCCTGTCACTTGTGATTGGTTCATATCTGAAAGCGATGAGTCACACATTTGTGATAATGCTGTATGGCAGGAGTGATTACAGCGGAATCCAGATTGGAAAGGGTGAAATAGTTTGTTTTCCTCCTTGAACTGAAATACTTGTGCGTGTATGTGTCTTTCAAGGAGTTTGGATAGAATTGATAGTAATGATATAGGTCTGAAATTATTTGGATCCGACGAAATAATTATTGTGGGAAGGGGGATCACTTTGGCATTTTTGAGGGAAGGCATTAGTTTCAATAGATGAATTATATATGTAAATAAGAGACTCAACAATGTAAGGTGGAGCGAGTCTGAGAAGAAATGCGGGTATGGTATCGAGACCCATGGATTTTTTTCCTTCAACTGAGCTATGTGCATTCCTACTTCATGTACAGCAAGAGGGGAATCTTGAGTGAGTTACTGGATCCAAGCCTTTGTTTGCAATAATCTGTGAAGCTTGAGTAAGGATATCTGATAATGGCAGAAAGCGTGCATTAAATTTGTATGGAGTTGAATTTTGTAAATCTGTACACTGTTTATGTACAAAAGTGTTTATTTCCCTCCAAATGGGCGCTGTGGTTTTCGCATCCATAATCATTTGACTGAAGTGCTCTGTCTTGGCTTTTCAACTTCATTTGAAACAAAGTATCTCAGCTCTTTGTATTCGTCGAATAAATTTGATGGGTTCATCTGGGGATGCTTAATTCTTTTTTGATGTAACGGTGCGTGTATAGTTATGATGGTGAGGAATGTTTAGTACCAGAATGATAGTGCATTATTGACGTCAGAGTAATTATTAGTTAAGTGAAATGGGGAAGTCATAAAGGTATGCTGTTTCATCAAATTTTTGATAGAGCGGTATTGGTGGTTTTGGAAGCCTGAAGGACCACATGCAGAAGACTGGACAATGATTACTAATACCAGAATGTACCACTGAAATATCTAATATTGCAGATTTGTTGTTTGTGATCAATAAGAGTAGCAGTTGTTATAGTTATTCTCGCTGGGGGTGGGGTGGAGGGGATCAGTGTACACGTCCTTGCGTGGAACTCCGCTTTTGGTGATGAAGACAGAGGTATAGTCAGCATGCACAATGTTTCCTTTGGCACACACTCTTGCGAGGGTCATGTTGGAGAGGAGGTCTCTTTTAGGCAGTGCTGTCCCATTCAGGGGATGATGGAGGAAGCCAACAGCCTGGCCCAAGGGAAAACATGTTTGATGTTTTTAATTAGTTGTGTCCGTGTCTTTTCCGTGATTTATGCATGTTTGCACGCGTTCATAGCAATGTGAAGTATGATTTCTTGTGTGTTGTTGTTGCGTGGAATGTGTTTAAGCCAATGAATAAGGTCATCGACAGTGAGAAAGTCATCAGTTACCATATTTGTTCGTTATTTACTGGTTACTGTTCTCTGCCTCATTTAAGATTTTCTTTCATACCAATGAAATCGAAGTTGTCTGTATCTGTTACTGTTCGTCTGTATGTTTGTCTGAATGTAGGCCCTATTAAAGGTTGAAAAGGCTTGCCAGTCTTGAAGAATGTCAGTTTCTATTTGTTAATTTCCCAGTTGTTGCTGTGTAACTTTATCAGGCACAGGTGTATGGGCAAGCTTGGAACATTCTTTTATGGCGATGTTTCTGGTTTGTTCTGTGTGCTCTATGTTGTCATTTCTCCTAGGCGATTCAGCGTCACAAGCATTCATTTTCATTACGGGAGCAAGAGTTTGTTATGTATTTTAACAGTTTTTCACTTTATACACACAAGAGATCTCTGTCTGTCCATCAAAGTGTCAAAAAGCCTGCTCATAAAGCACTTGTCACAACTTCCCGCTGAAAGCTGGACTCAGAGCGATGTTTCCATTTCAGAACAGTGCTACTGAAACTGACCTGGCGGATTTTTTTTCCTTCGTTTTTTTTTTTTTTTTTTTTCTCATAAAATACGAATGGGCGTTAACTTATGCCTTGGAATTGAAAAATAAAGTAGACAGTCACATCTGGTTAACTTAATACAAGATTGTCCCAGGAAACAATCTTATATCAAGTTAATCAGATGTGACTTTCAATTTGATCGAGCGTGACAGAGTTAAAAAACAGAAAAAGTAAGGTCCGAAGCCAGTTTCTATCTGAATGATTGAAGAAAGGAAGAACAGCTGCGTTGTATATATGTACAGATGCAACATTGGCCAAACCACAAATATATATTTATACACTAAACTTCCTCCGTTCTCAAATGAGAAATATAAAACAATCTGATTTCACCTGCTTCAGCATTTGTAAGTTTTCTCTAAGAAATCATCCAGTCATTTGTTTAGCTCTCATGGTGTTATTAGGCCAGAATAATTATATATCTACGAAAACTTGCGCTCTATATTTCAACGCGCACACATAACATTGTTTTTGGTTGGTATCCGGCTAGTAATCCATACACACACAGTTTCCCTACCTGTCAACGTTTGTGATCCCTAGTTTCACAAGGAAAGATTTTCTCCAACTCTGTCGGAAAATTGTCATTTACAAAACTGGTAAATGGATGTTGCTTTGATTAACTTGTATGTGCATGGTTATTTGTTAACTGTCGTTGAAATAATGTGACAGGCGCGACAGTGTCCTTCACCGTTCACGCCAACACAACGTGACAAATGATTGCAGATCTGGATCTGTGTGGGTAGATTCCTAACGGATCAATTGCAGTTGAATCGGGTTAAAACCCACCTGTATAATTCATGTACTCAACATGAAGATGCAGTCGCGTGCCAAATGCGATTCAAAAGCACCGGATGATGTTTGCTATTGTGAATAATCTTTAGCTGTGGGCAAAATCAAATGATTTATGAATTTACAACATACAGTTGAAAGTAATTGTAACATTGTAATGTAAGCCTGATAGTTGTTCCTCATGAATTTTTTGGGTCATCTGGTGCAGAAGAAGACTGCACTCTCTCCAGTTGAACCGCATCCAGTGCTTGAGAGACTATAGACTGAACTCGTTCCTGCCACGTACAATCAGGGAATGGAACGATGAACTGACAGAGGCTGCAGTAACATCGGTTACTCTTGACCTTTTCAAGGCAAGAGCTCGCAGCCTCATCCAATAAACTAAACTCTTTTTTTTTTTTTTTTTTTTGTCGTCGTCACAACCCCCAAAGTGTCAGAATAATCAACCTGATGATTGTGGACATTAATGGATGATGGATGATGATGATGATATTAGTGTACAGTCACTCTTTTGTTTCATAAAATAACACAGCCAGCAAGGTAATTTGAGCTTGAATATGTGACAGAGATGAATAGAATTTGTGAAGGCAATAGAAAAATAACAAACAAAACAAAACAAAATACCAGTAACAAAAAGCCACGTAATATGATTGTTATATAGCTTAACCTCACATCAGAATGTGATAGTTTGTGCATACACACACACAGAGATACACACAGGGTTCGTACAGGTTGGAATTGGTTGGGAAAAACTGAAGACATTTTTCCAGGTTGGGAAAGTCAAGGAAAAATGACACTGGGTTGGGAAAGTTTGGGAGAAACAAAATTTTTACTCTTGGGATCTTAAATTGGGTGATAACACTCTACTGGCAGATGAAAACACGTTGGGCCCATTCCACGGTAACTGACATGACATTTAGAAACCACTTTTGGAAATAAGACAAATCACGTGTAATGAAAAAGTTGTTATATTCTCATATAAAACAGCATTTCTAGTTGAGTGCATGTTAATGAACACATTTATGCAAAAGAAAACTAGGAAAATTCTTCTAACAGGATTCTAGGTCAGGTTATCCTGTTGATAACTGACATGACTCACAAAATGCAAATAATTCATCATAGTTGTCAAACTTTCAAAAAGTCAAGAATGCTTCAAAGTATTTTAATGTAGTTAGTTAACAAGTGAATTGAACATAGTTCTTCTTCTTCTTCTTCCTAAAATACTGGTTCACTCAAAAACGAGTAGGTCACCAGCGCGCATGTTAAAAAGTAAAATAAAAATAACATAAAATAGTGCGACTCAGACTGTTGTCCCCTGGAGCAAATTTGGCAACAAGGGGTCGCACTCGATATTCAAGAAGTTAAAAGCAATGGCCAAATTCAGGCCCAGTTAACAGTAAAATATCTGGGAAAGTAAAAAATAGAAAAACATCAATATGCAGATCTCAAAACTGTTGATGCATTAATAGTTGTCTTAAATAGACAGTAAATAATCTGATCATCAATAGATGCACTTCTGGTAACTGGCACGACAAGTGAATGGTAACTGACATGACACTCTGTGAGGATCATTGTCCTGGGTTCACTGTTCAGCCTGCCTAGTAAGTTAACCCATACGCTGGTTGTCGCGACATATGTCACGGCATTACGTCATGGCTGTCACTGGTTGTCGCGACAAAAGTCGTGCTGTAGGGTGAGCCTTGCGAGCCTAGTTTCACAGACACATGCAGATGTTATACGAAACTATGGCTCAGTGACAAACTAATTTGCATGAGTGACTGAGCGAGCCCTGGGACATGGATTTTCAATGTTTTAGCTTAGTTTATGGTTAGTAGCAGCTTGTAATGCATAGTGCGACTTGACTCGTCTGACGAACAAAAATGGCGGCGCCCGAAGCAGAACATGATAGAATTAGGAACTTCTTTGAAGATGTTTTTGCTGAATTTCTTGTGGAAAAAGCAGGTGAAGAAGAAGTTATGAACATTTTGAATGAACTGGGTGTGATGGGTGATAGTTTTGATTTAGATCAAGCATCATGCAATCGTGATTTTGAGATCGACATGGACAGTGACTGGATGAGTGCCTAAGGGTGAGGGGAATCTCAAGATGCTATTCAGTGGGGAAGAAAAACTCAGTGCAGCGCTTCCAGATGATCCTAAACCTTTCAAACATATATGACGACAGTGTGGGCTGACTATTACATTTGTTGATAGTGACCATTTTTTTTGTGTGTGTGTGTGTGTTAGCAGCACATGATTTCAATGTGAAAACTGAACTGTACCTTATTCATTCTTACCTGAATTACCTGCGTGAAAGACGGGTATAACCCACACTGACTTTCCTTTGAAAAAGGCTATGACTTATTTCTGGATACTGTGGAACACCATAGACTGGATTATTTGTGAACAAGCTCTTGAGAATGACAAGCAGGATGTGCCACCTGTTTTCACCTGTTATTTTCACATTCTGGACAGGTCAGCACCTAATCAAACACTCACAAGCACACCAGTTCTGTTTTATATTATTCTTTATTCAATTACTAACAATTTTTATTCTGCATGTCATGTTCAAATACTAACTAACCGTTGAAAAGTTATGCATATCATACAAACGTAACTATTCTTTTAAAACTTTCCTTCTGGAAATTTACCAGACAACATACTTAATAACTAGTACGTTGTTAAATAACCAGTGTAAGGGTTAATACTGTAAAAGCAACAGATAATTAGTAACTTTAGGTTTGCTATTGAAAAGCCTTGAAATAGTGGTATAAAACACTAATTATTCTTCAGACCTTCTTTAAGATTCTTTTTCTCGTTTAGCTGTTGTCTTGCTATGAATTATTATTAATACCAACATATTTGTTTCTGCTGCCTGACAAGCAAGGATTTTGTTTCATCAGATGTAGATTTTCCAGTTTCTGTGATAGAAGTCTTACTCCACTGAATTGTGCAGTTCCTTCCAGTTCAGCCATGATGTGCTCTTCTACAACACTTTCTACTTCACAGCATTTGTGACGTTCCCCTAAAAGCATCTTTCTGTTTTGACTTGACAGACAGCTGCATTGAGAAGTTCCTCCTCAAGGGGGGTATCCTTATTTGTTTTCCTCAGCGTCCTAGCAAAAGTGTAAAAATTTTCAGACATTGTGATCCTTGTCAGAACAAATGCTAGCATGTAGTGTTTAGAATGAAGTGAATTTGCTCTTTCCTACCTTACATTGTCATTTTCTTGCTTGAAAAGTAGTAGGCCTCCATCACATTCATCATCAGGATTTTGTTTTGTACCTGACATTTTTTTTTTCATCATGAACCACAGTGACAAAGTCCTTTCTGCCTGACATTTGTCTGGAAATGTCATCATGTTCATAGAATTTGTGAATCATGTCTGCAATATCAGTGGGAAAATGCATCTCTATGCCTTTGGTTTGTCAACTGGTATGCACTGCTCACTGACAAGTTTGCAAATCACTGCGCTTCTTCTTGGTGTAGTTGGAAGTGATTTGTTGATGACTTTTTTCATCACCTTTCCAGCAGCCTATCGAGTTGAAAATGCATGAGTTAGTGAAGGCAATTTTTCAATCTTGTTGGCCATTTTTGCGTTCCAAAGTAGCTGTTGAACGATGGTGTTTTTTTGTTGCTCCTCTTTGCGACGAGTTGGGGACCAGTTTTTCCAGCATTCTGCCTGTTGTAGTCAGTTCCTTTCTCTCACTGCAGCTCGCTTTTCCTGCAACATTTGTTCGCGGCATCTCTGCATTTTCATTCGCGGTAACATCACCATGATGGCAAATCAGTGGAATAGAAAATATGACAAATATTTAAGCAACACATAACAAAGAGTAAACATAAACCTCAAAGTCAAACACACGCTTGCGTATATGCACACACACATGCACATTTGTACACACACACATGCATGCACAAAAGAAGGCAAATTCTCTACCACTGGTCACTGCAATCATAGCTCTCTCTCTTTTCTCTCTCTCTCTCTTCTCTCTTCTCTCTCTCTCTCTCTCTCCTCTCTCTCTCTCTCTCTCTCTCACACTCTCTCTCTCATTGACGTGACATGCAAGCATACATGCACATACAATCCCACATGGACACACACATGAAAATATATATGTATAGGCTGCCACACATTATCTCATACTTTAAAAAGATTTTGTAAAATTAGTAAACACAAATTGAAACAGAATGTCTTAAAAGGCAATTGTCATGTCAGTTACCTCAGTCATGTCAGTGACTGTCATGTCAGTCACCTTATTATAGCCAACAGTGCAGGAAAAATTTAACTTTAACATTTTAAGTATTTCCTATGCATTAGACAATGACAAAGGCAGAAAGTACAAAATGTGTTTGTCATAATCCATTTCCTTTCTTAATGGTAAAAACTTTTATAATGAAACGTAACTGACATGACACATTTTCTGACCATTCTCCATCATGTCGTTTAAAATCTAGAATCACAAATCTGTAAATATTAGGGAGAAATTGCAATGAGATGTTCATTTAAGTATTTAAAGAAAGAAAACTTACCTTCAAGATCAGAAGAACTTTGATGGAACAGGACTTTTGTATTGCATTGTAGCTCAAAGCCTGTGGTCTCTGTCAGACATCAAAATTCAGTTCCATCATCAAATTGGACGGCCTTCGCGATTTTCCATCAAGATTATCTTTAGAAAATCCTGAGAATTTTCAGCTTTTTTGTGTGATCTCTGCAAGTCGGTTAGGTTTGAGATTATTATAATAGGATGCAAAAGGTTAGAGGCATTTTTGAAGGCTAGGAGGACGTTTTACATTATCCCCAACCATCCAAAGACTCCAAAGAGAAATTTTGTCAAATCTATGTTACTTTTGTTATGCTTTACCTATCATTTGTGGAAATGAAATCCACAGAAATTTTGCAGAATCCTGGACAGAATGTACACTGTTTCAGTGTGAAGACATTTTCTACAAATGAAAAATGCTCCACATTTGGACAGTTGAACTACCCAAGGAAGATAGGTAGCCAGCCATATTTTGTAACTGAAAAATCTTTTCATGACAGCTGAAGAGCAATAATGACAGCAACTTCTTGGTCAGTACTTTGTCTGCCACACTTTCACAGTCTTGATGCAACATTTCAACCTTAACAGCATGCTTATGATCATTGTTCTCTGCTTATCAGGTAAGAGTAGCAGTCTTGAAATCAGCGTTTTTTGTTGTAAAAACTGCAATTTATAAATTTTGATGCATAAGTGACAACTTACGTGTGTGTCATTTTATGTCTCTTTTGGTTGTGCTTTAGCAAGGAACAGTCTCACAGCCTACTTCCCTGAAATTAAGATGTACGTTCTTTTTTACACTTTAAACTAGTAGATTTACATCAGGCCACGTGATGTTTATCTCATGTCACAGAACCTGGAATATAATATTAGAATGAGGAAAAAAGATGGGATCAGCAATATGTTCATTATCAGTTGACTTTTTTGTTGTTTTTTTTTGTTGTCCCAACCTCTGCACCATCTCAGAGGCAGTGTACCTACGCCGCTCATTGTCCACAGCCACAGCCCGGTCGGCCCTGCCGCAGCCCCGGCACCGGCAATCCGCAGGGAGCAGTCAATGTCAAGTCGTCAAGAGGCAACCCACCGGAGGAGACACTGCACTGCTGCCGAGTCACTTTGGTGGTGTTCAGTGGCACCTGTTCTGATCTAACATACGCAGGACACCATCTACTAAGCCCCCTACTGACGACAATAATTGCTTAGTCACGGAGCCGGCGTGAGTGAGCTCTCCCTCCGGAGGGCGCCACCAGTCCGTCCAATGACAGCCCCCATGGACTCGCTGATACCAGTGACCCTGATGGAACCAAACCAAGGCCACAGACGTGGAGAGGACATCGAAATTGAGGTCACCATGAAAGCAGGGCATGAAGGGCCACAGAATTTGAGACATTTCTTTGTAATGCTGATCAATGAGAATGAGGATGATTAAGATGATGCTACGGATTTCCATTTCGGTCTGAGACTACATGACTGGGCAGTACTCTACGCTTCCTTTCATAATATATCCCGGCGTCAACCATGCCCGAGAGATACAGGCACCTGCAGTGTTGGTCAGGAAATTTGAGCAACACTCACAGAAACGCATCCGTTAAGTGGATGAAACTCGACTGTGTGGTCCCAGTCTTCCCAATTGAGTCCGCAGCAACTCAACTCTGGATAGGAGCCGGTCGGGGCAGAAAAACCCACATGACTTCTGATGGGATTCGAACCCACGACCTCCCAGCCGGGAGTCCGCGACACTATTTTTTTTTTTTTTAATCAGTTAACTTGCTTGTCTCTATATTTATTTTTTGATTGGTCTGCAAAGGAAGCAAAGCAGTGTTCTAGAATTCTTTTTCTAACAGGATGACTGCCATTTTGTTTGTTCTGGATGGCAGCTATTTAAGCACTTCTGGTTTGTTATTTGAATGGTCATGCTGTTTCAACTGTGCATGTTGTGTAACCTGCTGTGGTTTCGCTGTTCTTTGGCTGTTCACATCTGAGTCCTTGACTTTGAGTGGCAGTAGATCTGAAGTGGTTTTTTTTTTTTTTTTTTTTTGGAAAGATGTGACAAATGTCACCTAGAGATCCAAAAACATACAACAGCATGGGAATTTTTTGTAACTTTATGCAAGAATCTGGCAGAGAAATGGCTCTGGCAGAGCACTGCACTTCTGATTGATGATAGGCCCATAGATGATAGAGCATCAGATATAATATAATATATTGATGGATTACTTTAAAAAGTTAACCCGTGACTGCTTGCTTGTTCTTTAGCATTACTAATGCAGAAACTTCTGGACCTGTTTCAACCAAAGTTTGTCAAAAGATGGAGTGTAGTCCAGATATCTTACTTAAATTTTGGTGTGGATCTGTGGTAAAATTACTAAAAATACCACCAAATACAAATAGCAGATCCAGGATTGTTCATCAAGATTAAAAGTACATGGAGAGTAACTCCTTCCATTTTGTATTCAGAAAGATTCTTCCTCGGGGATCAAGCAGGGGATTCAGGATATGCTCACATTATTGATAAGCTCCTTAATTCTGACATGTGTGAGATTTTTCTAGGCACATATCTCCAGTATTTCTAAATGTAACATTCTCAAGAATCGATTAATTTCAAGAATTTGAAAAAGCCTCTGAGATTTTGGCAATGAGCTACTCGTGTACTTCTTTCAGTTGTTGCATTTTGTTAGGATTATACCATTTTCTGATACAGTCTGAAGATCCTTTCTGAATTGCTAGTGGGATTCCTACCATTTTACTCATAAGATGGGTAACACAGAACTTTGCAAAATATAGGCACAGTTTCTTGGCTTCTTTGGTATTTTTAAATGTAGCCTCTCAGAACTCAGTATTTTCTAGCAATAATTCAAAAATTCAAGGCAGAGCATTTGAGATCAAAATTAGGCAAGAGGTGACTTTTTGATTTCTATGGTGAACAGGCGGTTGTAATGCTTTCTTGTTGTAATTTTTTTTTTATAAAACCATGCCTTTGTCTGACTTGAAATAGTCACAGTATGGCATCTGACGTGAATAATTGGTGGAATTTGTACGTTTACTGTTTTCCTGATTATGTGTGATCAGAGATACTGGGATTACAGCACAACAGTTGAAGAGTACATAGGTTTTACTTATTCCATTGAAATTCAACATTGAAAGTTGACATTTCATTGTATGTTAAGTCAGCACCTTCATTTTAGCACTTTATTGAGTTTTGTATTTTTTTTAACAATTTGTAAATTTCTGGTTAATAAACCCTGTAATTTTGATTTTTTTAAGGCAATGTCAGGGTTTTGAACTTTTCAGTGTAATTTGATATTGAAATTTGTGAGCTTGATAATGTGCGTGTACTGTAATGTTAAACTTAGAAGATTTGTCATATATGAATCTACTGCCATTTTAGGACATCCGTGATCCTTTCTTGAAATTTTAGTCTCTTTTAAAGAGAGGTAATAATTTACTACAAGCTCTCTCTCTCCCCTCTCTCTCTCTCTCTCTCTCTCTCTCTCTCTCTCTCTCTCTCTTCTCTCTCCACACACACACACACACACAAACGCTACATTCACACTGGTCACACATACACATGCACACTGTTACACTCTCTCTCTCACAAACACACACACACACACACACACACACACACACACACACACACACACACACACACACGCACTCGTGCACACATGCACGCACATACAAACACACACACACACACACACACACACACACACACACACCACACACACACACTCACACACACATACACCAACACCATTTAATTACACATACTCTACCATGGCTCACTAATGCACTAAGCGATAGCGGTTTGCTATCCCTGCCTCGTACACAGTAAAGTCTGTACGGACAAGAACCCGAAAGGGGCCTCATGTCTTGCGCATGCTCAGATCATTTCTCTTTTCTCAGCAGCCATATTCCCTGCTAGCCTCGTGCACTCCAAGCAGTTAAGTATTTTTTACTTTTTCTCACAATTGATTGATTGTTGCTGCTGATTTTATTGTTTTTGCATATGCTTTCGCTTAAAAGGGAGAAATGTACGTGAAGCGCTAAGCGTTTAGGTGGCAAAGCCAGGGTTTCGAAGACTTTTTTTTGTTGATCTCGCTAACTCGTAGGCCGGTGTTTTTTCTTGTGTACCGAAGCCCACTCTCTCTTCAACGCTCTCTCCTCCTCATTCTCTTTCTTTACAGGGTCTCCTCAACTCAGCTGCGGTTCTGTTGAGGTGACGGCAAGCCCGTACCTCACCCCCCTCACATTCTCCCAGTGATCGACTCAGCTGCGGTTCTGTTGATCCTGTGCGGGGGTCCCCTCAACTCAGCTGCGGTTCTGTCGATCCTGTGCGGGGGTCCCCTCAACTCAGCTGTGGTTATGTTGAGGTGACGGCAAGCCCGTGCTCACCCCCGTCGCATTCTCACAGTGATCCACTCGTCTGCGGTTCTGTCGATCGTGTGCCTGCATCCTCACCCGTCTTACATTCTCACGGTGATTGACTCAGCTGTGATTCTGTCGATCCTGTCCCTGCATCCTGTGTACAGCTCAGCCGAGGTTCTGCTGCACACATCTCAATCGTCATGGCTGAGTTACGGATGCAGGTTCCCTCATTTTGGGGGGATAAAGGGTCGGGCGAAGCACATTCTGAAGGCTTAGCCCCTTCTTCACCCTCTCGCCCGATTTCAGGCCTGCTCTTGCCGGCACAGCCGTTGGCCAAGACAAGGGAGATAACAACCCTGTTATGGTTGTCTGACACTCAGTCCTGGTTGTCTCCCTTGCACTGCCCTTGCCTGGCTTTGCCCTGGCTCCTACCTCTGTCTTCTATGCAGGACAGAGTGCATGGTTTCCTTTGGCACATGCCGGGCAACCCGCAGGGGCTGGCCCCTCAGGTACCCCTATGCCGGCTTGGGCCAGCAGGCACAACCTCAGCCCCCCTCGGCCCAGCAGGCACAGTTTCAGCCCCCCTCTGCGATAGGGCAGAACTTCCAGCCTTGGGCGGCATGGGCCCCTCACATGGCTCAGTGGCTCTCTGCCATGGGGCTTCCCCAGCCCCCTGCCATGGGGTTTCCCTGGTGGCCTGGCTTTATGCCTGGCACTCCAGCAGCAAAGGCTTCTCCTTCGCCAGCCCACTGGCAGACCCCTCCCCAGGGGTTCCAGCAGGTTCAGACCACCCTGGACTGTCTGGTTTACCACCACGTTCGTCCACACCTAGGTCGGTCGCCTCCTCTGCCTGCAGTACTGAGCAGGCATACTCGGGGTCAGGATGAGGACCTGATACCCTCCTCCTTTTCCTTCAGTGACTCTTTGGCCCTCCTGGCTTCCTATGTGCCCGGAGCTGTGTCCACCTCCCAAGATGCCTGGGCTCCCTGTCCTTCGGCAGCCGAGCTCGCCTTGGGTGCACTGCCTCTCTCCGCCCCTCTCACCTCTCTCTTAACCTTTACCAGCCGTGTCACTGTCGGCCAATAGTGGCTGACGGGATTTCTTTCCCTTGAGCCGCGTCAGCCAAGGCTGGGTGACGGACAGACAGTACATTCTGCCGTGTCAGCCACTATCGGATGACGGGAACATAAAAAATTCCTACACTTTCCATAAAATGATCCAAGGGAAATAGGTCTGTAAGTGTAACTAGTCTTGGGATGTCGTAGCGAGTTGTAGACCTTACTTTCAGTGGCCTAACATGAACTTGGCTGACCCCAGCAGCTTTGAAACAAAGGAACTGGCGGCACCGGGCTTTCCCGCTAAGCGCGCGTGCGGCAGGTATTTCCTGTGCCAGAAAAAATGTCGGTCAGGTGAAGGGGTGGTAGCGATGTCTTGCTCAATGAAGCGCTTGAAATCATATTACAAAGTGGATCTGGTGATGAGGGGACTGATAAAGAGATAGAAAACTATGAAAGAGAAGAGGAAAGTGAATTGTTTGAAGATGCAGCAATCCCTTCATCTTCTGATTTGGTGTTGTAAAAGAAGGGAATAGAATGTAAACAAAGAATTTTTTTTACTTGTCAGACATGTTTTTCAATGCACAGTTGTGTCTACACATTGAAAGTAAATGATTCGAAATAACTATGTTCGATTAGTTGAGTGTTTGTACTTTCCTATGACATCTAACACAACACTGTCAGTTGTTGTCTAGCTACCGTAAAAATAAATTAAAAAGTGGTGAAATATGTGCATCGGCAGGGACTGAGCGCCATGCGCGAGCATGTGGCAGCAGGGAATTGTGCTGTATGCGCCGCTCTCGGATAAAGAGTATTAAGGCATCAGGCATGGTAGCCGACTCTATGAGGAGGGCACAAACCAGGGTTAGGGGCACAGAGGCACAGGACATTCCGCCAGGTTCTGTTCCTGATTTTCTTGGGGCCTTAGCGCATGGGAAGTTTCGGAAGCCGGAGAAGCTCCCATTCGCACATAAGGCCTTTATGTCCCATGACTCTGTCCCAGATTCCCACCTCGCCCTTTCCTAAGAGGACCTCCTCCTTTTGCAGGAAAAGTCTTGGTTTCAGCATTGGCAGGTCGCTCTCTCAGAGCGCTGCCTGGCAGATTGGGAGAAGATTGCTAGGAGGGGTCTGGAGGTGGTTTTGGTGATGGACTCCTTCTTCATAGTGCGGTATTTGCCCTTAACCTGAAGAGTGCCTTTAAGCCGTCAGCTGACGCCGCAGTAAAAATGCTTTCCCAGTGCCTATGGGCCGTCCACTGACGTCATGCATTTTTCTTGAATTTTCATTCGTTACTATTTCTATTAACGGACTTAAATAGAGTGTGCGTAGTAAGCCTTATATGTCTGTAGTATTAAAATGATATGCAAATGACCACACGTGAGGGGAAAGACCATTTATTCTCATCACCGACTGGATGACCAGCCAGCACTTTGTCCTACTTGCAAAGATGGCGGCACAACCTTCGACAAGCGTAGCGACCAAATCAACATATTTACACAGCTGAGCAGGCTCTGCTAATCATTTTTGACAAAGACAGTAATCTTTCATTCAATGACTTACTCGAGCATGAAGGTGAGATGATGGTAGTGATGGAATTGCCGACCATATTCGTCAGTTATTGAGTCGGGCTGTGTGACCGCAGTGTGTGTTCAGCTGTGTCGAACGAGCTAGCCTAGTGTGTACTCTGCACTGTGTGCCAGTGGCCAGTGATGTGATAGTCGGCCCGAGAGGGGAGCGCGGCCTGCTCGCGGCATGACACGGGGCAGAGGGAAAGGTAGGGGAAGAGGTGGAGTGAAAGAGAGGGTTAAAGTCCAGCAAGGGGACGTGGTGAGGGGAGGGGGCGTGGTCGTGGACTGACCTGTCTGCTTAGAGTGTGAGCGTCTTGATAGACTTCTTAACTGTTTTACCTTCATTTACAGGTGTAGTGTGACAATACAAACTTTATTTTCAACTTTTTTGCTTTGTGTTCTTTTTTGGATGTGAAGCTGTAGTGGTAAATACAATATGTTTTTGATCGCACAAAAAAATCTATCCAAATCTAAATGCCTAAATATATTTTTTATTATCAGAATTAAAACAAAAGAAGCCCAGATTCAAAATCTTCATTCAATTTCCTTCAAAAATTATATATATTTAATTTTTATATCTTTTGTAGTTTCTGAGCTAGAATTTTTTGTTAACCCTCTTCAGTATGCACTTACCTGAGCTTAGTTACGCCGAAAACCATCGGCAAGATAAGTAACTCCGTAATTTGAACATGATTACCCATTTAAAAATTAATTTTAAAGAGAGGAAACGAAATAATGAAATAAAAATCATTTTAACAATTCCTACGAATATATATGTTGTTATATCATAAGTTTGAAGAATGTCACATGAGCCATAAATTACTCAGGAAAAAAAAATCTTCAGAACTTCCTTTCGAATCGTTGTTTATAATATCTGGAACCTCATCCCTGTCAAAATCTAGGTCACTGTAAGCTTCATCACCCAGCACTTTCATTAAGTCTTATGCCGTAAATCCCACAAATCACAGTATCTTCATTACTAAATCTCATTATAGAATGGCAGAAATCAAGCTTAGCCATGGTGAAAAACAGCATTTCGACCACAAAACTTAAAAAATTCATAACTCAGGAACTACGGCACATATCGACTCGCGTTTTTTTTGCAAACGGAAGTGAATGGCTACAGGAAGAAGGAAGTCACGTTCTTGCGAGACTTCCTTTTCTACGAGAAACATGGCGGCGTCCATTGTTGCCACATGTTTTACCGGGCGCTGGTAGGCGCTCAGCCTTTTGGCAGTGTGATTTCCGGTCAGATTCTAGCGGGTGCATGCTTATCAAGAGAGTTAATTATTACCCCCAAATCATTAGATTTCCCTGAGGAAGCCTTTGTTTGTAACATTTTCAGGCAGTGATGGATGCAGTGCCCCTGGCATCTTCAGTTGCAAGCTCTTCCTCCTCCTTAGCCTGTCTTAGAGTCTTGCCGCTTAAGACTGGTTCTGTCTTTGGGAACCATGTACAGGCAACCATCAAGAGCCAGGCTGAAATTAGGAGGGACCTCGCTCTTCACTCGGGTCTCTCACGCCCCACGGGGAAGCGCCTTGCTCCGGCTACCCCTTCCCAGGGCACTCCACCGGCCATGGCCTGCAGATCCTTTGGACACAAAGGGTGTAGGGCTAGACAACTGGCCAAAGGCAGATCAGGTTCCCAACCTCTGAGCCAAAAACCTGCCTCTTTGTAGGTGGCTCACCACCAGTGACTAACCCCTGACCAGGGGCCATCATCTCCTCACAGCTGACCCTGTGGGCAGTCTGTCTCAGCGACTCAGTACCTGGGAGCGGCTTCCTGCAAGCCAGTAGGCCCTGTGGGTGATCAGGTTGGGGTTTCGCCTTCCATGGGATTCACGAAAGGCCTCCCTCACGCCTTTCCCTCCTTTCCTCCTCAGGGTCCCGGGGCCACTCAGGTCTTAGACCAGGAGGTCCTTTTGCTTTTAGCCAAGGGGGCGACGGAGGCAACAGTTTCTCTCCAGGATTTTAAGGCTGAATCTTTGTGGTCCCCAAAGTGTCTGAGGGTTGGAGACCCATTCTGGACCTCTCGCCCCTAAACAGGTTCCTCCAAGACCTCCACTTTTGGAAGGAAACCCCCATGTCAATCCCGGACGCCATGTACCCGGGCAACTGGACGGTATCCATCGACCTGATGGTGCATACTTCCACCTCGTGATTCACCCAAGGGACAGGAAGTATCTCTGGTTCGTTTTCAGGGACCGGGTCTTCCAGTTCAGGGCCCTTCCCTTTGGTCTGGCCCCAGCTGCTTTGGTCTGGCCCCAGCCTGCTTGGCAAGCTCTGCAGGTTCTAGACCTCTGTTAAGACTTGGGGTTTGTTCGCAACGAGGAGAAGGCAGACCTCACCCCGTCACAACAATTTCAGTTCCTGGAAATGTCTCTCGACACAACCAGGTGGTTGTTATCACCAACCCCCGAGCGTCTAGTACGCTTCCGGGTCCTCTTAGCCCACCTCCTGTCTCTGGATCAGGCATCGGCCAGGAAGTTGGCACCCCTTCTGGGATTGATGGAGTCATTGGCCCCCCTTGTACCTCTTGGTCGGCTTCACAAACGCCAGTTCCAGCGCTGATTTCGGAAGCTTTGTTCCCAAACGTCTCAGTCTAGGGTCCTTCTGGTTCCTCTCGGCCATTGGTTCCAAACCTCTGTGACCCAGTGGCACTCTCAGTCCTGGCTATCCCAGGGAGTCCCTACCACGCCTCCCCCTCTTCATGAGTACCTGTTCAGGGACACATCCAAATCTTGGTGGGGGGAGGGGGGTGCCCACATGGGCTCTCTGACGGTTGATGGGGGGGGGGGGGCCACGTGGGCTGTCTGACGGCAGCCGGGCGATGGCCATAGAAGATGAGTTCCTGGCACATCAACCTGCTGGAGCTGGAGGCGGTTTTTTCAAGCCCTCTGGGAGTTTCTTCCCTTTCTGACAGGGAAACACGGACAACTCAACCGTGGCTTGTTATGTCAACAAGCAGGAGGGGGGGGGGGGGGGGGGGGGGGGGGGGGGGGGGGGGTCTCTTTCTCCTTGTCCCTGAGGGTGGAACAACTTCTTCTCTGGTGCGAGGATCAGTCCATCTGGATCTTGGCCAAGCACGTTCAGGGAAGATAAAGTCATAAACATTCTTGTGGACTCCCTCAGCAGGTTGCACATGATCCTTCCCTCGGAATGGACTGGTCCATTGGTCCTGGAACCAGTCTGGGCTGCGTGGTTCAAACCACCAAGTAGACCTGTTTGCCACCAGGTTCAACTGCCGCCTCCAGCTGTATGTTGTATCTCCAGTTCCGGATCCGAGGCTCTGGCGGTGGATGCTCTATCTATCCCATGGTCGGGCCTGACACGATAGGCTATGCTGTCTCTCCATTTCCCTTCCTGGGAAAGTTCTGTGGAAAGCAGGGAAGATGCTGATCCTCGTGGCCCCCAGCTAGCCGGCCCAAACATGGTTTCCGGATCTGCAACGCCTGTCCCACGAACCTCAGATAAAGCTCGCCCTGACAACAAGGTCCCTGCTCCAGCCACAGTCAGGCATTCCAGACAAGCAATCCAGACATGCTAACCCTTCACGCCTGGCTACTGTGCGGGATGAGCAGTCTACACAAGGCATTTCCCCATAGTAATTGGCCTTGTGGAGCAAGCTCACATGCCGGGCACACAGGAGGTATACAGCGTCCACTGGAACAGCTGGCTTTCTTGGTTCTACCCCCATGCAGTGTTGCCCCACTCCCCTTCTCGCTTTGAGTTAGTGAACTACCTCGCCTTCCTCTCGTCTGAGAAAAGACTTGCAGCCTCGTTATGTGAAGGTTCACAGGGCTGCTATTTGCACCATCATCTGCCAGTTAGGCGGCGCTTCCTTTGCAGACGACCCCCTTCTGCGGGATCTGATCAGGGGAGCCACTCTGCTAGAGGCTTGAACCCCCTGTCGTACCCTAGCCCTCTTCTCCCTGAGGCTCCCTCCTTATGAGCCCATCAGGGAGTGTTCTCTGAAGTTCCTCTCCTTCAAGACAGCCTATCTCGTTTCTCTGGCTTTGGGGGGCACTGCAGTGAAGTCCATGCTCTTGGTAGCCTTCCCTTCTGCTCCTCCCCAAATTCTTAAACAAAAACCAGTTGCCAGGTTCGCCTTTTCCTACTATCTCCATTCATCCTCTGACCTCTGTCCTCACCCCAGACGATGAAGCTAGTGCGCGCCCTGCGAGTATAGAAAGTGGACGGAGTCTTCTTGCTCGAAGTAGCGCCATCTGTTTCTCTCTTTCAATGAAAGTTATAAGGAGGACATCAGACGCTCATCAATCTCTCGATGGCTGAGAGAAGTAATCAAAGCTGCATATGCAAGGCCTGGCACAGATTTAGCTGTCTTTTCACCAAGGCCCCATGAAGTTAGAGCATTGGCTTCGTCACTGGCAGTTGCCCACAATGCCAGCATTCAGAGTGTATTGGCATTCCCCAGACACTTTCATCCAGTTCTGCCTGCGTGATGTCTCGCGTCTGCACGATGATGGGTTTGAAGGTATTGCCTTAGCTGTGGTGGCTCAAGCATCTGATCTCCACCACATGGCCTGGCTCTTCTTGCTCCTACAGACGTTAACCAGGTAAGCCCACCTTCCGGTTAGTGCTACTCTGCATTAGTGAGCCACGGTATAGTATGTGTAATTAGAAGGAAATTTTCTTTCTATAATTACGTTTAATCTAACATACTTACCGTGGCTCACGCAGAGTCTCTCTCTTCCTCCCTGCCTTCCTGGTTCCCTTAGGATTTCACAGTCAGGGTATTAGTTACCTTGTAAAGAGGAATGATCTGGGCATGCGCAAGACATGAGGCCCCTTCTGGGTTCTTGTCCATATGCACTTTATTGTGTACAAGGCAGGGTTAGCAAACCGCTGTCACTTATTGCATTAGTGAGCCACGTTAATTATGTTAGATTAAACATAATCTTAGAAGGAAAATGTCCTTTTACACTGGTCACACGTACAGTGCACACACACACACACACACACACACACACATGGAGATGAAGCCTGTTACACAGTGTTAGCTTAAGGGCACAAGTCTGGAGAGTAAGGCAGACGTTTACAATGTTAAAGATGCTATTGACACTTTTTCATGTGATTTTCATGGCCTGAATGGATATATGCATGTTTTCATTTTGCAAAAAGCAGATTGCAAAAAAAATCTACTCCATTTAATATAGTCTCATTCACTGATTCAGTCTGTGGCGCTTCAATGAACACAAGCACATGCACACACAGATAAGCATGCTGTGTATGCACACACACACACACTTACACACACACACTTATCTGAGTTCTCTCTTGTTCTCTCTCGCTCTCACGCTCTCTCTCTCTCTCTCTCTCTCTCTCTCTCTCTCTCTCTCTCTCTCTTTCTCTGGCCTGGTGTGACGACGTGTTTGTGTTGTTCACTGTTTTGAACTGGATTACAAGAGTTACAGTATATCAATCTCCAAGATTTTTTGCAAATAGCCTTATGAGAGTGATGTGAATGTGTTCCTATTGTAGTGTCACAGGAATCGAAATGAGCAATTTAATTATTACATGTAATATTAAAGAAGTTTATTGAAAACAGTTCACGAAGTTGCAAGTTTGTATTGACACAACCGTTTGCTCCACACTTGCGGCCGATGAGTTTGTGTGGACATGTGGCGTGAACAGCTTACTCAGTTACTGTGTTGTGGAGTGATAGCAGGCATCGATAGTTAACACAGTCCTGTGTCCCATGTCCAAGCGACATGAACCATGAATAAACTGGTCAGTCATCTATGTTGTTTTGACTTTAAATTAATGTGTATATTTCACCATGGAAATCACCTCAACAGTAAAACAGTGAGTTACAACCAACCCTAGACAGTCTCCAAAAGAGGTTCTCATGTTCAGTAATAGAACTTATTGCATGGAGAAAAAGTCTATATTATCAGTATTCAGCAATCTCAGATGACTGTTGTGATTGAAAGAAATGACTTTGATTATGAGGACAAAGTTCTTTCACTCCCATCATGGATCAGTTAACCAATTTTTTAAGTACCGACTTACCTGGCAAAGTGTGTTTTGCGTGTTTTCTGGGGCGAGCATAAACACATCACATTTTCATTGCATTTCACTTGTCAAGGCACTGGCACAGTACTGTGTCAGGGGACTGATTGTGAGCAGTGAGACAAAGAAGAGTGACGACTGTTAAAAAACAATGTTTGTGATGCCTGTGAAAGTGCTGATTTACAGACTTTAAAGACTCCTGTAATGTCTTTCCCCCTTACTTTCCTGACAAAAGATGGTGATATTATACAGTTATCAACACCAGAAAACATACTGAATACAGAATATTCTGTCAGTGACAGTTATACTCCCCCCACCCTCATGTTGCCCGAACCTCAAGGAGAAAACAGATTTGCTGTGTGATGTGTCAGACCTGATTCGTTGTGAAAATAACATTTCCATTGTGTCCCCTTTGTCAGACACCATAGAATGTTCTGAAACTAAATCTGTTCATAATGTGAAAGAATATGTGTGTGCCCAACACTCCCACAGCACTTCAAAACAGAACTTACTATAATAAAACCCACTCCTAAATTATATATAAACAATGTGCTATCATCAACGCACACTTTGCTCTTCAAACTCTGACAAAACACTGAGTGAAAAATACGAAATCACTGTTGCTCTGCTTAATGTCCAATGTGATCGTGAAATTAATCGTTTTTCAACATTTGAAGATTCAGAGGTGATTATAAAAAAAAAAGATCTGAAACACCATGTTGATCACAAGGTAGAATCCTTATGCTGTTCAATTGACAAGCTTAAAACAGTGATGTCTAGTTTTGATACTAAAAGTACAATAAATAAATTGATGAAAGAAAATTACTCCCTGAACAGTTCAATTAGAAATAGAACAATTAAAGAAGAATCCCGTTTCAATAAAATGTGCATCCACCCAGTGTGATTTTTTTCTGCTAGATGTATTGATGAGAAGACTGATGAAAAAGTACCAGTCCCCACATCTCTTCCAGGAGGCTCTTTTTCCGCTCTATCAACAGATGACATTGTGGTGGGTTCTGACTTGACTGATTCTCATCTCCACCCACCACCCTCCGGGGGTTGCGACCTTGTCGTGGTCGGAGGGCTTGCGCGGTCCAGTGATCCCTTAGGCTTTGCTGGCGGGGGCATCAATACTTGGAGATAGGCTGGTTTTTTCAAACTGCTTCTAGGCCTGTGAAGTCGAGATGCTGCCTGGCCTAAGCGTAACGTGGTAAGGAGTTGATGCCCCTGGTAGGGCTTCCCATGTCAGATAGGCTAAGGGTGAGGATCCTGACTAAGAGTAACCCGCCTTTCTCCTTTTCTTGTTTTCTGCCTTTCTTATTTGGCCCTTTTCTATCTTCGTCTCCCCTTCAAGTCTTCTTTTCCACACTCCTTTTCTCTCTGTGGTCTCCTTAAAGGTCTACTTTAGAGATTTTTGATAATTTGTTAAAAACAGGTCTACATGATTTTTTAAATAAAATCGCCGAAAGAATTTAATAGATAAAAAACGACTTTTGCACACCTGTTCAAACCCCGCGCGGTAGACCGAAAACCGTGACGTCACTTGATGGACTGGCCGTCAGCCGCGACCTACACAACAAGCCAACGCCAAGTGAAATCAACACGAGTTGCGAACCCCTACAGCCTAAAAAGTCACGAGGGGGTGGCAGATATTGTGCTGTAGGCGAGTACAGCCGCTCACCAGGAGACGGATATTCTTTGCACACATTTCCATCTGATCCAGATACTCGAAAGAAGTGGATTCGGTTCGTGCAACCATGCCGGGCAGCTAAAGTTCTTTCTACCACGTCAGTTCCAGCTGGACCGCGGAAACGAGCTATTCTGACAATTGCCGAGCGCGTTCGAGTGGATCAAAAACTTCGTCTGCATTGTGCGCGTATACTTTGAAGGCGGAGTGGTAAGCTCGTACAGATGAGTACGATAGTCGCACGTTTATTCTGTTCTTATCTATGGACAGATCACACTTGTTAAATTGAATGAACACGTTAAGGCTTGAAGAAGGAGAATCTCCGCTCGCCGTCCACGCGTGATCGCATCAAGAAGTCAGTCGGTAGCCTCCTTCGAGACTTCGGTAAAGTCCGTACGCCTTCGGAATGCTGTGTTCGGGCGTCCAGCTGGAACTGAACTGACGTGGTAAAAAGAACTTAGCGTTCAAACTGATAAGGTACAGGCCTTGCAGAAACATCCCCAGAGTCACATTGGCTGTCGCAATCATAGTCACTGCTTTTACATGATAAATTAAATACCGAGCGAGATGCGCAAGAACCATCAGAATCGCTTTCTATCGCCGTCGCTGTCCATCATGTGACGTCACATCCAAGAGCAGTTAAGCCATGCCAAGATTTAGTTGATTACCTCCCGTTTTCTTGATTACAGGTGAAAATGCCCACTTTCGCGGATCGATTTTGTGTGATCGGGAGCGAATCGGATGTTTATTTTACCAATTTATCAAACATTTCATATTTCTGCATAAGCTGACCAATTATCGAAAACCTCTAAAGTAGACCTTTAAGATCGCGCGTTTGCCGGCGGTGGCGACCTGTGTCGGAGGGGGATGAGATCCTGGTGATTGAGAGGCCAGTGCTTGAGGAGGCCGGTGCTCTCAACACATCACTTTGGCTTGGACCTCCCCTAGACAGGGAGTACACTTTGGCCGGGTGTTAATCGGCTCCCCTTCTTGGGGTGGGTCAAGAAGGCAGTTCCCTGTGGCCAAAGTGAACCCCCGCAGTGCCAGCTCTTTTTCCCGGGAGTTGAGCATGATCAGGGGGATAGGGTTGGGGGTTTTCTTTTGTCGTATGTCTCTCCTGAACCCTGGAAGGGGTCAAGACATTGGTTTCTTGGCCGGGCCCCCTTAGTTGGACTCCAAGGTGGGGGGGTTTAAGGGAGAGATGAAACATAATAAAATAAATATGGCTTTTTCTAAAAACATCCCCCCAAAAAGAAGAGGAAGCAGCATCCCCTATTTCGGGGGGATTTCCATTCTGACAGTGTTTGACTTTGAGGGTAAGACAGGGGAAACAGGTTCTGGGCTTCCGGCTCGTGATGGAAGGGACGGAGCACAAAAAAAACCATTTCGTCTGAGCTTTCGCCATACAGAAGGGTTTCAAGGTTTAGCATGACCCTCAGTCCATCAAAAGGTTGCGAAATGGTCATTTTGATTAAATTGCAGATCAAAAAAAAAATCCGAACAGCTGCTGAGGGAAAACAAGCTGTGGACAGGGAGATCAGGGTGACTCCCATAAACAGTTGAATTCGTCGAAAGGGTGATTCGATGCAGGATTTAACAGGTGTCTCAGAGGCAGAGATCAAAACGGAACTGGGTCCAGGGTTTGACGGAGGTGCACAGGGTGACGGTTAAAAAAAGGTGCAGAAAGAGGGGCCCACCAAACACCCTCTTTCTGACATTCTGAAAACCCTGTGCTGCCTCGGTCATCAAAGTCAGTTTCTTGGGAACGTTCGAGTCCAGTTGTAACGGTAAAAAAAGGTGCAGAAAGAGTGGCACCAACACCCTCTTTTGACATTCTGCAACCCGTGCTGCCTCCGGTCATCAAAGTCAGTTTCTTGAACGTTCGGCCCAGTTGTATTTTCCCGTTCCGTTGAGGTGCTTCAGATGCCAGAGGTTTGGCCATGAAAAAGGGCCCGCTGTTCTGGGCAGGAGGTGTGCGGTGTTTCTGCAAGGCAACCATGATGGGCCTTTTGTAAAGATCCGGACATTGTGCGAACTGCGGTGGCGCCCATCCTCCTCTTCACGAAATGCCCTCTTTGGATTCAGGAGTCCCCCAATACAAAGATAAAAACTAAAAAGAAAATTTCTTTTTGAGGCCGCAAACAGGTTGTGGGCAGTCAGACGCCGACAGTTCTTCATATGCTTCGGCCGTAAAGGGACAGTTTCACAGTTCCCACTCATTTCAGTTGCTGCCAGACTGAGAAATTCATGTTTTCTAAGACATTGCAAGGAAGAATTGTCAACTCTGGGGGAAGCAGGTCCCCCACCTCCCAACCCAAAGTGAATGCCCTGGTGGAGGCAAAAAATCCCCCAAACCCTCAGACTGCCCAGCAGTCAACATCTGCTGCGGGGCAGATTAAAAAACCAGCATCCACCTCGAATTCCTCGGGCCCAGTGCCGTGCGGGCAGGGATTCAATCCAGTGTGGAGATGGTGGAGATGAGGAAGAAACTCCCCCGTACCCCAAAATCCAGAACCTTCTTCACATGTTGGCAAGTCTGCCAGCAGTTGAAGATGCAAACAGTCCGGTTTACAACTTCAAAAAAATTTACACCTTTAGAAGCAGACGTTGAGGGAGGAGATGACTGATCTCTCTCCTTTTCCCCCTCTGCACCATGGATAGTACAGTATTCCATTGGAATATCGTGGATAAATTCCAACTTCAAGGAGCTGCAGCTTCTGTGTCAATCTAAAAAACCCTTTCCCGTCGTGGCTCTTCAGGAAACTCAAATTCAAAGCCAGAAAAACCTTCACTCTTTCTGGCTTAATATTCTTTCAAAACTGCACAACCTCCTTTGGGGGACTGTCGGGCGGTGTTCCCCTTTCATACACAAAAACTTTGCTGTATAGTCCGGGCGCTCTGTCTACCTCCCCTTTAGGCTGTAGCTGCGAGAGTCACTCTCCACAAGACTGACAATCTGTTCCTTTATCTTCCATTCTGTCCCGGTTTTGGGCGTCAGGATAAACAGTCTGATAGGAGAACTTCCTCGACCTTTTTTGCTGTTGGGTGACTTTAAAGGTTCACATTTTTCTTTGGGGTAGTGTCAGTACGTCATCCCGAGGTTGCTAATGAGGATGTCCTTCGGGATTTTGGGTTTGTGTTGTCTGAACGACGGATCTGCAACTTACCTCCACTCTTCCACAGGTCACTTTCGTGTTTTGATTTGTCGATTTGTGACCCTCGCTGGTCCTGGACTATGGTGTCTGTCCATGACGATCTGCACGGAAGTGACCATTTCCTGTCCTTCTACAACCATAATAACTGAACACGTCTCTGTCTTCAACATCTAATTATAAGAAAGCAAATGGGATCTATTTGCAGCCCCTATTTTAAGGAATTCCAGGACATGATTTTTTCAGAGTCCGGACCCAGGAATCTCTGACTAAAACTGTGATCAAATGTGCTAAAGCCTGTATTCCAGTGTCTTTCGATAAACTTCAATGCCAAAAACACCTGGTTCGATTCAGATGCTAACAAATTTCCAAAGTTCGAAAACGGGCTCAGCGCGGGTATACCAAAGACCTTCGGGTCCCAACGTCGAGCATCAGAAACTCCGTGCTAAATCGAGACAACTTTTAAAATCAGTAAACGTCGGTCTGGAGAAGCTTCTGTCCAGGCTGACATCGAAAACTTCCAAGAAAAAAGTGTGGAACATCATTAAGAAAATCAAAGGGAAGAACCTGTCACTGTGAAACCCTCTCAAGTTTTCGGACTCTTTAATAACGGAAGAAAAAAAAAAGCAGTTGCTAATCGCTTGCTTCAACATTGAAAAAGAATTCCTCCTCTTAACAAATCAGCCCCTTTTGTCAAAAACAAAACCTTAAAGAAAAAACACCCCGCAAATTTTCGTCAAACAACATGGAAGACTACAAACTTCCTTCACGTTAAACGAAAATGAAATTGCCTTACTTTCTGCGCGATTCCTCTCCAGGTATAGATGAATCCTTATCAATATTGAAACATCTTTCGCAAGAAGGTTGAACCACTGCTCATGTATACAACCATGTGTGGATAAGGTTTCTTTCCCCCTTCTTGGCGAAAAGCCCTCATTATTCCCCTTCCTAAACCTGGAAAAAATCTTTCTAACCCCTCAAATACCGTCCATAGCTTTGACCCGCTGTGTTTGTTTAAAATTTATGGAGAAATGGTCAATGCTAGGCTCATTGGGGAAATGGAAACCGATGGCCTTTTGGCGAAGAACAGGTGGTTTTCCCCAAAATCGGATACAGTTGACATTTGATTCGTTGGAATTACCTTCGGAATGCCTTTTGAACAGACAGCAGCAGTGGCAATTTTCTTTGACTTGGAGAAAGGCCCCGATACCACCTGGAATATGGGGATACTTCATGATCTCCATGATTGGGTTTTCGAGGGCATCTTCCCCTTTTCTTCAAAATTTTTGGCAGAACGACAGTTTCGGTCCGGGTTGGCACCCTCTCTTGATGTTCACGCGAGGAGTTGGGTGTTCCCCAAGGGGAGCATACGTCTCCCGCCTCTTTAGCATCAAGATCAACAACATTGTTCAATCAGTTCAGCAGGGTTTTAGACTGTCATTGTTTGGGTGATTTTGCTGTCTACGCAACGGAAGCCTGTACGAGTGTCCAGCGCAGGCTCAGCTTTGCGTGGATAAAATCCCTCGGTGGGCAGATGAAAACGGTTTCACCTTTTCTCCAACAAAGATGCAGTGTATTCCCTTCATAATTTCCCTCAGTTTTTCCAGATCCCGAACTTCAAGTAGGGAAATCTCCCATTCCAGCTTTTTAAAGAGGCCAAATTTCTAGGAGTTGTTTTTGACCAGAAACTTAACTTTCTCAGCCATATTAAAAACCTCAAAACTGCTTGCCAGAAAGCACTGAATATTCTGCGGGTCGTAGCGCCGGACTGGGGCGCTGACAAGAAAACTTTGCTGACCTTAGAGCCTTGGTCGTTCCAAAATGGACTAGGTTGTGCTGATGTACGGCTCCGCAAAATCGTCTTACCTCAAACTCTTGGACCCAATCCACCATCAAGGCTTCGTCTCTGTCTTGGCGCGTTCCGCACCACCCTGTGTACAGCTGTATGCAGAGGCGGTGAACCTTCACTGTCAACCGCAGGCTGAAACTGTCTTTGAATTATTATATCCGATGTTTCAGAACCGCAGAATCCTGCCTATGACTGTGTCTTTGACCTCCGTTCCAAAGTAAGTTTGAAAAAACCCGAAATGTATTCACCGTTTGGTCTTCGTATGCGGCCTCACGTGCGGAATGCAGGTCTAGACCTAGGAGTTGTGTCCGATTTTTCCAAGTTTGGATCAACCTCGTGGACCTTTTTCACACCAGAGATTGTTTCGATCTTGCGGGCTTTTCGCAAAGAGTCTCCCAGCTCTCTGGCGTACAAGGGCATTGTATGCTGACCTCTGTTCGAAATTCCCATCCAAATCAAAAGTTTTCACTGAGCCCTGGGGTCCTTCTCAGATACTGTTGGAACATTACTTTCAGATGCTTCTGTCTATTCTGCTGAACTTATGCTCGGGTTCTGGCTTTGAAGATAATTCCATTCTTCGAAGAGGGACTTTCGGGTTTTCTGTCGGATTCGCTATCAGCTTTGGAGGCCATAGCTGGCCGCAACCTTCAGCATCCAGAACTTTTACATTTCTTTGAACTTTTTAGCAATTTTGAAAGCGGACGGTTACAACATTACTCTTGCTTGGGTTCCTGGTCATGTTGGCATCGGCGGGGGGAACAAAATGGTTGATCTTTTTAGCCAAAAAAGCCACAAGGAGAAAACTGTCCAACATTTTATATCCCCTGTCAGATGTAAAACCCAAAATTAACGATTATGTGAGAGACCTCTGGGAGGAGGATTGGAAAACACAGACGAGTAAAAAAACTCTTTCAGATCCGTCCAAACCTTAAGGACTTTCCCCATCTTCGTCGGGGGGTCGTAAAGAGGAAAAAGGTTCTGTGCCGGCTCCACACCCGGCCCTTCACATTTTACCATTCCTACCTTTTAAGAGTGAAGAAGCTCCCTGGTGCATTCCAATGTCATGCGCCACTCACAATGAAAAAATGTTCTTTTAGAGTGTTGGGACTTGCACGATGTGAGACACAAACTTTTACAGCGGAGTCCATGAAGATCCTGTTCAAGGATGTCCCGCCTGATGTGATCCTTGGTTTTTGAGAGAGATTAACATTTTTCATCTGATGTAAGATTTTTGGAAGAAAGAGATTTTAACAAAGTTTCTGGTGCGTTTCTAGACGATGTTTATTAATGAGATGTGTGAAAGTTTTTTTTTTTTTTTTTTTTTTTTTTTTTTTTTCAAATGACTGGTGAGTTGATTTTACGTGGTGACAGCCCCGATGTGGCCCTTTGCGGTTGCTGGGCTATAAGCAAATTTTTTATCTTATCTTATCTCCACCCACCAGATGAGGGTTGTGATGGTTGTAGCAAGATACATTCAGTGTCCTGCAATAAGCATGGACAGTAATAATGAAAGCATCCTTTTGCTGTCAAAAACCGATGCTCTTTCTAACATAAAACCAGGACCAGGAGCTCGGAATATAAACAGCACAATCCACTTTCCCCAGAGGCACACACCCCTACTTCAGAGATCTCCCGCAAATTCGATCACAAAGCGGCACAGCATGTCACAGAAATGAAAAATATACACTCCCCGAATAGGTCTTGAGGGATGATCCCAACAAAAATCTCATCTCTGCTGATAGGTGACTTTGTTATTAGATTCATTAACCTACCTATGCTCTTTCTAACATAAACCAGGACCAGGAGCCTCTGGAATATAAACAACAAAATCCACTTTCCCAGAAGCACACACCACTACTTCAGAGATCTCAAAAACACTTAATATTCTCCCTTTTAGACTAAGCTGCTGATTTAATAAAGCTGTTTTCATGTATGAAATAACGAACACTTTTGTACTTCACTTACACTGTCTTTGCGACATATTCCCAGTGAATAATGCACAACATGAAAGGATTCTGTTTACTCCCTGCCTGAAAACAGATCTGTTCATGTCATCTTTAGCATATACGGAATGAAAGTATTGAAACCTCTGATTCATAATATAAATAGTTTAATATCATTCAAAACTTCTTATCACAGGTATCTTCTTGATCATTTGTTAACAGCAAAAACACCTTGATATTTTATTGTCTCTTCAATTTGATGCCATTGCGCATATATTGATGCACATCTGCCTGTCTGTCAGCCTATCCACCCACCCCCTCCTCTCTCTGTGAGTGTGTGTGTGTGTGTGTGTGTGTGTGTGTGTGTGTGTGAGAGAGAGAGAGAGAGGAGAGAGAGAGAGAGAGAGAGAGAGAGAGGAGAGAGAGAGAGAGAGATGAAGAGGGATGGGAATGTGTGTTTTCACGATATTAATCTTCTGAACTGTCTGATTTTCTGTGATTGATTTTCGTGTTTCATATTTTGTTTTCCCTCCACTCTCTCTCTCTCTCTGCTGTCTGTCTGTCTGTCTGTCTCTCTTTGCTGTCTGCCTCTCTCTTTCTCGCTGTCTCTCCCTCCTTCTCTCTCTCTCTCTCTCTCTCTCTCTCTCTCTCTCTCTCTCTCTCTCTCCTCTCCTTCCTGCTCACCCCTCTTCTGTCTCGTTGTCTTTCTGTCTGTCCAAGCTCCTCTTCTAATCCATTAATCTGTTAACTGTCTTCAGTTTTTTCCATCAAAACACATGTGTATAGTGTGTATTCTTGTGTCTATGCTTGTGTGTGTGTGTGTGTGTGTGTGTGTGTGTGTGTGTGTGTGTGTGTGTACAGCATGCTTATGTGTGTGCATGTGTATGTGTTTGTGTATACATGCATACCTCTCTATGTGTGTGCGCTATGTGTGTCCATGCATGTGTATTTGTGTATGCATGCATACCTGTGTGTGTATGTGTGCGCATTTGTGTGCGTGCGTGCGTGCATGTGTGTGTATGTGTTGTACGTAACGTTATGTGCATGTTTTGTACATGTGGGAGCCCATGAGCAGTGTGTGAATGAATGTGTGCATGTGGGGATGACGGTGTCTATTTCTGTCCATTTTGAAATATGCAAATGGTGTAATGGTTTTGGATGTTTGACTGGCTGCCTTGCTAACTGAGATTCTGTCTTACCATATGTATGCTTGTGTGAATTGTCTTTGTGTTCATCTCTTACTATAAGTCATTCTATCTGCCTGTGTCTTTGCGCGTCTGTCAGTCTGCCTTTCAGACTGTCTTTCTCTCCCCTCAGTTTGTGTGTTTGCATCTGCACATGGACATACATGAGTGTGTGCATGTATTAGTCAATGAGTGCATGTGGGCTGGAATGGGTGTCGAAAGTGTTGGTTTGCTTGTCTGTGGACGTGCACTGTGTGTGTGTGTTTGTGTGTGTGTGTGTGTGTTTGTGTGTGTGTGTTTCTTTGTCTCTCTTAAGCCATGATTTGGTTTCGTACACCAGCTGGGCTATAGTTAACAGAAGATCAAATTTCCTTCTCTTTCAGGATCAGATACATTCATGTGTGCATGAACGTGTGCATGAATTAACCATATGTGTGTGCCCTTGTGTGTGTGAATTTGTGCTAGTGCACTGTGCACAAGTATTTCATTTCAGTCTGGTGTTTTGTTCATATTGTGGCAAAAAATGCATGGGCGAAATCTTTTTGTTTTTAAAGGTGTTCCAGCCATTTTTGCAGCTTAATTAAAGTTCAGAGCATTCAGTCATCTGCTACTGAATATGAGTACTTCATGGTAAGAAAAAAAGGCACTTGTTTATGAACTCAGAAAATTTGAAGAAATCTGTCAAGGCAAGGAACTTTTCATGTTGACTGTACTGCAACTTGCAAGCATCACGTCTTGAACTAATGCTCTGTCTTGATTAACAACCGATTTACCCTCTTTACTACTGAAAAGTTAAAACATAAGTGCCAGTTATGCAGCTGAATAATGATGTATTTTTTACATTTTAGAAAAAAATGTTTCTTTGATGGTCTTGTACAGAATGTTGCATTTCTTCAGATTATGATTAACATGATATTCTTTTCGATTTTGGGATGTTTTGTACATTGTGTATTTTGTACATTGTTTAAAAAAATCCAGTTGAAAAGAAAACTATTAAGAGAAAAGTCTTTTTCCCCCATAAAGTTCGTTTCTGTTAGTACCAACAATTGGCATATCATGATATGTAACTTAACTGGTGTTTGTTGTGATTTTCCACAGACTAATTCAGATTTATGGGAATTTAATTCTAAAGAAAAAAAATGTAACAGGAAAGGTGTCCCTTTCTGCCTGGCACTTGACTTGTGTTCACTTCATGAATGCTTGTGGTCACATGTGCCTGACCAAAGGTCAGGCAACAATCTTGGTTCAAATCCAGCACATTCAACTCTTTACTTTGTACATTGTACAGAGAGAGTAATTATGAAACTATTTATATTTTGTGTCATTTGCTGCTTTGAGTAGGGGAATTGCAAATGAATTAATCAGGTTTTTTTTTATCTTTCAGTACCATTAGCCAATGAAGTAAAGAGAAAGTAAAAAGGGGCATTCTGACTCCGCCACCTTCGTCAGAATGCCCCTTTTACAGTTCTCTAACTAGTAAACCCCTACAAACATACATACTGTGTAGGATTATCTGTTTTTAATACTAATTTATAAAACTTTTGAGATTTCAGTTTTTGCTTAATCCAGTGTTTTTCCTGATCATTTTCAATAACATCATTTTCACACATACATTCATCAAATGCATCTCTGTCTTTCATGTAAAATAAAACTATGGTCTTTAACTGTTCTCTAAAGTCTTTTAAAACTGAGTTATATTTCTGACATAAAATCCACACACTTATCCCAGCATGTCTAACGTGCATGGATGCCTGTTTGGTTTAGTTAAGAGTGGTGAAACTAGAAAGCCGCCTAACTGTTCCAAACGTGCACCCCAAGTGTAACCTTTAAGTTCCTACTCAAGTCTCCCCAAGTTTTAATCTAGTGACCTTTTTGTTCTTACTCAAGTCACCTTAAGTTCTTTAAAATCAAGTTACTCTAAGTTTTTAATCAAATAACTGCTAAGTTCTTAAGTCACCCAAGTTTTTAATCAAGTAACTGCCAAGTTCTTAACTTAAGTCACCCCAAGTTCTACCAAGTTCTTATTCAAGTCAATTTATAATTATTTATCAAGTTCTTGAAATATTATTGCATTTGAAATGGATCAAAACGATCTTTTATTGGTGGTGGTTCTGGCATGCTTTTTTGTTCCGTTTCAGTATTTAGTGGCTGAGATTTTTGGTCTGCTTTGGTTTTTGCTGGCGTTGTTTATATATTTTATAACCGTAATAACTGCCCCAGCAGCAATGATGCAAAAAATGACAACTGTTTTAAACCTAATATTTAATGACGACTTTGGTGTTGTAGGGCTTGAATCAACTTGTTCTTGTTCTGGTGTTTTTGTAACAACGGCTGTGGCTCTGGAGTTTTTTCATGAGTTATATTCTGTGCTTGTAACTTTAATTTTTTTCTTTGTTCCACTCTGCTAATTTTTTTCCTGCTGCAATGCGCCCAGGATGCTTTTTACTGGTCACTTTCTCCACCTGATTCAATGTTTTCTGATTCTGCTGTTTTTCTGGCTCAGTCATCAAGGAAATAAAATTTATATGATTAAAAGTAATTAATCCCATGATTACTGGCGACAATAATGTTCCAAATCTGTAATATAGATCACATCCTAGAGACTCTAATGACTTTGTTAAAACTGGATCCTGAGTTAAATCATACATAAAATCTTGTTCAGAATCAATGGGAGCAAATCGGCCTACTACTTTAGTGTACAAACTAAGAGCCGTTTGACCAACGCTTTTTACCGTTCTTGATCCCAGTCGAGCTTCATACCTGCTGTGATACTTTGCAATGTCTCTGTGGCGACATCTGTTGAATCTGTTCTCTGCTGAATTCATTTCCAAGGTACTGTTTTGTTTTTCCACATGCCGCCAAAGAATACAGCCTTTCCTTTTTGGGCATAATAGCTTGGTCATCAACTTGGTCATTTGTAATAATAAGTTCAGGAATGTTTAGTAGATCGTTGCTATTCATGTTATATTATTAGCTATAATTATTATTATTTTATTTTTTAAAATGAACACCGAAAAAACTGTTACCAACCTTGTATACCATTCTGCTGTTATTGGAGGCCTAAGTATAGGATACACAATGCTTGGTAAAAGCTTGTTAAAAATAAAACCGGCAGATCTTGGCAAGCTAGACTTTGAAGACTCAGCAAAGCTAATTGCTATTATTACAGCTTCATTTGTTACGAAAGATTTTCTAGTTAAGCAAGGAATAATTCCAGACAGTGTAAATATGTAAAATTAAAAAAAATACATTTATAAAAATGGCTTCACTCGTAATGATGATAGGTGGCGCAGTGGTGAATTCGCTTGTTTTTAGCGGAAGTAATTACACATTTAGTAAATTACAAATTAATGAAGAGAGAAAAAGACATAACAAAGCTATGGAGAAACTAGCCGCAGCACAAGACGCTTATGAAAACCAGAGAATTGAGCAGTTAGATTTCATTAACGACAAACTGAAAAAACAGGGACGTGCAGCTTACACATTTAAAGATGTTGATCAAGCAATAAAAGAATATTTTCTAGTAACAGGCAAACCAGTCGAGACATTGCCCCGTCAAAATTCAGTGACTTTTATTAACCATCAGAAAAACAAAAGATGCAAGAAATATTGTTTATTGTCATTGGTATGGCCGCCGTGTATTTTGTTGCACAAAGTATTGGCTGAATAAAAAATGTACAAAATCTGTTATTCGCCAAAAGGATATTGGAAGGGAATAACGGCAATTAAAAAAGCTGAGCCAAGCGGCAGGTGTCAGTGAACAAACAACAAAGGAATGGTTATCTAAACAAGCGATTTGCAAATTTATCTACCTGCGCCTAAATGAATACAGAGAGACCACACTTTGTAAATACAACACCAAACGACATCCATCAAATGGACCTTCTATATTTACCCCATGATACGATTGGATGAAAAGATTTAAGTACGCACTTACAGTCATTGACAAAGATGCAGAACCATTAACATAAAAGAGTGCTTCTGCTGTTGCTGTCGCTATACAACTGGTATACCAACTTATCCTCGCATGATTCAAGTCCATGATGGAAAAGAATTTAAAGGCCAAGTGAATCAATTATTGTTAAAACATAGAGTTACCATTAAAAGAGGCATTTCAGGAGTTCACAGATCACAGGCTTTGGTTGAAAACTTAAACAGTTATCTGAAAGACTTTTTTCTTACTAGTATAACAGAGAGCTGATTGCAATTCTTGCAACACAGAATGGGTTAGAAGACTGCCCTCAGTTTTGCGCGCATGAATAATGAAGAATTTAAATTAACAGGGCTAAAACCAGTACAAGCAATTAAATGAAAAAACAATAAATGTTGCTGAAGACTCCAGTTCATCCAGCGAACTATTACCATTTGGTTTAAAAGTAAGGTACCTTTATTTACCGGGAGAAGCAGAAGGGGACATTCGCATCAGGGCAACAGATCCAGTTTGGAGTGTTGATCCATATGAAATAAAAAGAATTGTAAAAATGAATCCACCTGTGTATTATTTACGAGAAACTGACACAACAAAACGACCAGCCCCTCAAAGATTTTTTGTGAAGGAAGAACTGCAGATAATCCCACCAGGCACAGTTCCAGTCGCTTAGTTAAATTTTAATATGTTTACATAAATATATTTGAGTCAAAAATGGAAGCTCAGAATGGGCAAAGGAAGAAGCCTTAGATTTAATACAAGAATAATTCTATTATAATTTTTTTGTCATCCTCTGTTCATTTTGTTCTCCAGTGCCCAATAGCGTATGAAAACTGGATTATTAAATACTCGTTTTGTGTTAGTGCTGTCAAGCGACATTTTTTGTTACAACTGTTTTGCTGATCTCATGTAGATTAGATCGTAGTTTTACGTTGTCATGATGAAAAGTCTTTTTATTGAACAATGCTTCTTTGTAGTTGCAGCCCTGATGTGGCCCTTTGCGGTTGGCTGGGCTATAAGCAACATTATCTAAGATCTTATCTTTGTAGTTGTCATGTGATATGTTTGACTGCACAACACTGCGAGATATCCCCTTTGCTTTTTTAATAGTGTTAGTTTGACATGAAAGACTGTACATTTTCGACCTTAAACCAATAAACTCCTTGATCACCCTCCAGATAATTCATCCTTAATCTTTCCTAAAACCTTCTTATTAACAGTTGTATGCAAAGGGCTGTCTTTAGGGTAATCAGATGTGTCGTACCATCCCCCATGCCCTTTAGCTACTTCTGATTCTATGTTTTTATAGACGTCTTCAGTAGGGATATTGAGGATAAAACTGTCTGTATCTGTGTAAAGTACTCTGGACTCTGGATACAAGGGTTTAAAGTAGTCATAAAGAAATTCTAACATCAAATCTTCGACAGCTCTAAAACAGTAAACCCAATAAATACAGGTTTGTCCAATTTGACTTTCTTTTTCTTCATCATTAAGCCAAAAAGCTGATCATGAAATCTTCTAAACTCCTGATAATTTGGTTTTGAAGTCAGCTTAATTGCGTCGTTCTCTCTGGTGACCAATCTGACATCTTTGCGCTTGTGCGGATTCTCCATAGTCTTTCCAAAACAGCTTTGTTCATCAGCTTGAAAAAGTCTTTTTCTGAAGCATCAGTGGATTTAGTTCTGAGATCAGTGTTCTTCATGATGTATGGTTTCATGAACTGTTCTTGATCAAAAGCAATTATACGATGAACTGCTGTTAGCTTTAAACCATAAACCATGTCTTGGATAAAATTGGAGAAGTCTGTAATGATAGACTCGAAGATTAGGCACAAGTTCAGGTGGTTCTGTCATTGATACCTTTAGGCTTTCTGCTGCTAATGGATAGTCATTATGCAGGTCATGGAGTTCATGAGGATATTCTAAGACAACTTCTAGGATGAGGCCTCTTTTACGATCAGCTGTAAGAGTATGCACGTGTTCTACAAATCCTTGAATGTCTTCTACACCTCCTGTGTACATTTTAAAGTTACGTAATGGAAGTGATTGACTCATATCCCAACCATACAGATTATTTGCATCTAAATACATAAGATAGTTAGTCTTCTTATCAGGATCAGAATTATCTAGGCATTTGTTGTTTGCTTTACAGTAATGGTGAGACACCATACTAATTCCTCCACGCAATCCGTTTTCAATCATCTGAAGCATTGGTAGGTCAGACAACAGGTCAATCTGTACTCCAGTAAATTTTAAGAAAGCATCCCAACTCATCCCAGGTGCAGAAATATAATGCGCAGGATCCAGGCTGTAATGTTTCATACAGGTCTTTCTGTAATTTTCAGAAATGTCCGCCAACAAACAAACGTCAGCCCTTAAATAGGCATTGTGATAGTCTCCCATTGTTTTACACTCTAATTTCTGCCATGCATCCAGAGCATGCTGATAGTCGGAGTCACTGATGTCCTTTCCTCTAAGACTAGAAAAAACGCACCTTTAGGCGGAAGGGAGCCTTCGTCAAACCTTTCCCAACTGGTCATGTACTCAAAGGGGTAAACGCTCTTTCTAACAAGTGTTGGGTCAAAATATTCTTCTGTTATTGGGCAGGACTTTAAGGACATAGCCAGTGACTCTAATAATCCCATCAGGTGTTGCATAGAGTCATAAAAAGACAGGTTATTTAAAGTGAAACACATGTACTTTTCTGATGACTGTGCAATGCATGACACCCTGAAGTCGCCGGTTACTGCTTGCAATATAAGATAAGAGTCGTAACCATGCAAGTTGTGAAAGAATATAGGTAGCTTCCATGTCTTTGGTTCAAACTTTAGTTGAAGATTGCATTTACTGTGTGCTGCTCCTCTGAATTTTCCGCTAATGTGATCATGGTCTCTTACTGTTGGGTTTTCTTTACTGTTAGGTGTTAGCTCTAAACTGCAGATCCAACAGTGAGTAGCTCTAAACTGCAGATCCAACAGTGAGTGGCTGAGTCATACTGTTCTTGATCTTCAGGTGTCATCTTAATGTTGGATAAACTCAGATTATTAGAACAGTCATTACGCACATGCTACATACGTTTTAAAAAGTATTCTGCAGCATGAGGTCCTCTGTATAATTCTGGCTTTGAATGGGCGCCATCTGACCTGACAACAATGAAAGCAAATGAACAAATCTGATGATTACTCACTAAGACTGTTTTTGGTAAAATTTTTTGTGCTGGCCCCTCATAAGGAACAATAAGCGACTCGAAGTCTGCGTAAACAACATATGGACTCGTTTGCAGTCATTTCTAGTTCTTAAAACAAACCTTACTGCCTTCTCTCAGCGTAATTAGCTCTGTATTACAGTCAACTGGGCTGATACAATGTTTTATATGTTCACTCGTGGCTTGAACAGATGGAATTCTTGTTAAACATTTTCTGCAGAATTCTTGTTTGCTATGTTTTTTTGTAGTATATGCTAACAGTCTACTCATTGTGCATATCAATGTGTAATGGTGAGGCAACCCTGTTGATGAAGACATCAGGAGTAAGTCCAGATGATTTTTGGCTGGACCACCTATTGTTGGACTGTTGGACACTTTGATGGGCAGAAGGTTGGTTTCCTCAGACCATGTGTATACGTTAACAGTTACTGGCTTGTTCTGTTCTTCAAACTGATCAATTTTGTCTACGCTAACAGGAAAGGATATTCTACTGAAGTTAAGTTCATTGATGTAAGGTTGATAGTTACACACTACTCTCTCTGCATTTTTAGGAACGTGATGCAGCCTTGCAAGAATACACCACATAAAACATTTATCGTCTGAATTCTTTATGTTTTAAACTGCTGTCTTTGCAACCAGTGCTGGAGGTAGTGGAATGTAAGACTTGCCTACAATCGGCACATACTAAGCCTGTTTTAATCTGATCTCTAAGACTTTACCCTCTGACCAACCAGAGCCTCTCATTTTAGCTTCCTCAGAGGCTACATTAAACTGTGTAAGCAGTTGGTCTGCCCAACCAGGTGTTAAGTCACTATAGGAAAGAATAGTCTGCTGTTTAGTTGAGACCCAGACTTCTAGATTTTCTTTATTTATTGTTATATAGTCGATTAAAACAGTTAACCTTACTTTAACTGGTGGGTCTATTGTTAGTTTACTTGGAACTTGAGAAATAGCATGTACAACGCTTGCCTGCACGTTTGTTGGATCAGTGACTTCTAAATAGATCTCATTTAAAGCTCTTGACAAACGCTGTTCCTTGAACATTGCTTCATACAATTCATCAAGACTTTCATATATCTTAGCCATGTTGAGCTTCTTTTCTAACTCAAAATATTTATTTAAATTAAAAAAATTACTTAGTCAGAATCAATATCAATGGTCTTTTTGTGCTTGGACTCATACAAGTATAAACACCCTTTGGTGTTGTTAATGTGAGCTGTTAGAACAGAGTTTAATGCCTCGTTTACTTTTTTTTAACATTCCTTTTTTATCTGATCGGTGTCTGGTTGTTGAGAAAAAGTTGCCCGCGCCTTTTTTTGAAGATCAAACTTTCGTCTTTTGTTGTCCTCAAAATCAGCCCGTAAACGACTAAATTCTTCATCCGTGATGTGCGAGTCAACTAGTGCTTTATTTATTATTAGTATGAACTAAGTTTAGCTGTTATTAGTTGAACCATAGCTGTGTGCTTTTGGAGTTTAGTTTTTATTTTTTTGCTGGCAGCACTTGCAGCTAATGAGCACAGGCCAAGAGTTAAAGACAAACCACCTAGAGGTACAGCTACCGATGCGCCTATGCCTGTTGCTAAGAGACCAACACTTGTTCCTGCTGATAAAGCACTAAAAGTCGATGTTCCATTATTAACATTTGTAACAGCATTAAAGACAGCAGAATACCTTCGTTTGGTTTTGCTGTATTTTGAAAGGTCTTGCTTTAGTTCTTTTTGCATTTGTGTAATGTTGGTTAATCTGAAGGTTTTTATGTCAGGGCTTTCTACAGCAACAGAGTTGCCTACAGCAACAGAGTTGCCTACTATCTCTTCTTTTGACACTTTTGGATAAAGCTGAACAGACATGCTTTTCTAAAATAAAAAATAATTTAGTATTGTATATCTTTTAATCTGTTATCTTGAATATTAAGCTGCACATCATTATATTAAAAACAAATATACATTAACTGGTTTATCAGTCTCTTTTTCTTTATCAATTTGAATGGTTATTCCGTCTTTAACATTTCTCCCACTTCCATGCAACTGATTATCCTCTGTCGACCTTAGGTCAATCCATAAACCGTAGTTCATTGTTAAATAATAATCAAGTCTAACATCATGAAGGTGTAGATCTTTAGACATAAGGTCTACTGTTGGACTTCTACGCACAGTTTTCTTATTTCGTCAAAATGCTGATAAGGTTTAAGCCCGCTACCGTAGATTTGGTTAGGACTACCCTCAATTGAACATTGTACTTTCATTATTTTAGGATTAATAAACTTTTCAGTTCCTCTTTTGAATGGTTCTTCATCTTCACACAGCAATAAAATACCTTTAAGTGATCTTGCTGAGGCGCTAAAACTAAAATTCCATATAGTGTCTGCCCTGCTTTTGTTATATTTAGAATGATGAATCACTCTTTTGTAATATGTTGCAAATTTTGACTGATATTGTTGCTCGATCAGCCTTGCTAAATTAGGGTTGCTAACAATGTCAAACTCTAACGAGATGTCAGAAATGCTGTACTTTGCTTCGGTGTCTGTCGATTTAATAACACGTTTGTATTCAGTAACAGTTAGTTCATATGACAATCTGTCTTTTAATGCTCCTTGAAAGTATGGTGCATGCGCACTTAACAGCTCAAAATCTAAGGGTGTGGAAAAGCGATTTCCATACGCAAAACTTATAGCCTCAGGCCTGTTACCGTCCTTAGCATCTGGGGCGCCTTATAATTCTGTGTTTTTGTGTCATTTTTTTCTTTCCTTGAAATGCAAGTCACCCCTTTCATTCGCGGTTCCCATGATCAAAACCCGATTAAAAATATGTTGCATTGGGGAAAAGAAAATTTCCTCCCCCTAAAGTTTTTAAAAATTTTTTTTTTAATTTGCCGCCCCAGTTCGGATACTGTCTTTTTGGGTCGTTGCTGATGCGAGTTCTTTTTTAAAAAGTAAGCGTGCAGCCCTGGTAAAATCTTTTATCTGGCAAAAGGCTGTGTTGGGTTTGGAGGATTTTCGAGGGGCCCCCCCCTTGCTCTTGAAAAAAAAACCCAACCCCAGAAGCTTGTGCACTGAACCTGCCTGTCTGAACATCCCCCGTCTGGGGGGGATATGATCGACTTTTAAATTTAAAACCAGGGTGTACTGACAAACCCCCCCCACTTAGCTATTTCCAAAGGGCAGAGAATGGAGGACACAGCCGAATTTGGAAAGTCACACTGCGGGCTCAACTCAGAGCTGTTTTTTTGTACGCGTGTGGCCCTGGAACCCCTGCCAAAAGTGGGGTAACCCGTCAGTCGTGTATCAGAACAGGCTCGACACCACTAAAAGGGAGTTTCCTGCGGTTTGCCCCTGTGCTCCATTGCTCTCTGTCGAAGTTTTGTACAGCATGAAAAATCGTTGTATAGGGGAAAAAGGCCCTGTGACAGCCCCAAAAGGGCTTCAACACTGACGGAAGTTTTGTTAAATCTGTAGTTGGATTATTTGGACAATAATATTCTGTTTATTTCTCTTCACGCCAAAGGCTCTTTCAGTCTCTTGGGGTAAAGAATTGAGCCTATGTTGTGATTTTTTTTAAAAACAAAATAAAAATTTTGTTATGTAAAAAATGGCGGCATTGAGATGAAGATTATGATGTTTTTGACCCCGGAGCGACAGGTGGAAGGCCCCCTTTGGTCCAGCATCATTATGCGGTGTTTAACAGAAAGTAAGGTAGTAAATTATACAAAGTTTAGCCAAGACCCTCCTGAATATTTGCCCCAAATGTTTTTGAACTAAAGAAAACATTTGTTTGTGAGAAACGACAAGGAAATTTGTTCAGTTACAACTAACCAGCCCCTCAAAGTTTTTAGCCAAAGGTACAGTTAGCAAAGGCTGTGTGAGCGTCAGAACTCCTTAAACATTGCTAAACAACTAAAATTAGTAGGGGGGCAGTTTCTAAACTTCAAAAACACTAAAAAACTCCCAAAACAGAAAACCCAAAATGCAAAACAAGAATTAAAGTTAAAGTCAAACAGCAGAAAAAATAATACAAGCAGAAACATTTTTTTCAAAAGCAGCTGCTTTAAAAAAACTATTCACGATCCCCCCTCCCCATGCGAAATGCGGCCCTTGATATGCTTTGAGAAGATCAGGGTGAAAATAACAAACAATTTTAGCAAAACTGATGTGAATAGATGAGCATAAAAAAAGAGAAAAGAAAATCTTGTTCAGGTACGATCCAATTGGGACAGGGTATTAAAAAAAATAACCAAAGACTGCTGTCTTGAACTAGAGAAAACAGCAAGACTAAATTGTTTTCTATGAACCGGAACTTACAAACCCAAAGTAAACCCGAAAAAGAGAAACTACCCCAAAGTTTTGTATGAAACATGATGCTGCAGAACGATAAGAACCTGTTTAGAGAGCAAGGGTCACTTTAGCAAGGTTAAAAGGCCCTTGGGTTTTGCAATAAGTCACTGGTGGCTATTAAGGGGTGGGGGTCAAGGGTCAGTCCCTCCATACCTCGCCCATCACCACGGAAAAATCTGGGTAAAAAAAAAAACATCGGGGGTGAACCAGCTTACCGGTGCGAGCGGCGCTAATTTTCGTGCTTGACAAAAATTAGATTTGCGTTGTTGGAGCACTGCCGGTAATTGTTGTAAAATAAAACTGCTGCGCCCCACCGTAGTTGGCACTTTAATAAAACCCATGAGAAAAAAATCAATGTATTATGTTCTTTTCAAGGAAACCCGATGAGGAAAACGCCCAGCTAAACCGTCTGGATGGTCCCTCGATTTTCTTTTTTTTCGTCCAAGCAACGAATGAAATGTCAGCCAAAAAGTGCCAAAAAAAAAGAAAAAAACCTACTGGAAACCCAAAGATCTCTGCGATTCACGTTCGACCCCGATGGCAAAGAAGCGAAGGGAAGAGCTCAAATTAAACCGTGACTCTCCTGATGCTGTTTTCGCTACGGTTGGAAACGACTCCCGCCGTCCGTATCACGGCGTTACAAATGAAGACATTATGCGAAACGGCGCTAACGGCTCGTCATCGGGGAAACTGTCCAGCATTTAAAGGGCTGAGAGCGCAATCTTCGCCCTAAAAAACGAAAAGCGTTTAAAGCGGCCCTAGGGGCGAAGAAGAGGGGGAAACCGGGCCGGTTTTGAGGGGGGGAAAATTCGCAGCGGGTGAGACGCAAGGGGGGAGGTGTGGGCCCCTCGTCAGGGGAACACCTGAGGGTTTCGGTGTGGCGGAGGGACGAGCGGGAGCAGGGCGGGGACGGCGGACTGGGTAAAGGAGGTTTGGGGGTTTTCCGCGACAAGCTGCAGGTGAAGGTGGACGGGGGCATTGGGTGGCACAGACGGGGGGGGTGGAAAACCGTTCCAGAGGGGGGGGGGGGGGGGGGGGGGGGCGGGGGGGGGGGGAGGGGTCCCGGGGAATTGTTCGATTTATTTAAAAAGACCCGTTTTTTGATTGTATGCCCGATCAAAACTGAAGGCACAAGAACTGTGATTGTGGAAAGTTGACCCCTGCGTTTCCCCCTTGCTGGGGCACGTCAGGAGTAAATCGTGTGTAAAAGGCGTGGGCCCAAGAACGGCAAGGTAGTCATTAAAGGTGAAAAAAAATTGTTGCCATACACTCGCTGGTGCCTTGCAGGCTAGACGGGGTTTTGTCGGAAGCACAGGGGGCCGTGTGTCTGCTGGGACGAAGTGATTCCCCCCGACGGGAAAATCGAAAGTTAAGTTGGTGAATTGTACTGCATTTTAAAAGTTATGTCTGAAAATTTGGTCGTATGTGCGTTTGTGTGTATCTGTAAGTTAAACTTTGTCAAACATTTTTTATCGGAAACGTCCCCTTAAAACAGCATGGGTGTTCACGTGATGGATGTGTTTGCGTGGCTTTTGAACGATTTTTTTTTCTTTGTTGAATTTGGTTTTTGAAAATATCGCCCAAAAAAAACTCAAATGAACAATCGTGGCGATCTTTTTTTCTTCGCAACGGTTTTTTTAAATCGTTTATCTTTTATTTTTGTTCAATTTTGTGTGTGTTTTTGGGCTGTGAAGATATCCGTGCCCGACAAAAGGGTTCGAGTCAAAGAAAGCGGACGTGTGAATATTTGGAGGTTATTTTCTTCTTCCAAAAAATATGGTTCGTCAAAAACGAGTGGTCCCGGCGATGTTAAAAAAAGTAAAATAAAATAACATAAATAGTGAAACCCGACTTTTGGGCCCCCTGGGAAATTTGGAAACAGGGGTCGCACTCGATTTCAAGAATTTAAAAAACCCCCCCCCCCCCACGGCCAGCTAACAGAAAAATAGGGGGGAAAGTTAAAATAGAAAATCGAAAATATCAGAATTTTTGTTTCCATGGTGATAGGCATCGTGTTCTTGCTCATGGAACTTACATTATTGTAAGGGTGGGGGGATAGCACGGGCCCAGTTTTGCTAACGGAGGTGGGGGTTTAGGGTTGTTTTGTTGTTTTTTTTTTCAAGGGGGTTTTTGATTTTTCTTTTGTCTGTTTCTTTTAAGTATCGTGAACTGGGTCAATTTTTCAAGTGGATTAGTTCGGTATGTGACAAGGAAACTTAATCTATGTGCGTGTGTTTGTTTGGCTGGTTCATGCTTTCTTTTTTTTGTGCTGTTTTTGTGTGCAAAAAAAGAATCAGAGGGACTAAATTTTGGGTTTGGGTTGCCCTTTTAAATTATTAAAAAACCCAATCCCGTTTGTGGTTTGTGGTGGAAAATTGTTGATGGCGGAAGTTTGCTTAAAAATCCTTTTATTATTTTATTATCTTTGTCAATGGTAATTTTGTTTTATGCAAAAAAGTAGTTTTCCCTGTGGGGGAGAAAATAAAGAATTTTTACCCATGGCAAGTAGAAAAATTTTTGGGGAGGTCCCCTGGTGGGGGGGCCCAAAAACATGTCTTGTTCAAATAATGAACGGGTTTAGTGGGGGACAGAGTGGTAAACAGGTTGTTTAGCTACATGGTATAGTGTTATATGTTCTACAGCAAAAAGAAAAGAAAAGATAATGTTGTTTTAACCCTCCCCAAGGACGAAAAATCATTGGGGTAATTATGAAAACCCATGATTACAATGTTTATTAAAATGCATGCTGTTGTAAAGTATTCCTTTTTGCCCCCCTCCGGGGGTTGCAACTTGCCGTGGTCGGGGGTTCGGGGGCCCTGTGATCTTTAGGTTTTGGACGGGGGCTCAAAACCGGTAGATGGTTAGTTGTGAACACTGCTGGCCTGTATACCCAAGTTGCTGACGGGCCCAAAGCTTTGTGGTAGGAATTTTTCCCCCCTGGTAGGGTTCCCATGTCAGAAGGTTGGGAGTGAGGGCCAGACAAATAGTAACCCCCTTTTTTCCCCTATTCTGTCTTCGCCTTTTTAACGGTCTTTTTTTTCCCTGTCCCCCCCTTCAAGCTTTTTTTCCACACTCCTTTTCTCTCTGTGGTTTCTTTGAGGCCCACGTGTTTGCCGTGCGGTGCGTCTGTGATGGGGGGAGAAATGGATCTGGGGTTGAGACGCTGATGTGAGGGTTTTCTAAAGTAACACCCCTCTTTGGCCTGGACTTCCTCTGGGTGGTGAAGGGGCCCCCACTTCGATCAAGGGCTGGTCGGTGCATGCCCTAGTCAGGTAGAAGGGCGGTTTTGGGTAAAACGGGTTTTGGGAGCTTCTGGGGAGGGCGCTTTCAGACCGTGTATTCTCTTTTAAAAACCGGGTCCCCGAATACTGGGTTTCCCGTATAAAAATGGGCCCCCCTTGTTGGGGGTCGGTGGGGGTGGGAATCAAGGGGACGAATTTATGAATACAACATGGGAACTAAAACAAAAAAAAAATACAGGCGAAATTCGGAAAGGACACAGTACGGCTCTGACGTGAGCAAAAACCTTTTTGGTTCTGGCCAGTTGGCGATTTTTGAGGGAGGGTTTTAAGTAGCCTCTTCGGGCCCGAGTCTTTTTCGATGCGAAAGGAAACAATGGTCTCAGCGGCCCCCCAAAAAAGGTCAAAAGATGAGGAAGGGTCACTTCTGGTTGGTGCCCTTCCAAGTGCATCGAAAAGTTCTTTAAATCGACGACGTTGATTGTCGAAAGATAGGGGTCCCGCACAAAATTTGAAAATCTTCCGGGGAGTAACGGTGAGGTTGGGAAGTGCGGAGGGGAAATAAGTCTGAACGGCATCGAAGGAGTGACCCACGTTATGTGTGCTTGTCGCAAAGGCAAAGACAGAGCCAACTGACACCCTCTTCTTGACCTTTTGCTTACCTCTCTACGGAGTCGATTTCCCGGGGGGCTCCCGAGAGTCTCGTGTGTTTCATCCCTCCTCTACGCTGTTCAAATGCCCGAGGGTTCGGCCTGTGAGAGACGTGCCGGAAAAGAGGTGTGTGGTCTGCTGCGCCAAGACCGGGTGTGTGTGACGTCCCCACTCTGTGCCCAAATGGGAGGCAGCACCATGTCATCAAAGACCTGCCCAAAAAGGTTAAGGAAAAGGAAATTCAGAGAATAAAAATGAAAGAGAACCCCTTTTTTGGGCGAAAAAAGATGTAAAGAAAAGTCCCCGAGCTGGGCTTCGTTTGCGCCGCAGTAGGGCCCCAAGACAGTCGCATCGGCGTGCAGACGGGGAATCCCGTTTGCTGGAGAGACCCGGAACCCCGTCTGTGCCCCAGGCAGAAATACTGCACGCGACAGCTCCGCGTCATGCCTTTAGTTTCGTCGGGCTTCAAAACCAAACCCGCCCCCCAAACCCTTTGGGGGCAAAAAATTAACGGCCTTCAGGGGGCAGAAAAGTAGAAGTTTTTGTACAAGAAAAAACCACCCCAATCTCCAAAAGGGGACCCCCAGTGTCAAAAGGGGCTGGTGGTGTTGGGTTAAGACAAAATCGCCCCCTAAAAAGAAAGCACCTAAATTTTAAAGATGAGAGAAAAAAAACGGGGAAACCCAACAAAAATTTTCAGCTCTCTCGTTAGGAGATGTTTCCCCGGTGGGAAATTGTGGTGATAGTTACAAGATTTTATTGTCCTTGCCCATGGTAGTAAAAAAATCCCTTGGAAAATCCCTGGGTAATTCAAATTTTTTAGGGTGCGTTCTGTGTCAAGTAGGAAAATTCCCTGGGCTTCAGGAAACACAAATTCAAAGCAGAAGACCCTTTACTTTTTTGGCTTTAAAGTTCTATCCAAACTGTCAACCCTCAATTGGGGGCTGTTGGTGGTGTTGCCCCTTTTTTTACAAAATTTGCGTTTGTCCTTCGCTTGACTCCTCCCTTAGCTGTAGCTGCGGAGTCACTTCCCCCAAGACTGTCACAATCTGTCATGTATCTGCCCCCTTCGTCCCGGTTTGTCTCAGGACCCTTTTCGTCTGATCGGAACTCCTCGACTTTTTTTCTGTTGGGGGGACTTAACGGTCAAACCCCTTTTGGGGGAGTCAGTTCTCATCCCGGGTCTGCTTTGAGGATGTCCTTTCTGATTTGATTTGTGTTGTTGAACGATGGGCTCCCAAATTCCCTCCCTCTTCCACAGGTTCACTTTCGTGTTTAGTTTGTCGATTTGTGACCCCTGTGGTCCTGGATATGGTGGTTTGTCCATGACAATCTGACGGGAAATTTTACCCCTTTCCCGTCCTTTACAACCCGTAATAACTGACACGTTCTGTTCCCCAACATCCAATTTTTGAAAGCAAATGGGATCATTTTCAACCCCTATTCAAAAAAAATTCCCGACCTGTTTTCTTCGGTCCCCACCAGCGAATCTCTGACTAAAAACTGTGACAACGTGCTAAAACCCGTATTCCAGTGTCTTCCACAAAAATCAAAAGCCCAAAAAAACCCCCGTTCAAATTTTAGGGCTGCCCAAAAAAATTTTAAAAGTTCGCAAACGGGCTCGGTCGGGTATACCCAAAGACCTTCGGGCCAACGTAGGCCCCCAGGAAAATCCGTGCGAAATCGAGACACACTTTCCCCCCCCCCAAAAAAGTAAACGTCGGTTGGAGAAACTTCTGTCCAGGTGAATCTAAAATTCAAAAAAAAAGTTTGGGAAATCATTGAAAATCAAAGGGAAGAACCAACCCCCCCCATTCATCATTTAAACTTGCTGATGCCTTTATCACTGACAAAAAAGGTTTCCAATCTGTTGGCCCACCTTCAACAGAATCTCACTTTAAAAAAATCTCGTCTTTTTTGCAAAGGATTTGAGAGAAAATTCATACAATTTCACATCAGACAAAATCTAAAACTATAATCTTCCTTTTTTAAACGTTGAAAATTAAAATTTGCTTTACAAACCGCACTGATTTTGCCCCCGGTCTGGATGCATTCATTATTAGGGTTTTGGAAAAATTTTCAGAAAAACGTTAGATTTCCAAGCTATAACCATATCTGGCCACGGGTCCCCTTTTCCCCCTCCCGGGGGAAAAAACCCCCGATCATTCCATTCCAAAGCCGGAAAGGACCTTACCAACCCTTCCAAACTACGCCCCCTCGCTCGACCCGCTGCCTCTGTGCTGATGGAAAAGATGGTCAACTCCCCTTGAGTGGGGAAGCTGAAAAAAGATGGGCTTTTGGCCAGTGAACAGTGCGGTTTCCGGGGCACCATGACGGTTGACCTTTAATCCCCTGGAAACACCATCCGCAATGCCTTTTAAAAGCAACATTTGGTCGCTTCTTTTTCGACTCGAAAAGGCGTGGCATCGTGGAAACAGGGTCCCCATGGACCCGCAAGATTGGTTTTTGGGGGCACCTGCCTCTGTTCATTCAAAATTTTTAGCCCTCGAAGTTCAGGTGCGTGTTGGGCCCCAATCTCGACATTAAGGGCAGGAGTTTGGGGGTTCCTCAGGGGAGATCCTTTCTCCCGCCTTTTCGCATTAAAAAAAATGACATTTTCCAAAAGGGAAGCGGGGGACTAGTCTTTCTCTTTGTTGTGACTTTCGTGTTGCGTTGGAGCTTTTACTAAGTGTACAGCGTCGACTCCAATTTTCGTCAACAGAATCCAACGTGGGCGAGGAAAAAGGGGTTTACCCTTTTCCGCACCCAAAACTCGTCAATTTTATTTCCCATTTCGTCGATTTTTTGTGTCCTGAAATTCGTTAGAAAGCCACCCTTCGTTGTAAAAAAAGCCCAAATTTCCGGGAGTTTTTTTGCCCCCCAAAAAAACCCAATTTCTCACCAACCCCCAAAAAATTTTTCCCGAAGCCCGAAAATTCTGCGGGGTGTAGCAACCCCCCGCTGGGGCGCTGTAAGAAAACTTTCTGCACCCTACAGGCTTGGTCCGTTCAAATTGGATTATGGTTGGTGTGTACGGGTCTGCAAAGACCTCTTCCAAACTTTTGGACCTATCCCCCATAAGGCTTGTCTCTTTTTGGAGCTTCGCACCCACCCTGTTTTCAGCCTGTACGAGGGGGTGAAAATCCTGTCCACCGCAGGTGAAAATTCTCTAAATTTTTATATCAGGGCTGTTCTCGAACCCGAATCCCGCCTATGATGGTCTTTTACCCTGTTTCAAAACAAAAACGAAAAAAACCTAAAATGTATTTTGCCGTTTGGTTTGTAGCAGCCCCCGTGCGGAATGAGTTAGACCGGATTGTGTGGATTTTCTAAGTTTCCGGTCAACTCCGTGGACCTTTTACGCCAGTTTCTTCGATTTTCGCTTTTCGCAAGAGTTACCCGCTCTCTGGCGTACAAGGCTTTGTATGTGAGCTCTGTTCCAAATTTCCCTCCTTCAAAAGTTTTTACGCGGGGTTCCCAAATCTGAAGGGGGTGGCCCGTGCGCCTACTGCCCCGGGGTCCTTCCAGATACGTTAAAAATTTATTCAAGCTTCTGTTTTTTGTGAACTTTTGCTTGGTTTTGGCTTTGAAAAATATATACATCTTGAAGGGGATTTTGGTTTTTTCGGATTCGCTGTCCGGAGGGCTAAGCTGGCCGCAACCCTTGCATCCAGAACTTTTCTTTTTTTTGAAATTTTTAGCAAGTTGAAGCGGGCGGTTACAACTTACTCTTGTTGGGTTTCCCGGTATGTTGGCATCGGCCCCGGAAAAGAATGGTTGTCTTTTTGCCAAAAAGCCACAAGAGAGAAAATGTCCAACATTTATTCCCCCCGTTCGATGTGCAACCAAAATTAACGATTATGTGAGAGACCCTGGCAGGAGGGTTTGGAAAACACAGACGGTAACCTTTTCGATGCCCCCTTAAGGACTTCCTCCCCCTCCACGTGGGAGGTCGCAAAGGGGGGAAAAAGGTTTTGTGCCGGCTGCACCCGGCCCCTTCTTTTTACCCTGCTTACCTTTTAAAAAAATGAAAAAGCTCCCCTGGTGTTCCATGTCATGCGCCCCTCACAATGAAACTGTTTTTTAGAGGGTTTTTGGGGCTTGCACGATGGAGACACAAACATTTTTCGCGGAGTCCATGAAGTCCCGTTCAGGGTGTCCCGCCCGATGGATCCTTTAGTTTTTTAGGAGATTAAATTTTTTAAACTGATTTAAGTTTTAGGAAGAAAGATTTTTTAAAAAAGTTTCGGGCGTTTTGGCGATGTCATTTTGAAATGTATGAAAGTGGTTTTTTTTTTTATTTTTTTTTTTTTGGGTGGTGAGTTGATTTTTAAAGTGGTGACAGCCTGTGTGGGCCCTTTTTCGGTCGGCTGGGCTATAAGCAACATTATCTTATCTTATCCTTTTTGCCTGCTTATTGTGACATTGAACTGGATTCCTGTTTGTTGCTTCTATTCCTCCTGTGGCACTTGATGGTCTTTTATGTAATGTTTTTGACTATAAGGAAAACACCATGGATTCAGTTGGTAACAAGGCAAACATGTTAACAATTTCATCTTTGAACTGTCAAGGTCTAGGGAATTATCAGAAAAGAAGAGATGTATTTCATTATTTAAGAAAAAAACAGTACTCTATTTATTGCCTACAAGATACTCATTTTGAAACAGATACAGAAAAGTATATAAGAGCGGAATGGGGGTATGATTATTTTTTCTCCTCATACAGATCTAATGCTCGAGGAGTAGCAATACTATTTAATAATAATTTCGAATTCAAAATAAATAAGGTGGAAACAGACATGCAGGGTAACTTTATCATCATATTATTTACAACAAATGAAAAGGAACTGTTGCTAGTAAGTGTATATGGACCAAACAAAGACGACCCAGCATTCTATGAGGAACTCACAAATACGATTAAAAAGTACAAAAATAATAACATTATTGTGGTGGGGGATTTTAATATAGTACCAGTGTTGATTCTAGAGCGCGCCCTTGCGGGATTCCCGCAATATTTTTCTGAAGGCCGCAAAAAATCGCGAAAGACGCGGCCCAAAAGCCGCAAAAAAAAGAGAACGAACGCGTTTTTGCACAACCAGCGCGGCTTCGCCGCTGCCGTGTGTATAGCCTCCTTTAGCCGAACGCGCGTTCTACCAAATTTTTTCATTGGCCGAGAAGCAGCAGTTGAGCCAATCAGCGGTACTGGCAGTTCAACAGTCCTCATGTCGGCTTCAACGATGAAGCGCGCGAAGCCAAACACTCTGTTTTCTTTCGCCTTCACGAAGAAAAAACGCACTGATATATCTAAAGATCATCAGCTGGAAGCCGATAATGAGTCTACAGCCACCGTTACGGCTACTCAGTCAAGCGATAGCGTGTCTCAGCCGATCGACGCCGGAGGCGAAACGGTTGAAAGTGCCAGTGAACCCGAAGATCAGCAAGATAATGAAGATGGTGAAAACGAAGCCGATCCCTCCAGTTCGAACACGGAGGAGCAGAAGAAACTCTACAAGGCGTTTCAAGAATCATGGTTGAAAGACAGACCCTGGTTAAAGAAGGAGAAACAGGCTGAAAGAAGACAGCCTCAATGTGCTGATGACCATCAAATGTGAAGGTCCTCCCATCAATGACCATGACTTCACAGCTGCTGCAGCAGAGTGGAAGCAACAGAAGGATAGGAGGATCTACAAGAAATGAATGGAGTTCTGTGGGCTGTACATATGTATAAAGCTTTTCAGTTGTGTATGGTGAAGGTGTACACAGTGACTTTTCACAGTTAAAGGGTTTTCTTAAGGTGATACTGATGGTATATAAATCTTGACAATAGTGATGGTCACTTCATATAAAGAGACTGAATTAATTGTGGGGTAGGCTTAGAGTTGCTGGATTCTATGATGAGGTGACAACAGACTTGCTCACTTGCTGTATGACTGCCAAGAAGGGAGCTCAGCTGAGTACATGCACCACCAGAAAAAGACAAGTCTTCTAAGGTATGTCAGAATGTGTGTGTACTCTGTGCGTGTGTGTGGGGTGTGGTGCGTTTCTGTAATAAAATGTAACTCTTTTCTTGTTTCTTTTTGTTGTTTTAGTTTACTTTGGCCATAATGTAATCATTGTGATTAAGCTTTAAAATCTGAATTTTCACGCGTTTTGAGGGCCTCCCATTTTCACCTATGGGCCCTCTTTTTTTATGTGAGGGGGCCCTTGGGCCCCCTTTTTTGAAATCCTAGAATCAACACTGTAGTACTAGAACAGGAAACTGATTGTTACAATTATATTTTTATAAACATGTAAATAACCCAAAGCTAAAAAAAGCAGTTGAGGATATGATGCAAGATTTGTCATTAGCAGATATATGGAGAGAAAACAACCCTGATTGTAGGAAATACACATGGCGTAGACCTACTCCTTGCAACAAAGTAGGCTAGACTTCTTCCTTCTGTCAGAATATTTAATCTGGAATTTTGAAGATACTGACATTTTACCAGGCTATAGATCTGACCATTCACTAATTACACTAAAGCTTCGGAAAGGAGATTAAACAGAAAACTCTTTGGAAATTTAATTCATCTCTATTAAAAGATAAAGAATATGTAGACGGAATCATAATCTAATAAAAGAAATAACAGAGGAATACACAGATAAAGATGAGGGGAATGATATTAATGCTGACAATAGCCAAGATGAAAACCAGTCGAAAAGCCCAGACCCTAAACTAACAGTGTCTGATCTGGTCTTTCTTGATTCTTACTAATGAAGATAAGAGTAAAATCCATCCAGTATGCCACAATTAAAAAAGAGAATCACAATGTTAAGAAAACAGCCTTATGCAAACTATTAAAGATATTGAGAGTAAAGAACTTAAATCAGAGGAGGATTTGAAGACAATTGAAGAGAGTAATAGAGAATTAATATTACTAAGAGAAAAGGTTATGAATGGTGTACTACTAAGATCAAAAGCAAGATGGGTTGCAGATGGGGAAAAGGTTAGTAAATATTTCTGCAGTTTAGAAAGCGTAACTTCATTAGTAACAAATTGTAAAACTACTGGATGGACAAGGTAATACACTGGATAAACCAGAAGACATAAAAGTTACAGTACAACACTTTTATGAAGATCTATACCGAAAAGACCAACTGTGAAATGCAATATGAAGATTTGGTGAATAATAACCGAAATTAACAGAAGAACAGACTAAATCATTACAAGGTGAAATAACAATAGAAGAAGCAGGGATTGCATTGAAAAATATGAAGAACGGAAAAAGCCCTGGATCGGATGGGTTTGGAGCTGAGTTTTTCAAATGTTTTGGGAAACAAATTGGTGTGTTTGTAACCCGAGCTTTAAATGAAAGTTTTAGAGAAGGTGAACTGTCAAACACCAGAAAGAAGGTATTATAATTTGTATACCCAAAGAAGGAAAACCAAAAGAATATGTAAAAAACTGGAGACCTATTCACTTTTAAACCTTATATACAAAATTGGCTCGACTTGTATTGCAATAGAATTAAAAAAGTTCTCCCATCACTGATTAGTGAAGACCAGACAGGATTTGTCCAAATAGATACATAGGTAGTAACATTAGGTTAATTTATGACATAATACATCATCTTAACATAAAAAATATCCCAGGGATGCTAATTAATTTAGATTTCGAAAAGGCGTTTGACTCGTTAGATTGGGATTTTATGCACAAAGTGCTAGAGGCTGTAGGTCTAGTAAAGATATATGTAAATGGATAGAAGTATTCTACAAAAACATTAAGTCTACTGTTATCGTAAAATGGCCAAACATCATCATGGTTCACAATAGAAAGGGGTTGTAGGCAAGGAGATCCAGTCTCACCATATATCTTCGTATTATGTGCAGAAATATTATCATAATGATCAAAGAAGAAAATAGTATTGAAGGTATACAAATCGGGGAGAAACAACACAAGATATCACAATTTGCTGATGACACTCAACTGATGAACACAGGGAATAAGAAATCATTTGAAAAATCTATCGAGATTCTTGATAGGTTTGGGAAAACATCAGGTTTATTCTTAAACAAAGAGAAGACACAAGTAATTTGGCTTGGAAGACAAAAGCATAGTGAAAAAAGATATATGGAACATTTAAAGATGATCAGGAATCCAAAAGAATTCAAAATATTAGGAATTTGGTTTACTCAGGACTTAACACACATGGAAAAAAGAAACTACAAAGATAGAATGATAGAAGTGAAGGCACTATTTAAAATTTGGCTTAAGAGAATCATTACCCCCTTAGGAAGAATTGCTGTCTTGAAATCATTAATTCTGTAAAAACTAACTTACCTATGGTTGGTGCTTCCAAATCCACCTGACACATTTGTTAAAGAATTACAAGACTTATGCTACTGGTTTGTATGGAATAAAAAACAAGATAGAATTAGTCGAAAAACAGTTATCAAAGATGTACGGGATGGTGGTTGAATCTACCTGACATAAATGCTCTCATCACTGCATTAAATTAACATGGATAAAAAGACTGAGACAAACAACACACAGATGGAGAGACATGTTGATTTTTTCATACCCAATTATTGAGAATATTGAGAAATACTCTCCAAATCATCTGTGCAACACCACTCAAGCCCAATGTTTTCTGGAAACATGTATTCATGTCATATAAGCAGTTCTACTACAAAATAAAACCAGAAAATGCTAGAGAGCTACTTGCAGAAACCAATTCTTTACAATGAACATATCAAAATAGGAAATAAACTGTTAAAACACAAAAGCTGGAACAACAGAAATGTATTTAGAGTATCTGATTTTTTCAAGCCAATGGAGATTCACTATCCCATGAGGAATTCAGAACAAAGTATAACATTAAAATAGATTTTTCTATCTTATGGTGGATGCATATTATCCATTAAAAAATACATAAGAGAACAAGGGTTTGAGAATGAGATAAAAGATAACATTGAAGCAGAAGTCAACACAGCTCTAAAGAAAATATATTCTGTAGATAAAGGTTCCAAGCTTATTACAGAATTATAGTAAAGATAACTGGGAACCAAACTGTTGTGCAAAATGGACGGAGAAGCTAAATCGGCAGATACCTTTTGGAAGAAATGCTTAAGAAAAGTTCATCAGATTAAGGATATTAAGCTAAATATGGATGCAAATAAGAATAGTGCATCGAATAATTGCAACGAATGTAGTTCTGAAGGAAATGGGGATAGTAGAAAGTTATAACTGTAGTTTCTGTGAAGAGGAAAAAGACAGCATTGAACATATGTTTTGGAGATGCATGCATGGGCAATGAATTCTGGAAATCATTGCAAGAATTAATAAAAGGAAAGGTTTAATAGCAAATAATATGTCTTTGACTGAAACATAATAATATTTGGAGAGATGGGCAATTCCACAACTGATACAACATTCGATCTTATAATTCTGATAGCCAAACACTACATTTTTAGCTGTAAAATAAACAATGTAAGCCTTCATTAACAGTATTTCTAAAAATACTAAAGAGAAGATATATTCTTGAAAAATACATAGCAATTGTGCAATTGAATCTGCCAAAATTTAACGCTAACTGGATTAATTATGAAGTATTATTTGATAATTGATAATTAGAATTATAGGATACCCGGATTTAATATGTGCATGTGTATGTGTATCATTAAATCAAAAGAAGAGAGAAAGTGGGGGTGTGGTGGGTGGGGAGGGGAGGGGTGTAAATGGAGTGAGTGGGTGCGTTGGTTTGCCATTATGTGTTTGTAGTTTATAAGAACTCAAAGGATTGTGTCTAGGATTTTTGTTTGTGTATGTGTTTGTATATACAAACAGCAGCAACAACAAAAAAAACAAAAACTTTCCTCGGCATACATTGAACTCTCTCTCAATTCCATTCAACCCGAAAAATAAGACAACTCAGTTCTAATATGTTTCACAGTCATTTACTACAATATTGTCAAACATGTACAAATATGATTAATAACAAAAATATGTAGTAATTTGTATCCGGAAATGTACAGCAAAGAGAAAGATCATGTTGATGAAAGAATGGAGAAGAGAGAAAGAAGGAACTGTGGAATGGAAGACAGAATGAGGAAAGAAATTTTAAAAAGTATTTAAAAAACAAAACAAAAAAAAAACTCAATCATCTTGCAGTTTATTGAAAAATTTAGCCAGTAAGGCCATAGACTCTTTCCCTGGCATATTAGGTTCTGTCGTTAGCTGGCTTTTGTCTACTGCAAGCAAAGTAGTTGGCTTTATGGCCGAGCACTTATGGACATTAGTTTTTCTTAATAGTTGGGTTACTTTTTAGTAAGATAAAGAAGTAATCCTAGGCAATTAATCCAATAACAAGTGCTGTCTTTCATATTCATGGTCCCTTATTTTTTTACTTCAAGGCCTTTGGCTTTGGGGATTGGATGACTTATTCTTGGGGGGGTTGACTTGTTTATTTATTGTTGTAATATTACTGGCTCAGAATTTATGTCGTTTTTTCCAACCTTCTGTTCATTACCAGCCACAAGGATTTCATTATTGTAGTTTATTATTGTTCCTATCTGGAGTCTGAGGTCAGAAGGCAGCATGTATAAACCCGTGCCAACATCAAAGTCTACTTTCGATCTTGCGTATTGTAAAACATTTTGGTACCTTTTAATAGGTGAAGGCAAATCAACTGCAGAATTAATGGCATCCTCTAAATTTGCCAAGTACTGTTTTTGTGCATCAAAGCCAGTAGGAGGATCAGTTATGTTCAATCTTGCTTGTGCTTGCGAACCTAGCAAACACCAAACATAAGTACGAATAGGGTTGTCTATTCATTCTATTCCTGCTTTAGTTTAGGCCCTCAGAAGTGTCAGAAATAAAAGTTGTTTACGCTGTTTTATGCTCTTGCTTTATGGACCAAGATAAACAGCTGTGCCTGAAGAGAAAGATGTGTGAGGAGGATTCCAGTCATAGTTATGTTTCTGTGCACACCCCAAAGATAAAGAGTGCCTGAACAGTAAACCATGATTAAGATCCAGCCTTTGTCTAAAGTCTGTCTTAACATCAATATTGAATTCGTTACAGATCCTCTCAAAAGCCTTCATGTCTGTTCTGTTGCTGAATGGGTTAAACGGTTTGTCATTTGGTAATGGCGCTTGCAGTTCAGATAAAATACGTCTGAAGGTGTAATAAAAATGAAACCTATACACTGACTTCACCAAAGGATCAGGATGATTTAAATGATCAGCATACGACACTCCACACCCAAAAACACAGCAAAGTTTAACTGGTTCTGATAAGGATGACTGAACCATACTTTCGGGAAGTAGTCGTTTTTAATAGGAGGGTTAAGATAGCTGTTCAGTGGAGTACTAATCTTTACTTGAAAGGTGTCAGACTGAGTCACAGAAATGCCAAGGGCGTCAATTGTTATATTTTTAAGATTGTAGTGCGGTCCAACAGAATATTTGCATTAGTATATTTGAATGCACTCATTTTTAATTTGTTTAAAAAATGTTTGTAAGACAGTCCTTCGTTTTTAAAATATGCTATTGATAACAAATGCGGAACCCGAAGGGTCGCACTCCATGAAATTTTTTACAAAGTCGTATGGTTTAATATAAGTAAATCCAAGAAGAATAATAAGATTATAAAATTTGACAATAGAGGAAACTTAATTAGCCAGTTAACCATACCTGATGGTTATTACGGGTTTTGCTCACTAAAAGAAGCAATGAGTAACTTCGACATTACTCTCAAACTTAACAATGCAAATCTGAAAACAATGTTGACATTCAAACCTGAAAAAGAAGGAGTAGATTACTTTTTTGAAATAGCGTTAGTTAGAATGTTAGGCTTTACAACTGGCAGCCCTAGATTTACAGTTACACAAAACAAAACCACTACTTTTGAGGGGAAAATCCGCTCGATCTTGCATTACGTTCATTACTCTATGTTCATTTGGGTGAGCTGAGCACTGATGGAAACTTATATGATGGAAGGCCCTCAACTGTTTTAAGAGCTCTTCCATCGGGAAAAACTGTATATTGCGATTATGAAATTATACAATTGCCTAATTTACAGTTTAAAAATTAGCTTGTGGGAGGGTTGGATCATGTAATATAAAAATCACAGACAAAACAGGGAAAGTCGTGAAATGTGGTAACCTGCACATTGTTTTAGAAATAAAATAATAAGTTGTACTAAAAAATGTTGCATGGACCAGAAATATCAGGGGTTACATTAGCACCTGTAAGGTGTATAACTTTAGAATTAAAAGACCTTGTAGACACCGAGGACTTTGAACAGAACGGTGAGATAGGCACTTTGTATGGTTTTGAGTACACTAAAGATGGTTATTATAAATGCAAAGAGGTTAGCAACAACAAAAAGTTTCCTAAACTAGAACAACTGCGCAATGTAGAAACAAATGATGCAGGTCATTATGAATGTAAAATTGTTTAAAAAACTGACAACAAATGGCACTTAGAACCAGATTTAGAATGGGACATAAAATTTGAATTCATAAGCCCATTTACATTTTTTGACCGTCAAAAAAAAAATTTCAGAAAAGCATTCAACTCTGGTCCTTTACATATAAGTCTTATGCCAGAGGACAATAGTCGGAAAGAGATGGAAATAAAGCCGTTTGGGAACAAACAGTACATCCTCCACAGAAGAGAATCGGTTTTAAAGGATGCTTCTACAAAATTACAATTCATTCCACGCAAGAAATTAGGAGACATGTTCACAATAATATTTGAAATTTCTGTCTTAAAAGATGTGGAGAGGAATGGTGCTTTGGGCGTCAGTGATATTCTTATGAAAGGAATTCATATTAGCTGGCAAAACTTAGACGTTGAAAAACTTGAAGTTACTGTCGTTGTTCTTTACAACGGTGAGGATATTAAGGTCATAACAACCAGCGACAAAATCAATATTAGTCTAAATAGAAGCAATCATACAGAACTGAATTGGATTAATCTTACACATTTAGACCTTATAGGGTTTTATTATACTGAACAAGTTTTGACAGAGAGTATGATAAACGTAATAACTGGATTAGATTAAATTCTGTTGTAAAACTATGGAGCAGTTAAACTTTATGACAAAACCCCCTCATTGTTCATTGATTTGTGGACAGACTGGTTGTGGAAAAACAATATTTGTCCTCGACCTATTACAAACAGTTTATCGTTATAATTTTGATCATATAGTAATTTTTTGCCCAACCTTAAAATAGAATCAATCATATCATGATCGAATGTTTATATGGACAGATGATGACATATATTTGATTGATCCCAGCAATAAACTGAGTGAGTGTTTAGAATACTTTTGCTCTTTGAGGGAACGCAGACACTATTTATTATTGATGACTGTTCGGCAGAAAGAGACATAGTTAAAAAAATATAAACTTTGTCAAAACTGGCTTTCAGTGGAAGACATGCTGGGATAAGTGTGTGGATTTTATGTCAGAAATATAACTCAGTTTTAAAAGACTTCAGAGAACAGTTAAAGACCGTAGTTATATTTCATGTGAAAGACAGAGACGCATTTGATGAATGTATTTGTGAAAATGATGCTATTGAAAACGATCAGGAAAAACACAGGATTAAGCAAAAACTGAAATCTCAAAAGTTTTATAAATTAGTATTAAAAACAGATAATCCTACACAGTATGTATGTTTACTAGTTAGAGAACTGTAAAAGGGGCATTCTGACGAAGGTGGCTTAGTCAGAATGCCCGTTTACAGTTCTCTAGTAATATTACCAGGGCTCCCAATGACACATACTTTGCGCACATAAATTCTTAAGACACTCCTTTCATTTTTAATGTTTGTGTGAGATTCACCCTTTAACATAATTATGGTATAGCTTGTTTAATCATTCTTTAAAAGTGCGTAACTTGTCCTTTAACTTATGGTATAGCTTGTTTGAGCATTCTTTAAAAGTTTGTAATCTCGCCCTTTAACATATGGTATAGCTTGTTTGATCATTCTTTAAAAGTGCCAAGTTTACCCTTTAAGACGTTGTATAGCTTGTTTGATCATTCTTTAAAAGTGGGGCGAGTGTGTGTGCAAAAACAAAAGTGAGTTGGAAGCCTTAGTCATCAACGGAGAGTTTTTGATTCTGTATGATACTAATGTGCAACCGAGCCAGATATACCAATGCTGCTGCCATACATACAGTAGGTGTTTTGCTTGGTGCAACACCCAGTCAGTTTTGATTTGACATAACTCCGAATGTGTAGGGAACAAAAGTTATGCTTATTTCACCCAATGTTGTCACCCTCTCTTGTTTCATCCAAATTTGTGCATATTAAAGAAATAATGTCAGAAATTCTGAAGAAAAGGGCTTAAATGTAGTTTTAAAAAAGGGATGGAGGAGATGCCGAGCCATTCGTCAAGAAAGAAAAATAGACGGATACAAAAGCAGAAAAGAATGAGTATGACCAGATAACATGCCCATCTAGTGATCAATGTGTGGATGAAGATTTTGTGTCTATTTTCTATAGGTTTTCAATTTTTGTAAGTACCTACGAAACTAGATGTTGTAATAATGTATACATGTCTGTTCAACTCTTTCAGTTACATGTCAGTTCCACTAAAGACAGCCACACATGCATATCAACAGACCGTTGGCCAGTATCATTCAGCAATATCAATATGGGCAAGTTCAATATCATTCAGCAATTACCAAACACAGTGTCACAAGGAAAAGGTATTAAGAAACTTCATGAATTTCAGTACTAGTATTTCAGCTCGTAATTCAATTCTTGCTATACATACTTGTAGTTGTATTGATGATCTGCGGACCGATTTCTTGTCTTAAGGGATATATGAAGAATAGGAAGCATGGCTGTTGTTGCTTGATTAAGCAAAGAGCATTAGTTCAAACAAGGACAAACTCAAAATACTAGTGTAGTATTTAGTCTACAAGTACAATAGCTAGGGCGGTACATTGGTGGTTTGTACTAAAATCTGAAGAAAAACACAAAGCAACCTGTTGAACATTAATGAGATGGGGAGTCCTGGTTACAGAGAGGCAAGTTTTACATGAAATTATAATGTACAATCTCAGCAAACTAAACTGTTAAAGTAAAAATACAAGATCCCCATAAATAGTTTTAAAAAAACCCAGTGATGTATTCAAGTTTTATTTGCATTTAATTAAAAATGGAATAACATGGCAGAATGAAAAGTGCTGATGAAGTGATCAAAGATTCTCTTTAGCCCCTAATTCATCAAGAAGCATGTTTTACTGGATTACTAAGACACAATTATATATATATATATATTATATATATATATATATATATATATATATATTATACCAGTTTAAAATAGGATTTTAAAATGAAGAGATTAAAACCTACAAGCTTGTTTCAAGCTAAAAGCGCTCTCCTCAGGGTATACAATACAATTTGGGCACGCCACCGGTGTTATATATTGTGGTGTGTGGGCGTGTGAGTTCTGTGCGTGTGGCATGTGGCCTGCCGGTTTTTCTTTTTTGGGGCGCGTTCAGGGGGGACGTGCCACGGAATGGTGCATTGACAAAGATTTCCATTTATGCCTGCAATTGTTTATCATTTCTACTTTAGAGTTCAGGGATGCTAGGTGGGGTTTACATAATATCAGCCA
>CM031601.1:35370811-35471581 GCA_018398815.1 Conus ventricosus
ATCAAAGAAGCCTTCTATGAGGAGCTGAACAGTGTCATCACTGAGGTCAACCACAAGGACAAGCTCATGATCCTTGGGGACTTACACGCTCGTGTGGGAAAGAACTCCACTTGGCCCAATGTTTTTGGACTGGAAACTGCAACTGGTCTGCTGATGTTATCATTGTGTGCACAACATGAACTTACCGTCACCAACATCATCTTCCAGCAGGCAGACAAGTTCAAGAACACGCGGATGCACACCTGCTTCAAACAATGGCACATGCTTGACTATGTGATTTGTTCGCCAGAGGCACAGATGTGATGTTCTAATTACACGCTGCATGAGGGGAGCTGGTTGTTGGTCGGATCATCGCCTGATCAGGGGCAGGATGAACATCCAGCTTGCCATGAAGCACAAATCGGCCAGAGATAACCCCCCGAAAAGACTGAGCATTGCTCACCTGTGTAAGAGCAGAAGCATTCTGCAAGAAAGAATCCAGGAATGTCTCACAAACATCAGCCTCACTGAAGAAGACACTGGTAAGAAATGGAAAGCCTTCAAAGAATCCCTGTATAACGCTCTAGCTGACACCCAGGGCTTTGTTGAACACAGAGACTGGTTTGATGAAAAGAGATCATTGCCAGAGATCAACAAGCCCCTTAGACATGCTCCACAAGATGCACAAAGATCACCTCAGCAACAAGATCTGCGAGAAGAAACAACAGAAGTACCAGCAAGCCAGGCAGCTTATCCAACAGCTTTGGCAGATGAAGAACGATTGGTAGGAAAAGAAAGCAGAAAGTCTGCAAGCTCCGCCTGACATCAGTGACATGAAGACATTTCACAACGGCCTTTGCACCATCTATGGACCAAAGACTACTGGGTCAGCACCCATTCATGCTTCTGACCAGACCACACTGCTGACAGGTAAGACTGACATTCTTGCTCGCTGGGCTGAGCACTTCAGTGCTCTCTTGAATAGAGTCGTCAACATCTGAAGAAGCAATCGCAGCGCTCCCTCAACTGCCAGTGATGGAATCTCTGGCAGACCCACCCACCAGTGCAGAGACTGCAAAGGTTCTGAAGCATACCACGTCCGTTAAAGCATCAGGAGTAGATGGAATTTCAGCAGACATCTACAAGAATGGAGGCGAGGTGCTCATGGGAAAGCTTACCAACCTCTTCCAGTCCATATGGGAAAAGGAAGAAGTGCCCCAAGACTTCAAAGAAGTTTCTGTTGTACACATCTACAAAAGGAAGGGTGACAAAGCTTCCTGTGACAATCATGGGATTTCCCTCTTTTGTATCGCAGGAAAGATTCTTGGCAGGGTCATCTTGAACAGACTTATCACCCACATAGCAGACTCCATCGTCGCTGAATCACAGTACAGGCTTCGTGCAAGCAAGGGCACAACCAACATAGTATTTGCTGTTTGCCATCTACAGGAGAAGTGTAGTGAGCAGAATCAGGAACTCGACATGGTGTTTGTTGATCTCACCAAGGCCTTCAACGCCATTAACCCTTATGCTGCAGACGTCACTGTTAGGCGATAACATGGCTCACCGCTGACGTCACCGAAATACTACCAACTAGGGTTACCTAATTCCCGATACTCTCACGATCCACGTTTATGAGATAGAAAGCCAGCAATAAATTTCATAGTTGGGGGATGGTCTGGCCCGTGCTCACAGCCATTTGCTTTGTCAGAACACTGTTCAGTTAAGTGTTTTATCGACTTTATTCCGTTTGCTTTTCCATTCACTATGACGTCACAACCAAGCACTTTACATACTCGACCTTGCCGTACATTTACCACAGATAAGTGCTGGGAATATTGAATAGACGGTCAGTTGTTCCTAATACAGATGAAGAAGACCCAGACAGTCACGAGGAAACATACGATAGTGAGGGCTTGACCAAATTATTGCAGCGTGAGGCGTTGGACCGTGGCCAAGTGTTTGGGAGAGGCAAGCTGACCAGAGATCAGTATTGCTTTCAACAGTGTGAATGAAAGGGACGTGTGTGTGTGTGTGTGTGTGTGTGTTCCCTTTTTCTTTCTTACATGTGTACCAGTTAGGCAGAAGAATGTGTGTGTGTGTTCCCTGCTATTGGAGTAGTTGGATTTATAGCTGTTCCTTTCATCTTTCTGTTGGATATACCATACTTTCTGGTCTTTAATTGTGAGTGGAGTATTTTTCCTCCCTTGTTGAGAGTTTATTGGCATGCTTTCTTTATTTTTTACATTGAGAAGAAACATGACTTTTATTTTTTTTTATTTTGCATTTTTTTTGCACTTGAAATTACTAAACATTTGAAATTGTTGTTGACTAATCATTACTAACATGTTATAATAAAAGTACAGTGTATCTCCTCCATTTTACAAAAAATAGCTTGAGAATAGGTTGTTTAGTTCCAGAGATACCCACGTTTCACATATGCTGGTATAAAATAAGAGCTTTTTTTGAAAAATGGCTAGCGATGGGGATTTATGCAAAATAGAATGTCTGGCGGTGAAAGGGTTAATTGGACTGGCTTGTGGAAGATCATTCACAAGTTTGGTTGCCCGGAAAAGCTCATCTCACTGATAGTTTCATTCCATGATGGCATGCAGGCAAGGGTGCAAGAAAACGGAGATACCTCTGACCTGTTCCCAGTGAAAAATGATGTGAAACAGGGATGCATCTTAGCTCCCACCCTCTTTTCCATTCTGTTTGCTGCAATGCTGATTGATACATTCCAGGACTGTGACAATGGGGGTATACATCCAGTAACGTTCAGATGGCAAACTCTTTAACCTTTGACAACTTAAGGCCAAGACTAAAGTATTTGATGCCCTTATGAGAGAGTTCCTCTTTGCAAATAAGATAATGTTGCTTATAGCCCAGCCGACCGCAAAGGGCCACATCAGGGCTGACCTCTTTGCAAATGGCCGTGCACTCCCATGAAGACCTACAATGTATCACAGATCGCTTTGCAAGGGCCTGTCAACACTTTGGACTCACTATCAGTCTTAGTATACATCCAGTAACGTTCAGATGGCAAACTCTTTAACCTTTGACAACTTCAGGCCAAGACCAAAGTATTTGATGCCCTTATGAGAGAGTTCCTCTTTGCAATTGGCCGCACACTCCCATGAAGACCTACAATGTATCACAGATCACTTTGCAAGGGCCTGTCAACACTTTGGACTTGCAGTCGGTCTTGGTAAGACCAAGGCCTTGTTCCAACCACCGTCTGCTGCTGGCTGTGCTTGACCACAACCTGTCGTCATCAACAACAGAGATAAAAAACTGTGGACAAGTTCTGCTGTTTGGGCAGCTCTGTAAACACTGTAAACATTGTAATGGATCTCTGGATGCAGAAGTGATGTTGCGCATCTCAAAGGCCAGCTCTGCCTTTGGCAGACTCTCAAAGAGACTGTGGCAAGACCATGGCATCAGATTGCGCACAATGGTTGCTGTGTACAGAGCTGTGGTTCTGAGTGCTCTCCTTTACTGTTGTGAGACTTGGACCCCACACTGCTGACACATCCAACAACTCGAACATTACCATCAATGATGCTTGCGCAAGATCTGCAGCATCAAATGGCAAGACAAGAGTGTCCAACCTACAGGTCCTGAAGAAGTGTGGCTTACCCAGCATTGAGTGTATACTTGTCAAAAGTCAGCTCAGATGGACAGGACACGTCTGTATGGAAGACAGCGGAATTCCAAAGATGTGTTGGAAGGCATTGAATCAAGGTTTGGAAAAGGAAGTTAAATTTAGAAGAGGAAGGAAAAGGTGTCCTTTGAGTGCCAGTAACTACAGGTATGGAAGATACATCTACTGTTTCTGTTTTGAGATACGTCTACTGTTTCTGTTTTGAGATATGTCTACTGTTTCTGTTTTGAGATACGTCTACTGTTTCTGTTTTGAGATATGTCTACTGTTTCTGTTTTGAGATACATCTACTGTTTTTGTTTTGAGATACATCTACTGTTTTTGTTTTGAGATGCATTTACTGTTTCTGTTTTGAGCTCTTTATCAACCACTTGTCTATATCAGCCGGATCTGCTCTGTCAGCAAAGGGCATTTCTGTGTTGTCTTACAATGGTACTGATAAGCTTTTCATAGCCATCTTCTGTTAAAAAATTGCCAACAGATTGCATTGTATTGAACAGGAATCCTAAGTGGACAGCAAGAAACTATAGTTGTTTCTCTTTCCTGTGATATGAGGACATGGCTTTTTCTTTGTGTAGATCAGTTTGGGCAGCAAGCTCAAGTCAGTGTCCTTTGTGACATGGACTTTATCACTTTCTTGTTGAGACAAAGCATTGTGTGGATCTGTTTGGGCAGCAAGTTGAATTCATTGTCCTTTGTCACATCCCGTTTTATCACATTCTTGTTGAGACAAAGCTTTGTGTGGATCAGTTTGGGCAGCAATCGGAATTCAGTGTCCCCTGCGACATGGAGTTTATCACTTTCTTCTTGTGACAAAGCTTTAGGTAGATCAGTTTGGGCAGCAATTGTAATTTAGTGTCCTTTGTCTCAACCAGTGACAAAGCTTTAGATAGATCAGTTTGGGCAGCAGTTGGAATTTAGTGTCCTTTGTCTCAACCAGTGACAAAGCTTTAGGTAGATCAGTTTGGGCAGCAATTGGAATTCAGTGTCCTTTGTCTCATCCAGTTTATCACTTTCTTGTTGCGACAAAGTGCTGGTTTACCATTGCTGAATTGGTTACTGAAATATGTGGTGATAAAGATTCTGAATCTGATTTTGACTTATCTGGTGTGACTAGCAGAAATTATTATCTTCTGGGTGATTTATATAGGATGTATTTATGATGTTTTTGAGGAATGGTGGCAAGAGTAGTTAACGTATTTCTGGCCTTAGAGGACTGGGTAAAACAACTAGTGGTGAAAAAGAATTTTGATTGAAAAATGTATTTTGTTTACTAGCATATCTCTTGTGTTCATAAAGGTGTAGAAAAATCAGTTTACCTTCAGATTTTTTAAAATGGTATATTTGATTGATAATGCAGGAGTTACAAGTGACAAGAAGAACATCCCCTTTCCTGTTGCAAGCAAATGATAATGCTGGAGTCACAAGTGACAAGAAGCACACCCCCCCATTCCTGTTGCAAGCAAATGATAATGCTGGAGTTACAAGTGACAAGAAGCACATCCCCCTTTCCTGTTCCAGGCAAATGATAATGCTGGAGTTACAAGTGACAAGAAGCACATCCCCATTCCTGTTGCAAGCAAATGATAATGCTGGAGTTATAAGTGACAAGAAGCACATCCCCCTTTCCTGTTGCAGGCAAATGATAATGCTGGAGTTACAAGTGACAAGAAGCACATCCCCCTTTCCTGTTGCAGGCAAATGATAATGCTGGCGTTACAAGTGACAAGAAGCACATCCCCCTTTCCTGTTGCACGCAAATGGCTCAGCACTGGTCAATGGGCCTAGTTAGAGAGCCTCATTATTCAAAGATTAATTTATTGAAGACATCAGGTTACAAATTCTCTGAAAATTAAACCTCAAGTGTTTCGTTTGCTTCCCCTGTCTCCCAGACTGAGTACACAAATGTTTACTAACAAGTTCCATTTTTGTTGAGACAAGACTTCATGATTTCATGTTCGGAGATAAGCGTGTTCTCCATTTTAAACAAATGAATGCAATGGAGGGGAAGTTAACTCACTCAACTCTGACGTCCACTATAGCGGACGTCCCGCACACATCGCTTTCTCTCTGACATCTGCTATAGCGGATCGCACAGTAGCATTTAGAGCGAACATTATTCAGAGTCGTGGAAACCGAAGCACGCCATGTGATAAGTCTCATCAAGCACCACTGCGTGGGCCACAACTTGATGTATTCACTGACCACTGATCTATTTTTACACCAGCCCGGTTCTGTGTTTGAAGTCAGAGCACAATGGCAACTCATCCTTCAACTAGTGGTGTGAGAAGTAGACAGGGAATATGTGTTTACAGCTTATGTGTTGCTGTTGAACTTGTTCAAACTGAAGGATCAGACCTTAAGATATTGAAAAAAATGACAGCAAATTTAGCCTGTCTGAAGAGTGTGAAACTGGGTTGAAAAGTGAACATGGTGACGTTCAGAGAGAGGAGTGGGTGGAGTCAGATAGTGGGGGTGGCGTAGCTCGAGGCAATGCATATGCAAATGAACCACCGACAGACCTGAGTGGGGAAGATATTCTCCAGTTCATGGCGAGAGACTGGCATGGAGATTTTTCTTTTCTTTCATCAATGCCTTCATACACATGGACTGAAGTTGCAAGGCATGACTGACCACACCCCCTTGGATTTTTTCGACCAGATCAGGTCTGTGCTTTACTCCAAGGTATTTAGTCATCATTATTTACTCTGTCACAGTGTCGGTCTGTGTTTGTGTGTGTGTGTGTGTGTGTGTGTGTGTGTGTATGTGTGTGTGTGTGTGTGGTGTGTGTGTGTGTGTGTGTGTGTGTGTGATGGTTGTGGTTGCAGTGCGTGTGTGTGTGTGTGTGTGTGTGTAAACTGTATGGTGTGAGTATACTATAATGCATCTGTGTACAACATATATGTACATATATAATTTGTGTGTGTGTTTCTTTTTTAACCCTGTGCATATACATATGGACAGATATGCTGAACTTGACACATTTTCTTTTTTTATTGACAAGAAGACTGAGTAAAGTTGAGATTTTGATCATGACGCTGTTGTTTATTGTGACTGAGATTATGATCCAGTTTGTCTGACTTGATCACCACTAAAATGGATCCAGCTGAAGTGGGGGAGGTCAACACAAGGACAGGCATGAAGATGAAGCCCATAGCTGTCCAGGACTACATAGTCAACATGGCAGGAGTGGACTGCAGTTACTAGTCCATGGTCAACAGTGTATGATTGGTGTTTGTGCATTTTGATACTGTAGAAACTTTCAAGTAGTCATTGTGTACATACTGCCAGCATTCTAAAAAAAAATTGTATAGAAAAAGCCCTTTTTGCAAGAGAAGCATAGGTTCACACCTGTTCATATTTCCAACTAACTTCATCATGAAAGATACCCCATCTTCTTCCTGTGACAGACAGAGTACTGAATAAGCAAGAGTTTTGAAATTGTGTACCTTGTTTATACAAGTACACTTTATTATGTGTCAAAATTTCAAGAGCGTGTGTAGCCATAATTTTTTCATGATTTTTTTTTCCAATCCTAAACAACTACCCAATCTGGTGAAGAATGCTGAATGAAAATCTACAAAGTACTCTGCCATATTTTATTAATTTTAGTTCTTTTGCTTAGTAAAGAAACTGGCAAATAGCTATTTTTTACACTCTGCTGGGTTTCTCAAAGTGATTTATGATGAAAATGGGCCTTTTTTTCAACAACAGAGAAAATTTGACTCGTATGCCTGCGTAACTACCTTGAGTTTCACAAAATATGAAAATAACCTCTTCTTCATCTGGCTACAAAAAGAGTATGGTATATGCTACAGCTTTGAAACTTTGCACTGACCCTGTTCAATCACACAGCTATCATGTGTCTGAAATTCAAGTGTTCTTGTTGTGGTGTAATTTTTTTTTAAAATTATTTTAAGAAAAATGTGTACAAACGTCCAGTATACAGAGGGATGTTGAATTTCATATTGGCCAGTAAGGACTGAGCTAAAGGGTCTGTTTCACACAGTTAGTTGAGGAATGGAATTGTTCAAATCAACAGGAGAAAACAATGGGATTAGAGTAGGTACTTTGCATCTTTTAGCCCTGTCTCCTCTTGGTTATCAGATTTTCTGTCCTGCCCCAACCCTGACCCCCATCTCGTATGCCATTTATACACACATACACACACGCACATGAAGCTGGCATGCCTGTTTGAGGTCATGTTTGATCCATCAGCAGATAATTTTGGATAAACCCCCCGGATCAGCAGATAATTTTGGATTAAACCCCCATTTTGTCATTTTTAATGTTCACATCGTAGATCTTGCGGCATTTTGTAGAGAAGAGCTGTTTGACTGAATGTTGTATTGATCTTAACTGATGGCTCATTGTCTAGGATTGATGGTTTGGGCTTGTAAGCAGTATATCACTGTTGCTTATATGTGTTCTTTATGTTATTTTTATTTTTTCCTCTTAGGTGTCAAAGTGGCTCACTATGCTGGTAACCATCTACACAAGAAAATCGTAGCTCAGTCTGCATACTGTGAGTTCTCCCTGTTCTTGTGTGTGTGTGTGTGTGTGTGTGTGTGTGTGTGTGTGTGTGTGTGTGTGTGTGTGTGTGTGTGTTCTCTTTCTTTCTCTGTGTTTCTTTCTGCCTCATCTTCAGCACATTGTCAAGGGCACTATAAGCATGACAGAGCCTCACTTCAGCACACTGTCAGGGGCACTAACTGGAATGCCAGAGCCTCACTTCAGCACACTGTCAGGGGCACTAACTGGAATGCCAGAGCCTCACTTCAGCACACTGTCAGGGGCACTAACTGGAATGCCAGAGCCTCACTTCAGCACACTGCCAGGGGCACTAACTGGAATGCCACACTTCAGCACACTGTCAGGGGCACTAACTGGAATGCCACACTTCAGCACACTGTCAGGGGCACTAACTGGAATGCCACACTTCAGCACACTGTCAGGGGCACTAACTGGAATGCCACACTTCAGCACACTGTCAGGGGCACTAACTGGAATGCCACACTTCAGCACACTGTCAGGGGCACTAACTGGAATGCCACACTTCAGCACACTGTCAGGGGCACTAACTGGAATGCCACACTTCAGCACACTGTCAGGGGCACTACTGGCATGCCACACTTCAGCACACTGTCAGGGGCACTAACTGGAATGCCACACTTCAGCACACTGTCAGGGGCACTACTGGAATGCCACACTTCAGCACACTGTCAGGGGCACTACTCGCATACCAGAGCCTCAGCTTTACTGCTGCTCAGTGGTGCTCTGCTGCTCAGCCACTTTACTGCTGCTCAGTGGTGCTCTGCTGCTCAGTCACTTCACTGCTGCTCAGTGGTGCTCTGCTGCTCAGTGGTGCTCTGCTGCTCAGCCACTTTACTGCTGCTCAGTGGTGCTCTGCTGCTCAGTCACTTCACTGCTGCTCAGTGGTGCTCTGCTGCTCAGTCACTTCACTGCTGCTCAGTGGTGCTCTGCTGCTCAGCCACTTTACTGCTGCTCAGTGGTGCTCTGCTGCTCAGCCACTTTACTGCTGCTCAGTGGTGCTCTGCTGCTCAGTGGTGCTCTGCTGCTCAGTGGTGCTCTGCTGCTCAGCCACTTTACTGCTGCTCAGTGGTGCTCTGCTGCTCAGTGGTGCTCTGCTGCTCAGTGGTGCTCTGCTGCTCAGTGGTGCTCTGCTGCTCAGCCACTTTACTGCTGCTCAGTGGTGCTCTGCTGCTCAGTGGTGCTCTGCTGCTCAGTGGTGCTCTGCTGCTCAGTGGTGCTCTGCTGCTCAGTGGTCCTCTGCTGCTCAGCCACTTTACTGCTGCTCAGTGGTGCTCTGCTGCTCAGTGGTGCTCTGCTGCTCAGTGGTGCTCTGCTGCTCAGCCACTTTACTGCTGCTCAGTGGTGCTCTGCTGCTCAGTAGTGCTCTGCTGCTCAGTCACTTCACTGGTGCTCAGTGGTGCTCTGCTGCTCAGTCACTTCATTGCTGCTCAGTGGTGCTGTGCTGCTCAGTCACTTCACTGGTGCTCAATGATGCTCTGCTGCTCAGTCGCTTCACTGTTGCTGAGTGGTGTTCTGCTGCTCAGTCACTTCACTGGTGCTGAGTGGTGCTCTGCTGCTCAGTCACTTCACAGGTGCTGAGTGGTGCTCTGCTGCTCAGTCACTTCACTGCTGCTGAGTGGTGCTCTGCTGCTCAGTCACTTCACTGGTGCTGAGTGGTGCTGAATGGTGCTCTGCTGTTCAGTCACTTCACTGGTGCTGAGTGGTGCTCTGTTGCTCAGTCACTTCACTGGTGCTGAGTGGTGATCTGCTGCTTAGTCACTTCACTTCTGCTTAGTGGAGCTCTGCTGCTCAGTGGTGCTGAGTGGTGCTGTGCTGCTCATCACTTCACTGCTGCTCAGTGGTGTTCTGCTGCTCAGTCACTTCACTGGTGCTCAATGGTGCTCTGCTGCTCAGTCATTTCACTGATGCTAAGTGGTACTCTGCTGCTCAGTCACTTCACTGCTGCTGAGTGGTGCTCAATGGTGTACTGCTGCTCAGTCACTTCACTGCTGCTCATTGGTGCTCTGATGCTCATTCACTTCACTGCTGCTGAGTGGTGCTCTGCTGCTCAGTCACCTCACTGCTGCTGAGTGGTGCTCAATGGTGTACTGCTGCTCAGTCACTTCACTGCTGCTCAGTGGTTCTCTGGTGCTCAGTCACTTCACTGGTGCTGAGTGGTGCTCTGGTGCTCAGTCACTTCACTGCTGCTGAGTGGTGCTCTGGTGCTCAGTCACTTCACTGCTGCTGAGTGGTGCTCTTCATCTTCGTCATCCGTATAGTGTCCTCAATCAACAAGCTGATTATTTGGCCTCATATATTCTACCATGTCAAACAGTAGCATTCTACGGCAGTTAGTTAGCTCTGAAGGCCGAATTTTTGTGTGGCTAACGCAGTAGTACAAGACACCCACCCTACTTCCGTCTTAGACAGAAAGCCGGTGCAAACTTCCTGTTCCTCGTTCAGCTACGGCCTTCCACCACAAAAGGACAGGTTTTCTTGCTCTGACTCGCCTATCTTCTGTTTTTTAGCAGATTGCTTATGTTTTGCTTTCTTGCTTGTTCTGTGGTGGCTTGTGCTAACCCTCTTTATTACAGCTGCTTGAGGTTACGATTGCTTGCACGTCATGTTGTCTTTTCACACTTTACGTTCGATCGATCATCCTTCCTTTGCCACGTGCTTCGCCATTTTGTCTCTACTTTGTGTTCGTCCACTCCGTGTTTGCTCCGTCCACCACAGCCCAAGATGGTGAAGGTGAACGATGGGTCGAGGGATGACACCCTTCCGTCGTCCCTCTCTGCCCTGGAGGCCCAACGTTCCGATTCCAAGGAGCAAACCGTGCTTCCATCAGTGGAAGAACTTACGGCCAACTTGGAGGGGGATTCAACAGAGGGGACGCTTGACCATGATTGCCATCATGCCTCCTCCTCTAACAGGCTGGCGGAGTTGCGTTCACAGCGTTTGGGTAGGAAGGGGCAAGCTGCACATGTGTAAAAAAAAAACAAAAACAAAAAAAAATTCAGAAAGACAAAGGGAAAGCTTCGCGTAAGTTTACATGGTTTTCTCCCTCGCCCCAATACTCTCCCCCGGGTTCATCATCTTTGCAGCACGAGTCCAGCTTGCCCCCTACTTCGCAAACGCCATGAGACTTGCATACGGTTCTTTTGGGACCCGATGAGGCAGATCTTGGTGAACAGGATATCTCATCATCTTTCAGCTGGGGCGGACAGTGCAGCCAAGAGCCATTACAACTGTGTGCTTACATACAGAGATGCTTTCCTTCAAAAGCTAAACTCTCCTGCGAGCAAAGTGGCCCTCTGGTGTATTCCGGGACAACACCAGTTGCTCTTTGGCTATTACACTGCTGCATTTATCACATGCACTGCTGAATAAAATAGGAGGCAGCTTCCTATGCAGCCGGTCCGACACCCCGGCTCCTTTAAATGCCCCCCTCAGCCCCACTCTCCAGAGCCCCACTCTCCAGAGCCCCACCACCTAAACGGAAGCCTGCCTCCACTGGCACCGCTCGCCCTGTGCAGCACACATCCACCTTCGCTCAACCAAACAAGAATTCACGCATGCAGTACACATTTTTGGTTTGGCCGACAGAAACTGCCTCCACGGAAATGACAGGAGGTCCTTCCGCCGCCCCCCCCCCCCCCCCCCCCCCCCCCCATGCCTGGCCATGGGGGAGCTTATAGAGGGAGAACGCAGACCGCTACCATCATCGCCCACACTGCAGAACGACACAGGACATCACAGAACCCTCTTGTCGTCTCTGGTCCGGGGCCTCTCCTCCTTCGCCTCCTCTGGCCGGCAGTTTCCAGAGATGCCGAACAGTGGAGACGGATGGGTCTCAACCCATGGATAGTAGCAGTCCTAGAGGAGGGGTACTGTCTACCCTGGGCCTCCGAACGCCCTCCCCTCATGCACTTTCCCCCCCCCCCCCCCCCTCCCTGCCAGCCTCCTCCCGCTCAAGCGGAGGCACCCCAGGTGGAAGTATCAGATCTTCTCCTCCAAGGGGCCATCACGGAATTAAGCAACCCCACTCCGGGTTCTACTCCCACCTATTCGTCATTCCCAAGACATCAGGGGGATGGAGGCCCATACTCGACCTCTCACCCCTCAACAAGTACCTGACGGCAAAGTTCAAGATGGACACTCAGTCCCAGATCAGAGACTCCATCCTGGCGCCTTCACAGGCTCTGTGCCAGGCCCACACCACCCAACTCCTACACCTCTGTTCCAAACTAGGGTTTGTCACCAACGCGAACAAATGCGAACTCACCCCCAGTCAACACTTCTCCTTTCTGGGCATGAGTTTCAATTCCCGCACCATGATGGTCCCCTTCCAACGAGAGGTCCACACCCATTGCGGACCTCATCTCTCACCTACGCCAATCCACCCACTCCTCGGTCAGATTCCTGACTTCTCTCTTGGGGATGATGGAGTCCTTGGCCACCATCATTCCCCAGGGCAGGGTCCTCAAACGGCAACTCCAACGGGAGTTTCGATCGCAGTGGTCCCAGACTTCCAGACGCTGGGACCAGTCCATCCCCTTGGGTCCATGGTTCCACTGGGCCACAGACGAGTGGCTGGATTCCTCAGCGTGGACCTCCAGAGTTCCCATCTCCCGTCCCACCCAGCCACTGGACTCTACATGGACGCATCGAACATGGGCTGGGGCGCCCACATGGACCACCTTCACGCCTCCGGATCGTGGAACTCCAGGATGGCTCAAATGCACATCAACATTTTTAAACTGGAGGCAGTCAGACTTTCTCTCCTCCAATTCCAACCCCCCGTCGTCACACACCCACACATGTTTGTGTGCGCATGCGTGTGCACATGTGAGTGTATGTTTGTGTATGCATGTGTGCGCGCGCGAGGGCGTGCACGTGTGTGTGGTGAGCAGGGATGGATGGATACCTGTCTGTGAGTGTGGGGATGTTTGTGCAAACTTGTGTATGTGCATGGGTGTATTTGTGGGGCTGTAAATGTGTCATATAATATCATTTATACACAAATTTGTTTGATTTAATCGTTAAATTTACATTTATAAGCATTTTTATTGTGATTTTTTTTCTCTCTTGATAATATACAATGTAAATGATGTGACTATGTATGAATGTGCAATATAAATGATGTTATGTATAATATAATGTGCAATGAGTTTATGAAATGATTGTGTTCTGTGATGTGGATAATTTTTTTTTTTTTTTTTTTTTTTTTTTGCTTTGTGTTTGGTCGGTTTTTATTGCTGTGTTTTTGTGTGAAATGCACCTGGACCAAATTTCTCATGATGAGATAATAAAGTGTTTCTTATCTTATCTTATCTTATCTTACATTCTCCCTCTGCGCAAGTCACATAGCAGGAGCTCACAACATTCTGGCAGACCCTCTCAGTCAGTCCAAATCCCTTTTACACACAGAATGGACCCTCAACAGCCACTCCCTGTGCACTGTGTGGACCCATTGGATCTCCCCAATGATTGATCTCTTTGCCACCCGGTTCACCACCGTCTCCCGTTCTATGTCTCACCAGTCCCTGACCCTCGAGCGCACCCGATCGACGCTTTCTCCCTACCCTGGATGGGTCTCATAGCCTACGCCTTCCCTCCGTTCCCTGTCCTTCTCAGAGTGATGAGGAAAGCAGGACTGGAGAGACCCAGACTCATTCTGATCACCCCGTGGTGGCCGACTCGGTCGTGGTTTCCAGACCTCAGGTCTCTGCACATGTTCCCCGTTCCCTCTGACTCCGTGCTGGGACATACGCTGACAGCCACGCTCAGGTTTAACCCGCTCAAAACCACAGATGCTCCGCCTACACGCTTGGCTCCTGTACGTACCCAACTGTGAACATCTGCCCCTCCCTCCTAAACAGACAGATCCCAGTACGTCCTGGACAGGCTGTCAGGACCTTCGGGACTTAGCGACGGCCTCTCGCATATCCAGCACAGACTCCCTCTACGACTACCATTTGGTGAGATGTGTCACCTGGTGCTCAGATAACTCCATCCTGCATAACACACATCAATATTCATTGGGCAATTTCCTATCACACCTTTTCCTCAGTCAAAACTTGTCGGCTAGATCTATCCACAGCTGCAGGTCTGCTTTCTGTACCACCATTCGTCAACCTGGGGGCTCTCCTTTGCCAACGACTTCCTGCTCAGAGAGATCTCTAGGGGCGCTGCCTTGCCCGAGGCCCAGTCCCCTGGATGCATCCCACCTTGGGATCTCTTCGTCGTCCTCAACATACTCGGGGAAACCGCCGTTCGAGCCTTTAGCCTCCATCCCCTTTGACCTCCTCTCTCTCAAAACCACTTTCTCCTCGCACTCACTACTATGTAGCGAGATCCATGCCCTCATTGGTACCCCAGGGACATCGCCTTCCATAGGGACACCCCTGTCTCCCTCCGGTTTCTCCCCTAGTTCCTCGCTAAGAACCTAGAACCGGGCACAGCTTCTCCCTCCCTCATCATCAGATCACTCTCCGATATCTCCCAGAGGTGTCTCCTCATATCCATCTATCCTAACAACTACAAGACATCTCCGCGGGCACCATCTCCACATGGCTCTCAAACTCGGTTAACCCTCTTCAGTATGCACTTACCTGAGCTTAGTTACGCAGAAAACCAATGGCAAGATAAGTAACTCCATAGTTTGAACATGGTTACCCAATTTAAAAATCAATTTCAAAGAGAGGAAAGGAAATAATGAAATGAAAATAATTTTAAAAATTCGTACAAATATATATGTTGCTATATCATAAGTTTGAAGAATGTCACATGAGCCATTTACTCGGGGAAAAAAAATCTTCTTCTTCAGAACTTTCTTCCGAATCGTTGTTTATCATATCTGGAACCTCATCCCAGTCGAAATCTAGGTCACTGTAAGCTTCATCACCCAGCACTTTCACTAAGTCTTATGCCGTAAATCCTACAAATCACAGTATCTTCATCACTAAACCTCATTATAGAACGGCAGAAATCAAGGTTAGCCATGGTGAAAAACAGCATTTCAACCACAAAACTTTAAAAATTCATAACCCGAGAACTACGGCACATATCGACTCGCGTTTTTTTGCAAACGGAAGTGAATGGCTACAGGAAGAAGGAAGTCATGTTCTCGCGAGACTTCCTTTTTCTACGAGAAACATGGCGGCGCCCATTGTTGCCACGTGTTTTACCGGGCGCTGGCAGGTGCTCAGCCTTTTTGGCTGTGTGATTTCCGGTTGGGCGCTAGCGGGTGCGCGCTTGTCAAGAGAGTTAAGGCCGCACACGTACAAGCACATAAAGACTTGCCGGTCTTATCTCCCTGGGCACATGAGGTTAGAGCACTTGCCACTTCCACAGCGTTCCAACACTCAGTACCCCTGCGCCACCTTTCTGGAGGCAGCCTACTGGCGTTCGGGAATCCCTTCATAAAGTTCTACTTGAGGGATATCCGCATGACCAGGGCTGATGGTTCTAAAGGATTTCTTTTGTTGCGGCTAACACAGCCTTCTCTATCCCGACTTCTACCCCCAAGAACCATTAGGGCACTCTACCCTCCTCCAATTCCTTTAAATTCTGCTACTGTCTGACATGGTAGAGTATATGACGGCAAAATGGAGAGTTTTTAACATACTCCCTGTTTGGCTAGTATACCTACCATGTCAGACTCTAACGCCCGCCCGTCTTTCCCATCTAGCACTATGGTCCTCGGGGGCTTACCTTGCGCATATGCCTCGCTGAATGAGGAACAGGAAGTTTGCACCAGCTTTCTGACTAAGATGGAAGTAGGGTGGGTGTCTTGTTACTGTGTTAGCCACACAAAAAATTTGGCCTCCAGAGCTAACTAACTGCTGTAGAATGCTACTGTCTGACATGGTAGGTATATTAGCCAAACAGGGAGTATGATAAAAACTCTCCAGTTTTGACACTTGTAAAGGAGGGGTAGGCGGGAAAAAGAAAAAAAAGAAAAAAAAAGCAGCTTGTGACAACTGGTGGAGTTTAGAGCTTCGGACGTGAACACGCCAAGAGATGCCGCTCCAACCACAGCCTCAGTCAGTAAATCGTTCCACTCAGTGATGGTTTGCGGGAGGAACGAATAACTCCGGTAGTCCTGTTGACACTGAAGTCTAGCAAGCTGCGCTGAGTGTGCTCTTCTGTCCCTCTCCTTAGGTGCTCTCAACTTTGGCTTCTGAGATTTACGAAGTTTACCAAAATCCACCTGGACCATGTTGTTAATGATTTTGTACATCATGGTGAGCCTTGCGATCTTACGTCGGCTTTGTAGGGATGTCCATCCGAGGTGGTGTAACATGTTGGTGACGCTAGTGGTCCTTTGGTAACAATTTAAAAAGAAATGTGCTGAACTTTGTTGCACAGCCTCAATTTTTGTGATCTGTCCTTCTTTGTATGGTCCCGCACAGTACTCCGAGCTTAATCTCGAGCGCGGGATTGATACAGTCCCCGGAAAATCTGTTCCTTCCTGCAATTATCGAGTCTGAACGCGGGCAGACTCCCGCACAGTTGCAGGACTGCCCGCCCTGTTCACTGATCGTTGCGGGTGCTCGTTTGTCGACTGCTTGAAAAACTGAAACTAGGACTGAGCAGGAGCGAACGATTTCTTGATATTTCATTGGCTGTTAGTGTAAATCAACCAATCGGTGGCGTTCATCTCCTCCATCTCGATCACCGACGAGAAGTTGCGAGAGTTTGAGGCGCCATATTGTATATTTTCCAAAATGAAGCGTGCACCCACCCTGTTCGACTTCGACTTTCGTGGAGGAAAAGTGAAAAAAAAAAAAGATTCTGTGCCATGCGAGGGTAGAGAAGATCATGAAGAAACCGCGACTACATCCAAAAGCTCGCAGAAGCAGCCCGAAAAGAGTGCCAGTGCAAGGGAACACCGTTTCAAAACGATTGGCTGAAGAAGTGGCCTGGGGGGGGGGGGGGGGGGGGGGGAGTGCCCCCTTTTTTTTTATATGAGGGGGGGACTGCCCCCTTTTTCAAAGATCCTAGATTAAGCTCTGAGTACTTGCATATTCAAGAACAGGCCGCACTATTGCCTTATAGGCTGTCTCTTTGAGTCGGATGTTACAGACTTTGAGGTTTCTTCGCAAAAACCCTAACGTTTTGTTAGCTTTGTTCGTGATATTATGACATGGAGGTCCCAGTCTAGGTCTTGTGCGATCGTGACCCCCAAATACTTCGCCAAGGTGACATTGGCGAGAGTCCGGTTGTGCAGCTGGTACGATGGTGTCAGCAGCTTCTTCTTTCTCTTGGGACTGATAACCGGGAGGGTGGTACATGTCACATGGTGGAATGACAGATCCCAACTTTTCTCCCATTTCTCCTAGCTGTTGGACATCTGTTTGTAGTTGGGTCTGGTCTTGGCATGCTGTTATTGGCCTGTAGACAGCGGTGTCATCTGCAAAAAGTTGCGTGGATGAGGAGACAGTTCTGGGCAAGTCTTTTATATAAACGAAGAACAAGCTTGAACCAAGAACGGAGCCATGGGGTACTCCAGATTTCACAGCAACCGAGTCTGACTTTGCACTGTCAACCACCACAGCCTGCTTCCGGTCTTGTAGAAAGCTTCCAGTCCATCTGTTAACATGGCCTCAAACTCCATAATGGTGCTGTTTATGCAGGAGGAAGGAATTATTACTCTTGTCGAAGGCTTTTGCGAAGTCCATTACCACAGTGTCAGTGTCAGTTTGTTGGCAGGTTTCCATATCCTCCATGAACTCCAGCAGCTGGGTTTCCCAAGATCTTTTACGATGAAAGCCTTGCTGTCTTGGAGAAAGGATGTTGTTCTTCTCCAGATGGTCCATGAGTGAGCTGACGATGACGTGTTCCATGATCTAACATAGGATGCAGGTCAATGATACGGGGCGATAATTAGCTGGATCGTAATTTTCGCCCTTTTTAAAGACTGGGGCGATGTTGGCTGACCTCCAGTCTTCTGGTACAATGCCTGTGTCCATGGAGGTTCTGAACAGCAGTGTCAGGATGGGAGCGACTTTGTGCGCAAGCTCTTTAAGCACCCTCGGTGAGATCCCATTGGGGCCGCAGGCCTTGTGGGGATTTAATCCTTTTAGCAGGTTCCTGATGCCCTCCTCTGAGATGTGGATCTTGCTGAGCTCGGAGTAGTCTGTCTCGTGCATACGACATTTGTCCATAAACTGCTTCCTGGTGTAGACCTGGCCATCGGTACAGACTGACTGAAATTGTTCGTTCAGAATTTTCGCTTAATGCTTAGGTTCTGGTATCAGCCTGCCCAGCACCTTCAAAGGTGACACATCCTATCTTTGCAGTCTTCTGGTGCTTATTATAAGACCAGAATCTTTTTAAAGATGACGAGAGTTCATCCGGTGGGGTCTCTGCCAGGGTTTTGTTTGTGTAAGTCCAGTATGCTCTGCGTAGTTTGCGTTGTATAATTCTTCTCAGCTCCGTGGACTCTTCTCAGGTCCTGTCGTCCTGTCTTCTTCAGCTTCGTGGACTCTTCTCTCAGGTCCTGTCATCCCGTCTTCTTCAGCTTCGTGGACTCTACTCTTGGGTCCTGTCGTCCTGTCTTCTTCAGCTTCTTGTAGACTCTATCTCTCCTGTTAATGAGCTTCTTTGTATCAGGTGTAACCCAAGGCTTACTACATTTGGGACGTGCTTGTTTACGGGGAACATAGGTCTCTTCAGCTTGTAACTATGCTTCCTTAAAGCGTTTCCATAAATTTTCTGTAGTTAGGTTACCCTTTTCCTCTACAAGGCTGGAGTGCAGGGCCTTCATTGCTTCTCTCATGCCGTCCCAGACTGCTGTGTTGAATCCATCTGGGGCTCTGCTTGGTTTTCTCCACCGCAATGTTATACTCACAGTAGACTATCTCATGGTCAGAAACACCCATGACAGTCTCTGCTAATGGAATGAGGCCTGGTGAGTTAGTGAAGATAAGGTCAAGGGTGTTATTAAGCCTTGTGGGCTGAGTCACCATTTATTCAAGTCCATGATCCCTAATTAGTTTAAGGAACACCCGGTGTTGTCCCACAGCTCTGGCGTTAGGTTTCAGCGTGGCTGTTCCCTGAATCAAATCCAGGGAAGTTAAAGTCACCTCGAATTTTCACGTGTGTGTTTGGATTTGAAGATAACCTATCAAGAGATTCTCCAAATTTCCTCAAACTTTCGTAGTCAGCATGTTAGGACGGTAAAATGAGCATAAGTACAAAGTCTTTTTTCCCTTTAGTTTCAATGCTGCCCATGCAATTTCACAGTTGGTTTGCAGTTCCTTCACAGTAAAGCTGTTAAGCTTCTTATGCACGGCCACAAAGACTCACCCTCCCTCCCTGTTACGATCATTATGATACAAAAGGTAAGGTCCTGGTCCTGGTAATGCTTCTGTGTCCAAAATGTCATCGTCTAGTCTATGTGTGTGTCTGTTCTGAATATAATATCCGGACAGAGACTGTCGATAACGTTTAGCATTGGTGCCCTCTTTGATATGCATGACTGAAAATTTATATTCGGTATACGCAGTGGACAACCTTTCCACTTGTCTTGTTGACTGGCTCTGGTAGGCGTGGATGTGTGCAGGGGGTGAAAGTTGTTCTCTGTTGGCGTTATACAGGAAATATCCTTTTCAGAACTGCAAGCAGTATATCCAGAAGAATCAGTTGAGAAAAATTGCCAATCGTTGACATGCTGATTGAAAACTATGATGCTGTTTGGATTACCACACAGAGCACAGTACCAGGAGATATCAGCTTTAGAGTCATTCAATTTTGCATAATGTTCATCTGTGATACTTTGACAGCTAGCATGAAACCACTGACTGCAGGTTTCGCATTGGACACCCATTTGACCCCAGGTAAGTGGCAGGTCACACTCCCCACATGGGCAGTGATTCTCAGTTTTCTGGTAAGGTGGCAGATATGCTGTCGGGGCCTGGGTTTAGCTCAGGCGCGTAGAGTTCAAAAGCAACAAAACAGTCAGGTACAATTTCACAGTCCTTCGTTTGGGAAAGGATTTACATCTTTCTGTGTATCTGCAGGCAGCAAGAAAGTGGGTGACTAGACTCATGCATGTGTTGGAACTCCTGAAGACTGTTTTTCCCGCAAAACCCAAGTGTAGCACGTTGTTAGAACTATCTGGACCTTTGGCCTCTAAAATTAGCAGTCTGTGCCCCAGGAGAGCGGCTACGACGAACCCAGCGTAATGCATGCCATGACTCATTTCAAGAGTTCATACATGAAGTTTTCAGAATTCAAGAGAGTAAGTATACTCACAGATTCGTAGCTGTAGTCCTCAGGGAACAGAGATAAACATCAGCAAACACATTTCTAAGAGAAGATGTACTGTGCTTCCCAAATTAGATCGTTGATATCAAACATTTCAAAGAAGTCTGACCGGAAGTTTTTCACAGCTGATGCAGTCCTGTACAAAATGGTGACAGATCGATATTTTCACCCCAGTAAAAAAATTAATTGTCCATAAATTTGCACGAATAGTCCAAAATGGGTGAAAATTTTAAAGAAAGCACACTATTTATCTAAAGTAACTCCCATATCAACAAAGCGACTGAATTCAAGTCATAACACAGCCGGTTTTACTTTCCTCCAACTTTGAACGTGAGCATTTCAGCAGCAGACGTCACTTCAGATGGAAATTTCAGTGTCTTGCACTAAAATCCCAAAAAATACTAACACGTTTCAAATTTCTGTGGCCAGAAGAGAAATTCAATCCACCAAAAATAATACTAGAGCCAAAGAAATAATAGAAATGTTTTTAAATGTCACATCGTCGAGTACCCGAATCAGAAACAACGTCTAGCCACTACGCATACGCTACCCATCCTCCCTCAGTGGTGCTCTGCTGCTCAGTCACTTTGCAGCTGCTCTGTGGTGCTCTGCTGCTCAGTCACTTCACCGGTGCTGAGTTACTTCTTTGCTGCTCAGTGGTGCTCTGCTGCTCAGTCACTTCACTGCTGCGGAGTGGTGCTCAGTGGTTCACTGCTGCGGCGTGGTGCTCTGCTGCTCAGTCACTTCACTGCTGCGGAGTGGTGCTCAGTGGTACTCTGCTGCTTAGTCACTTCACTGCTGCGGAGTGGTGCTCAGTGGTGCTCTGCTGCGGAGTGGTGCTCAGTGGTGCTCTGCTGCGGAGTGGTGCTCAGTGGTTCACTGCTGCTTAGTCACTTCACTGCTGCGGAGTGGTGCTCAGTGGTACTCTGCTGCTTAGTCACTTCACTGCTGCGGAGTGGTGCTCTGCTGCGGAGTGGTGCTCAGTGGTTCACTGCTGCTTAGTCACTTCACTGCTGCGGAGTGGTGCTCAGTGGTTCACTGCTGCGGAGTGGTGCTCAGTGGTTCACTGCTGCGGAGTGGTGCTCAGTGGTTCACTGCTGCGGAGTGGTGCTCAGTGGTTCACTGCTGCGGAGTGGTGCTCAGTGGTTCACTGCTGCGGAGTGGTGCTCAGTGGTACTCTGCTGCTTAGTCACTTCACTGCTGCGGCGTGGTGCTCAGTGGTGCTCTGCTGCTTAGTCACTTCACTGCTGCGGAGTGGTGCTCAGTGGTTCACTGCTGCGGAGTGGTGCTCTGAGTGGTTCACTGCTGCTTAGTCACTTCACTGCTGCGGAGTGGTGCTCAGTGGTACTCTGCTGCTTAGTCACTTCACTGCTGCGGAGTGGTGCTCAGTGGTTCACTGCTGCGGAGTGGTGGAGTGGTGCTCAGTGGTTCACTGTTGCTTAGTCACTTCACTGCTGCGGAGTGGTGCTCAGTGGTGCTCTGCTGCTTAGTCACTTTATTGCTGCTCAGTGGTGCTCTGCTGCTCAGTCACTTTACTGCTGCTCAGTGGTGCTGTGCTGCTCAGTCACTTCACTGCTGCTCAGTGGCGCTCTGCTGCTCAGTCACTTCACTGCTGCTCAGTGGTGCTCTGCTGCTCAGTCACTTCACTGCTGCTGAGTGGTGCTCTGCTGCTCAGTCACTTCACTGCTGCTCAGTGGTGCTCTGCTGCTCAGTCACTTCACTGCTGCTGAGTGGTGCTCTGCTGCTCAGTCACTTCACTGCTGCTGAGTGGTGCTCTGCTGCTCAGTCACTTCACTGCTGCTCAGTGGTGCTCTGCTGCTCAGTCACTTCACTGCTGCTCAGTGGTGCTGTGCTGCTCAGTCACTTTATTGCTGCTCAGTGGTGCTCTGCTGCTCAGTCACTTCACTGGTGCGGAGTGGTGCTCAGTGGTGCTCTGCTGCTCAGTCAATTCACTGCTGCTTAGTGGTGCTCAGTGGTGCTTTGCTGCTCAGTCACTTCACTGGTGCGGAGTGGTGCTCAGTGGTGCTCTGCTGCTCAGTCAATTCACTGCTGCTTAGTGGTGCTCAGTGGTGCTTTGCTGCTCAGTCACTTCACTGCTGCTTAGTGGTGCTCAGTGGTGCTTTGCTGCTCAGTCACTTCACTGCTGCTTAGTGGTGCTCAGTGGTGCTTTGCTGCTCAGTCACTTCACTGCTGCTCATGATGCTCTGCTGTTCAGTCACTTCACTGCTGCTGAGAGGTGCTCTGCTGCTCAGTCACTTCACTGCTGCTGAGAGGTGCTCTGCTGTTCAGTCACTTCACTGCTGCTGAGAGGTGCTCTGCTGCTCAGTCACTTTACTGCAGCTCAGTGGTATTCTGCTACTCAGTCACTTCACTGCTGCTTAGTGGTGCTCAGTGGTGCCTGGTCTGATCCAACATATGGACAACACCTCATGTTAACCCACTGACAACTGTCATTCTGTCATTGCTCAGTTGCAGAGCTGAGTGAGTAAGCATGGCCCTAGAAAGGGCCAGAGTGTCCAACCTACAGTTCCTGAAGAAGTGTGGCTCACCGAGCATTGAGTGTATACTCATCAAAAGCCAACTTCGATGGACAGGACATGTTGTCCGTATGGAGGACAGTAGAATTCCAAAGATGCTGCTCTATGGACAACTGAAGAAAGGACAGCGTATCTCAAGAGATACAAAGTCACCTTGAAGCCCAACCTCAGAAGCTGCAGCATCGACACTGCTTCCTGGGAAGATGTTGCTCTTGACAGAACACAGTGGAAACAACAATGTACCCAGGGCACAAAGACATTTGAGCGTAACAGAGCAGCTGCCATCCAGGAAAAGAAGAATTTGTTAAAATGGGATCCATCCTTGCAGGACTCCATTCCATGCAGCGTCTGTGGAAGACATTGTGCCTTAAGAATTGGTCTTCAGTCCCACATGAGGACCCACATCAGCAGATGACATGCCTGCCTATTCATCCGTCGGACACGACGGGAGAATCCATCATCAGAAAGTGCCATGGAGTTTCTTGCATGTGGTGGGTGGTCATGAATATGCCAACAAAGAAGAGTGTCACAGGCCTGTGTGTGAGGGATCTTGATGACTATACCAGAGTGTCACAAGCATGGACACTTCAAGAACAGGGCAGAAAAGTCAGCACATTTGAAATGTGTTGTTTGTTCTATTGTTCTTTTGATTGATGATAGGTGATCAGAGTAAAATGATGCAATGGAAGTATGTTTCAGTGAAAGGCTATGGACATGTTTCCTTTCATATAGCATGCTTCTTTTTACTGTCTTATGATTTATATTTTATAGAAGAATAATGCTGGACTTTTTTTTAAGTTGCTTGTTCAAAAATTGATTTTAAAGAATAATGTCTCATGCTGTGCTGTCGTTCGTGCCAGAATTTGAGTATGCAGGGATACAAATGTATATACATGTATGAGACAGCTGTGAACTCAGTATTGTGCTGTCTTGCTGCCCACAATATCAGTTTATCTTTTCTTTCCATGAGTAATTTCAACTTGTGATTATTTATGTGTGTAAATATGTTGCTGTTTTTCTTTTGTGTTTACTGTCTGTGATTGGCAAGGTGCTATTGATGAAATAATTGTTTTGGGTGTGGCAGTTTATAAATGTGTTTTAATTGTTATGAAAACATGATACATCCTGGCATCAAGTATATGCATGTGTATGTGTTTGTGTTTGTGAGAGAAAGTGTATCTGTATATGTGTCATTACACATGTAAGTGTGAGTTTGTGCAATGTGTGTGTGTGTGTGTGTGTGTGTTTACATTCATGAGGAATGTGTCTGTATATGTGTGTGTATGCTTATGCCTCTGTCTACATGTGACCGTATGTTCATTTTGGACTGATTTTCTGTGATTGATGGACACTTCAATCATTTCAATTTTTTCCAGCACGAGGAAATGTCTCTGAAGCTGTGAGGCAAGGGTTTTTATCACTGGATGATGAGATGATGAAAGGTAGGTTTAAGTACAGACTGCCATGAAGTGGAAACTTCAAAGGTAAAGTGATCATCAGTGAAGAAATACATGTGAAGACCCTCATTTCTGGACTAGGAGGCAGTTTTTATCTCAAATTCTAACCAGGGTGCCATATCTTAGCACACTTTATCTAAGGCAAAATCAGTTTTAGCAACTGTTATGGCTGACTCGTACATGATGTACAGCCACAATTGTGTGTCAAAGCATTAATGCTTATGCAAAACACAAATACAAGTTATGTAGAGTTCAGTTATGGGAAAAATTATTGTCGCATGCTGTCAGATTTTTGTCATCAGAGTATGGAAACGCTACTGATTATAGAGCTGAAGTATCCAGGCTGTGTGCATTATGTTAGACTTTAAAGCAGGTGATTTGAAAAGAAAGCAAGCAGCAGTGGAAAAGACGAAAATGAATGAAAAGTTACACTTGATGAAGAAATACTGAGGTAGCTCAGACTCCTCCCTAAATCAGAAGCAAACCCCCAAATCAGAAGCCAAATATGGCTGCTCATGGCTGAGGTCGAAATAAAATTGACTATTTGCGCTTGCTCTTGCCAGGCCACTTCTGCATGATCTGACCGAGTATCGTTATAATGATTATAGGGTGTTGTTTTTCAAAACTGTTACCTTTCATAACTTTGAATCAAGCATGCCATTTTGCCTCTTTTCAGCAGATTTTCTTTTTTTCCAGCTGATTTCCTGTTTTTAAACCGCTGGAAATCTTTGCAACACCAACATACTCCCTGATTTTTGTCTTTCGATAATAGAAAATAAGAATGAAATTGTGTTGAAAGCACACTTGAAAGAGCAAATCAGATATTTTGCTGCATGAAACAGGTGCTTAAGAGCTCTGTCTGTTGTTTTTCCGCCCTACCTTCCATTGCACCGTTCTCTTCTCCCCACTGCATTTTTTCTTTTCTTTTTAATCTTCAGGAAAGTGGCATGCCTGTTGATAGTCATAGATGCTTTTGCACTACAAGTTATTGGTGTGTTTTTGACAGTCAGCTGTTCATCTTGGCCCTGACATTGGACATTTTGTACTATTTCATGTGCATGACCTGGGCAAAAGACTTTTTTTTTCAGCTAAGGTCATGTACCCTACATATGGAAGCCCTTATCTGAATGAAATAGATGTTATTTGAGAAGTTAAAAAAGATGCATCTTCAGCGTGCCTTTTAGGGCAAAAGTTCTGGTAAGTAAATAGATGAGAAGCCAACAGATTTTAATTACTCAACAGCATCATAGGTCACTTGTGGTGGATTAATCTGTCTGTGAATCAGCTACAAAGGAGATCAGGTCGGGTTTCTACATTTCTTGACTCAGCCAGAGGTTTTGTTTTTGTTTTGTTTTTTGTTTTTTTTCTCTTTACAATTCTGTCTGTTCCATAATTCCCTAGAGATCTTGTGGCTTAGACTGGTCTAGATGGGAGTTCCCTGTTCTCTCCTCACCTTTTAGGTGATGTAAGCAATTATGAGTTAATAAAATGTCAGATATTTGATGAAAAGAAAACGAACATTGCATTTCACGGAATGGTGTTTAACAGCTTTCTGATTTGCCTTGAAAAAAAATCTAAGAAGGAAATAACTTGCTAGATAATGTCAAGAATCATTTATTTACAGTGTTCTGTTGGATGTGACCTCTCTCCTAAACAATACTAAATTTGCCAGTTACACCAACCACCATTGCAAAGTGACTGGCTTGGAGGTTGGGTTCAGTTCCTATCTAAGGGGTTCAGTTCTTAAGTCATTTATGAATGGGATTTTTCTGATTGACTGGCTCCTACCTAGATCTGGGTTTGCTTTGGGATCAGTTTTGAGGATTTGGACCGGACAGTCAAATTCCATCCAGTTAATGGATGCATCTCTGAGACTGTATCTCTCATGCCTGGTTGATGCATGGAAATCATATGAAATTAAATGTAAAGTACAATTCTGTCATACAGTCTTAGACCAGACTGAAAATCTGTAGCATATTCCCCATACTTATCCCCATCTATCCGCATAACGAAGATGTCTCAAATTCTATGGCCCTTCATGCCTTGCTCTCATGGTGACCTCAGTTTTGATGGCCTCTTAGTCTATGCCTTGGTTTGGTTCTGTTGGGATTACCTGTATCAGCAAATTAATGGAGACTACATTAGGGACGTGGTGACACCTTTTGGAAGGAGAGATCATTCACGCTGGTTCTGTGACTGAACAAATTTTGTCATCAGTGGGGGGCATAGAAGGTGGTTTGCTGCATATGTTGGATCAGAACAGGTGCTACTGAACACTGAACATCTTGGCAACGGTGTAGTGTGGCTTCACAAGGACTTGGCTTTGACTGCTCCTTGTGGAGTGCCGGTGGTGGTGCTGTGGCAGAACAGACTGGCTTGGCTGTGGACAGGGTCAGCATGAGCACCATGGGTGCTATGCCTCTGAGATGGCACAGAAAGCAAGACAGGAAAAAAATTGGCCAGTCTCTGGCAGTGAAAGACTGGCCTTGGGATAGTGAAACAGGAAATTTGAAAATTAGAACTGCTGTTTTTATACAGAGTCAGACATAGTAATCTGGCATTACATCTTAGTAATTTTTTTCTTGTCTAGCTGAATTTGTTTTCCCATGAAATGTGTCATTTTTTTTCCATCAAGAGATATTTATCATGGATTGAATTGTTCACTTGCACTAGATACATGAAGTAGACAGGATCAGTTATCACAGCTGAAAGACCAGCACCCAGATCAGCACAGGTAAGTGCAGAATGGGAGAAACTGATTGACTCAATCAATCGATCTGGGATCATTTCGCTTCCTTTAATAGTTGCATTATCCACTGGGAAACCTCTCCTTTTATAAATGGATTCTAATGGATCAGCTTCCTTTGTTTCAGATGAGATGCTTAAAGATGATCTAGCAGGCACCACGGCTTGTGTGATGTTACTGAAAGATGGGAAAATATTTTGCGTAAGTGTTGCTTCAGTTTCTGATAATTTTGAATTGGTGTCTTTATTAACCCTCTTTGCATGCACTTACCTTAGCTTAGTTACGCCGAAAAACCGTCGGCAAGGTAAGTAACTCCGTAATTTGAACATGGTTACCCAATTAAAAAATTAATTTAAAAGAGAGGAAAGGAAATAGTCAAATGAAAATAATTTTTAAAAGTCCTACGAATATATATGTTGCTACATCATAAGTTTGAAGAATATCACATGAGCCATTTACTCGGGGGAAAAAAAAAAAAAAAAAAAAATCTTCTTCAGAACTTTCTTCCGAATCATACCTGGAACATCATCCCAGTCGAAATCTAGGTCACTCTAAGCTTCATTACCCAGCACTTTCACTAAGTGTTATGCCCTAAATCCTGCAAATCACAGTATCTTCATCACTAGATCTCGTTATAGAACGGCAGAAATCAATGTTAGCGATGGCGAAAAACAGCATTTCGACCACAAAACTTTAAAAATTCGTAACTCGAGAACTACGGCACGTATCGACTCGCGGTTTTTTGCAAACGGAAGTAAATGGCCACAGGAAGAAGGAAGTCACGTTCTCGCGAGACTTCCTTTTCTACGAGAAATATGGCGGCGCCCATTGTTGCCACGTGTTTTTACCGGGCGCTGGCAGGCGCTCAGCGTTTTGGCTGTGTGATTTCCGGTTGGGCGCTAGCGGGCGCTCCGCTGTCAAGAGGGTTAATGCTGATTTAGTTGCCACTGAGGTGACTAGGCGGAGATCTAAACAATTCTTTAAAAACAAATTGTAAGTACTGTATCCACCAAACAAGGAGAAATGAATTACAAGACAAAACACAATGTGTTTCGACTACTTAGGTCTTTTTCAGGCAAGATAAACAACACTCAGGACAACAAAAATGAAGAACGAGTGATCACTTATCTCATTGAATTCGGCGCAAGATAGGCGTTGAATGAAAACGAGGCCGCCGGGAAGGAGACTATGAGTTAAAATAGTAATGATGATAATAATAATAGTTTTTCAGCAACTTTTTTCCTCCCCACACTTTCGTTTGGTTTCATTTACTACTCTTCACTGGCTGCTTTGGGGTGCTTTTGGATTTTTTTTTGCACCCTTGGTGGTGAGAGCACCACAGTATTATGGACTGTGCTGTGTCTCTATTTGACGCCGGGAGCACAGACACAACCAGCCGTGTCTCCCTGATGAGTTCCGACCCAGCGGACGAAAGGCCTCGGAGCAGGCAATACAAATATATCTGCCTTCAAAAGGGATTGCGATGGTTCCCTTATGCAGCTAATGAAGAGTTTTCATATTTGTAATATATTTTCTTAATTTCATGTTCCCAGTTTCTCCATCTCAAACTCCTCTCTCTTCCCCCCCCCCCCCCCCCCCCCCTCCCCCCCCCCCCCCAACCCTCCTTAAGTCCAAATATTTGCCAAGTCATTACTATGAAGACAGTTCAGTTGTTGGCCTGCGCTTATTTTTTTCCCTCACTATTAGATTGTTCGTCTATTTGTCTGACTTTATTCAGGTTTAAAAGGCTGTGCCAATCTTGAATAAAAGTTACTCTGTGTTAGGTTTTTTTGTGGGAGCAAACGTTACCCCACTTATTTACTGTTTATTGTTTACTGTTCTCTGCCTCATTTCATTTCTAATAATACTGATATCAATAATAATAAAGATAATGTTGATGATAGAAATATTGAAAAAATAATAAAGAGAGGATTACTACTACTCTTGGTGATAATATGACGATAGCAGTTGTAGTATGGGAGAAAGTAGAGGGGTTAGAGGATTGTCAAACAGCACGGTTGTCATGGCAACATTGATGATGGTGATGATAATGATGATAATATCACTAATAACACTGGTATTAATAATAATAATAATACTAACAAATATAGTAGCGGGAATAGTAATAGTAGTCATAATAATTGATGTAAAGGTACAAAAATATAATAAAAAATAATAGATAAAATATAATAAAAAATAATATCACAAAAATATAATAAAAAATAATATCAGTGATAGGAATGGTCATAATAATAGCACAGTATACCCCGCTTATAGTAAACTCAGCAAAAAGCAATTTCGGTTATAGCAAGGCAAAGCATTGGTTTCCTGCCAGAGATATTCTTTTCTTGTACTAAATACTCCTCAGTTAGTAGGAACTTGATTATAAGAAAACACTCCTTAAGTAGAGGCATTTCTGGTTTCCCACAGGACAGACTCCTCGTTATAATTTTTTTTTTTTTAAAGTGTCCTCTTCATGTACTATCTCTGCCAGAAACATACCCTCTCATATACCGGATGTAACCCAGATACCCGCCCACCACACTACAGGAACGTGCGAAGTGTAGACCCAACTCCAGCAACAGTCGCAAAACAAGCTGTGCCACGTGCAAAACTTTTGTTTCTGGTATCATTTGGATGCTAACCAGAGATGATGGAAAAAGGCCAGACAAGAAAGTCATTGTTGAAAAGAAAATTTCAACTTACTGACGAAGTAGAACAGTTTCCAGCAAGAAAAAATCTGCCATAGCGTAAGAGTTTCAAGTTCATCCATCCATGGTAACTGCTGTGTTGAAGAACAAAGAGAGGTACAAGGCTGAATTCCGTAGCAGCACTGTAGACACATCAACACAGTGACAACGTCAACCACAGCGTGCTGAAGTCGACAGAGAACTCCTTGGCTGGTTCATCAATGTAAGGTGCTCTCTCTCTCTCCCTCCCTCTCTCTCTCTCCCTCCCTCTCTCTCTCTCTCTCTCTCTCTTGTCTCTCCCTCTCTCTCTCTTTCTCTCTCTTTATGATTACTTGAGTTTTGCAAATCAAGGGTTAACTGCCAGAACCAAGTATCTAAATTTTCTGATAAAATTGGAAATGAAATGAGGCTGGGAACAGTAAACAATAAACAGTAAACAAGTGGGGTAACGTTTGCTCCCATAAGAAAACCTAAAACAGAATAACTTTTATTCAAGACTGGCACAGCCTTTTAAACTTGAATAAAGTCAGACAAATACATAGACGAACAATCTAATAGTGGGGGGAAAAAACAAGCACAGGCCAACAACTGAACTGTTTTCATCGTAATGACTTGGCAAAGATTTGGACTTAACGAGGAGGGGGGGGGTGGGGGGGGGGGGGGGTTGAAGATGGAGAAACTGGGAACATGAAATTAAGAAAATATATTACAGATATGAAAACTCTTCACTAGCTGCATAAGGGAACCATTGCAATCCCTTTTGAAGGCAGATATATTTGTACTGCAGGCAGTCCTCCTCCTACCCCTCTACCTCCTTTTTCTTCCTTCCTTTATTATTTTTGTATTAACATTATTGCTATTATTATGATACTGACTGATATTATTGATAGTATTTTTAATCATATTTTTGTACTTTTACATACATTATTATCAATATTACTGTTGTAGTATTATTATCATTATTATTATTAATACCTGTGTTATTAGTGATATTACCATTATCATCACCATCATCATCGCCACTCACACTGTTGCCACAACAACCATGCTGTCTGACAATCCTCTAACCCCTCTCCTTTCTCGCACACTACAACTGCTATTGTCATATCACCAGGAGTGGTAGTAATCCTCTTTATTATTTTTTGAATGTTTTCATCATCATCATCATCTTTATTAGTATTGATATCTGATTATTATTATCATCATTACTATTACACTATTTCAACTGGCATTGTCCCCTTCCTGACAACCTCGTTTTCATTCAACGCCCATCTTGCGCTGAATTCAGTGAGATAAGTGATTGCTTATTCTTCATTTTCGTTGTCCTGAGTGTTATTTATCTTGCCTGAAGAAGACCTAAGAGTTGGAAACACGTCATGTTTTGTCTTGTGATTTTTTTGTTCATGTTTGGCGGATACAGTGCATGCTGTTTTGCTGAATTGCTTATGTGTTCTATATGTGTATGCAATACTGTGCTATGGTCATTTTGATTTAATTTACTCAATCTTGTGAATCAGACATCTTGTGAAAAGCATAACCTAATAAATTGTGGACAGTAGTGCCTAGTTTCCCTGAATTTCCAGTGCTCAGCACTCGCTCATCATCAGGTGTCTGATGACAAGGCTTGATGACTGGAATATCATCAACCAGTGGCCTTTATTTTTATATTTTGCATGATGTAGTCACTGAGGTTATAACAGATCAGTGTCAGTCTGGATTTATCTGTTTAGTCTGGAGTGTTTTAATATACCAAGTAGTTTTGAGCAAAAATGAACCAAACTGCCACATTCATTTTCTAGAGTGCCAGGCAAACTCTGATACTGTATGAAAAAGAGAAAGCCTGGAAAACCAAATTGCGCCACATTTTACTAAAAAAGAAACATGTAGTTGTGGGTGTAGTTTGATTTGCATGTATCTGTTTGGGTGTTGCTGTTAGTAAGACCATTGACGTCAATCACTTTCACTATAAAAGTTGGGCTCATCAAAGCTGACTTGCATGTAGCCGTCAGTCATACCTGCTGGGAGGTGGCATTACTAACAGAAGGTGCCTAGGTGGTAGATAGATCAGGAGTGATGACAGGTGTAGTCTGTGCTGTTTGGCCATGGCTTTCGAGGCTGTGGGCAGTTTGATGATGAGGTACTGCATTCTGTGACATCTGTGTGACCTGCATGATCAGCAGGGCCTTCCAATGGGAAAGGGAGTGGTGAGAATGTCTCCCAAAGGTGCAGTGTGGCCATGGATCTTCACGCAGCAGGTTGACAATTTTAACATGTTCGTGAGTTGGCCTCAAGTGGCACAGGACTGTCACCATTCATCTCGAAGATGGTTGTTGTACACCTTGGAGAGAGGGCAACAAGGAAGAGACCATCATGATTGACCACAGAAGAAGGCAAACACTGACCACATATTAAAGAACAACTTAACCCAGGCTGAGAGACTCGATCACCCTGGGCGTCTCCTTCATGATGTGGATACAGACTTAAACCTGCCAGCTACCAAGTCTGCCAGACAACTGACTTTACATGCAGCAGTATATAACATGTCCTTACAAGCCATGCTGTGAGACGTTCAGCTCTGCTGTCACATGCTACAGTACACAACATGTCCTTACAAGCCATGCTGTGAGACGTTCAGCTCTGCTGTCACATGCTACAGTATACAACATGTCCTTACAAGCCATGGTGTGAGCATATTACACTTCACTGTCACATGCTGCAGTATACAACATGTCTTTACAAGCCATGCTGTGAGACGTTCAACTCCACTGTCACATACTGCAATATGTGACATGTCCTTACAAGCCATGCTGTGAGGATGTTCAGCTCCACTGTCACATGCTGCAATGTACATGTCCTTACAGGCCATTGCTGTTAGACGTTCAACTGCACTGTCATATGCTGCAGTATAGCTGTCCTTACAAGCCATTGCTGTGAGGATGTTCAACTCCACTGTCACATGCTGCAGCATACAACATGTCTTTACAAGCCATGCTGTTAGATGTACAACTGCACTGTCACATGCTGCAGTATACATGTCCTTACAAGCCTTGCTGTGAGCATATTACACTCCACTGTCACATGCTGCAGTATACATGTCCTTACAAGCCTTGCTGTGAGCATATTACACTCCACTGTCACATGCTGCAGTATACATGTCCTTACAAGCCTTGCTGTGAGCATATTACACTCCACTGTCACATGCTGCAGTATACATGTCCTTACAAGCCTTGCTGTGAGCATTTTACACTCCACTGTCACATGCTGCAGTATACAACATGTCCTTAAAAGCCATGCTGTGAGCATATTACACTCCACTGTCACATGCTGCAGCATACAACATGTCCTTAAAAGCCTTGCTGTGAGCATATTACACTCCACTGTCACATGCTGCAGTATACAACATGTCCTTAAAAGCCATGCTGTGAGCATATTACACTCCACTGTCACATGCTGCAGCTGACTCACACATCTCCATAAGATGTGATCCTAATCGTTGTGAATTCATTTCAGTCTCCTTCCTATTGCGTACAGTAATATCTCAGTTGCTGGACTGCTAAATTGTACACAATCATGTTAAATATACTGTTTCTATGACTGTCACTTATTGTTGTATTTAATCACACTCAATACAAGTTAAATAGAAGTAGCTAAGATATGCTTTAGGCCATCCAAGGGGAAATACAAATGGGGTCTGCAAGAACTAAAACTGCACTCTCAAAAATCTGTCTTAAAGCCCATCTCAAATAATGAGTATGGAAAGGGAAAGTAGGAAAAAACCCTGGCATGCAGTTTGGTATAATTAAGAAGAATGGCTGATGAGCAGACTGGTTCTCTAGAAAGTTGATCTGAGGGTAATCTTTTATGCAGATGGATAAGTTATCAGTTCACACTTTCTAGCCCTCAGTCTTTCATGCCGTCACTCTGAGCATGCCTGCAAGTGAGGCCACAATGTGTGATGTGTTGGTGGATTGAGGCATGTGGCTGGCCTGTGACGGGGCAATGTGGCAGACTCGCGTGCAATGCCCGCAGTGTGTGTGTTGATGGACTGGGGCATGTGGCTGGCCTGTGACAGGGCAGTGTGGCAGACTCGCGTGCTGTGACCAGTGTGGCCACAATGTGTAATGTGTTGGTGGATGGGGTATGTGGCTGGCCTGTGACAGGGCAATGTGGGTGACTCGCGTGCCATGGCCACCATGTGTGATGTGTTGGTGGATGGGGTATGTGGCTGGCCTGTGACAGGGCAATGTGGGTGACTCGCGTGCCATGGCCACCATGTGTGATGTGTTGATGGATGGGGGTGTGGCTGGCCTGTGACAGGGCAATGTGGGAGACTTGTGTGCCGTGGCCACAATGTGTGATGTGTTGATGGAAGGGGGTGTGGCTGGCCTGTGACAGGGCAATGTGGGAGACTTGTGTGCCGTGGCCACAATGTGTGATGTGTTGATGGAAGGGGGTGTGGCTGGCCTGTGACAGGGCAATGTGGGAGACTTGTGTGCCGTGGCCACAATGTGTGATGTGTTGATAGATTGGCGTAGGGGGTGTGGCTGGCCTGTGACAGGGCAATGTGGGAGACTTGTGTGCCGTGGCCACAATGTGTGATGTGTTGATGGAAGGGGGTGTGGCTGGCCTGTGACAGGGCAATGTGGGAGACTTGTGTGCCGTGGCCACAATGTGTGATGTGTTGATGGAAGGGGGTGTGGCTGGCCTGTGACAGGGCAATGTGGGAGACTTGTGTGCCGTGGCCACAATGTGTGATGTGTTGATGGAAGGGGGTGTGGCTGGCCTGTGACAGGGCAATGTGGGAGACTTGTGTGCCGTGGCCACAATGTGTGATGTGTTGATAGATAGGGGATGTGGCTGGCCTGTGACAGGGCAATGTGGGAGACTCGCGCGCCGTGGCCAGTGTGGCAGGGGAGGTGGAGCAGCTGTCCTTTGATCACAAGCCCAGCAATGAGGTGGAGTCTCGCCGCATCATTGCTGCAGGGGGTTGGGTGGAGTTCAACCGCGTCAATGGTTTGTTGTGCATGTCTTCCTCTCTGTCTGGCATTTCCTGTCTGTCAAGTTTCCTGTGAGTTTGGGCATTAGAAGCAGGGAGAAAAATATCTTTTTGACTTATGATTCATTCTTTTTCCTCCTTTTTTGGCTGGTCCCATGACCATTTTCTGTGGCTTTTTTTTTTTACCCTTATATTCTCCAGAGATCAGTTGTATATAGTTATGGGGAGTAATGCCTTTCACTGTAATGGGGAGGGGCAAAAGTATGAGTTGGAGAGATGGGAAATTGGCCTTCCATTTGGGAGTTGAGCAACATTTGGAGAATTTCAACTTTTTAATACTTACCAAGGTTTAATGTAGCTGCAGAGACATAGGACAGTTAGACAACAAAATGGTCTTTTTTGTACATGGAAACACGAAAACATGGTAAAAAATCACTCAGAATTGACTGTTCTCTCTCAAACCAGCCTACCTTTTTTGAAGGAAAAGGAAAGACTTAAAAAAACAAATCTTCAGAGCCTATAATCTAAAAAAAAAAAAAAAAAATCTTCGGAGCCAATAATGCTCCATATTGTGCCAGTTGTGAGTCCCATATTTGAATGTCCCAAAGTTCTGTTCTGGAACAGCACTCACCTGCCAGCTTTTTTCATGAATCGGTCTCCAGTTGATTTGTAAAACACACACACACACACACACACACAAAACACTATTGGCTAAAATAATTCATTTAGATAGTCCATAGACTCTAGCCATGAAGATATTACTGCATCTCATTTTTCAAAGTTTTAGTTTTATCTTCTGCCGCGCCACTCTTCCACCATTCTTTCTTTCCCTGACCTGTGATCAAGACTTGTCGGGTAAGCCACCCTCATAAGTCTGGCTGTGTATGGTGTTGGAAAACTGCTTCCATCAGCTGGTGAGTGGTGTTCTCACAGGTTGGTGAGTGATGTTCTCACCAGTCGTGTATGGCCCCACTCCTCTCTTGTGTTGAGTCTCAACTCAGGTGGTGTGTTGTTAATTTTGACAGCTTCAGTGATTTGTCTTCCCAAAGCAGTTTCTTGGTAACTTGTTATCACCATGCTGTACTGGGGGGGGTGGTTCACTGTTGCTGTGTGTCTGTGCTGTGTGTCGCCACAACACTGAGTCATGGTCTCTCTTTGCCAGGGCTGTCATGTGTTGTTGGCCTCGATAGTGTCCAGTGCGTGCTGTCTCTCCAACATACACGCAACTGCACTCACTACATCTGATCTCCTCCACACACCATGCAATTCTCTTCTGTGCTGCAGCAGGTGCAGCACAGAAGAGAATTGCATGGTGTGTGGAGGAGGAAGGGGGAATTGCAGAAGAGAAGGTGTGACATATGAGATCAGATGTAGTGAGTGCAGTTGCGTGTATGTTGGAGAGACAGCACGCACTGGACACTATCGAGGCCAACAACACATGACAGCCCTGGCAAAGAGAGACCATGACTCAGTGTTGTGGCGACACACAGCACAGACACACAGCAACAGTGAACCCCCCCCCCCCCCCAGTACAGCATGGTGATAACAAGTTACCAAGAAACTGCTTTGGGAAGACAAATCACTGAAGCTGTCAAAATCAACAACACACCACCTGAGTTGAGACTCAACACAAGAGAGGAGTGGGGCCATACACGACTGGTGAGAACATCACTCACCAACCTGTGAGAACACCACTCACCAGCTGATGGAAGCAGTTTTCCAACACCATACACAGCCAGACTTATGAGGGGTGGCTTACCTGACAAGTCTTGATCACAGGTCAGGGAAAGAAAGAATGGTGGAAGAGTGGCGCGGCTGAAGATAAAACTAAAACTTTGAAAAATGAGATGCTAAAATAATTAAAAAGTGTTATTTATTTGAGAATAGTGAAATGTGTAAATTATTGAAATTTATTGTTTACTGGATAGCAATGTGACCTGAACATCATTAACCCTTACACTGGTTATTTAACAACGTACTATTAAGTATGTTGTCTGGTGAATTAACAGAAGGAAGGTTTGAAAAAAATATTTACATTTGTATAATATGCATAACTTTTCAACGGTTAATATTTGAATGCAGAATAAAAATTCTTAGTAATTGAATAAAGAATAATATAAAACAGAACTGGTGCGCTTGTGAGTGTTTGGTTAGATGCTTACCTGTCTAGAATGTGAAAATAACAGGTGAAAACAGATGGCACATCCTGCTTGTCATTCTCAACAGCTTTTTCACAAACAATCCTGTCAATGATGTTCCACAGTATCCAGAAATAAGTTACAGCCTTTTTCAAAGGAAAGTCAGTATGGATTATACCCGTCTTCCATGCAGGTAATCCAGGTAAGAATGAATAAGGTACAGTTCAGTTTTCATATTGGAATCACATGCTGATAACACACACACACACACACACACACACACAAAATCGTCACTATCAACAAATGTAATAGTTAGCCCACACTGTCCTCATTTACGTTTGAAAGGTTTATAAATCATCTGGAAGCGCTACACTGAGTCTTCCCCACTGAATGGCATCTTGAGATTCCCCTCACTCTTAGGCACTCATCCAGTCATTGTCTGTGTCGATCTCAGAATCATGAGTACATGGTGTTTGATCTAAATCAAAACTATCACCCACCACACCAGTTCATTAAAAATGTCAATAACTTCTTCTTCATCTGCTTTTTCCATAAGAAATTCAGCAAAAACATCTTCAAACAAGTTTTGTAATTTTATCACGTTCTCCTTTAGGCGCCTGCCATTTTTGTTTGCCAGACGAGTTGAGTCGCACTATGATTACAAGCTGCTAGTAACCATAAATTAAGCTAAAATGCTGAAAATCCATGTTCCGGGCTCGCTCACTCATTCATGTAAATCAGTTTCTCACTGAGCCATGGTTTTGTATCTGTGCATGTCAGTGAAACTTAGGCTCGCAAGGCTCACCCTACAACGTGACTTAATGTCGCTACAACCAGTGACAGCCATGACATAATGGCGCGACTTATGTCGCGACAACCAGCATAAGGGTTAACCTTTAGACTTGCCACAAAGCCATTCCAGAATGGCAGATAATTCATGCATGCGTCACTGCCACGATTGCTGTTCGAGAACAGCGGTCAATCATTTTGGCCTCGTGTAAAATTGGATCATCATCTTCTTTGCAAACACCTTGGTCTACATGGTCAGTCCGACCCTTAAGATGAATAGTACCATTTTCTCCAGCTCCTGTAGATTGCCGTAGAGCTTTGTCGTTAGAGCTGTCTCTGTTGGCCACACCTCTCTCATTGGCTGTTCATGTAATGGGCATTTTTGGAACACATGCTCCGCTGACTGTTCTTCCTGCCCACAAGGACAGACTGGAGAAGGCACCACCTTGAGGTTTTGGCACAAGTGACTGTTAAGTCTGTTGTGCCTGGTGGGGAGCCTCACCAGGACACTTTGTTGCTCTCTGGACAACAGCAGTTCTGCCTACCCTATGATTTTTAGCGTATTTTATTAAATTTGACTGCAAAATACAATAATACGCCAAGTACGACAAAAGTAAGAAAATAGGCAGCATTGGCTATCGAAAAAAAAGGTACTATTTTACTGTTTCAAGACGCGAGTTGTTGCCCTTATTCCAGTTTGTGCATGCTTGCTTACACCTTGGTCAGCCATCTTTTATAGTGAGCGACTGACACAGATAGTCTCTAGGAGAATGCCACCACCAGCGAAAAAACGCGTTCACAGATAGTCTCTCGGAGAATGCCACCACCAGCGAAAAAATGCGTTCATGAGAGTGATTAAGAGCGCGATGTTGAAAAGTAGGTTGCCAAAACGAGGGAGCAAACTTTCCTGGATGCATACCACACAACTTGGAAGTTCTTAGTCCTATGCTCAAAAACATCAACTTTCGTGTGGTGCACTTTATGCGAAACGGAATTTAGTTGTGCTCATGGAGGGCGCAACGACTGTATCAAGCATGTTTCGTCAAAATCACATAGAAAACTATCTGAAGCGGTGAAAGGAACACCATCAATTGTAGAAGCATTGAAAAAGTCCGAGGAGAAGTCTAGTGAGGGGTGGGCCTGAGCAGCAGGTGACAAACACCGAGGTGATTATGTGTAGGCTGGTGGCTGACGTGAATCTGTCCTTGTCAACGACTGATCGCCTTGTTCCCCTATTCAAGATGTTTCCTGACAGCAAAATTGCTCAAGGAATATAGTGTGGTTGCAGCAAGGCTACAGCGATAATCAAAGAGATGTCGGCCCTAGGCATGAAAGATCTTGCTGTGAAGGTGAAAGTCCAGCCATTCAGTGTAGCTACTGATGGAAGCAATGAGGGTGATCAGAAACAGTTTCCCTTGGTTATCAGAAGTTTACGCAAGGATACGGATGGAAGGCTGGAAATGGTGACAACACAGCTTCTTGCTTTGAGAAACTATGAAGGTTCAGCTACAGGAGAGAATATCTTTGTTCTTATCAACACTGAATTTACTGCTCAAGGCATCTCGTGGGACAACTGCATTGCATTTGGTTCTGATAATGCAGCTGTGATGATTGGTCAGCACAAAGGCGTGTTCTCCTTTGTCTAAAAAAAGAATGAGAGTGTGTACTTGGCTGCTTGCACTTTTCATTTGGTGCACATTGCTGCAAAGAGAGGTGCAGCTTGTCTTCCTCCTATTGAGGAAATGTTGGTTGAAATCTACTATTTCTTCAAAAAGAGTACTCTTCAAATTTCCAACCTGAGGGAACTTCGGATTCTCTATGATGCTGATCCGAAGAAGATGTTGAAGCACGGCTGCACTAGGTGGCTCAGCATTGCAAAGTGCATCAAGCGACTACTGCAGAGTTGGGATCCTCTCAAGCAGCTCTTTTATGTGAAGAGTTAAAAGAAGAGACAAGCTGCCAGACAACTGAAGCCACTGCCAGTGAAGATACAGAAATTGAGCACAGTGTTAGGGTGTCAGCAAAAAACGTCGAAAACATCTCCACGTTTCTCCGCTCACCAACAAGCAAGTACACACTGTTTCTCAGCTATACATTTGGTGCATATAATGGAGTACTAGTGAAACTCCAGGCTGAAGAACCATTGATTGATGAGCTGCATGAGTCACTGGAAAACCTGGTGACCAGTATGTTCAGCAGATTCCTGAAACCTGAAGGTGTAGCAGGTAAAGAAATCACTCATGTGCAGTTTCAGCTGAGAGGTAATCAGAAAGAGGATGAGGATCTCTTGATTGGAGATGATGCAAGAGACCAGCTGGATAAGCTTGACAAGTACCACTTACAACCAGAGAGAATCTCAGTTTTATGAATCGTCACAAGTTACTTTGAAGCCACATGCACAATATCTGCAGAAGAAGCTACCACTGAATGACCCATTGCTACAACATGCCATTCTGTGGATCCTTCCAAACAAGAAGGCAACACCAAGCGATCTGAAGTACTTCATCAAGAAGTTCCCAGTACTTCTGCCTGCTGGTGTGAAAAGACAAGATATCCAGAGCAGTTATTCCTTTTACCAGAATGGCCAACATCCAAGACTGCATTTGTGACAGCAGATGAAACCTGGGTGCCATCAGCCGTCTGCATCCATGACTGAAAGATTTGTGTCAAGTAATGCTGGGATCTGCACAGTCCCTCACAGCAGTGCAGCATGTGAGTGGGTTATCAGCTGTGTAAGGAAAACACCACAGATCAGAGAACATCACTGAGCCAGGACACGTGTTGAATCCTTGTTGGTATTAAAGTCCATGCTAGACCAGCCTCACACACCAAAGAGAAGCTGATTCAACCAAAAGTGCATACACAAAGGTTCAACAGAAATATCAAACCAAAAGCCAAGTTGCTGCAGATTCAAGTGCAAGCCAGTGAACTGTGACCTGAACTGAAGCTCCATTGTTGTGATGACTTTGTGTGTTGTGAATGCTCAAGAGAAATGTTTACACAAATTCTAAGCTATACAGAAAAACAAGAACTGAGATACTGCCTAAATTCCAAGCATTGGACTTTATTCTATTTTTGTGATGGTGTAATGTGATGGTGCTAAACAGAATACATCTACTAAGCTGAACAAGAGAAAACAAGAACTGGGTGATTCTAGTTGTGATCGTGTAATATGACTGGTTATGTGAAAGAGTTAAACATTCACAAAGAAATTGAGTGGCGTTTGGATGTATCTGTATTTCATCGATAACTCCCTACATCTTCGAAAGTGAAGGCAAGAAAAATACTCTTTTTTTTTGTCATGGAATACCAAAATTACTCCATGGAATACTAATGGTTCAATTTTTGAGGTAGACGGGTCTGCAACAGATAGAATCATCCTTGGTGTGCTGGGCTCATGATAGTCCGGATGAATGCTTCGCATCTCGTAGGTGATGCTGTTATTAGCTGCCTCCCTTGAGCACCCTCCCTTGCCATGTGATCAGCTAACTCATTGCCTGGTATCCCACAGTGGCTGGAATCCACTGGAGCACCATTCTTCAGTTAGAAGCAACTTTCTGAAGTGCTTCGCTGAGTTTGCTGTTCTGAAATGCCTGCAGGACAGAGAGGGCATCAGATAGGAAGACAATCTGACAGGTATCACTGTCTGTGTTCAGGATGATGGAGCAGCCTGCAGAAGGCTTGATCTTCAGGTCTGTAGTTTGTGCAGTGCTTCCTGTAGCAACACTGCAAGCTGCACCACCGCCGTGGCGAAGTGGTTAGCGTCGCGGACGACTCCCGGCTGGAGGTCATGGGTTCGAATCCCATCAAAGTCATGTGGGTTTTTTTCTGCCCCGACCGGCTCCTACCCAGAGTTGAGTTTGCTGCGGACTCATTTGGGAAGACTGGGACCACACAGTCGAGTTTCATCCACTTAATGGATGCGTTTCTGAGAGTGTTGCTCCAATTTCCTGACCAACACTGCAGGTGCCTGTATCTCTCGGGCCGGTTGACGCCGGGATATATTATGAAAGGAAGCGTAGAGTACAGCCCTGTCATGTAGTCTCAGACCGAAATGGAAATCCGTTGCATCATCTTAATCATCCTCATTCTCATTGATCAGCATTAAAAAATTTTTTTTAAAAAGTCTCAAATTCTGTGACCCTTCATGTCCTGCTCTCATGGTGACCTCAATTTCGATGTCCTCTCCACGTCTGTGGCCTTGGTTTGGTTCCGTCGTGGTCACCGGTACATCGCGAGTCCATGGGCCTGTCGTTGGACGGACGTGGTGGCGCCCTCCGGAGGGAGAGCTCACTCGAGCCGTCTCCGCGACTAAGCAATTATTGTCGTCAGTAGGGGCTTAGTAGGTGGTGTCCTGCGTATGTTAGATCAGAACAGCGCCACTGAACACCACCGAAGTGACTCGGCAGCAGTGCAGTGTCTCCTCCGGTGGTTGCCTCTAGAGAATGTAAATATGCGGGTTCACGACCACCCATCTTATTTTGCACAAACCCCCCTTTTCACATACAAATCACGTCCGTCTCATATCAGTTTTTGACCAAAATTAACACCTGTTTTCTAAAAAAAATTAACACGCAAAACAGCAAAAATCGACGAATCGGTACTTAAAAATGGGGGCATACGTGCGAGATAAGATTTGGTGATCGTGAACCCGCATATTCACATTCTCCTCCAGGACGAAAAATTAAGGTTTTACCAGCATGTTCTTCTACTTCCAGCACTATTAACGTCCGCGGGACTGAGACCTTACTACTTTTCTAATATGCTCTTCTACCTCAAGCATATATTAATAGATCAGAATAATCAACTGGTTTTCCATCTGATTAGTTATTTTTACATCTAATGAATTTATAACCCCCTACAAATAATTCTTTAAATTGGTTGTTTCCGTCAAAACATATAACTGATAATCGCAAAACCCTGTCCTAGTTGCCGGCAAAGCCTTTAGAACTGTAGATGGATAGCCATTAAACAAATTAGTATTGTTTTTAACTGTTGTAAGTGGACATATAACACTGGGTTCACAAGAAAATCAGAAGGTTTATTACCTTCAAATTGCCAGATGTCTTCTCTTGTACTAAATCTATAAGATTTGTCACGACTGTGGAAACCCAAAATTCGACCCAGGCCTCTAGGAAAAGTGTATTCTCTTCTTTCTTCTAGTGGGAAATGTATAGTAATTCTGAGGTTTGCTTCGTTAATTTTTAACAAAATGCCAAATTCGCTAAGTACCTCTTTTAAAGAACAAAAGTTGTAGTAACCATCGGGTATTGTTATATGAGTTATTTGGTTGCCTTGTCCGTCATTAACATTGATCCAGTTATTCTGAGCCCCTTCAGATATGTTAACCCATTTTACTTTAAAACCAATTTGTTTAAGGGCAATACTACAACTCCCACGCCTATTGTCAATTGGGTACGTTAAGAACACACGCCCGTTTTGCTTGGTTATATAGATGTACATCTTTTTTATAACTATTTAAAAAAACTAATTTAAAAAATGGAACCTTTTAAATATAACGAAAGTGCCACTTACAATGTAGGAGCGTTTTATAACCCCAAATCTTTAGACTTCAGCAATTTAACCATTGCAGTAGATAAATCATACGGCTTCCGGGTTAGACTTGTAAACCCGCTAACTAAATATTTAAATCCGCCAATAAAGAGTGACAGAGTGGCCATCAGCATGGTCATCCCACCCTATGGCTTTTTTCCAGAATAAGTTAAATTTTGCTGTTTACTGCGCAACTACTGGCTGCGGTGTTTCATATGCAAACCATTTAAACCACCCCAATCTTTTAGTAAGGTCAGTATATAACTTTCATGTTTATTACCAGTACAGACGAATACTAACTGAACTACAAGTGCCCCTTCCAAGCGACAACGCGTTTAATCCATTTAAAAGCCCAATGGACAATAATGCATATGAAAGAATCTGCAACGAATTTAACATTAATCCTTCAACTGACTTTAGACAAAATATAATTATGACTACTGGCCTGGCCACACCTCTTTTCAACCAGACAAACAAGTTCGATTGGGATCCATAGAACAAAAACATCCTAATGCTTGGGCAACATTTATCTTAGATGAAAGTGAAGGCCTAACAATGCCAGGAGTGCAAAGACTTAATGACTCCATACGGACATACGTTTGGTGCCTATTAGGAGCACAAGCACAGACTAAGTCTAGCATAGTTGATCAATCTACAGGCTTTGATGCCAGAAAACAATTTCTAGCCAATTTAGAAGATGCTATTAACTCTGCTGTTGATTTGCCCGCCAGCATACAAAGGTATCAAGACGTTCTTGCACATGCTAGGTCAAAGGTTGACTTTGTTGTAGGCCATGGATTATACATGCTACCCTCTGACCTTAGACTGCAGATTGGCATGATACAGAATTATAACAATGAAATCCTCATAGCTGGAGACGACCAAAACTTAGGGCACAATCAAGGGTTAAACACAAGGCCCGCTCCATCCATTTAAAAAAAAGTGCCCAACCCTGAAGTAAGCGATCCAGTTATAAGCGCCCCACAGCCAGAAAGCAGCCCAGAAAGCACGCCACCTGTTGATCTGCCTCACACTGACAGTCATACTAGCGAAAAGACAGCCCTCGTTGTGTTTTTAACTTTTACTGGATTTTAAACCATACTTTATTTCACTAAAAATTAATCCAGCAGCTAGCACTCCTAACGTCCATAGATGGTCAGCCATATAACCAGCCACCTTACCTATAGTAGACAAAACCCAACTAACAACACTGCCTATTATGCCAGGCAGAGCATCAAGCGCTTTAGCTGCTAACTTCTTTAATAAGTTTGCTAGATGGTGTAATTGTTTTCTAATCCAACTTTTACCAGGCTGAGGTGTTGGAGGCGCTACTGGCCCTGTTGGCGCACTACCTGTTAAAGCATAAACGAGTGTAGAGATAGCAAACCCAACAGCTGTTAATATACTAACTATTGTAATCCCCTGTTCCCTAAACAGAGTCCTTATTCTTTCAGCTAGCGTAGTGTTTTCATAAAGTATTCTGTTTATAGTTTCTCTTATTCTGCTTGTTTGTGATGCTAGCTGCGCTCTGTTAGTAGACAGCACTTCTAACCTGGCCGCCCTTTGTAGCCTTAAATCCTGTATTTTCTGCTGTATTCTAGCCTTTTCTTCTCGCCCTAAATTGTTATCGTCTGCATCAGCTGGTTTATTTTTTTCTTCTTCTATCTCTCTATCTAACTCTCCAAGTTTTGCCAAATTGTTTGTTAGTTCACCCCTTATTGTTTGTAAAGCCTCATTAAGCCCCAAGATTTCACGCATAGGCAATGGAGAATCGTTAATTGTTTTTAACTGTGTCTCCTCATTAAAACTCGTTTCAATTTCTGCTATTAGTTCTTCTGCTCTTCTAATTGATTCATCTGTTTTTTTAATTGCATCATCTGCTTCTTGAGTTAAATCTTGAAGAGGTATGTTTTGCATTTCAGATTGTGTTGGCAGCCCCCGCTCCAAGTTCTGTAAATGACTAACGACTTCGGCTCTAATCTCTAAAAGGTTTAATTGTTCCGCCTTAGCAATAGGGAGTTTTCGCCTTATTGTGCTTAGTTTTAAAAACTTGTTTGGGTTTTGCGTTGAAGTAGCTTTTACACGGCCTCCTGCACCGGTTTTTATATACAAATGCCCACCATCTTCCTCAAAATCGTTAGGATCAAGCACGCCTGGCAGCTCTCGCTCTATGCTTCTATAGAATGATTGAATTCGCTGTCGCAATAGTTCTTTACGTTGTTTAGGGAGTAAAGAACCCGCTCCTTCAAGCTCTTCTTGCAATGAAGGGCCTAGTTCTGTTTCATCTTCTTCTTCAATAGGATCAATCGGGTCAAAATCTTCATCCATATTTTTTATTTATATTTTTTTTTTGTTTTATAAAAAATGAACTCATACGGTTGTGACCTCGATCCATACAGAAAAGAGAAGGAACCCCATGGCGTAAAAGGTATAAGGCAGACTGTAATTAGTGTAAATACTCCATCAACAGTTCAGCCTGGACAAACTTTAATAGTTAAGTTCCCTGATCTTGGCGCCGGAGATGTTATAATGCCAGGCACTGCTAAACTGTCATTCAAAATAGATATTTCATCGACAGATCCTAATGCTACTGTTGTTGCTAATTTAGGCAGGGCTATCGTTAACCATATAGCAATCAAACTGGAGGGCAGAGAAGTCTTTGTAAGGCAGACATTTTTGCCCTCTATTCTGATTTATGGCTGCCTAAAAAAGAAAGAAAAGAGAAAGTTTATCAGGGAATACAAGGCCCAAACGGTCTCAAGCACAGGCTTAAAGCGGAGGATGCAAAGGATGATGTTAAAGATGAGGCAGTAGCAGAAGCATTTGGCAACAGATTCTGCATCCCTCTAGATTTTCCCTCCGGGGGTTGCAACCTTGCCGTGGTCGGAGGGCTTGCGTGGTCCTGTGATCTTTTAGGCTTTGCTGACGGGGCATCAAAACTCGGCTAGATGGTTAGTTGTGAACACTGCTAGGCCTGTATAGCCAAGTTGCTGACTGGCCAAGCATTACATGGTAGGAATTGATGCCCCTGGTAGGGTCTCCCATGTCAGAAAGGTTAGGAGTGAGGGCCCAGACAAATAGTAACCCACCTTTTTTCCTATTCTGTCTTCTGCCTTTCTTAACGGATCTTTTTCTTTCTTCGTCTCCCCTTCAAGTCTTCTTTTCCACACTCCTTTTCTCTCTGTGGTCTCCTTAAGATCTGCCGCGTTGGCCGTGCGGTGCGACCTGTGTCGGAGGGGATGAGATCCTGGTGATTGAGAGGGCCAGCGCTCTCAACACATCACTTTGGCTCGGACCTCTCCTAGACAGGGAGTACACCTTGGCCCGGGTGTACTAATCGGCTCCCCTTCTTGGGGCTGGGTCAAGACAGACATTTCCCCTGCTGGCCAAGTTAACCCCTGCAGTGCTCAGCTCTCTGTCCCCGGGAGTTGAGCATGATCTGGGGGGATAGGGTTGGTAGTTTCTGTTTGTCGTATATCTCTCCCGAAGCCTGGAAGGGTCAAGACATTGGTTTCTTGGCCCTGGCCCCTTAGTTGGACTCCAAGGTGGGTGGGTAAGGGAGAGATGAAACATACTAAACTAAACATGGCTTTCTCAAAAAACATCCCCCCCCAAAAAGAAGAGAAAAGCAGCATCCCCTGTTTCAGGAGGTCTTTATTCTGACAGCGATTCAGATACTGAGGTACGACAGACGACAGGTTTCTGGGCTTCCTGGCTCGTAATGGAAGGGACGGAGCAGGACAGACCCCTTTCAGCTCTGAGCCCTTTTGCTATCAAAAGGGCTTTCAAGGTATAGCAGGTGACCCTCGTCCATCAAGAGGTTGAGGAATGGTTCATTTCTTATTCAGTGTAAATCACCAAAACAATCTGAACAGCTGCTGAAGCAACGAAACTTGTGGACAGGGAGATCAGGGTAACTCCCCACAAACAATTAAACTCATCAAAAGGCGTGATTCGCTGCCGGGATTTATCTGGTGTAATCAGAGGCAGAAATTAAGACGGAGCTGGCGTCCCAGGGTGTGACGGAGGTGCGCAGGGTGACGGTAAAGAAAGGTTCAGAGAGAGTGGCCACCAACACCCTCTTTCTGACCTTCTGCAACCCTGTGCTGCCTCCGGTCATCAAAGTTGGTTACTTGAATGTTCATGTTCAGTTATATGTTCCGTCCCCGTTGAGGTGCTTCAGGTGCCAGAAGTTTGGCCATGTCAGGGACCGCTGTTCAGGGCAAGAGGTATGCGGTGTTTGCTGCAAGGCAACCCATGATGGGCCGTGTCAAGATCCGGCACATTGTGCTAACTGCGGTGGCAACCATCCCTCCTCTTCACGAAACTGTCCTCTTTGGATTCAGGAATCCGCTATTCAAAGAATCAAAACTGAAAAGAAAATTTCCTTTTTGAGGCCCGCAAGCAGGTTGTGGGCAGTCAGACGCCGACAGCCTCTTCCTATGCTTCGGCTGTAAGGAAAGTTCCCACAGTTTCCACTCGATCAGTCTGCTGTCAGACTGATGACTTTACGTTTTCGAAGACACTGCAAGTACGAACTGTCAACTCTGGTGGAAGCAGGTCCACCACCTCCCAACCCAAAATGACTGCCCTGGTGGAGGCAAAAAATCCGCCACCCCTTCAGACTGCCCAGCAGTCTACAACATCTGCTGCTGGGCAGATTAAAAAACCAGCAATTCCCCCTCGAACTCCTCTGTCCAGTGCCCGTGCGGGCAAGGGAGTTCCACCCAGTGTGGAGACGGTGGAGATGAGGAAGAAACCTCCACCGTCTCCCAAATCCAGACCTCCTTCTTCCACCTGTTGGCAAGTCTGCCAGCAGGTCTGAAGACCAACACAGTCCAGTACAAACCTCAAATAAATTTACACCTTTAGCACCAGACGTTGAAGAGGAGATGACCTGATCTCTCTCCTTTTCGCCCTCTGCACCATGGATAATACAATATTCCATTGGAATATCCGTGGACTAAATTCCAACTTTGAGGAGCTGCAGCTTTTGTGCCAATCTATAAAACCTTCCGTCGTGGCTGTTCAGGAAACTCAAATTCAAAGCCAGAAGACCTTTACTCTTTCTGGCTTTAATATTCTTTCAAATCCTGCACAACCATCCACGTTGGGACGGTCGGGCGGTGTTGCCCTTCTCATACACAAAACTCTACTGTATAGTCCTGTCGCTCTGTCTACCTCCCTTCAAGCTGTTGCTGCGAGAGTCACTCTCCACAAGACTGTGACAATCTGTTCTCTTTATTTACCTCCTTCTGTCCCGGTTTGTCGTCAGGACCTTGTCAGTCTGATAGAAGAACTTCCTCGACCTTTTTTGCTGTTGGGTGACTTTAACGGTCACAATCCTCTTTGGGGTAGTGTCTGTACGTCATCCAGAGGTCTGCTAATTGAGGATGTCCTTTCGGATTTGGATTTGTGTTGTCTGAACGACGGATCTGCAGCTTACCTCCACTCTTCCACAGGTTCACTTTCGTGTTTAGATTTGTCGGTTTGTGACCCCTCGCTGGTCCTGGACTATGAGTGGTCTGTCCATGACGATCTGCACGGAAGTGACCATTTCCCTGTCCTTCTACAACCTGTAATAACTGAACACGTCTCTGTCTCTCAACATCTAAATTATAAGAAAGCAAACTGGGATCTATTTGCAGCCACTATTTCTAAAGAGTTCCAGGACACTGACTTTCTTTCAGAGTCCGGACCCAGCAGAATCCTGACAAACACTATGATCAAGTGTGCTAAAGTTTGTATTCCAGTGTCTTCCGATAAACTTCAAATGCCAAAAACACCCTGGTTTGATTCAGACTGCCAACAAATTTCCAAAGTTCGAAAACGGGCTCAGCGTCAGGTATACCAACGACCTTCGGTCCCAACGCTCGAGCCCATCAAAAACTCCGTGCCAAATCGAGACACACTTTTAAAATCAGTAAACGTCGGTCCTGGAGAAGCTTCTGCTCCAGGCTGACATCGAAAACTTCCAAGAAAAAAGTGTGGAACATCATTAAGAAAATCAAAGGAAGAACACCTGTCCCACTGTGAACCATCTCAAGTTTTCTGACTCTTTAATAACAGACAAAAAAGCAGTTGCTAATCTGCTGGCTTCAACCATTGAAAAGAATTCCTCCTCTCCAACAAATCAGCCACTTTTGTCAAAAACAAAGCCCTAAAAGAAAAATCACCCTGCAACTTTTCGTCCGACAACATGGAAGACTACAATCTTCCTTTCACGTTAAACGAGCTGAAATCTGCCTTACTTTCTTGCAGCGATTCTTCTCCAGTATGGATGAAATTCATTATCAACTGTTTGAAACATCTTCCGCAAGAAGGTCTGAACATACTGCTACAGGTATACAACCATGTATGGACTACAGTTTCTTCCACCCTCTTGGCGGAAAGCCCTTATTATTCCCATCCCCCAACCTGGAAAAGATCTTTCTAATCCATCAAACTACCGTCCCATAGCTTTGACCAGCTGTGTCTGCAAATTGATGGAGAAAATGGTCAACGCTAGGCTCATGTGGAAACTCGAAACCGATGGCCTTTTGGCGAAAGAACAGTGTGGTTTCCGCAAACATAGGACTACAGTTGACCATTTGATTCGTCTGGAATCTACACTTCGGAACGCTTTTCTGAACAAACAGCATGCAGTGGCAATTTTCTTTGACTTGGAGAAGGCCTACGATACCACCTGGAAGTCGGGATACTTCATGATCTCCACGATCTGGGTTTTCGAGGTCATCTTCCGCTTTTTATTCAAAATTTCTTGGCAGAACGACAGTTTCAGGTCCGGGTTGGCACCACTCTCTCTGATGTCCACGAGCAGGAGTTGGGGTGTTCCACAGGGAGCATACTGTCTCCTGCCCCTTTAGTATTAAAATCAACAACATTGTTTAATCAGTTCAGCAGGGTTCAGACTGCTCATTGTTTGTGGATGATTTTGCTGTCTACGCAACTGGAAGCCTGTACCCGAGTGTCCAGCGCAGGCTCCAGCTTTGCGTAGATAAAATTCCATCGGTGGGCAGATGAAAACGGTTTCACCTTTCTCCAACAAAGACGCAGTGTATTCACTTCCATAATTTCCGTCAGTTTTTTCCCAGATCCTGAACTTCAAGTAGGGAAATCTTCCATTCCAGCTGTTAAAGAGGCCAAATTTCTGGAGTCATTTTTGACCAGAAACTGAACTTTCTCAGCCACATCAAAAACCTCAAAACTTCTTGCCAGAAAGCTCTGAATATTCTGCGGGTCGTAGCGCACACTGACTGGGGCCTGATAAGAAAACTTTGCTGCACCTCTACAGAGCCTTGGTCCGTTCCAAACTGGACTACGGTTGTGCTGTCTATGGCTCCGCAAGACCCTCTTACCTCAAACTCTTGGACCCTATCCACCATCAAGGGCTTCGTCTCTGTCTTGGAGCGTTCCGCACCACCCCTGTGTACAGCCTGTACGCAGAGGCGGGCGAACCTTCATTGTCCAACCGCAGGCTGAAACTGTCTTTAAATTATTATATCCGACTGTTCTCAGAACCGCAGAATCCTGCTTATGACTGTGTCTTTGACCCCTCCATTCCAAAGTAAGTTTGAAAACAACCTAAATGTATTCCGCCATTTGGTCTTCGTATGCAGCCTCACGTGCGGAATGCAGGTCTAAACCTGGGAGTAGTTTCCGATTTTTCCAAGTTTCCGGATCAACCTCCGTGGACCTTTTTCACACCAGAGATTCGTTTCGATCTTGCAGCTTTTTCGCAAAGAGTCTACCAGCTCTCTGGCGTACAAGGCATTGTATGCTGACCTCTGTTCGAAATTCCCATCCTATCAAAAAGTTTTCACTGACGGTTCCAAGTCTGAGGATGGAGTGGCCTGTGCAGCCTACTGCCCTGGGGCTCCTTCTCAGATACTGTTGGAACATATCCATTCCGATGCTTCTGTCTATTCTGCTGAACTTACTGCTCTGGTTTTGGCTTGAGATAATCTCACAGAGGGACTTTCTGGTTCTGTCGGATTCGCTGTCAGCTTTGGAAGCCATAGCTGGCCGCAACCTTCAGCATCCAGAACTTTTGCATTTCTTTGAACTTTTTAGCAAGTTGAAAGCGGACGGTTACAACATTACTCTGCTTGGGTTCCTGGTCATGTTGGCATCGGCGGGAACGAAATGGTTGATCGTTTAGCCAAGAACGCCACAAGAGAGAAACTGTCCAACATTTATATCCCCTGTTCAGATGTGAAACCCAAATTAACGATTATGTGAGAGACCTCTGGCAGGGGGATTGGAACACACAGACGAGTAACAAACTCTTTCAGATCCGTCCAAACCTTAAGGACTTCCTCCCATCCACGTCGGGAGGTCGTAAAGAGGAAACGGTTCTGTGCCGGCTGCACACCGGCCATTCGTATTTTACCCATTCTTACCTTTAAAGAGTGAAGAAGCTCCGTGGTACATTCCATGTCATGCGCCACTCACAATGAAACATGTTCTTTTAGAGTGTTGGGACTTGCACGATGTGAGACACAAAACATTTTACAGCGGAGTCCATGAAGATCCTGTTCAGGGATGTCCCGCTTGATGTGATCCTTGAGTTTTTGAGAGAGATTAACATTTTTCATCTGATTTAAGATTTTACGGAGAAAGTTTTTTTAAAAAAGTTTCTGGTGCGTTTGTAGACGATGTCATTTAATGAGATGTATGAAAGTGGGTTTTTTTTTGGGTTTTTTTTTTATTTTTTTTATATGACTGGTGAGTTGATTTTAAGGGTGGTGACAGCCCTGATATGGCCCTTTGCGGTCGGCTGGGCTATAAGCAACATTATCTTATCTTATCCTCTAGATTTTGAACTGTTAAAGACGCATATGCCATATTACCAAGGTGCTCTAAAAGAAAAACTTACTTATGAACTGACATTTAATCCTAGCGATTCTGTCGTTCTGTCTGAAGACCCTTTAGCTAAATACACAGTTAGCGACATTTCTCTTGAGTTTGATGTTATTACTAACCCTGAACGGGCCAGAACAATTTTAAACCCAATATAAAAATAAAACAGTTATATTATTATGAAAGAGTTATACACTCCACTACAGAAAATAGAAACAAGCGAGACACTCTCTGGAACATACATCTAAATCAGTCTCTGAAGTCTTTAAAAGGAATTTTGTTCTTGTTTACTGAAGGAACAACTCCTTTTCGTAGAGAATCAGAAGCGTTTTATAATCCAAATTGAGAAGGTTGACTCTGCAATAAATGGCAAGTCTGATCAGTTGTATTCGGGTCGGGGGCTTTTACCTCACCAACACTTTGATGAAATAAGAAAGTTGTTCGCTGGAGTAGGCAAAGAGATCCTACAGTTGATCGTGTATGTAAAAAACTTCGCCTTTTATGATGTAAGAATCGAAGACTACTTAATAGCCAAATATGGGCTGTGGCTTGATTTTAGATCTACATTTGACAACAGATTGTTTGGAAGTGGAGAAAGGGTAGGGCAAGATGGTATAAAAATAAATTTTCACAAGAAAGCAGACGGAAACGCCCCAATAAAAATGCATGTTTTTTGGTTTGTGATGCTCAGTTAAACATTGAAGAAACAGGCTAAAAGACGTGGCTTATTAAAATGCAGAAGAAATAACCTATTAAAAACAGATGGGTAGTTTGAAGTTTCTGCCAAAAGATCCGCACTGTTCTCTTACCTGCGGGATTACAGGGTGTGGGAAAACTGTCTTCGTACTTGATTTGTTACAAACAATATACAGGTTTCATTACGAGCACATTGTTATATTCTGCACAACCATTAAGCACAACAAGTCTTACAAAGAAAGGAAGTTATTTGGACAGACGAGAATATATTTTTAGTTGATCCTAGCGACAAACTGAGCGACTGTTTAGAACATTACTATAGACTATTTGAGGGAACTGAAACACTGTTTATTATTGATGACTGTTCGGCTAAACGAGACATTGTTAAAAAAAGAAAAGCTCTGTCAAAGCTACCCTTTAGTTTCTGTGTGGCTCTTAACTCAAAATATAATGCCGTCTTAAAAGACTTTAGATCGCAGTTAAAATCGGTTGTATTATTTTACACTAAGGATAAAGATAGTTTTGAAGAATGTTTAAGTGAAAATTATATAATAAGGGACAAAGATGAGCTAAAAAAATAAAAGAGCAGTTAGAAAAATCTAAGCACGCTAAGCTATGCTTACGGACTGACCCCCCAGTTCAATATGTTTGTTTATTATAATTTTTATATTATAAAAAGAATGTCTCGGGGGGCCAGAATCAAAAGCGCAGCTAGCTCCTAAATGCACTGCAGTAGAGCTAAAAGACCTAGCAGACACAACTGAGTTTGATCTAATAGGAGTGCCAGGAAATGTTTATGGATTTGAGTACACAGATGATGGGGTTTACAAACGAACAGAAATTGAAGACAAAAAACGACAGCAATATCCTACCCTAGAAGAGATAAGAAATTTAAGGGCAAACGATTTTGGCAAACATGAATACAAACTTCATAAAAGAGAGAATGCTTGGGCGTTGCTTCCTGAAATTGCTTGGAATTTAAAGTTTGAACTACGAAGCCCCAATGTATACTTTGATAAAAAAAAACAATTTTAGAAAGGCTTTGAATGCAGGACCCTTTCTTGTTACCCTAGTTCCAGGAACACAACAAAAAAAAACAGATTGAAATAACTTGGCAGGGTTCTGAATATATGCTACAGAGAAAGAAGTCCTTAGCTGAAGTGGGGGGTGACACCGTCGGCTTAGAATTTACCCCAACGTTTCAGTCACTACCTAGGCAAATGACGATGATTTATCGCCTATTTATTACTCCGAGGGAGGGTGATACTAGTTTGCCAGAACATACGCTAATTAGAGGTATACAAATAAAGGCTGAAAACTTGGATGGCCCTCTTAAGCTTGGTATTGCATTACTAAAAACGGAGATGAAATAAACACTTTTCATCATCTGACAAAGTTACTATGAATGTTTGACAAAGCCAAACTAACAGTACTCGACTATATTTTTATTAAGTATGTTGATTTTATTGCGTTTTAAACTCTGTTAATGAAGTGCTGCCAAAAGAATTAATAAGAAAAAGATATGTGCAAGATTAATTTAAAAAATAATCTTATTTAAAAAATGCATGTTCAACAGTTTAGATTAAAGCAAATAACTGAACTTCAAAAGGAAATAGAAAGTGACTTGGATAAGTATAGGGCTACTAGGAAAAAATATGCTAAAGCTTTAAATACTCTTTCTTATGTAATTACTGGATCATCAGCTGTAGCTAGCGTAAGTGCTGGGTCTAGTGTTGCTGTTTTAGCTACTGGGGTCGGAGCGCCAGCCTCTTTAGCATTAGGGAGTCTTAGTTTAGGTTTAGGTGCCGTGTCTATGATTGTAAGTGCAGTTTTAAAAAAATTAACTCCTAAATTACAAAAGCACACTGCCATTGTAGCCCTAGCATCAGCAAAACTTTGTTCATTAAGATTAAGAATAAGCAAATCATTACAGGATGAAAACATTACGGACGAAGAATTTCAGAAGCTTATGGCCGATGGTGAGGATTATAGACGACAAAAAATTGAACTTCAAAAGGAGTGGAGAAAGACGTTTACTACACAACAGGTAGGACACTGATGCAATTAAACAGAACATTGAAAAACAAACACATGATAGGTTAAACCCAAAATAGGCAAAAAAAAATAAGTTTAACAAAAATAAGTTTAGCAAATACTATTTTTTTTGTTAACTCACTGTGTTTGGCGGGACAACTTGTAGCTCTTCACGAACAAAGGATCTTTAGGGGCAGGCTTTTTAGACGTAGTAGCACCGCTAGAAGAGAGAGTTTCTCTTAAATAATACACGGGAGGGGATGTTTTCATAATTCGTTCAACTTCATATACGTCTACGCTCCATATGGGGTCTGTGGCTCTAATCTAACATCGCCCTCTGCCTCTCCAGGAGCATACAAGTATCTTACTTTTAGTCCAAACGGCAAGAGTTTTTGAGTCCCCTGCACATCTTCAGTAATGCTAATTTTTTTTTAATTTGATTGCGTTTACTGGTTTAAGGCCTGTTGCTTTAAATTCTTCATTGTTCATGGCACGTAAGACTGCAGGCAATCTCCTAACCCATTCTGTGTTGCGTTCTTTATCCATAATTTCTCTGTGATATTGATAGGTAAACAGGCGTTCAGCTAGATCTTATTAAAGTTTTCTACTAAGGCTTGTGATCGATGGTTGCCTGGGATCCCTCTCTTAACTGTAACATGATGTTTTAAAAACAGCTGGTTTACAGAACCTTTAAACTCTTTTCCATCATCAACTTGAATCATCCTAGGATACTTTAATGGACCTCGCATGTATATTTGTTGTAAAGCCACAGCCACAGCAGTTGAGCTTTTATCCGTTAAAGGTTCAGCGTTTTTTGTATCTTGAAGCCATGTCAACAACTGTCAGAGCATACTTAAACTTTTTTCTTCTAACTTTTTCATGTGGAAGATACAGCAAGTCCATCTGGTGGGTGTCATTGGAACTGAGTTAACAAATTTAGGCCTTATTATTCTTTTGGGGCAGGCAGAATATTTGCCAAATTGCCTGTTTTGAAAGCCAGTCTTTCGCATCTGATTCAGACACTCTAGCAGCTTTACTTAGTTTTTCAATAGCAGTCTTTCCTTTCCAATAACCTTTTGGTGAATAATATATTTGTACTTCGTATTGTCCATATTTTAAATGCGTTTTATTTCACACAAGAAAGTGAGCAACAGATAGACTGAGGTCATGCCAACTGCAATAAAAACTATCTCTGCAGTCTTCTGTTCCTCAGATGGTTCATAAATTCAGACAGTTCTGGTGGTGGCGATATTAGAAACTTCTTTCCTGTCATAAGTAATACTCATTCATTGCGTCATCAACGTCTGTAAATGTGTGCTCTGCATGCCCTGTTCTCTTAACTTTTTATTAATAAAGTCTAAGTGAGCAATTCGTCTTTTCTCGTAAGCGTCTCTTGCCTTGGCTAAATCTTCCATTGCCTTGTTATGACTTTCTCTCTCTTCATCGGACCGCAATTTACTAAACATATAATTGCTTCCAGAGAAGGCCAAAGCGTTAACAATAGCTCCTCCCACCATCAGAACCAATCCAGACATCTTTTTATAAATCAATATTTTCTAGATTAATCTTTCTATGTATTAATATTTTCTGGGATAATCCCTGTGTAACAAGAAAGTCTTTTGAGGCAATCCCTGCAGTAATTACAACTATAACCTTAACAACATCCTCAATGTCTAACCTTCCTAGATCATCTGGTCTCATTTTAAACATGTTTTTTGCTAACACACTATAGCCTATACTAAGGCCCCTAATTACAGCAGAATGGTAAATCGTATTGATAATCTTTTTTTCACTCATCTTTTTATTAACTAAAAAAATAATTAAAATAATCATAATACGAAGACTGTCTATGTGCTTTTTAATCAGATAATCTTTGTTGTTAAAGATAAAAATAAAGTTGCAACTAGTTTTGGCGAATCTTCTATCTTTCCATGTTGGGTGGTTTTATTCCTAACAAACATTTTGCAAGGGTTGAATAAACTATAACGCCAACAATAGGCACTGCATAATTAACCCGCTTTAAACTCATGGTTTTAAAAGTATTATATTATTTTTTATTGTTTTAAAAATGGATTGTGACGAACTATTAAAGTGTGAGGAGCAAGCAGACTACTCAGCAGACCACTGCCATAAAGAAATTATACTCTCTAGCTGCTTGTGGAAAAACTAAACAGTATTTAGGCACTGAACTAAGTATTGAAAAAGATTCAACAACTGTCTACATCAGACGTTGAGAAGTACTACGCTAGGTACGAAGCACAACTAGGGTCAAAAATGGTTAGATCGGTGGGCCGACAATGATTAGCCTATATACTAAGTTGGTAAGTAAGATGGCGCCAGTTGATTCAGAAGAAGATTTAAAATATGACTTATCGCAAGATCCGTTTTAAACAAGTCACTAGAAACTCTTGCGTGTGACATGTACTACAGATTTGGGACTATGTTATGCCGTTCATCATGGGATTAATTACTTTTAATCATTAATTTTGATCATATTAAATTTAATCGCAATAAAAAAATGAGCGATCAGGAGAAGAAGACGTCGCAGGACAGCCCACAGGAGCAAGTGAATGTGCCACAAGTAAGTGCTCCGCAAGTGAATGTACCACAAGTGAGTAATGTTACTAAGTCTAAAAGTCCTGGGGTGTTGCGGCTGGTCATAGACTATCTGATGGAACAGACTAAAAAAAGCAAACCAATCAGCAAAACAAAAATTGTTAGATAGTTATACAACATCGCGCCACCGCCAACAAACACCACAATTAACAACAACACAATCACAATTACAATCAAACGATAAGATGTATCATTATGTATTGGAGCTGCTGTTGTTGCTGGGGGTGGTTTTTTAGCATACAAATACCTAACACCATACCTAGCAACAAAGCCGCAAGCCCCCACAGTAAAAGAAGAAAAACCAGCTTCTGCAAAAAAAGTACAACCTCCTTGCAGTAGATCCATTTTCTATGGAATAGTTTTTAAAAACTAGATAAAGTACAAGTTAAGAACTAGATAAGTACAAGTTAAGTTAGTTTTTAGAAAGTACTTTTTAAGTTAAGTGCAAGTAAATTACAGGTTAAGTGCAAAAAAATTAGTTCTAGTTTTAAGTACTAGTTAAGTTCTTAAGTAAGTTCTTTTTATGTTTTAAGTAAGTACTAGTTAGGTTCTTGTTAGGTTCTTAAGTATAGGCCAAGTCAGTCAAGTTAATCTTTTAAAGTTCTCCAATGCCTACAGCATATGAAAACTCAGGATTGACGTAAGTTCTCTTGTTATTGTTAGAGACTAGTGATTTTTTGTTAACAGCAGTTGTGTTTACTTGATGAAGAGTAGAGCGCAGATTAACATTTGTGTGATAAAATACTTTGTTTTCAAAGAGAGCTTGCTTGTAGTTATCGTGAGTTTTTTTTTTTTGACAACTTCTTTTTCTTAAGCCCTTAGCCTTCTTTATTACAGAAGTCTGGCTGGCAACGCTATACATCTTCGACCGCAAACCAACATATTCTTTTATAACTGTCCCATTAAGTTCATCCTTCATCTTTCCAATTACTTTCTTGTTCACAGTTGAATGTAAAGGACTGTCTTTAGGATAGTCGCATGTGTGTACCACCCATCAGCTCCTTTAGCTACTTCTGTTTCTAAATCCTTATAGAAGTCTTCAGTTGGGACGTCTAGAATAAAAGAGTCAGTGTCTGTGTAAAGGACTCTTGCTTCTGGGTACCGCGGTTTAAAGTAGTCGTACAGAAATTCTAGCATTAATAACTTTGACAGCTCTAATACAGTAAAGCCGATAAACACCGGTTTGTCCAACTTAAACATCCTTTTTCTTCATCATAATGCCAACCAGGCTGTCGTTAAATCTTCTAAAGTCTTGATAGTTAGGTTTAGAGGCAAACTTAATTGCTTGGTTTCTTTTGTAACTAATTTCACATCTTTACGATTGTGTACGTTCTCCATCGTCTTACCAAAACAGCTGTTGTTCATCAGTTTAAAGAAGTCTTTTTCTGAGGCGTCAGTGGCTTGGGTTCTAAGATCAGTATTCTTTTTGATGTATGGCCTCATAAAGGACTCTTGATCACAGATAATTATTCTGTGAACAGCTCTTAGTTTCAGCCCGTGTTTTAAGTAAAACTGTAGGAGTCTGTAATGGCACACATAATTAGTTTTATGTCTACGATTAGGCACAAGTTTAGGAGGCTCGATGGGATCATCTTTAATCTTTCTGCGGCTAGGGGGTAATCGTTGTGGGGATCGTGTAATTGTTTAGGATATTTTAAGTCTACTTCCAAGATTAGTCCTGCTGGATTATCAGGTGTAAGCTGTGACAACATACCTAACACAGTATTAACATCATGGGGCCCCTTGCACATCTTAAAGTTTTTCAGTGGAAGTGGTTGACTCATGGCCCATCCATACAGATTATTGGCGTCTAAATACATTAGATAGTTGGATGGTTTAGTGGGATCATAATCGTCTAAATACTTGTTGTTGGCTTTGCAGTAAGGATGTGAGGCCATGCTAATACCTCCCCTTAAACCGTCTTCAATCATCTGAAGTGTGGGTAGATCAGATATTAAGTCAATCTTGATGTTTGTAGACTTCAAGAAAGCATCCCAAGAAAGGCCTGGGGCAGAGATGTAATGTGATGAGTCTAAGCTGTAATGTTTCATGCATGTAGATCTGTAATTCTGAAAGACGTCTGCCAATAAACACGCGTCGGCCAATAAATATTGATCATGATAATCGCCCATCGTTTGGCAGTGTAATTCTGTCCAGGCTTTCTGAGCGTATTCATATTCAGAGTCAGTTATGTCTTTACCTCTAAGACTAGAAAAGAAAGCACCTTTAGGAGGAAGCGAGTCTTCGTCAAACCTTTCCCACGAGTTCATGTATTCATAGGGGTAAACACCTTTACGCACTAAAGATGGGTCAAAGTATCGTTTAGTGATTGGAAAGTCTTGCAGAGAGCCTGCTAACTTATCTAAACTAGCCATCAGATGTTGGGCTGAGTCATAAAAGGATAAACAATCAAGAGTAAAAGTCATGTACTTTTCTGAAGATTGTGCAATGCAGGTAACCCTCTTATATTCAGAAGTTACTGCTTGCATGATAAAATGAGAATCGTAGCCTCGTAAGTTATGAAAGAAGATAGGCAGTTTCCATTTTTTGGGGTCAACCTTAAGTTGAAGATTACAATTGTTGTGTGCAGCTCTTCTGAACTTTCCAGTAATGTGATCGTGGTCTCTCACTGTCGCATCTTTACTGTTAGGTGTTAGTTCTAAGCCGCAAATCCAGCAGTGTGTAGATGAGTCATAACGTTCTTGGTCTTCAGAAGTCATAACAATGTCTGAAAGATTTAGCTGGTGGATAACTGATTGCGAAGGTTCATCGCTCAAAAATCTACTAGCTGCGTTGGGACCTCTGTAAATCTCAGGTGTTGTGTGTTGACCGCTCTGACCTAACAACAATAAAGGCATAAGAACAATCTGATGGTGGGTTAATAAGGTTTTTTACTAACTTTAGAGCTGGTTTAGGTGTGAGGAGTTTGGTTCACAGTCTACAAAACTTTACAACTATTCTTATGGCTTCGCGCTTCTATAGTTGGGATTCTGGTCAAACACTTCTACAATCTCTGTTTAGATTTAGCTTGATGTATATTCTAACAGTCTGCTTATTGTTCTAATTAATACATAGTGGCTCTTTGTACTATCTGCAAACAGTATCAAGTCTACATTATCTTAAGCGGCTCGCCTAAAGTAGGGGCGTTGGGAGAAATCCTTATAGGCACTAGATTTCTTTTACAGACCATGTGTATACGTTTACGGTGATTGTTTGTTTTGCTCTTCAACTGAGTATACTTCTATACTCACTGAAAGGTTATGTTATCAAAGTTCAGCTCTTGCTTATATTTTCATATTGGAAACTCTGTTTGCATGATTTTAACAGATGTGAATGCGCTAAAACACACCACATAAAACACATGTTGTCAGAATTTGTATGTTTAAGACTGCTCGTTTAAAACTAGCTCTCTGGAAGAGGAAGTAAGAATTGCCACTATAGGATAGAACTTTGTTGTCTCATCTGATTTCAGACTGTCCTCAACCAGCCAGAACCCCTTAACTTGCCTCCTCACTTGCATGGTTAAACTGGTAAGCATGTAATCACCCAGAATTAAGTCACGATAGTTAATAATTCTTTCTGTTTAGTTGAAACCCAGACTTGCATGTTACTATCATCAGGTGTTATATAATCAATCAGAACGGCCAACAGCACTTTACTGGTGGCTGCGTTGAAGAGACTCTGGGATTTAAGAGATAGCATGTGCTAACGCTTCCTGAACGTTTGTGGGTTAATAATGTCCAGTCTACTTCGCTAAATTGTATTGCTTTAATTTTTTTGTCGCTAACCAACTATTTCGTCCATAGTATATAGTTTTCCGTCCTCAAATTTCCCTTGTGTCGTCATTTTAAGCCACAATATTTACGTAAATTAAAAAAAATAAATGTAAATAAAAGTAAGTAAAACCGCTTTATTCTTCGCCAAGCGTTGCAACACTTCAAGACACGTTAACCTTACAATAACACCTGCTAATATTTTAGCTTTTTCTGAATCACTACAGTCAATGTCATCACATTGATTGCTTCGTTAAATAGTTCACTATGATCTTTTATTATATTGTTTACATCATTCTCAAACCAAATTCACTAAATCAATGTTTAACACTTTCATTGTTCGTCAAATAGTTCATGTACAATTCTTTAAATCAGATTCACTGAGTTCGGCAGCCATTTTAAAATCTAAATTAAAAAAATAAAATAATTGTAAATGTAATTCAGCTGTTATTCATAGTCTTTTCTAATCGTAAAACCTAATCTTGATTAAAGCGAATAGCTACTCCTTCAGGGCGGTAGAAACAGTCAGATTAACATCTCAGGAGCCATATTATCAACTAAAATGGCAAACAACTTTATAACTGGTTGGGGCCAAGAATCTGGTAATTTTACTGATGGCCTGTTTCAACTTTCTCGCATATTTATACGCTCAAAAAGATCAGTAATTAATTCTTCAAACCTGCTGTCACGGTTCACTCCGTTAAGGTGAACAATGACGTAGCATGGGAAGAGGAACCCGCAAGTACCTGACCTCAAGCGCACAAATCAAACACCGGGCAAGAGATAGACAAACCACAACATTTATTCACTTTAAATAGATATTGATGAGAGATGAAGAGGCGGGCCCTAACTAACTAATAGAACATTTGATGATACTAATCTCCCACCCTAACCCAATACAGCACCTAGAGGACCTAAACCCCCAACCTACCCACACTACTGAAGCCCGCAGGGAAAAGGGAAATGTGTACAATGATAAACACTGAGAAAAAAAAACATCCTTTAAAAAAAAACTATTTGGAAACAACACTAATGACCCGTCGAAGAGAAAAAAAACAACAACAACATCAAAACTCAAAAAAAAACAACTTTATTCCAGCCCGTTCACTTCTTTGATACGCCTGTCTGCTCTTGTCTCGATTCGTCTCTTGGGGCTACTTGAGTCTAACACCTCCACCCACAAACCCTCGACTCACGCGCGCCCCCCTCACTGCAGTCGCCTCATGATGTCGGGACAGGCGAAGAAAGTGCCAACATCACAATCGGACCTCCCGGGTCCCAGGCAGCAGCTGTGTTGTCTCGGCCAACAGGACCAGGTCAGGGCGTGGACGACCAGGAGTGAGGTGGGCAGTTGAAGACCCGGGAAAAAAGGCGGAAGAGAAGGAAAAGGAAAAGTGCTGCACATCATATAGTGAGAACACCTATACGGGCTGGTCGGCGGGAACAAGAAAGGGGGAGGGGGCGCGAGTGAAGGCAAATGTGGGGAAGGGAGCAACATGACACAAGGAGCCCCCTACACCTAACTCTATATATATTCACTGGGCATCCAGGCACAATAAACCATACCTACAAAACTCTACTTATAGAGGACACTTTGAACTAAAATTAAAAAAAAAAAATAACGAATCACCTATGAATGGCAGTATTTAAAAGAAAAACTGATGGTTACAATTAAACCTACAAACGTTTAAATACAGAGTTGAACCGAAAGAAAAACCACTGGCCCTAAACTATCTCAATCAATCAATCAATCAATTATTTTGATTATAGGCCAGCAGACCAAGTAGTCTATAAGACTGTCTCTGAACACAATCCATCAAACATCTTTGCAAGAGGGATGATATGAAAATAAAGCACGAAAATGATATCACCATTCGCTCTCCATACAACCCAACAAAACAGACAAGACAAGGGCGCCCGGTCACCATAAGGGAAAAAGGGGGAAGAGGGGGAACACAAGAGACGCCCCCAAAAACAACTCCTCACCAACCAACTTCCCCAGCCTCGACCATTAGACGCCAAAGGTAATGCCATAAATAAAAATTTACGCTGGAATGTTGAAAAAAAAATAAAGAATCTTTGTGAATTTTGAAATACATGAATGAAAATAAAATAACGATTTCAGCGCAAATGTGTACGCTAGTTCGACACCGAAAATGGGGAGAGAGGAAAAAGGGGAACAAAAGGAAACAGTTCCTGATATGTATGAATTACAACTCGCAATAAGTAGATTCCACTAAAGAGGCTGTGACCGCTAGGAAAACGAACCCCAAGTCGAATCGAAAAAAAAAATGAATGTCAAAATCTGACCAAAAGAAACGTCTTCAACGTGACCAACGTACCACCAAATATTAATTTAAGACTTAACACTCACCACAACCACTCGTGCCAAAGAGGACGAAGTCGCCAGGTACCACGTCTGGGGAGAGAAAACAGCATGCAGACCGACCCTCCAGGAAGATGTCACCCCCATCTGACCCTCCTGTCCTCTGGCCCTCTCCAGTCTTCTTTAAGTGTTTCCTTTTTTTTTATGTCTTCTTCTCATGATCTTCCTTCTTCCTTCGGTTCTCCAGATGAAATGATGATGTGGGGGTAAAAAAAAAAAAGATGGTGATAAATGAGCTCCAGCAAGATGACGAGTCCTGCCCAGTGGCTGACTGCCCACATCCAGTTGCTATCTAGAATACAGGACAGAGCCCTCTCCAACAAAATGATTCAATGACTAGAAAAAACGAGATGACTCGATCACCCCCCAAATCAAGTGTCCAAACTCACCCCCAACCCAACATTTTGTCCACCTTCCAATAGTGACTAGGCGAGCGAGAAAACTGAGTGAACGCAAATGAATGGGACGCACGTGCAAAGACAGTGCACCAGCGAGGGCTGGGGTGAAATAGCAAGCGACTGCTCAAAATCAGTCGAGCAGTGTTTGCCCCAGATTTGGTCCTTCTAAAAAATGGCATATAGGATGAAAATAATAGGGACAGAAATCTCCTCGCAAGGGGGTGGAAACGAAGGGTCACGCTTGACGCGCGACACACCCTCCCCCAAAAAGCGTCGTTTTACTGAAAACACCCACCTCAGCCTGAGCTGTTAAGATGGAGCTTGCTCCACAGTACAAGCGTGAAAGACAGTCCATGGAAGGGTGGTAAGTTTCGTGCCCTGACTCACGATACATAGGTCGTACCAGGTAGGTTATAGTGCCCAGGTTCACTTTGCACAGAAGTCGTACCAGGGTAGGGTCACAGTGTTCTGGCTCACTTTCCTGGTCGGGAAACACTCAATGGGACATGCGACTAAGGTATCTGCCCCCACATTGGCTTGGACCACTGATGTGTTGAAACGTGAAAGCATAGCACTGAAAGCTTATTCTTCTTTAGGGGAAGCAAGAGTTATACCGTCGTCGCCAGGCTCGAACCATCGCTCCTGCAGCGTCGGTTGTCGAGTTTCCGGTACCTTTCCCTGGCATTACGTAGGTGCTGCTGAGCCAGCTCACATGTTTCAGACACCCTATTTCTGAGGTCGATAACATAGCTGGACTCCTCTTTGACCACAGGGTCAGTCTCCTTCTGTGTCCAAAGCTGTTTTAGAATAGCAATAGGTCCCTTGACGGTTCTTCCATAGAGGAGCTCAAACGGGGAGAACCGCATACTCTCTTGTGGGACCTCTCTGTATGCGAACAAGACGGCAGGGATGAACCGGTCCCACTCCTTTGGCTGCTCGCGGCACAGGCGTCGTAACATCTGTTTGAGCGTGGCGTTGAACCTCTCCACGAGTCCATTAGCTTGCGCGTGATACGGGAAGTGGTCTGACCATGAATGGAAAGCAGCTGGTAGACCTGGTTCATGGTGTCAGACATGAAGTGTGTGCCCTGGTCCGACAGCACCTTGTCCGGAATCCCTGTTCTGGTCCACATCTGCCACAGGGCATCCGCCACTGTTGCCGCATCGATGTTGCGCAGAGGGATGGCGTCGGGGTAGCGAGTGGCGTAGTCAACCTGGACCAGAATGTACCGGTGACCACGAACCGAAGGAGGTGAGATGGGACCTACAAGGTCGACACCCACCTTAGAAAAGGGTTCACCCACTAGGGGACAGTGCCCAGAGGCACCCTTGTGTTTCTTCCCTTGGGTGTCATCCGCTGGCACACGTCACATGACCGGCAGTATGCTTTGATATCGCGATTCATGCCAGGCCAGTAGAACTCCTGTTGAATCCGTTCTTGCGTCCTCTTTACGCCCATGTGCCCCGCCATGGGCGAGTCATGGCCAACTCGCAAGACCGTGGGAGTAAGTCCCTTGGGTACGACTAACTGCCGTACCTGAGTACTCTGGTTGGAGTACTGGCGGTAGAGCATCCCATCATGCTCCACAAATAGGGTGCGTCCGGTGCGGCCGTTCTTAGAAGGCCGACCCACAAGCTCTCGAAGTGCCTTGACTGATGCGTCCCTATACTGCAACCTCTTGACAGTTTCGGGACTGATCTGGGTTGCCAAGGCGTCCACAGGGGGTTGGTGTATGGGCCGAAGCTCTTCATCACCCTTCCTGGCCATATTCCGGGTGACAGCAGCCACAAATACCCGCTCGGGTAAATCTGTGGACATGCGACGTGCCTCTCCCCCAGCGAAGTGTACACAGTTCCCCAGGAGCAAGGAGTATGCGGGATCCTTAAGGGCTACGGCCCAGACCTTTCCCTCAAAGTATGGGGTGCTCATGGGGATGAGGTACGTGGGCCTTTTTGAGGCAAATCCAGCCTCTATGCCGGCCACCTCACAATCAGGGCCCCGCTGTACCCCAGGCGGAACGACGGCCTGATCCACAAACACAGCAGTGGCTCCTGAGTCGCGGATGGTGTCGACAACCTGTGCCCCAACCACCGAGAGGAACACAGGGCTGTGACCCGTTGCGCTGGTGTGACCAAAGAAGACCCGGCATTCCCTGGTCCACGATCGCCCTGAGGCACGGTAGGCGGACCTCGTGCTCTGGGACACTCTCGCCGAAAATGCCCTGGTTGCCCACAGTTGAAACACCGAGGAGCAACAGCTGGCGGCGGTCGAGGGGGCACCTGACCTCTGAGCTGAGGGCCAGGAGCAGCAGGCTGCTGGGGGTGTGGGATCCGGTCTTCCACAACCGACTGTGCAGATTTCTGTCCGTCCTCCTAAGGGCCCTCCTGGCCTCGGCGAAGGATTCAGCAATCTCTATGGCACTGGCAAAGGTCTTGGGTCAAGCTCGGTGAGACGCAATCTCAGCTCTGGAGTTACCACATTCATAAGCTGTTCCACCAACACCAAGTCCTCAAGAGGCATGTCGGACAACTCCACCCAATGTCTAAGGGACCTGGCAGCCGCTCACCATATTGAAGAAATGTCTCCTCCGCAAGTTTCTTCATAGTCCGGAGTTGACGCCGGTATGATTCTGCAGTGAGATGAAATCGTTTGCGGAGAGCCGCCCTCAATTCTTCATAAGTCGGGTTCTCCCCAAGATTTAATATGGCTTCCCTCGCTCTACCCGTCAGTCCACTGGAGAGGTACAAAAACTTGTGCTGATCTGACAAATGATAGCTGTTTGCCACAGAGTCGAAGTGCTCTAGGAACACGTCAATGTCCTCTCCAGGACGCAGCTCTGGCAACCGCAGAGACGGAGGGCAGACGGATGGCTCCCTCCCCTCACCTCGGTTCCTATCTGGGACTGGAGGCAGCAGAGCCTGGTAGAGGGCGTTTATTTCCTCTCTCCGTCTCTGGTCTCTCTTCTCCTCTTCCTCTCTATATCTCTGTTCTCTCCTTTCCTCCTCCTCCTACGTCTCAGTTCTTTTCTTCTTTCTTTTCCCTACGCTGTTGTTCTTCCTTTCCTCTTCTTCCTTACGCTTTTGTTCTTTCCTTTCCTCTTCTTCCTTACGCTGTTGTTCTTTCCTTTCCTCTTCTTCCTTACGCTGTTGTTCTTTCCTTTCCTCTTCTTCCTTACGCTTTTGTTCTTTCCTTTCCTCTTCTTCCTACGTTTTTGTTCTTTCCTTTCCTCTTCTTCCCTACGTTTTTGTTCTTTCCTTTCCTCTTCTTCCCTACGTTGTCTCTCTAAATCCAGTCTTTCCTCCCTACGTTGCCCCTCCATCATAAGAAGAAGAGTCCCTAGGTCAGACTGTACTGGCCCCGGAGCGGAAATCTTGGTATCGGAAGTCTTGGTGTCGGAAGAGGAACCCCACATGTCGCTAACCCAGCGGTGGACTTGAGACCGAGAGGGTGCGCTCAAAGGAGGACCCGTCTTTGGATAGTCACTCGTTGGCGTCTCCCAACCCTGGGAACTCGCAACAGATGACAGCGTAGTCTTAGCTTTCACAGAAGTTGCAGCTCCCGAGTAAGTATGCGATACCGTGGTAGGCGTACTGATAGCTACAGTGGAGACCTGGGGATCGGCCAATAAGTCCCACATTCGGCTTTGACTACGGGTGACTCGTTTGTCTCCTCCGGTCGCCATCCTGACTACGAGATCTCTTCCCGCCTAAATCCCTCCTGGAAGTAACTTCACTTTCCCCTGCTGGAGGAAGGAAGACAAAACGCCGCCTCCAATGGCCCAACGGGAAATGAAACTGACAGGGCTCAAAAGATGGGCAATCCAAGTCGAATGGACCAACAAATTGGAGGTCGAGGGCGCTTCGCAGTCAGATACCCGGTTCACACTCAAGGATGTATGTACGACTATGATCACCCAGAACAACTCGGACCTCCCTTCGGTACGTGATGGGCTGGAACCCGTCTACACAAAGATGCGGAAACGCACGCAACCTCTACATCTTGACCACGACTCGTCTCCTGAAACGACTGACTGGTTAATCCCTGCACGCTTAACAAAGCGTGCAACACGCCACTCCCACACAGCGCGGGAGCAACAAATCAAAAATTTTTCCTCCTCTTTTTTTTTTCCCACCACGCAATACGCGACCACCCTACCGGCTGCAAATTGTCTTAATAAACAAACCTTTTTTTTACCTTTTAAACTAAAAAAATAATTGGCCAACGCCCTGACGTATGAAAACAAGATAACTGTCTATAACTATTACAAAGTAATAAAATCCAAAACGTTTTTTTTTTTTTTTCCGAAAACTCACCTTCACAGGTCAGAGGTCTGTCTCTCCTCGTATCAGCAAGATATCATCCAACAGCTCCTAGTGTTTCTAAACAGACCAGGTCTGGGAAACACAACCAGAAACCATGTGTGGTTCCACAAAGAGGAAAGCCAGGCTCTCCCAAAGTCTCATGGTAACACCCTCACCTTGGTAGAGACCTCTGACCGACCCTAGACCAGCACAAATACTGGCACCGCAGACCTACCCTGGAAAACAAAACCTAACCCTACAAGAGAAAGTCCCTATCCCTAATCTAAACAACGGGCGCGCCGAAGCCGAGCCTGGAGTAGGCCAATGCTGACAAGGGATAAGGGTCTCCCGTCTCACCCCCAATTCCCGAACCCACACAGGATCCCGGGCAACCCTAAGAAGGCCCCCTACACACTAAGGCCTACCCTCCAACCACCCACACAACATTTAAGACAGACAGATGCCCGGAGTTGACTTGCCCGCGAGGTCAAACTGGGGCAGGTTCACCCAAATCCCGGACGAGCCCCCAAGATGTCACGGTTCACCTGGTTAAGGTGAACAATGACGTAGCATGGGAAGAGGGAGAACCCGCAAGTACCTGACCTCAAGCGCACAAATCAAACACCAGGCAAGAGATAGACAAACCACAACATTTATTCACATTAAATAGATATTGATGAGAGATGAAGAGGCGGGGCCCTAACTAACTAGATAGAACAGTGATGATACTAAATCTCCCACCCTAACCCAATACAGCACCCAGGAGGACCTAAACCCCCAACCTACCCCACACTACTGAAGCCCGCAGGGAAAAGGGAAATGTGTACAATGATAAACACATGAGAAAAAAAACAGTCCTTTAAAAAAAAACTATTTTGGGAAACAACACTAATGACCCGTCGAAGAGAAAAAAAAACAACAACAACATCAAAACCTCAAAAAAAACAACATATTCCAGCCCGTTCACTTCTTTGATACGCCTGTCTGCTCTTGTCTCGATTCGTCTTCTTGGGGCTACCTTGAGTCTAACACCTCTCACCCACAAACCCTCGACTCACGCGCGCCCCCTCACTGCAGTCGCCTCATGATGTCGGGACAGGCGAAGAAGTGCCAACATCACAATCGGGACCTCCCGGGTCCCAGGGCAGCAGGCTGTGTTGTCTCGGCCAACAGGAGCCAGGTCAGGGCGTGGACGACCGGGAGGTGAGGTGGCAGTTGAAGACCCGGGAAAAAGGCGGAAGGAGAAGGAAAAGGGAAAAGTGCTGCACATCATATAGTGAGAACACCTATACGGGCTGGTCGGCGGGAAACAAGAAAGGGGAGGGGGGCGCGAGTGAAGGCAAATGTGGGAAGGGAGGCAACATGACACAAGGAGCCCCCTACACCTAACTCTATATATATTCACTGGGCATCCAGGCACAATAAACCATACCTACAAAACTCTACTTATAGAGGACACTTTGAACTAAAAATTAAAAAAAAAAAAATTAATCGGAATCACCTTATGAATGGCAGTATTTAAAAGAAAAACTGATGGTTACATTTAAACCTACAAACGTGTAAATACAGAGTTGAACCGAAAGAAAAACCACTGGCCCTAAACTATCTCAATCAATCAATCAATCAATTATTTTGATTATAGGCCAGCAGACCAAGTAGTCTATAAGACTGTCTCTGAAACACAATCCCTCAAACATCTTTGCAAGAGGGATGATATGAAAATAAAGCACGAAAATGATATCACCATTCGCTCTCCATACAACCCAACAAAACAGACAAGACAAGGGCGCCCGGTCACCATAAGGGAAAAAGGGGGAAGAGGGGGAACACAAGAGACGCCCCCAAAAACAACTCCCTCACCAACCAACCTTCCCCCAGCCTCGACCATTAGACGCCAAAAGGTAATGCCATAAATAAAAATTTACGCTGGAATGTTGAAACAAAAAATAAAGAATCCTTGTGAATTTTGAAAATACATGAATGAAAATAAAATAACGATTTCAGCGCAAAATGTGGTACGCTAGTCGACACCGAAAATGGGGAGAGAGGAAAAAGGGAACAAAAGGAAACAGTTCCTGATATGTATGAATTACAACTCGCAATAAGTAGGATTCCACTAAAGAGGCTGTGACCGCTAGGAAAACGAACCCCAGAGTCGAATCGAAAAAAAAAAATGAATGTCAAAATCTGACCAAAAGAAAACGTCTTCAACGTGACCAACGTACCACCAAATATTAATTTAAGACTTAACACTCACCACAACCACTCGTGCCAAAGAGGACGAAGTCGCCAGGTTACCACGTCTGGGGAGAGAAAACAGCCATGCAGACCGACCCTCCAGGAAGATGTCACCCCCAGTCTGACCCTCCTGTCCTCTGGCCCTCTCCAGTCTTCTTTAAGTGTTTTTTTTTTTATGTCTTCTTCTCAGGATCTTCCTTCTTCCTTCGTTCTCCAGATGAAATGATGATGTGGGGGGTAAAAAACAAAAAGATGGTGATAAATGAGCTCCAGCAAGATGACGAGTCCTGCTCCAGTGGCCTGACTGCCCACTCCAGTTGCTATCTAGAATACAGGGACGAGGCCCTCTCCAACAAAATGATCAATGACTAGAAAAAAACGAGATGACTCGATCACCCCCCAAATCAGAGTGTCCAAACTCACCCCAAGCCAACTTTTGTCCACCTTCCAATAGTGACGTAGGCGAGCGAGAAAACTGAGTGAACGCAAATGAATGGGACGCACGTGCAAGACAGTGCACAGCGAGGGCTGGGGTGAAATAGCAAGCGACTGCTCAAAAATCAGTCGAGCAGTGTTTGCCCCAAGATTTGGTCCCTTCTAAAAAATGGGCATATAGGATGAAAATAATAGGGACAGAAATCTCCTCGCAAGGGGTGGAAACGAAGGGTCACGCTTGACGCGTGACACCTGCTCTTTAAACTGATCTTTATCAGCCCCCTCCCCATCCATCGCCCACTCCAACTTATCAAATATATTAGTAAGCTCTGTAGCTACTTCGGGCTTCATTTTTTAAACCAGAATAAAAACAACAATTAAAAAATAATTAACTAGTCGCTACTCTTGCTTTGCGCAAGAATCAGAAGAAGTTATATATGTGTGCGTGAGTGGTGTGTGTGTGTGTGTATGTGGTTTAATCAACTAGGTCAATTAATCGCAGATCGTTTTGACCTAGTTTACTGCACTGCTTTGTAGGTTAAAACGTAAGTGGGCGGGGGGTGGGGGTGGTGGCAGGGGTTGGGTGTGAGGGTGTGCGTGAGTGGGGGTGGGTGTGGTGGTGTGTGTGCGGGAGCGGGGTGGGTGTGAGTGGGGTGGGGTGTGCGTGCGTGGGGGTGGGTGTGGCGTGCGTGGGGGTGGGAGGTGGGGTGTGTGTGGGGGTGTGTGCAGGAGTTACCTCCTTGTTTCGCCGGTTTACGACGGGCGACCAGTTCTGGTGTAGGAGTTACCTCCTTGTTTCGCCAGTTTACGACGGGCGACCCAGTTCTGGTGTATTTTTAGCCTTTAGGTTGGATTCTGCTTCATCAGCTAGTATTGATTTTTTCACAGCAGCTAGTCAGAAGATCGCGTTTAATCAATCTGCCAGAACTCGCGAAACCCAACGTCGCTTTGCATATATTTTACAATTAGCTTTCTTTTCTCATACAAGCTGTGGATCGAAATTCCAAGCTTGTGGAACTTTGGATAGTGGTAAAAACAAAATGATAAATCCATCAGTTTTCTACACAGCCTGGGTTCCATCAGAATTTCAGTTTTCAAATAATTCTCCCAGGACGCTTTTGGGTTAGATTTTTTTAAAACAGTTTTTGTTCTTTCAAGCCAATGGCCTAAAAGCAAAGATTGCCGAAGAGTTTTTACGATTTCCATCTTTGATCTCAGAACCAGCTTTCAGTAAAACAGGAGTAATTTCAGTCATGTTTTTCAGCTTCATAAAAGAACCTTCTTCAATCGGCTCATCATCAAGTTTCTCTACAAAACAATTACGTAAAAAATCATCCAGTTCACTTACTGTCATTTCACGTTTTCCTTGCTTAGTTTCCAAAAGATTTAGACTCTCTTTTGGCTGGGTTGGTTTTGAACGCTAAAACACGTCTTCACTCCTAAGCCCCCCAATCAAGCTGTGCAACAGAGCGTGCAAAGCAGTTGCTGCAACCAATATTGATTGGAACAGTCTGGGGCGGGACTGTCAAGCCATATAAATGTTAAAATGTTTAGTTGATTTTACGTCCCTGGAGAGAATGTAAATATGCGGGTTCACGATCACCCAATCTTATCTCGCACGTAAGCCCCATTTTAAAGTACCCATTACGTCGATTTTTGCTGTTTTTGTGTGTTATTTTTTTAGAAAACAGGTGTTAATTTTTGTCAAAACTGATATGAGACCGACGTGATTTGTATGTGAAAAGGGGGGTTTTCGTGCAAAATAAGATGGGTGGTCGTGAACCCGCATATTTACATTCTCTCCTCTTGATGACTTGACATTGACTGCTCCCTGTGGATTGCCGGTACCGGGGCTGCGTGGAGCCGACCGGGCTGTGGCAGTGGACGGGGTGTCGGAATGAGCGGCATGGGTGCACTGCCTCTGAGGTGGCGCAGAGGTTGGGACAGCAAAAAAAAAAAACAAAAAAAAAAACACTGCAAGCTGCGGTGTCTCCATCGGGAATTTGTCAAGGATGCCTGCTCCTCTGTCAGCCACAGCATTAGTTGCTGACCCATCGGTATAAATGTGAATCCACACCTCCTGATGGTAAATTTCAGCAATCATAGCAAGAGTCTGTTTTATTTTCCGGTCCTGTCCATTCCCAGAGATGAGATGAGGGACAGTGGTGGAGACCCTGATGTCGGGCTGGTCTGATGCCTGGAGTTCTGGGGTGTTTGAGGGGCAGAAGGGCAGCATGTCATTTGGCTGTTTGTCCTGATACTGTCGAGACAGCCTTTTGCTCTCATGGATGAAACTGCTCCTCTTCAAACGATGTTTGGTAAAGCATCCAGTTTTCTTTTCATTGGATGATCAGGGAGACTTTGAAATTTTCTTGCCTGCTCGGCTTCTCTCCCCTGGTTCAAAGGTTTGATGCCTGGAAGTTGCTCCAATTCCTTGATGGCTCCGGTGATAATGCGTAGGGCTTGATTTATCCAGTGTTTGCTGGGTTGTCGTTGAGCAAGTCGACCAGGCTGTGAAGCCATATTCAGTATGTGGTCTGACTGAACCCTGGTAGACAGTTTTCAGTATTCTCTCATTAGCTCCCCAAGTAGTGCCTGCCAATTTGCGTAAAATTGCCAGCTTCCTTCTAGCCTTTGCCTATACCTTAGCGATGTGTGGCTTCCAGTTCGCCCTTCTGTCAAAGGTGACACCTTCTTCATCCTCCTTCAGCTGAGTTCCCCCAGAGTGATGGCACCAGCTTTCTGTTTTGTGAACAAGATGAAGAGGGTTGTGGAAGACTTGTCCTTATTGATGGTAATGCACCATTTATCTGCTCAGCTGTTTAGTTGATCTACCGCTTGTTGCATACAGTAGGTGGAAGTTGATGCATGGTCTTTCGTGCACCACATCACCAGGTCATCAGCGTAGAGTGCTGTCTTGATTCCCTTTGGCATCTCAGACACAAGGTTTTTTTTTTTTTTTTTTTTTTTTTTTTTTTTGCTGTTTCAACCTCTGCGCCACCTCAGAGGCAGTGCACCCACGCCGCTCATTCCGACACCCCGTCCACAGCCACAGCCCGGTCGGCCCCGCCTCAGCCCCGGCACCAGCAATCCACAGGGAGCAGTCAATATCAAGTCGTCAAGAGGAAACCCACCGGAGGAGACACCGGCTGCCGAGTGCAAGATGTTGTGCGTGCGTTCACACACGGAACTCGGTTTATAGTCTCATTCGAAGGACTGTGTGGGGAATGGAGTCAGAACCAATGTTAACTCCGAGGGAAAAATCCTCCTATACCGAAATTCGAACCCGCAACCCCAGGATCACGAGTCCGGCGCTCTACCAACTGAGCTATTCCGGCCCCCGTCTTCCCAACTGAGTCCGCAGCAACTCAACTCTGGGTAGGAGCCGGTCGGGGCAGAAAAACCCACATGACTTCTGATGGGATTCGAACCCACGACCTCCCAGCCGGGAGTCCGCGACGCTAACCACTTCGCCACGGCGGCTTGTAGACACAAGGTTGTTGATGAAAAGCAGGAAGAGTATTGGGGATAGAACTCCTCCCTGTGGGACACCATGACACAGCAGAATTTTCTTGCTGTGTGTTCTGTCCAGAGAGACTCTTGCTTTACAGTTGTAGAGGTAGGATTTGATCCACTTGTACGAACTATCAGTGACTCCATTCCTCCGCAGTTCCACAAGTAGTCCCTCCATCCGTACTTTGTCAGATGCCTTTTGGAGGTCGATCCAGATGACAAAGACCAGCTTTTATTCCTGAAAAGCATCCTCAGTTTCTTGGGACAGGATAAGTTGCTTAGTCTTCAGTGGAGCGGAATCCAGCTTGTTCTGATGGGCTTTCTGGGATCCTTCCCTTTCTTCAAGATGGGGATCATGATTGCCTCATGCCAGATTTGGGGTAGTTTTCCTTCTTCCCAGCTGAGGTTAAAGACCTTGAGGAGTTTGTTCACTGCTGAGGTGTAACAGCATTTCATTGCCAATGCCATCTGGCCCTGGTGATTTCCTTGCCTTCAGCTTCTTGAAAGTAGATCTAAGTTCTGCAAGTTTGATTGGCTACCTCATGGGTTCCAGTTTGGTTTTGTTTCATGTTTGTTCTTTTTGCTCTCTCCGTGTTTTTTGTTGTTTACTGGAGCTGACTGGGATGTTGCTCTCATTTGCGTACAAATCTACAAATCTGTTGGCTGCTTGTTTCCCAGTAAGCATGTTCCAATTTTCTTCCAGCGTAACTTTTGCTCTGCTATTTTCTTCTTCATTGAGCTGCTTGGTTTGTCTCCAGAGCTGTCTTTCTCAAAATTCAGGGGAGCGGTTTTTCTCCCTCAAACTTCTCCTGCTTGCTAACAGCTTGTATTTGAGGAATCTGGCTTTAGCCTGCTGGAGTTTGATGTTGTTTTCATCAGACAGGGAGTCTCCTGCTGCCCTCCTGTCTTTTGACAGTTCGTCTTCGAGGGGCTTAAGTTCAGTACTCTTGTATGGCTTGTAATTCTGCCTGGTGCCTCTTGGTATGGTTTCATGGGCAGCCTTTGATATGCGTTCACTAAGTCCTTCATTGACCAGGTTGATGTCTCGCCCTTGGACTGTAATGTCTTGGGTAAGTGTATTGGTTCGGTGACTGAAGGCCATCAGTTTGCCTTCTTGAAATTCACAACGGGGAAGTGGCTTCAGTTCAGGTTCCAAGATTCAAGTGCAGGAACACAGGCCGATGGTCGCTGCCACCCAGTTTGTTTTCCAACCTCTTGCTTGACACACTTGTGAATGTCTTCTGTGCAGAAGGCCAGGTTTGGAGAAGCGGTGTGCCACCTTCTGGAGTAAAACATGGGGCAGTCGAAAGGACTGTTGATCAGGATTAAATTATTGCCATCTTGCCAGTTCAATGCATATGGTCATATTCCCAGCCTTGCCAGTTCAATGCATATGGTCATATTCCCCTTCAATGCATATGGTCATATTCCCAGCCTTGAGAGCAGCTGTTGAAGTCACCAACTACTAGAAAAGCTGGAATCAGCCGTTGCAATGGAGTTGAGAGATAGAGACCTGTCATTTGGACAGTAGATGTTCACAAGCTAAAGTTGTGCATTGCTAGCCTGAAATTTCAGCACCTGGTATTCCAAGTCCTCCATGTGTGTTGTGACAAGGCAGGCATTGATGTTATTCCTGACAAGGGTCAGTATTCTTCCTTTGCGACGATCTGTTCTGTCGGACCTGAAGCATTGGTAGCCTCTCACTTTGAAGCACTTGTGGCTCTGCAGATGGGTCTCCTGGATGCAGCAGGCGTGCACATCATCTTCTTGCAGGATATGCTCAACTCTGTTGTTTGTTTTTTTCAGTATGCTTCAGCATTCCAGTGCATGACCATGAAAGGATTCTGCTCTCTGGAGCTCTTGCATACTTTGGTGCAGTGATTAGCTCTCCATTCTTGCTCTCTGGTGCCTTATAGTGGAGGACTTGGCCTCCAGTAGCTGTGGTTGGACTCTGTTGAGGCTCGGAGCCCGGCATTGCACCACCCTCATTGAGGCATTGGACCTCAATGGGTGAACACCATTCATAGAACAAATTGGTCATTGATTATAACAGCGAATTATGCATGGTATCATGGTTTGTTAGAAAGTGCACTCTGGCCTGGTGCTGCTGTCTTCAACCTTCTGGTTTTCTGTCAGGGTTACCAACCCTTAGCTCATGGTCCAAGGACCTACCCTGTAAGCTGATGAGGCTCAAGGTTTGACTGCGCCTCTGAACCGCGTGATGTTCCAACGGCATGTGGACACCTGGGGCATTTCGAGAGAACAGCAGTGCCATCTGCTGACCCGCCCGTCCTGATAAGACACCGCCAGTTGGTCCAGGGCTGCTTATTTGTGCAGGCGAGCCTGGTTATTCACAGCTAAGCTCCATATCTGGAGGCTGTTTCGCCATCTGTCACCTGCAACCGCTGGGTTGGAGGTAATCTAACCCAAGTAAATTCAGATAGTGTTTGGGAAGTAAAAACTATTCTACTAACCCAGGTAAATTCAGGTAGTGTTAGGGAAGTATAACTATTCTAGATTCAGAATCATGAAGGTCTGTAAAATTTAAAAATATCGAGGAAATCTTTATTGACACTCAGCAATGACTTCTTCAAGCGATCTAAGTGGGTGACTGCAGTGACAATGAACTCTATCTATGGGAGGCAAGCAAAACGGCGACAGGGCCAAGCACGAGTGGTAGCTGCGCAAAATGTCCACAATTGATGGAGTTGGCCAAAGCTCAGCTCGAATTAGAGCAGCTGCTTGAAGAGGATAGTGGTGCTGAACTTCAATTGGACGATTCTCTTGAAGATGAGAGTGCATATGAGGATTTTCAGCCACAAATGATCAATGTAGTAGACAGAACTGATTTTTGACGCTGAGCTCGACGCTGTAGCTAAAGTGAGTGATGACTCATCAGAGAGCATGTCCAATGGAAAGCAGAAACTGAATACAGACCGGTCAGTACAAGGGGGAAGGTAGGTGGTAGATTGCAGCGTGGCAAGCCAAGCAGAGCACGTGATGAAAGGGAAGGGGATGTGATTTTCCCCAAAAATTCCTTGGCAAATAAGTTCAAGTTCTTGGCTAAATTCCATGGCACACTAAGGGTTGAAAAAGGAGTTCTGTTTTTTTATTTTTTAGTGCACATGAGTATGGTGTGTGTGTTGTTTTAAAAGATGTCTATTACTGGACACTATGACACCTCGCTGCTCTAAGGCTGTGAGACCTGGACACTGTACAGGAAGCAGCTGAAGACTCTGGATCAGTTCCACCTCCGCTGCCTGCATAAGATCATGGGCATCTTCTGGGAGGACAGGATTTCCAACACAGAAGTGCTTCACATTGAGATGCCTGGTATCGAGGCGCTGATCATGAAAGCGCAGTTGAAAATGGGTTGGGCATGTGGTACGAATGGACAACACGCGACTTCCAAAAATGGTCTTCTTCTCTGAGCTGGCAGCTGGAACAAGAAACACGGGTGGCCACTCAAACGCTTCAAGGACTGCCTGAAGTATCACTGGTGGCCTGTGGCATCCTGCTTTGAAGAAAAGCATTTGCAAGAATTGGACCAGAAACACCAAGCCCACAAAGAGAGGAGACCCGACCGAATGACCGCTGTTGCATGCCCAGAGTGCGGACGTATCTGTGTGTCCAGCTTTGGCTTGCGCTTAAAATGCGGAGTCGCTGACAGTCTTTGTCAACCATGATGGACATCCATGATGACTTGGAAATAATGAGAAAAATATTTGATTGTGGACCACACAGTATGATTTAATCATATGAAACTTAAGGGGACAGAATAGTTTGATAAAATAAATACTTTTTTAGGAAAAAGCAAAAGGAAAATTTCAAAAAAAATTTTGGTCGGACGTTAAATCGGGAATTTTTTAAATAAATTTTGGCATATCTCTGAAAAAAAATAAAAAACATATTACTCTTGTTATGATGAAGTAAGCAGGAAATTTGAATTTAAATGCGAAGATAGAAATGTGGGAAAAAGAAAAAGGAAAGAAAAAAAGGGAATAAAAGAAAAGGGGAGAGGATAAGAAGGGAAATTTAAGTAAAAAGGGGAAGAAAGAATAAAAAAATTTATTTTTTTAGATGGGTTTTTCCTTTTGGGTTATAAACAGGAAAAGACAAATTAAAAAACATTACTCGGGGAAAAAAAATTTTAAATAGGGAGGGGGGGAAAAAAAATGTCTTCCCCTAAAGTTTAAGCTTAAACCCCAAACAAATGTGTAACCCCCAAAAGCCCAGGAGAAAACGAAACCCCAGAAAAAACAAGAACCCAGAAGGGGTGCCAAGTTTAAAAACCCCCCCACACACACAAAAAAAAAAAAAAAAAAAAAAAAAACATTTTCGGGAAAACCCCTTTTTACAAAACCACAAAAAAACACAATGGGCTGGAAAGGGACACAGAATTACACCCTTTTACCCAAAAGCCTTTCTTTTGAATGGGTTACAAGGATCATTAATTTTTGGAACTTGGGTTAAGCATGGATGTGTGGGGTTTAGGGCCAAAAACGAACGGGCAAAAAATGGGAAGATTTAAACCCGCAAAATTTTTTAGATTTGGGGTTTTTTAGGGGAGGTTAAAACTTCCCAATTGGAAAAAAAAAAAAAAAATTTTCCTTTTTGGCCCCCCTTTATTATTTAATATTTATTTACTTATTATTTTTTTTCTTTTTATACGTTTCATTTTTATAAAGGAAGAAGAGGCAAGTCCAGACTTAAAAAGAAACAAAGAGGGAAAAAGATTTTTTTCCCAGATTTTATGGGGAAGGGTGGTGTGAGGATTTTTTTGTCGATTAGGGGTTTTTTTGTTTTCAAGAAGAACAAAAAGAGACCCTGAAAAAAAGGGACAGGCAGGGGGGTTTGTAGGGAGGAAGGGGGGAGAAAAAGGAAGAAGAGGAGGGAGGGGTAAAGGTTTTTAGGGTGTCTGGTGGTGGGGGTTTGGTTGATTGTTTTCTTTTGGGATGGGCTTTTTCTCTCGTTTTCCTGTCCCAAAAGGGATTTTAACCAGGCTTTTTTTGGCCCTGGCTTAGCCACACCCTTTTTAGAAACCTCACATGCTGTTAAAGAACATAATATTTATTGCCCGGGAAAAAAAAAGTCCATGCTAAACTTTTAATTATACAGTTTTCTTTTTGCCCAAATTGCGGGGGAATCCAATACCCCTTCTAAGCCAATAACCCTTAGCAATGTCTTGATTCCGGCGCAATGAAAGATGAAGGCTTAGGAGAAAAAAAAAAAAGAAAAAAAAAACCCCCTGTCAAAAGGGGGAAAAAATGGTTCAAAGAAAAAATGGGAAATTTCTTTTTTTTTTTTAAAAGGAAGAAAAAAAAAAGAAATGAAAAGGTTTTAGAATTGGAAAAAAAAAAACAATGAAACTTTAAAAAAGTTAATTTTTTGTTTATATTAACCCCCAAAGCGGTGGGTTTATTAAATAAATTTTACCCAATTGGACTAGTAAACTTTTGCTTACTTCCATTTTTTTTATTTTTTTTCCTAATTCCTTTCTTTTTTTTAAAATTGGGCTGTTTTTTTTCGGAGGGGGTCCTTTTGTTTTTCATTTTTAAAAAAAATCCTTTTTTTATTTGATAAAAAACGGGGGCCCTTAAAAACCAATCCCCCTGCGTTCTTTTTATTTGGGCCCCTCTTTTTCTAAATTTTGCTCCTTTTTTCGTTGCCCCCCTTTTTCCCTCCTCTTTTTCTTCCTTTATAAAAAAAAAAATTTTTTTTTTTTTTTAAACCCCCCCTAAAAAAATAAAAATTAAAAAATAATAAAAAATGATAATTTGGGGGAAAAATTTAAATTTGGGGGGGATTTTTTTTTGAGGATTGTTAGATTTTTTTTTTTTTTTTTTTTTTTTTCTTGGGAGTTGAGCGCCCCTTTCACTTTGGCGATCACCTTCCCGTTAATGTTATGGGGTTCCCAACCGGGGGTTTGCAAAATAGCCCTTTTTACTCTTGTCACCCATATCCCCAATTTGCGTGCTTTTAATTTTCAAATTTTAAAAATCCCCCCCCTTTCCCCCACCCAACGCCGGGCTTTTATGTTGGGGTTTTTTTTTGTTTTCTGAACCCCTGAGTGTGGGGTGGGGGGTTGGGTTTTTAAAAAGGCTGGGGAAAGGCTTTTTTTTTTTTTTTTGGTTGTTTTTTTTTTTTCCCGGTGGGGGGGGGGTGAGGCAATTGTTTTTGTCCCAATTGGGTTTTCCGGGTTTTCTTTCCTACCGTTTTAACCCAAAACCATGCACGTCGGTGCCGGGGCGCCCCCCCCCACCCCACCCCCCCAAAACCCCCCCCCCTCGCCACCCCCCCCCCCCCTTGTAATAAAAAAAATTTTCAGTATTTTGATTTTAAAATTATGGGGGTTTTTGCTTTTAACCAAAATGGAAAAAACAAAACAAAAACAACCACGCTTTTCGAAAAATTCTAAAACCAAAATCATTTTTTTTGTTTTTTTTTTGTGTTTTTTTTTTTTCTTTTTTCTTGGGGGGGGGGGGCCTTTTTCTTACTACCCCCCTCGTTTCCCTTAAAAATCGGGGAAAAAAAACTTTCCTTCCCCGCCCCTGCGGGGGGGGAAAAAATTTAAAAGGGGAAGGGGGGGTTTTTTAAATTTTAGTCATTGCGTTGAAGGAATTTTGCCAAAATCTGCTGCGGGAAAAGGGGGAAATTTGGGGTGGGGGGGGCGTTTTCTTTAAAAGAACGCGTTAAAGTTTGTTTAAAAATTTGCAGAGAAAAAAATGTTTCCCATGACAAGGGCTTGCCTATAATGAACAATCTCTCTCTCTCCCCTCTCTCTTTTTTCTCTCTCTTCCTCTCTCTCTCTTTTCCTCTCTCTCTCTCTCCACACACACACACCACAACACACAACCCCAAAACCCCTCTTCTTCTCTTTTCCTTTTCTTCTTCTCCTTCTCCACACCCACAAAACAACACATCTTCTTTCTCTCACAAACACACACACACAACACCCACAAAACCACACACACTAAAAATTCCCTTAACGGCCACGGTACGAGTCTGGGGGGGGGAGGGGGGAGAGAGAGGGGAAAAGGGGGAAAGAGGGGGAAAAAGGAGAAACGAACTGAAATGACGTGCATGATGATTACAAAAACAAAACGATATCACCACAACACACCACACACACACCCCAACACACACACACAACTTACACGGCAACGGATACAACGGGGTGGGTGGGAAGGGGGAGGGAGGGAGGGGAGAGAGAGAGAGGGGGGGGAGAAGAGAGAGAGAGAGAGAAAACTAATTAAACTCTGCTGCAACTTAACAGAAAAAAAAAAATTCACACACACACCACAACAACCCCAAAACCCAATACTCAACCACACACCCACACACAGACACAAAACAAAAACCCAACACACACACACACAACACACACACACACAAAACGCCAACAACACAGACCACCACCCCCGCACGCACACACACCACACGGTACTCCGATGGTAAACCTGGTTCGTGTCTTATCCATTCTACCCCAAAATTTTCCTACACTTTTAACACAACAAAACTGTTTTGTTCACATGTCTCGTGGTGTGTCCTACATTCTCAACGGGCTTGTGTTACAGAAGAGTGTCACACGGGGGCTTTTGCTGTTGCCCTTTCCTCTCTCAAACCCCCCACCCCCCCCCACCCCCCTCCCCCCACCCCCACACTTTAAAATGAAGTAATTTTTCCCCGTTTAAAAAAAAAAAATCTAAAACAAAAACAAAATTTATGTTCAGTATTTTATCTACTTCATTTATAATTTTAAAATAATTTTTCAATTTGCTATTTGGGAAATAAAGGTCAATATTTCTGGCTATTATAAAAAACCCTTTTAAACATGCAATTCAACTTGTTGTAAATATGTAAATTTTAAAGAAACATTTAATGCTTTATTCTAAATGATTTGCCCCAAATTGTGTCAATTTGGGGATATACTTATGTATGCTTTTTCATTTCAACAAAATTTAGTATTGAATTTTTCTACCTGTCTCTCTCTCGCTCTGAAAGGATGATCTGCAAAGTCTCCCCGGGAAACATAATTTAAAATTTTGTTAGTGAAAAAATTTAAAAGATGCTTAGGAAAGAATGTACAAACTGACAATTAAAAAAACTTTCCCCCGTAATCGTGCTGGTTTTTTTTCACTGGGGGGGGGGGGCGTACGCCCCATGAAACGTGGTGCCACGTGTCAGATCCCTTGTGAGCGGATTTTGGGGCTGTTGCTGTTTGTTTTTCAAGCCCAACTCTTCTCAACGTGATTGATTGGGGCGTGTGTCTCCTCCCTCCTTGCCCCCCCCACGTGCCACTTGCCCCCCCATGTCGATAGGGAAACGGGATGTTCCAACAAGTTTTTTGGGAAAGATGGCAGTGGGGGAAAAACTTTTCTCTGAAAAAGGGCCCCATGTTACCCGCTTAAGGGTTTCAAACTTCAATTCATCATCACAGATGGCTTTTTGATGCATATGCGCCGTTGAACATCAGAGAAGGGGGATTCGCTAGTGAACTTGTCACAAATGTTTCTGGATGTATTTAGTGGGGGCCCCAGCGAGTTGGTTTCCTTCTTTTCTCAACACTCTGACAGATGTTTTTTTTCCCCCCCCGGGGTTTTTCCTTCTTACTTTTTTGCAAGGGTTTCCCCAAAAAAGGCCCGGGAATAAAGCCTGTGGAAACTTGTTTGCCCCAAAAATCTTCTAGATTTGCTGTGTTTGGCCCAAAACGGAATGCAATAAAAGTCGCGTGGGTTTTCATTTTCCCCACTTTTCTTGGTTCTTTTTATGCTTTCTTCAAGTTCCTTTGTGTTTACTTTGGCCTTGGCATGGGTTGTTCGCATTTCTTTTTCTTTTCCAAGGGCTCTATCTCTTTAAAAGCTGTGAAACTGTATGAGAAATACTACAATTGTCAAAGGGTGATGTCATAAAGGGAAGAAAAGCTTCCCACCCTTTCATAAAGAGCGGGCCTATCTTCAAGAGGTCAGGGTGTTTTTGAAAAACCCCAGCAAGAGTGAAGGTAGGGAGGTGACCTTTTCAGTTCTTGTCAAAAAACGGGTTTTCTAAAAACTTGTTGAATATTTTTGGCTTTTTGATTTCATTTTTCCTCCGCTTATCTTCTGAAGTCCCTTTGATTGAGCCCGTTCTCTTGCTGATTTTTCCTTCATTGTTCTGGGGGCAGTGCATTTTTGTCTTGTTGTTGTGCAGTACAGCCCGGGGTGGACCCCCTGGCACCGACGTCCATACATTTTATTTAAAAAAGTCTAGTTCCAAAGAAAAAAAGGCGATTTTGTTTCCCTCTCCATTCCAGTTTTCAAGGTTTTAAAATTTGCTTTTGTAAGGGCCAACAGCTTCTTGGGTTTTTCAGGGGTTCCTTAATTCAGAAATGGTCATAATGATGTTTTAGCTTTAAATTAGGTTCCCGGTTTGCTATTGAAGCAGCATTTAAATGACCCGCCTCCATGGTCCCCGCCAATCTTGTCCGATTTGTTCTCGGGAATACTTCATCATCCCATGTTAATCGGCCTTGATTGTCAAAAGCCCACATTTTGGGTGAAAAATGCGGGCACCTAATCCCTCAGAAGGGTTGGAACAGTTCCATAACCCCATCGTCTCATTCAGACCTCACCTTCTATCTGACATTCTTTCTGCACACTGTGCTTTGATTGTTCTTCCTTTTTTTTGTTCATGGCAAATGCCCCCGACCCTCCTATAGAACTGTTTGTGCAGTCTGATTTTTGTCAAATGGGAAGTGGCACAAAAGGGCGGGGACCTTGTTTTGCTTTCAGTACTTGCCCCGCTTTCGCTTCATTAAAAACCCAGCTTTTTGGTATTTTGTTTGCCGTTTCATTTCTTTTTGAAATGCTTTTTGGCCGCACTTGTTCAGTGTCCCCTGATACATTAAAAACGAATTTTGTTCTTTTTTTTTGCTCGCTTCTTCCTGAGTGTTGTTCGGCTTCCCTTTGATCTTTCCGGGGTTTGTAATTTTTTTCAGCAAAATCGGCTGCCCACCATTTTGGCATGTCCCGTCTTTTTTTATCACTGACGTGAAGTTAAATGGGGGAAAGTTTTGTGAAATAGTTCTTTTTTTTGTCAGGGGTGCCTTGTGCTCAAGGCTGGGGATTCTTTTTTGAACGGAGAAAATGCTTTGTAAATCCCTTGGAAGGGTCTGCACGATGGTCTTGAATCTTTGGGGGGATTTGGGGTTGGCATCAGATTGCACAAAAGGAAACTTGTTTTTTTGACTGGAGTAAGTTCTTTGGGGGGTGGGGCAGTCTGCATGATACGTTTAGGGATTTTTTGGGGTTGATGGGGCTTCAATAGACAAAAGAAATATCATATCAAGATCGAGTTTGTTGGCATTTTCGTTTTTGGGGGGGGGGAAAATACTGTTTGGACGGGGTTTTTTTATCTTTTTCTGGTCCCCCCTTTACTCTGCTTTTAAAGTGAGGCTTTGGCCACTGACGACAAAAAAAGGGGGTTAAAACAGGTCCATAATTTTGAGGTTTTTTAAAATTCTGCAATGCGGCTTTTTTGCTGTGTTGAATGTTTGCTTTTTTGTCGTTTTTCAAAGTGTTTCCCCCCAAAACCACAAAAAATTTTTTGAATTACTTCCCCTCCCTATTTCCAAAAACATTCCATTAAGATTACTTTATTTCAGAAGCAACCCAAAACCGTTATATGATTTGTTTTTATCTTTTTTTTGATTCTTAGCCCTTTTCCACACAGTCTCAAAAACCCTTAAAAGTTCAAAATGTTCATGAGAGATGCGTTTTTTTCCCATTCCTTTCGGCCATCCCCCCCCCCTTCTCTCTCTCTCTGTCTTCTCTCTCTCTCTTTTTCCACACACACACACACACACCGCAGCACGCACGCAGCACACCACCCCAACCGCACACACAACACACACACACACACACACACACACACCACCCCCACAAAAAACCCCCTAAGGGACTACCAAAATACATTTTAATTTGAATTTCCCGATAAAAAATATAGTAGTGATTGGAAATGAAGAATTATTTTAATAAAAAATTATTCATTTTATTTTTTGGGTATGCCTATACCATTACTTTTTTATAGTATTTTTTGCTTGTATTAAATTTTACCCTTACATTTCCTTTAAATTTGGGCCTACGTTGCCTACATGAAACTATACATAAAAATTTAGAAACAATAGAAATATGTATATAACAACGGTGTAAATAGGCCCTTTACAAATGAAATAACTTTTCTTCAAAAAATTTTTTGAAACCCCTGGCCACTTGGAAAAGTATTCCCCCCTCCACTCCGTCTTTGCTTCGGCTTCCCAGGGGCCAAGAACACGGCCGCGGCGCAGCACAGGCTGGTTGCGCCGGTCGCAAAGTTTGTCAGAAGTTTTAAACACGAATTTTAATTTAGGGTACCACAGAGAAGACGAAATCCCAGTTTTTGTCACACTCTCAAGATCATGGCCATTGCTGTCATACAGAAATTATATTTTAAAAAACCTCTGTACGAAAATAAATTTAAAAGTGTTGCCCCATCTCGAAGGTCCAAAAACACACAGAGGGTTGGGCCGTGTGGGGGCGAATTAAGGGCCTAGCCCAGTCACAAAGGCAACGTTGGGCGAAAATGCATCGCTGTGGGTGTCGGGGCCGCCGTGATGGCCCTTTGCGGTCGGCTTGGCTTAAAAACATTACAATTTTCTGTACTGCTGGGCGACAAGGCGAGAGAGGTTTAGGAGAGAAAAAAACGCACGACACAAAAAAAGAGAGAGAGCAGACAGGCAGTGGGCCCGGGGATAGGGGCAAAAAAACACACACACACACACACAACACCACCACACAACAAACCAACCTTGTTTTAAAAACTTATTTGGGAAAAAACGTTAAATTGAAGCAAAAACAACACACAAAATCCTTAAGACGCATCTTTTTTCCCCGGGACTGATTAACAAATATCCCCTTACAACGTGCGCGGTTTTCCCAGTGTTGAACGCGTCAGTGTTGTCGTTGTGTGAGTTTCGGCGGTGTGTGTGTGCGTGTGTGTGTGTGTGTGTGTGTGTGTGTTGTGTGGTGTGTTTGTGTGTGTGTGTGTGTGTGTGTCGTGGGTTGGGTGTGTGTTTTGGGGGTGTTGGGGTTGTGTTGTGTGTGGTGTGGTGTTTTGGGTGTGTGTGTGTGGTGTGCGTGTGGTGTGTGGTGTGGTGTGTGTGCGTGTGTGTGTGTGTGTGCGTGTGTGTTGTGTGTGTGTGTGTGCTTTTAATAGGAATTTTTTTAATTTTATCATGTTTATCCTTTTAATTAATTACGTTACACACACACAAAAACAACCACACACGGGGAAGAGAGAGAGGAGTGTTGTGTTTTGTGTGGAGAGAGAGAGAGAGAGAGGAGAGAGATTTAATCTTCGAATATTCCTCATGTTTGCTGTCCCCAAAAAGTTGTCAAGCCCATTCACCCGACCAGATAGCCCAAAAAATTTGTTTTGCATGTTTCAAGCATTTTTTTTTTTTTTTTTTTTTTGGTGAGTGTAAATGCTTAATTTTCCCCCTTTAAATAAAGATTTTTTTTTGGTGTTTTTATGCATTTGTTTTTTTCTGTGATTGTACATGCTTAATTTTCCCCTAAACATGAACAGATTTTGGTGGCATTTTCATGCTTTTTTTCGTACTTTTTTTAACATGTGATTTTTACAACCCCCCCACACAATAGCATGTGTGTGGGCAGAGAGAGAAAGAGGGAGATAGAGAACAAAACAAGTGAGAGGGGGGGAAAAAAAAGAGAGGGGGGGGCAAGCAAAAACAGGACAGGGGACAGGAGATTTTTTTTCACGGGTTTTGCGCGTAGTCGATGTAGGATGTTCCATCATTGTTAAAACTTAGCTCAAATGTTGCTTATCCGGACTGTCCTGTTAAATGGAAATTATAATTTAAAAAAAAAACCCTATTGCTGTTTTTCCCCTTTTTATGCAAACAACTAAGAGTCTCACAGGGTGATTCTTTTATCACTTTCCCGTGAATTGATTTTGGGAAATTTTCGCGTTGGTTGCCCCCCAGCAAGTACTGGGGCATGGAGGAGCAGGGAGGGGGGGGTGGGGTGGGGGGGGGGGTGGGGGGATTAAACCCGATTATGGGTTTCATAAGAAATGTAAATGCAAAGAAAAAAAAAAAAGAACGGTCTTTAAACCCTTAAAAAAAAAGCGTTATTATGGGTGGTGCAAGAAAAGAAAAACACAGGGTCTTGCAAAAAACCCCCTTGGACTTCTGCACCAAAACCCAAAGCTGCATTTTTTACACATAAAGCAACACAACAACAAAACAAAAACACCCTCCCCAAACCCCAACCCTCCAAATAACAAAGAAAACAAATAAATAAAAAAAAGCTTTTAAAAGTATGGGCACGGCAAAAAAAAATGAATAACTATAAAAACATAGAGAACAGGAAAAGAGGGGCTGGTTAAAAATGGCACCTGAGAAAATGCATTTATAAACATATAGCTGCGCATTCATGAGATACAATGGGGCGGCAGTGATTGGGGGGAAAAACACACCCGGACAACACACCAAAACCCCACAACACAACACACACACACACACACAGAGCATTTATCCGTTGTCATTGTGTGTGCGCTCACATAGGATTACATGTGGTGTGCGTGTGTGGTGCTGGCGCGCGGGGCCACCGTGTGAATGAGTATGCATGTTCTTGAAAGAAGAGTTTACATGGTCTAAAATTTGGAAAGTTTTCTTTGCCTTTCCCTTTTTTTTTTTTTCTTGGGGTGTCTGCATTATGGGGGATGCTTGATCCATTGCTCTTGCATGATCAGGGCGCCTTGGGGCATCTTTTTTTAATACCCCCTGCTCTGGTTCGCTGGTTGACTGGCTGCATTCCTTTTCCCCCTGTTCACCCAAGTAAAATAACCCAAATTTCCGTCTCCCGGGTCCCGTCAGACAGTGGCTTCAGGGTTGTGCTTTGGGGGTAAATTGCTCTGTGACCCCAAAATATGTTTGACAGTGTCATGATTGGGGCATTGCGAGTTGGATTCTTTTAAAATCCTTTTGAACAGGGTGGGTTGATGGGCAGTAGGGGTGCACTTGGGAATAAGTTTTTCACGGGGTTATTTCGTTATATTTTTTCTTCCTATGGCCCGAAGCTTTGGTCATCTGTCATACTATTTACTGTATTCTCATGCTTTCAAAAATTCCGTGATGACCTCTGCTTTGAGGTTTTGTTCAGTGGTTTTCCGATTAAAAGTGCCCCTGTAGAGGCTTTTTCTATTTTGTTACAGTGGTTGCCAATAAAAGTGCCATGTGTAGGGGTTTTTATTTGTTACGGGGTTGCCCTAAAAGTGCCCTGTTAGGGTTGCTTCACGATCTTGTCTTTGAAGCACAGCTCAAAGCAACAATATGGTCCCTTTACCCCTTTTTGAAAGGGGTTTAAAGGGCCCTTTTAGTGAAGGTATCTTTTTCTACTTTGACAACCCCTTTACACCTAACACTTTTTTGAAACTCCCGGTGTGTACCCTTACATTTGGTTCCTTTTCTTTGAGATTGGCTACCTTTTTTAAATCTAGCAGTATCTTCCTAAAATCAGTGCTTTTGCAATTCCCCAAAAGGTATGAAGGGAGGGGGGGCGACATGATCTAGTTCAATGTCCCACACATTCGGCAAAAATAAGTTTTGGAAGCACGGGCCCGAGATTTTTTTCACCCTTTTTCACAAACTTGGATCTTTTTTTATGCCTTTAAAGGGTTTTCTGTTTGATAGTACTCCCCAAAACGATCATGCACTTCTTTTTTGTTGTTCTTTTGTGGTGTACACCACAGAATGGATACACACCTTAGCTCCACTCAGCCCTACTTTTCAGGAGGAATATAATCCCCGAAAAGAAAAGGTCTAAAATTTTTTTTTCCCTTTTCCCTTTGTTTTTGCAACCCATGATCTGCTGCTTGAAAGGTTCAAAACAGTTTGATGTTTTTATGCGTTTTTTCCCCTTTCTATGAGACCGGGAAAAATTTTCCTTTGGATTGGGGTGTTCAAGTTTGGACAGACAGACGTATGAAACTGCCACCCCCCCTGATCACCTCCAAACTTTCACCCAATTTCATTTTCAGGAAGTGTTATGAGCCATGTCAAAAATTTTTTCTTTATATGGTTAAATAGTTTTTTCAGGTGTCCCGGCAAATCTTCAACCCCTACCAAGGGGTACTTTTTTTTTCATTCGTAGTTTTTGGTCTGGAAGATTATTTTTTCCAGTCTACCCCAATCTTTCCCCCTTCAAAAATGTTTTTAAAAAAGTTTTCTTTTTCCCCACTATCAAGTGTAAACCCCCCTGTTTTGTTCTTCCTAAATGCCCCTTTTTTGCCCCAAATCAGCAAATTCTTTCTTTATTTTTGTTTCCTTTTTCAGTGATGTGTCCTTTTTTCCCCCCAATTTTTTGAATCTTGTTTTTTTTTTCCGGTGAACTAAACAGTGTTTGTGTTTAAAAAAACTTTTAAAACCCTGAATATTCTTGTGGATTTTGGGGAACCCGGTGTCCTCTTTTCCTTCTAGTGGGAGTATTGCAAAGGCGAGACTTTTGGCTTTGTGACTTTTTTGAATTATAGGGTGACCCCCATTTTTTAGCAACGGTTTTTTGTCCGGTCCTTTCCCTTTTGATACGGACAAACGAGTGGTACGCTTCTTCTCCAGCCCTCAGCGGGGCACACAAAACTTCTATGGTCGAACTAATTTTCTTTTCTCAGTTTGTGTTGGGGTCTTCATGTTTTATGTGGTTTTGTTTGTCCTGAAAAAGTGAGAGGGCTAGTTAAGGGGGCGCACTGACTGTTTTGATTTCCCGATGTCTGTCAGTTTTTATCGTCTTGTTTTTGGGCTTGTAAACCCCTCATTTGTTGGCATCATTTTGAAAGAAGTTGGCCCTTTTGGGCATTGAAAAGTCCAACAGCCCCCTTTTGAAGTTTTTTGTTGAGGGGTTGACGATGCTGAGGCTGGAACATTGCTCCCCTGTCACTCTGTCAGTTTTGTTCTGCTATGTTTTTTTAAGGCCGATGAGGGTATTGTCAAAATTCACTTATTCAGCCACATGCCCCTCGTATGTCTCAGTTGCAGCGCGTTGTCGACATTGACGTATCACTTTTCTAGGGGGGCCCGTATTACACAACTTGTCACCCATTCCATTTTAAAGTAGTCATCACAAAATTTGGCTATATTTGGTTTCAAGTGGGGGCATTTCTTCCTTTTCTTGTGGGTTTTGCAACTTGCTGCCAAAATATCCCCTTGAATAGGAACACGCTGTCAGAAAAATTTACCCCCAGCCCGTGTCAAGGACTCACCTTTCTTCTGCACCAGATTTCCCCTTTCCTACCCCTTTTTTTGATTTTTAGGGGGGGCCATTTCCTTTTTTTAAAACTTACGTGGTTTGGACTTTATGAAACGTTGACACCGGTGCAAACGTTCTTCAATGTTTTGGGGGAAAAAAGTCCCGGCTATGTGTATGGTATCGTTCTTTTATTGATTGGAGAACGCGCATTTTTTTCCCGTTTCAATAAACTAACAATTTTAAAAATTGTTTTTGGTAAGGGTTTTTTTCCCTCTGTTTTTTCAAAAAGATAATCCATATGATGTTCAGTTTTATGCATATTTTTTGCAATAAATTGTTTTCCTTTTAACGGGTTGGTTTGCCCCACCGCCACAGGTCTACATAAAAAAATCATTCTCTCTGATGATTAGTTTTCTGTGGCTTAAAGATGCCAATTTTCAGTCAACAAAACACACACCACACACACACAAACACACACACACACACACACACACACGCACCCCCAAAAGAAGACAGAAGAAACCCAAAAACCCAAAGGACAGCAAAGTACATTCATGCACATTCATTAACTTGTCTGAAAAAACACAGTCAGAACCAATTTGTCACGGGGGGTGCCAGGGGGGTCTTCCCTTTCCCTCTCTTCTCTTCTCTTCACACACACACACAACACCCCCAACACACACACACACACAAAACACACAAACGCCGCACCATGGCCCCCCGCCGCACACGGGCTGCATGCGCGCACCCCCAACCCAAATGCAGAGGGAAAGTAAATAGTTAGTAATCAAGCCAGGGGGGGGGAAAAAAGGGGGAAAATTAAAAGGGGGAAAAACCGCGGTTCTTAATGAAAAAAACAGGGGAAAAACTATGATTCCTCAATGACTTAAAAATGAAGATGCAAAGGGAAAGAGAGAAGGGAAGAGGGAAGAGGAGAAGATACAGAGAGAGAACAGAGAGTGAGAGAAGGAGAGAGAGGGAAACAGCCGGACCCGTCAGTTGAAGGGGGCATGCACGGCGTGTTAAATGAAAAAGAGACATGACGTCGACAGGAGAGGTTATGGCTGGGAAAAAGGTTTTTTTCACCCCACGTATACCTTCCCCCGGCCTTAACTAGTAATGACTTGATAATTAGTCTTGAAACTAAAAACTTTTATGAACAAATTTTTAAAAAGCGGGGCAACAACCCAAAAGACCGAAATTTTAAATTTTGATATTGTCAAAAAACCCCTAAAAGCACGAAATTTTTCTTTTCAAAAGGAACTTTTCCGTTTAACTGACGGCGATGGCGTTTTTTAAGATTTTGGGCAAAAAATGAATTTTGTCTTCTCTTTTCAGACTAAGATATTGAACACTGAAAAAACGAAGATGGTGAACTGCAGTACCAAAACCACCCAAATTCCACTTTTTTAAAAGCCCGGGCCCCATATGGGGGGTTTTTTTTTGGGGGGGGGGGGGGGGGGGGTGGGGTGGGTTTTTTATACCCCGAAAAAAGGGGAAAGTCTGTCCCGGCGGAGCAAGCGGGTCTGTGTGCCGTTTTTGGGTTTTTAAGGTTAAAAATTTTTCAAATCTGTTTGTTTTATGGAAAAGAAAAATTTTTAAGAAGTTTTTTGCGTTTTAGAAGTGTGATTTTAAAGAAATGTGTAAAAATTGTTTTTTTTTTGTTTTGTTTTTTTAAAAGATTGTGATTGATTTTAACTGGTCACAGCCCTGATTTTGGCCCCCGCGGGGGCTGGGCTATAAGCAACATTACTTATTTTCTTACCCGAATGCATTATCTTTTTCATTTGAGCCCCAAGTTATAGCTTTGGGTAAATACAGTAGAGCCAAGAACTTCAAAAATTTTTAAATGAATTATGGGGCACAAACCGTTCCAGTTTTTTGTCCCGATGATACGTTAATGGGGAAAATCGGAAAGATACCAGAAATGTCTGTCCCTCATTTCTACCCTGTTTAAGGTTTATTCCCAATGGGGTTTATTTAAATTGTTTTTTTGTCTGTCATCTTTTGGCCCACAGTTGCAGTCTTTTCACTCCCATTTCTGACTCCCCCAAAAGGGAAGTCAGCAAAGCCAGACAGCTTTTCGTAGGGCGTATGAGCCCACCCCCTGGGGGAACCATGCTGTTTTTGGTGAGGGCATGAACCCCATTTTGGTAACATTTTTTGGGTTTTTCATCAGTTCTTTTTATGTGCAGCCCATCCCGAGGAAAAGCCCATCACAGCAGAGATGAATTTGTGGGTGGCCTGTGATGGCATATGGGACGTTTGACCCAACCCGGGGGTGGTGGCTCTTCGTTTCCCTATTGTCACCGTATGGGAACCCAAAATGTAATGTTTGGAGTTGGGTGGGGTGCGTAAAGGGGAGGGAAGAGGGGGGGGGCCGTGTGTGTGAGGTTAATTTTGGGGGTTTTGGGAATTTTGGGGCTTTGATATCTGAAGGGGAAAAACCCCCACATGAAGTAGGAAAGTAAATAACATAAAAAGGTGACACACTCCCCAACCCGGGGGCTGTATCAATAGAAAACCAAAAATAAAAAATGAAGGGGTAATGGTGCTCCCAAAATTTTTTGTCAAAAAATAAAAAAAACACCCTTGGGCCATAAAATTTAAATTAAAAAATGCAAAAATACTCCATTATCATTCAGGGTTTAATTAAAATGGAATTTACTGGATTGTTTTTTTAAACCCTGCTTTAGCGTATTAATGAAAAATGCTTGAAAGTCATCATTTGTTTTATGTTTTAGTGGATTTGAGCTTAGGGAAAAAAGAAAAAAAAAAAATCGCCGTTTACCTTTTTCCCTTTCATTTGTTGTTGTTTTTTTTGGGGGGGATGGGGGGGGATTTTTCTTGGGGGTATTTGCAGGTTTTTTTAGGGTTTGGGTGGGCCCCTTTAAATGGGAAAAAGGGAACACAGTCCAGTTTCAAACACATGAGGATGTGTCTTGGAATGGTTCTTGAATTTCCCAACCCAAAACCCGATTCCCCTGTTTGGCCCGATTGATGCTGGTGTATTATGAAAGGAAGCGTAGAGTGTTGTATATTGCAGTGTTTTGTCTCCTCCAACGGGGCTACTTGGCACCATCTTTGCATGAGGCCTGCCCATGGGCAGTTCCGTTGTTGGGTCAATGTTCCCCGGGAAAAAAAAATGGATGGTGCAGTCAGGGCTGCTCTTTCATGTGACTCTCAGTGAGCAGTTATTGTTGGGGGGAGCAGTTAATCAGAATTTAAAAACGGTCATGAACTGACTCGATAGTCACTGTCTTTGGTGGCGTGTTGTTCATGCCTCAGGGTTACGGAGTCCCAATGTGGAAGTCAATGATAGTTGGGGGGAAAAAAATTATTGGGTCCCTAGAGAAAGAAAAAATAAAAAAGCAGTCGCTTTTTGGGCTTATCTAATTTTAATCCAGGTGATCTTCTTCCTGGGGACAAAAAAAATCCTTCCCCGTGAGTCGTGGCTAAACTGTATCCGATAATGTCTGTTTCCCTAACAAACTTTTGTTGTAGTTGTTGCATGAATGTGCTGACAGACACGGGGTTTAGGTGGGCAAGTTTGCAAGTATGTCCCTTTCACTCTCCTTACAATCTGTGAGGCGTGGGTGCCTGCCTGGACGGACCCAGTGGGAGGACTGGGCTGCGACAACATGATGTGGTCTGGTTGTTTTGCATGGCGGTCCCACCCTGCTGGTTGAAGTGTGCCCGCCCCCCACGCGGCAGCATGGGCCCCATTGCCCCCCCTTCTAATGGTTTATCAAATAGGTGTGGTGGACGTGGTGTGTGGGGGGAGGGCTGTGAGAGTGCTGGTGTTTTCAGTGGGGAAAGGCCCTTTTGTTGTATTTTTCATTTTCACCCGTTCCCGTTATGAGGGGGGGAGAAGAGAGCAAGAAAAGGGTAGCTTGTGCTTGTGTGGAAAAAAAAAAAAAATAATTAAAAATTTTATTATATATAATTATATGTTATAGTTTAACCTTACGCAAACTGTCAAAAAATTGGTTATTGGTATTGCCCATGGGTTATAATTTTGAAGGGTATTGTTTTAGTGGTGTTTTTGTTTAAGATGTTATATGTTATGTTTTAAACAAAGGTAAAAAAGAAACCGAAAAAGCCAATGGCTATTTTTTTAATGTCATACTTTTTGGGCCCCAGTTCGAAAGTGATAGAATTTGTTGTTGTTTCTTGGTTTTTCTTCCCGATAGTGATATAACAGAGTGTGGGTTTGTGAAATTTATAACACTGTTGTAAAAAAAAATAACCCGATTCAAGCCCCCACAGTATCCCCGGGGGAGCTATATCCCCCTCCAATCCTAATTGTGTAGGTTTTTTCAGTTTGTTGTTTCTTTTTTTTCTTATTTCCATTGTAATAAACAATTTGGGAACAGTATTTTCCTCTTATTTATATGATATTTTTTAAACCCCTGACTTTTTTGTTGATCAAGTAAGTTTTCCAACCTCCCCCCAGGAAAACCAAAACCCTTTATGTTTTAAACACCCCAACCTAATCTACTCTTCCCCATCCTTTTTATTTTCCAAATGCACCCCCCAGCGGTGTCGAAAAGGTGCAGGGGTGTTGGAAAAATTGATGTGGAATTTAAAAATAGAAACAAACAACGAAAAAATTGTATTGAAATGAAATTGCATTTCAAACAAAAGGAAATAAGCAAACCAAAAAAATTCCAAGGGCCGGATTAAAAATCCCCAAAAAATAATTTGTGTCAATTTAACATCAAAGGCAAATTTTTTCCATGCAGTGCATCCAAAAGAGTGTGATGTTCCGTTAAAGTATGCAGTAAAGAACCTTTTCATGGCAACAAACCTTGCTTACTTTCCCCAATGAACAAACTGTGAGATAATTCTTTCACATTTTCCCCCTTTGGGTGTTTGTGTGTGTGATTGGTTTTTGTTATACATTCACACGTTTTTGGGTTTCCTAAACAAAGAACAATTTAAAGATAAAGTGGGGTTTTTTATGTGCGTAAGTTTGAACAAATGGTGATAAATGATCACATGTGTCTTAATGTGATGGATTTTTTGCTCTTAATAGTGATTTTAAAGACACAAAACTTGGTCTGAAAGGTCTCCATTCACCAGAATGAGAGAAGAGAAACAAAACATGTGTAGATAAGAGAAACAGTACATACAAGGAGATTTTAACAAGGTTCTTTGAAGTAGAAATGGAAAGAAAATCTTCAGTGTTGTGTGAAATTCAGTGAAAGATAACGCCATGAAGTTGCGGGTTTTCTCTGTAACTTTCAAGACGCTTGCTCCAGTGGGTTGCGTTTTGCACCTTTATACATTTTTGCTATACATTACTCAGATTTTGCAGGACTATTTCTCCTCCATAGTGAAACACAAAACCATTGATCCTCTCACTCTGTCTGTTGCTGCTGTGTGTGCGTGCACATGTGCATATATAAACAACCATACAGACTGTGGTCTTGTTGCTGTAAATGAATGTTATGATGACATGACACTTAAGTGGATGTTGGTCTGCTGAAGTGGTTGAACTGTGGCTTAATGAACACTGCATGATTGAGATGGCTTCCCATCAGCCTACGGTCAAACAGCCAAGTGATGGAACCATTGTGTGACTACCTCATGGACACAATCCTCAACACTTTTTGGTTTGAATCAAACATATACCTTATGCCTGATGCAAGATCAAGCATGACATTTGATATATGTCCTCTTCATATTTCGCAAAAGATTGTTGGTAAGATCAGTAATTGGATCTAACACTAGCATTTAAACATCAACAACAACACCAAGTGGAGTTCTGGATAAGGAAGATTGTTGGTAAGATCAGTAATTGGATCTAACACTAGCATTTAAATCATCAACAACACACCAAGTGGAGTTCTGGATAAGGGACACCACTATGGAGTGCACCACTGTCCTCTTTTTCTGTGATCAACTTTTCTTTCAGCTCCTTTTTTTGCTAATTACATGTTTCACTTATTTTTTTGCAAGCATGTATTTTATAGATGCAAACTGACATTTAAGGGGGAAAAAGCAGTGCAGAACTGTGTGATTTTTGTGGGTGCTTCATGTTTAAAAAAAAAACAAACAAAAAAAAAAAACTTGTAGTTTTTTTATATTTTGAACTGAAATTATTCAGTTGCTTTTTAAAGAGTAGACATAAAGTGACAGCTTCACATGAATGTTTGAATAATCTGGTAATTTTCATGAAACTAATGTCCCTTTTTTAAAGTGAAATATTTCATCAACCCATTTTTGTTGTTGTTGTGTTTGTTACATGCATATTTACCAGTACCTGATTTCTGATTTAAGTATCCAGTTATTCTTGCACATATTACCAAAGCCAGCTTAATACAGTAAGAAAGACGACAGTAATATCTGCCACACATCATGTTTATGTAGTACAGGCTGGATTCAAACCTTGCAATGTTTAGCTGCATGTGAAGTTGCATATCATTTTCCACTTGCCTTTACACATTTTTTTTCTCTCAATGTCTGTGTAGTTTTTATCTTGATGTCAAAACCGACTGTAAGAATGAGAAATGTAATGACAGATCAGATTTGATAATACAGGACATTCAGAATGTTTTCCGTTCATCTTTTAGTCACATGTTGCCAGAATGTAAAGCAATCACACTAAAAGCGCTGAAGTGCACAAGGAAAGACTGAATGGACTTGTAACAGCAAAACATACACACAAAACAGTGTACATGCATTAGAGATTGCTGTGTTCAGAGAAAATGGAAAGCCATTTGTCAGAAATTCATCATTGTTTGTACCTTCCACAGACTTAAACAGGCTGGAGTTCTTAACAGCCATTGGTGGAGATGCAGCTGACAAATGTGACTCCAGTGATAGGGGAGATTGAGTGGACTTCAGTTCACTAGTATTCCTGTATGGGCTGAATCTCTTTCTAGTTGGCTTTCTGGATTTCAGTGTTTCCTTCAACGTCTCTGTTTGGGTTCTATTTTTCTATTGTTTGATTGCATCTTTTCCCTGCTCTCCTTTGTACCCCCTCCCACACATACACATTTTCCCCACCAACTCTTACATTGTGCCTATGCACAATCTTTACGTCTTGCATCTACTTTTCTGATGTAAAGTGAGTGTGCAATAACAGCAAGGAGAGCACCCACAGACAGCCAATGATGTGTTTCTTGATCTGGGTCCAAGTAAAATGGTACAGTGAATCCATAGATGCCAAGTGTATAATGCTTTCAGCATGGCATGCTACAATTCGATTGACAATGTTAGGCAGCTACTCTTTGTGATGAAATGCTATGCCAAAATACAAGATTGTAAAAAAATTGAAACGTGATTCACAGACAAATTGCTCGCCTAAACGAAACCCAGTCAAAGGTAGATCTTTAGACTGTAAACTTATTTCATCCAAACATGACCAAGTTCAGCCACGGGAGATGAAATGGTTGAACAAAAACTGGTCAGGATAACAGTCATTTTGCCACCGTATCTATTGATTTTATTATTGGCCATTTTGGTTTTTCTGTAGGTCTGGTAATAACTTTGAAGATATTTGTCTCCTCATCCACCATCATGTTGCATGCAAAGCGAAGTGCGACTGAAAGTGCGATTAGGTCTGACATAACGCATGGCATATGAATGCTACGCGTAGATTTAGAATGCTGCACTTTAGCTGTCAAAATTCTGCACTTTGTGCTTTTGAGACCATGGCACTCGATGAATCTGTGATTAAGAAAATTTCAAGTGCTTTTAATCTCATCAGCTATCAACTAGACAGCTTAAAAGTTAGGGTCTGGAAAAAAATAAAACAAGATGTCTCACAGTGCTACAGTCAGAAGACAGATTTCTTTTGATGTATTCGTTTAGAGGGAGATGTTGTGTCACTCAGTTCTTCTTACTGTTATCTACTGTAGTCGCTGGACCTCCTGAAGTCACTTGAGAAGTGAAGATTGAAACAGGGATGAGATGGGATTTCCCTGTCATTATAATCAGCACTGCAGCGTAAAATCAGTGTATTGATTTGAAGACAAAGAGATTTATCTTCTGTGGGCTTGAAAACATCCATGTTTTGGTGAGTATGATTAAATTTATGAAAACTTTTTTTAACGTTTTGCTGTAATGAAGTAGGAAGGTTATTTTTTGATTGACATCATTGAATTTTTTTTTGGTTTTGAAATCAAAGAAAATACATGCAGGGGACAAATTCTGGACATGGATTCAAGAGCATGCAGACACACACACATGCACACACACACACGCATGCAAGATGCACATGAACAAATATACAATGTAATGCAGCTTATATCGCTTGCATACACACATCACATACACACATGTGTTGCGTGGCACATATAGATGACCATGTGTGTCGTATGTTTTTCTGTGTATGGATGCTTCTGCTGAGTGTTAGTCCCATCTTCTGAATTTGCGTGTGCTGTGGATACTTACTTGTGCATGAGTTTCTTTTTTTGTTTCCAGTATTAGTCCTGTCATTTGTGTCTGTGATGTGAATAACATATTTATGGAGTGTTTGTCTCTTGTTACCAGTGTTGTCCCACCCTGTATGTCTCTTTATCTCCATGCTTGAGTGTTTGGCTTTGTTAGTCCCACCCTGTATATATGTGTTGTGACTACCTATGCATGAGTGCCTTTCTCTTGTTAAGTCTTGCCAATCTGTGTACTGTATGTCTGATGTTGTGGGTACTTTGCATGACTCATCTCTTGTTTGGGCTGTCCCATATGAATGTCTGTCAGGTGGGTATTTATGTTTGTGAATACAGTAGCCTCCCCACAATTGATCTCTTGATCAGTGACCCTCCATCAGCCCCAACCAGTTTTTCCTATTTTATTCTGTCAACATCTGCCCATCCAATAGCCCTCATCCACTCTGGATCAATGACCTCATGTTTACCTGCTTCGTGCCCATGACACACTACGCTGAAGGCAGATCAGTTGATCAAGATAAAGAAAATCAATCGGTAGTGTGCTTGAGCATAGTTATTATTTATGTTGTTCTCAAAGCATTGATTTTTGCCATTTTGCAGTTCTAGTTGTTTCCCATTTAAGAATAGTAGAAAGTCAGAATGTCCATGATTGGACAATTTGAGGGCTAGCTGTTTTGTTCAAAATGTAAGGGAAATTATAGATGAAAAAATTCTAACCCTTGAAAAAAGGGTGAAGTTACAAAGAAAATGATCATGGTGAAATGCAATTTCTATTGCAAAATCCTTCGATGTGGAAGTACTCAGATCCAAAACTTCATTGAAGAGAAAATTCAGTTCTTTCTCATTGGGAAAATGGCAAACCTTGGGGCCCCAAGTAGGTGAAATTGGTCTGTGCAAGTATTCTGAAATAAAGGATGCTTTGTGGGACTGATTTGGATATAAGAAGGAAAAACATACCCAACAACAGAAAATGATCCCAAGAGCAAGCACTTGTTTCGTCTCTGCCTTTGTGGTACACTGACTGCAGGGTGTAATGACCTCCCTTCCCTCGCCCTCCATTTAAGACCCCTCCGCTTGTCACCTTTTTTTTTCCAAATGAAATTTAATGAAGGTTGTAAATGAAGGGATACTACTGTGTCTCGTTTGTCTGACAGCTCTGTGTGATGTTCTGGTCATACATTGACCATATGGTACTTGTGCATGAGCATCTGTCTCTTCTTTGGGCCTGCCTCACCGGTATCTTCCTGCTCAGTCGTGCATGAATATCCCCTTCCAACCCTCCACGTATTCTATACTTCTATGCATGTGTGTGTATATAGAGGTGTGCGTGTATCTGTACAATGTCATTTGAAAGGAGAGATGTGGTGGAAGGGTTGAGGGGAGAGGGATTTAACAAAAAAAAAATCGTACGATGGAACTGTATTTTCCAAATCATTCAGTACAAATCGTAAAAAGGTGTTTGGAAACCTTTATTAACC
>CM031601.1:35471681-35522916 GCA_018398815.1 Conus ventricosus
GGTTTTGCCCCGACCGCCCAGAGTCTAAAAAGATCTCTCCTGTTGATTAGTTTCTGTGTGCTAACAGATGCCATTTCAGTCACACACACACACACACACACACACACAACACACACACACACACACACACCCACACACCACACAAAGACAGACAGAAAGACACTAAACACCAAAGGACAGCAATGTACACTTACATGCACATTCATTAACTTGTCTGAAAAGACACAGTGCAGTACACACAATTAGTCACTGATGCCCAGCTCTCTCTCTCTCTCTCTCTCTCTCTCTCTCTCTCTCTCACCTCCACACACACACACACACACACACACACACACACACACACACACACACACACACACACGCTCGCACTCATGCACGCACGCACGTACACACGTGCGCATGCATGCGCGCACCCCTACACACACTGCAGACGGGGAAAAGAATAAATCAGTTAGTAAGTCAAAGCACAGGGGTGGGGGACAGAAGTGTGAGGAATTAATACGGGGAAAAGCCGCCGAGTTCTTAAGTGAAGAAAACACTGGGGAAAACTGATGATTCTGCAATGACATTAGAAGTCAGAAGCATGCAAAGATAGAGAGAGAGAGAGAGAGAGAGAGAGAGGAGACAGATACAGAGAGAGAGACAGAGAGTGAGAGAGAGAGAGAGAGAGAGAGAAACAGCACGTGACCTGTCAGCTTGTAGGGAGCATGCACGGCGTGTTAAATGAATACAGAGACAGTGACGTCAGACACGGAGGAGGCTTACTGAGCTGGGAACAAAGACGGTTTTACACCCCACGTATAGCCTTCCACCGGCCTGTAACTAGTAAATGACTTTGATAACTTAGTACTTGAAACTAAAAACTTTCCAGTGAACAATTGTAAGAGCGGACAACAACCCCCCAAAAGACCTGAATTTAAGTTTTGATATTGTCAACAAACCCCTAAATGCACGAATTTTACTTATCTCAAAGAAGGAAACGTTTTCCAGTTGCTCACACTGACGGCGATGGCGTTTTGAAGATTTGGACAAAAAGTGATATCCTGTCTTCTACTTTACAGAGCTAAGACTATATGAACACTGAAACAAACGAAGATGGTGAACTGCAGTATCCAAAACACACCGAAATTCGCACTTTTTGCACAAATTCGCCACAGAGAACACCACGCGCAACTATGGCGGATAGCGTCTTTCTTCTTCCCTGCTGCTAGTGCATCTCGCAGCACGCGCATTCAGGCTGATTGGTTAATAGCTGGCCGCTTTATTTAGCTACCGGCCAGTAAAATGGCAAAGTCTCGTCACACTAAGCGCGGAGCAAACGACGGGGGGTCTCGTGTGCCGTGTCTGGGTTTTTTGAGAGAGATTAACATTTTTCATCTGATTTAAGATTTTATGGAAGAAAGATTTTTAACGAAGTTTCTGGTGCGTTTCTAGAAGATGTGATTTAAAGAAATGTGTGAAAGGTTGTTTTTTTTTTGTTTTGTTTTTTTAAATGACTTGTGAGTTGATTTTAACATGGTCACAGCCTGATGTGGCCCTTTGCGGTCGGCTGGGCTATAAGCAAATTATCTTATCTTATCTTACCGAATGCATTATCTCTATTTTCATTTGAGCCTGAAGTGTAGCTAGCTTTGATTTAGAATGACAGTAAGAGCCACAGAACTCTACAGAGATGTTACAGCTAAATTATGGGGCACAAACCTGTTCCAGTTTCTTGTCCCAGATGATACTTTTAACTGGCGAAAATCGGAAAGATAGCCTAGAAATGTCTGTCCATCAGTTGCATACCCAGTGTTTACAGGTTTATTCCGAATGGATGTTTATTAAGTTGTTTATTTTGTCTGTCCCATCTTCTGTAGCCCATCAGTTGCAGTACTTTGACACTCCTATTTCTGACTCCCCAAAGGCAAGTCAGCAATGCTCAGACAGCTATTTCTGTAGGGCGTCATGAGCCTACCACTGGGGGAGACCATGCTGCTGTTTGGTGAGGTCAGTGATACCTATCTTGGCGTAACATTTTGTTGGTTGTTCATCAGTTCATTTCTATGTGCAGCCTATCTGATGTGATTGAGAAGCCCATCACAGCAGAGCATGAATTTGTGGTGTTGGCCTGTGATGGCATATGGGACGTGCTGACCAACCAGGAGGTGGTGGACTTCGTTCGCTCACGTATTGCTCACCGTATGGAACCAGAGGGCTGTAAGTGATTTGGAGCTTGGTGTGGCGGTGCAGTAAAGGAGATGGGGAAGAGGGGGCAGGCTGTGTGTGTGAGTGCTTATATTTGTGTGTGAATTTTGGTGCATTTATGATGATGCATGTATGGAAAGACCTCCACATGAAGCTAGAGAATGTAAATAAACAGTAAACAGGTAGACACACTCCAGCAACAGGGAAGCTGTATCAGATAGAAAGCAACAAACTGATAGACAAATAGATAGAGAGATAATGGTGCTCAAATTTGTTGTCAAAAATAAGAATAAACAAAACATTGGCAGATGATAAACCTTTAATTAAAGTGCAGAGATACTAGCCATTATCATTACAGGTTGAATGAAACTGAGAACTTGAACTGGATTGTTGTTACACTCATGCTTTAGACGATATTACAGTGAAAAAATGCTGTGAAAGTCATCATTTGTGTTTATGTTTGAGTGGATTTGAGACAGTATAGAAGATAAGAAAAAAGAAGAAAGTCAGCCCTGTTGTACCTGTTTTCACAATTACATGTTGTTGTTGTGTTGTTTTTTTTGGGGGGGATGGGAGTGGGAGGTATGTTTCATTGGAGGCATATTTGCAGGATTTTTCAGGTTTGGCTGGCTCCTTCAAATGAGAAGAAGGGAACCACACAGTCCAGTTTCAGACACATGATGGATGTGTCTCTGGAAGTGATGCTTGAATTTCCAGACCAAGACTGCAGATGTCCTCTGTTTGGCCCGATTGATGCTGGGATGTATTATGAAAGGAAGCGTAGAGTGTTGTCATATTGCAGTGTTTTGTCTCCTACCAACATGGAACTACTTGGCACCATCTTTGTCATGAGGCCCTGCCCATGGACAGTTCCAGTTGTTGGTGTCAGTATGTTCCAGGGAAAAACAAGTGGATGGATGCAGTCAGGTCATGCTCTTTCATGCTGACATCTCAGCTGAGCAGTTATTGTTGGGGTGAGCAGTTAAGTCAGATTAAGAACAGGCATCACTGAACTGACTCGGCTATAGTACACTGTCTCATGTGGTGTGCTGTGTTGTGTCAGTGCCCTGCAGGGTTACTGGATGTCCAAGCTGTGGTACAGTCAGAATGAATAGTATGGGAGTAACACACTTATTAGGGTGCACTAGAGAAATGAAAATTAATAATAAAAGTCAGTCGCTTTGCTGTCATTAATCTAATTTGACATCCAGGTGACTACTTCTTCCGTAGGAACAAAAGAAAATCCTTCCTCGTGAGTCGTGGCTATCTAGTATCCAGATAATGTCTGTTTCCATAACATAACTTTTTGTTGTAGTTGTTGCACTGAATGTTGACAGTGACAGACACGGGTTGAGGATGGGCAAGTTTGCAAGTATGTCCTTTCACTCTCCTTACAGATCTGTGAGGAGCTGATGATGCGCTGCCTGGCACCGGACTGCCAGATGGGAGGACTGGGCTGCGACAACATGACTGTGGTCCTGGTCTGCTTTCTGCATGGCGCCTCCTACCCTGACCTGGTTCGCAAGTGTGCCCGCCCCTCACGCGGCAGCATGGCGCCACATCTGCCCTCCCTTCATAATGGGTTTGAGTTCAAATAGGTGTGGTGGACGTGGTGTGTGGGGGGAGGGCTGGTGAGAGTGCATGGTGTGTTTCAGTGGAGAGGCCTTTTGTTGTATTGTTCATTTTCATCCTGCTTCCTGTTCAGTGAGGGAGAGAAAGAGAGCAAGAGAAAGGGGTAGCTCTGTGCTTGTGATGGAAAAATAAAGAATAATATATATATATATATATATATATATATATGTGTATAGTATTTATCAACCTCTGACGACAAAACTGTCAAAAGTTGGCTTATGTGAGCATATTGCCCATGGAATTATAATTTTGAAGGAGTATTGTTTTAGCATGGTGTTAATGTTGAAGATGTATATATGTGTATAGTTTTAAACAAAGAGTACAAAAAAGAAACCTGAAAAAGCCAATGGCTATTTTTGGAATGTGTCATACTTGTTGGCGTTCCCACAGTTCCGAATGTGATATGAGATTTGTTGTTGTTTTCTCTGTTGTTTTTTCTTCCAGCATATGTGATATAACAGATGTGCTGGGTAGTGAAATTGATAACACTGTTGTAAAAAAAGATACCTGATTCAAGCCCTCATCAGTCATCCGCTGGAGAGCATATATCCTCCTCCAATCCGTCACATCTGTGTAGGTTTTTCAGTTTGTTGGTTTCTTTTTTATCTTCATCTTCCATCATGTATATAAACAATATGAGGAACAGTATTTTCCTGCATTATTTATACTGATATCTGTTTAAACCGCTGACCTTTTTCTGTTGCATCAAGTAAGTTACCAACCTCCTCCAGGAATTCCAAGCCTTGATGTTTTCAAACACACCCACACCTCAACCTCTGACTCTCTCCACCAGTCCTTTATATTCATCACAAATGCACCACACAGCGGTAGTCAGATAGGATGCAGGTGTGTTGAGAATGATTGATGTGATGAATTTAACATAGAAACAAACAACTGAAATAAGTTTAGTATTGAAATGAAAATTGACATTGCCAAACAAACAGGAAATAAGCAAACACAATAAAACTGGCCAAAGACAGGAATAAAAGCTCACAAAAAATCAATTTGCATGTCAATTGAACATCCAAAGGCAGATTGTTTCCACTGCAGTGACATCCAAGAGAGTGTGATGTTCAGTTCAATGTATGCAGTAAAGCAACCTTTTCATGGCAACAAACGCTTGCTTACATTTCCCTAATGAACAAACTGTGAGATAATTCTTTCACATCTGTTGCCCTCAGTGTGTGTGTGTGTGTGTGTGTGCATGTGTGTTGTTGTTATACATTCACACGTTTGTGCTTTCCTAAACAAAAGAACAATTTAACAGATAATGTGGTGGCTTTTCATGTGCAGTAAAGTTTGAACAAAATGGTGATAAAACTGATCACATGTAGTCTTACATGCTGATGTGATTTTCTGCTCTTAAATAGTGATTTAAAGACACAAAACTCTGGTCCTGTATAGGTCTCCATTCACCATGCACATGCAGAGAAGAGAAACATAGCATGTGTAGATAAGAGAAACAGTACATACAAGGAGATTTTAACAAGGTTCTTTGAAGTAGAAATGGAAAGAAAAATCTTCATGTGTGTGTGAAATTCAGTGAAAGATAACGCCATGAAGTTGCGGGTTTTCTCTGTAACTTTCAAGACGCTTGCTCCAGTGGGTTGCGTTTTGCACCTTTATACATTTTTGCTATACATTACTCAGATTTTGCAGACTATTTCTCCTCCATAGTGAAACACAAAACCATTGATCCTCTCACTCTGTCTGTTGCTGCTGTGTGTGCGTGCACATGTGCATATATAAACAAACATACAGACTGTGGTCTTGTTGCTGTAAATGAATGTTATGATGACATGACACTTAAGTGGATGTTGGTCTGCTGAAGTGGTTGAACTGTGGCTTAAATGAACACTGCATGATTGAGATGGCTTCCCATCAGCCTACCGGTCAAACAGCCAAGTGATGGAACCATTGTGTGACTACCTCATGGACACAATCCTCAACACTTTTCTGGTTTGAATCAAACATATACCTTATGCCTGATGCAAGATCAAGCATGACATTTGATATATGTCCTCTTCATATTTCGCAAAAGATTGTTGGTAAGATCAGTAATCTGGATCTAACACTAGCATTTAAACATCAACAACAACACCAAGTGGAGTTCTGGATAAGGAAGATTGTTGGTAAGATCAGTAATCTGGATCTAACACTAGCATTTAAACATCAACAACAACACCAAGTGGAGTTCTGGATAAGGGACACCACTATGGAGTGCACCACTGTCCTCTTTTTCTGTGATCAACTTTTCTTTCAGCCTCCTTTTTTTGCTAATTACATGTTTCACTTATATTTTTGCAAGCATGTATTTTATAGATGCAACTGACATTTAAGGGGGAAAAAAGCAGTGCAGAACTGTGTGATTTTTGTGGGTGCTTCATGTTTAAAAAAAACAAAACAAAAAAAAAAACTTGTAGTTTTTTTATATTTTGAACTGAAATTATTCAGTTGCTTTTTAAAGAGTAGACATAAGTGACAGCTTCACATGAATGTTTGAATAATCTGGTAATATTTCAGAAACTAATGTCCCTTTTTTAAAGTGAAATATTTCATCAACCCATTTTTGTTGTTGTTGTGTTTGTTACATGCATATTTACCAGTACCTGATTTCTGATTTAAGTATCCAGTTATTCTCTGCACATATTACCAAAGCCAGCTTAATACAGTAAGAAAGACCGACAGTAATATCTGCCACACATCATGTTTATGTAGTACAGGCTGGATTCAAACCTTGCAATGTTTAGCTGCATGTGAAGTTGCATAATCATTTTCCACTTGCCTTTACACATTTTTTTTCTCTCAATGTCTGTGTAGTTTTTATCTTGATGTCAAAACCGACTGTAAGAATGAGAAAATGTAATGACAGATCAGATTTGATAAACAGGACATTCAGAGATGTTTTCCGTTCATCTTTTAGTCACATGTTGCCAGAATGTAAAGCAATCACACTAAAAGCGCTGAAGTGCACAAGGAAGACTGAATGGACTTGTAACAGCAAAACATACACACAAAACAGTGTACATGCATTAGAGATTGCTGTGTTCAGAGAAAATGGAAAGCCATTTGTCAGAAATTCATCATTGTTTGTACCTTCCACAGACTTAAACAGGCTGGAGTTCTTAACAGCCATTGGTGGAGATGCAGCTGACAAATGTGACTCCAGTGATGGGGAGATTGAGTGGACTTCAGTTCACTAGTATTCCTGTATGGGCTGAATCTCTTTCTAGTTGGCTTTCTGGATTTCAGTGTTTCCTTCAACGTCTCTGTTTGGGTTCTATTTTTCTATTGTTTGATTGCATCTTTTCCCTGCTCTCCTTTGTACCCCCTCCCACACATACACATTTTCCCCCACCAACTCTTACATTGTGCCTATGCACAATCTTTACGTCTTGCATCTACTTTTCTGATGTAAAGTGAGTGTGCAATAACAGCAAGGAGAGCACCCACAGACAGCCAATGATGTGTTTCTTGATCTGGGTCCAAGTAAAATGGTACAGTGAATCCATAGATGCCAAGTGTATAATGCTTTCAGCATGGCATGCTACAATTCGATTGACAATGTTAGGCAGCTACTCTTTGTGATGAAATGCTATGCCAAAATACAAGATTGTAAAAAATTGAAACGTGATTCACAGACAAATTGCTCGCCTAAACGAAACCCAGTCAAAGGTAGATCTTTAGACTGTAAACTTATTTCATCCAAACATGACCAAGTTCAGCCACGGGAGATGAAATGGTTGAACAAAAACTGGTCAGGATAACAGTCATTTTGCCACCGTATCTATTGATTTTATTATTGGCCATTTTGGTTTTTCTGTAGGTCTGGTAATAACTTTGAAGATATTTGTCTTCCTCATCCACCATCATGTTGCATGCAAAGCGAAGTGCGACTGAAAGTGCGATTAGGTCTGACATAACGCATGGCATATGAATGCTACGCGTAGATTTAGAATGCTGCACTTTAGCTGTCAAAATTCTGCACTTTGTGCTTTTGAGACCATGGCACTCGATGAATCTGTGATTAAGAAAATTTCAAGTGCTTTTAATCTCATCAGCTATCAACTAGACAGCTTAAAAGTTAGGGTCTGGAAAAAATAAACAAAGATGTCTCACCAGTGCTACAGTCAGAAGACAGATTTCTTTTGATGTATTCGTTTAGAGGGAGATGCTTGTGTCACTCAGTTCTTCTTACTGTTATCTACTGTAGTCGCTGGACCTCCTGAAGTCACTTGAGAAGTGAAGATTGAAACAGGGATGAGATGGGATTTCCCTGTCATTATAATCAGCACTGCAGCGTAAAATCAGTGTATTGATTTGAAGACAAAGAGATTTATCTTCTGTGGGCTTGAAAACATCCATGTTTTGGTGAGTATGATTAAATTTATGAAAACTTTTTTTAACGTTTTGCTGTAAATGAAGTAGGAAGGTTATTTTTTGATTGACATCATTGAATTTTTTTTTGGTTTTGAAATCAAAGAAAATACATGCAGGGGACAAATTCTGGACATGGATTCAAGAGCATGCAGACACACACACATGCACACACACACACGCATGCAAAGATGCACATGAACAAATATACACATGTACATGCATGCTTATACTCGCTTGCATACACACATGCACATACACACATGTGCTTGCGGGCACATATAGATGACCATGTGTGTTGTATGTTTTTCTGTGCTATGGATGCTTCTGCATGAGTTTTAGTCCCATCTTCTGAATTTGCGTGTGCTGTGGATACTTACTTGTGCATGAGTTTCTCTTTTTTGTTTCCAGTATTAGTCCTGTCATTGTGTCTGTGATGTGAATACATATTTATGAGTGTTTGTCTCTTGTTACCAGTGTTAGTCCCACCCTGTATGTCTCTTTATCTCCATGCTTGAGTGTTTGGCTTTTGTTAGTCCCACCCTGTATATATGTGTTGTGACTACCTATGCATGAGTGCCTTTCTCTTGTTAGTCTTGCCATCTGTGTACTGTATGTCTGATGTTGTGGGTACTTATGCATGACTCATCTCTTGTTTGGGCTGTCCCATATGAATGTCTGTCAGGTGGGTATTTATGTTTGTGAATACAGTAGCCTCCCCACAATTGATCTCTTGATCAGTGACCCTCCATCAGCCCCAACCAGTTTTTCCTATTTTATTCTGTCAACATCTGCCCATCAATAGCCCTCATCCACTCTGGATCAATGACCTCATGTTTACCTGCTTCGTGCCCATGACACACTACGCTGAAGGCAGATCAGTTGATCAAGATAAAGAAAATCAATCGGTAGTGTGCTTGAGCATAGTTATTATTTACTGTTGTTCTCAAAGCATATGATTTTTGCCATTTTGCAGTTCTAGTTGTTTCCCATTTAAGAATAGTAGAATGTCAGAATGTCCATGATTGGACAATTTGAGGGCTAGCTGTTTTTGTTCAAAATGTAAGGGAAATTATAGATGAAAAAATTCTAACCCTTGAAAAAAGGGTGAAGTTACAAAGAAAAATGATCATGGTGAAATGCAATTTCTATTGCAAAATCCTTCGATGTTGGAAGTACTCAGGATCCAAAACTTCATTGAAGAGAAAATTCAGTTCTTTCTCATTGGGAAAATGGCAAACCTTGGGGCCCCAAGTAGGTGAAATTGGTCTGTGCAAGTATTCTGAAATAAAGGATGCTTTGTGGGACTGATTTGGATATAAGAAGGAAAACATACCCAACAACAGAAAAATGATCCAAGAGCAAGCACTTGTTTCGTCTCTGCCTTTGTGGTACACTGACTGCAGGGTGTAATGACCTCCCCTTCCCTCGCCCTCCATTTAAGACCCCTCCCGCTTGTCACCTTTTTTTTTCCAAATGAAATTTAATGAAGGTTGTAAATGAAGGGATACTACTGTGTCTCGTTTGTCCTGACAGCTCTGTGTGATGTTCTGGTCATACATTGACATATGGTACTTGTGCATGAGCATCTGTCTCTTCTTTGGTCCTGCCCTCACCGGTATCTTCCTGCATCAGTCGCTGCATGAATATCCTCTTCCAACCCTCCACGTATTCCTATACTTCTATGCATGTGTGTGTATATAGAGGTGTGCGTGTATCTGTACAATGTCAGTTTGAAAGGAGAGATGTGGTGGAAGGGTTGAGGGGAGAGGGATTTAACAATAAAAAGAAATCGTACAAGATGTGGAAACTGTATTTTTCCAAATCATTCAGTACAAATCCATTGTAATAACAACCAGTTGGTGCTTGAATAGAAAACTCATCTTCATCTTCATTCCTTGGCTTGCACTTTTAGGCTCACCATTGCCGAGATGTTTGCAGCTGTGCCTTTTTTCTCCATGAAGCCCACCATTAAGGTAGCCACAGCATGTCTCCAGAGTTGATGTCGTAACATAAAACCAGGGCATATGTTTTATATTGTTTTAAGTTTGTTTTTGATTATTACTCCCACAGGTACCCATCAGCCTGCTCTTCTGTGAAGAGTAGGATTCAGCATGCATGCGTTCATACACAGGACATTTTTCAAGTTCAGTCTGAAGGCCTTGAAGGAGGCTGAAGTTTGCTCAGAGGTTGGCTCTGAAGGGAAAATCTTAAAAGTGGTTATCTCAAGCAGGGATTCAACCCAGAAGCCTTTGATGGAAAGAACACTGGTTACCTGGCAACCGAGGTGTATCCACCTGGCCAACCAGGCCATGCTGAAATAGAATGCTCTACACAGCACAGAGATTGATTTGGGCCATATACAACTGGGCCATATACAAGTCAAAAGAAGCATTATGAATCTGATAAATCATGAACAGGCAGCAGTCTTTCACGAGATTGGGGTTAGTGTGGCCTTTTTTTAAGGGGAGGACAGTGAAATCAGAGAGTAAGCTTGTTTAAGCTGAAAAAAAGTACATATGTATTCTCATATTAATCTTGCTTAAGGAGAAAATACTTTGACCAGCTACTGTGGTGCAGTCATGGGTGGCATGGACTCGGGGCTGGGAATGTATGGGGTTGGAGTCATTACAGAGATGGTTATTGTGAACTCTTTTGGCATTAGCTCGTTGGTACCCAGAGTTGAAGTGGCCATGGACTGGAATCACACAGCCAACTTTCATCCACTTAAAAGTTGTTCAGATTTTCAGGCCAACCCTGGAGATGTTTAGATCTGTAAGGTGTAGTTGACACTGAGATGTATTTTGAAAGAAGTGTAGAATACAGCCCTGTCATATAGTCTCGGGCCAGAATGGAACTCAATGCAACTCATGTCCTGCTGTTGCTAGGGCTGTGACAGTCTCAAGACAACTTGTGTCCTGCTGTTGCTAGGGCTGTGACAGTCTCAAGACAACTTGTGTCCTGCTGTTGCTAGGGCTGTGACAGTCTCAAAACAACTTGTGTCCTGCTGTTGCTAGGGCTGTGACAGTCTCAAGACAACTTGTGTCCTGCTGTTGCTAGGGCTGTGACAGTCTCAAGACAACTTGTGTCCTGCTGTTGCTAGGGCTGTGACAGTCTCAAGACAACTTGTGTCCTGCTGTTGCTAGGGCTGTGACAGTCTCAAGACAACTTGTGTCCTGCTGTTGCTAGGGCTGTGACAGTCTCAAGACAACTTGTGTCCTGCTGTTGCTAGGGCTGTGACAGTCTCAAGACAACTTGTGTCCTGCTGTTGCTAGGGCTGTGACAGTCTCAAGACAACTTGTGTCCTGCTGTTGCTAGGCTGTGACAGTCTCAAGACAACTTGTGTCCTGCTGTTGCTAGGGCTTGACGTTTTGTGTAGGGGGACAGTCTCAAGACAACTTGTGTCCTGCTGTTGCTAGGGCTGAGACAGTCTCAAGACAACTTGTGTCCTGCTGTTGCTAGGGCTGTGACAGTCTCAAGACAACTTGTGTCCTGCTGTTGCTAGGGCTGTGACAGTCTCAAGACAACTTGTGTCCTGCTGTTGCTAGGGCTGTGACAGTCTCAAGACAACTTGTGTCCTGCTGTTGCTAGGGCTGAGACAGGACCGGCTGGGTGTGGCTGTATATGGGGTGGCCATAGGGAGTGACATGGGAGTGACTAAGTGGAAAATCTATGAAAATACAAACCAACAAACTGAAAACACACATTAGTTGAGAATACTTGATTTTCACTCTTCAGTCTTATTGAAAAGCATTATAAACAGGCATGGTTAAAGATGTCTGTTTTCCCTCTATAACACTCCCTATCAAATGAATTGAAGCCATGTGTTCCTTCTTGGATGTTTCTCAAAGATTGGGGTTGGCAGTGACACATGTCGCCCCAAACGATGATTTTGATAGTGCCACACTATGTCATGGTGGTCCAGATGGGCAGGCTACTTGCAGTGACTTGATCTGAGAAATAATGCTCTATTGTACAGGTCAACATGGCAGTAGTAGTAATGTGTGTGTGCATGTGTCTGTCAATGTGTGTGTGAATACACAAGTGTACAAACTGTGCTTTCTGTATTTGGAGATACCTGGTTGTGTATGTTTCATGCACTGCAGACCTCTAAGGACAGTTTGTTATTTCTGTCCTGCAAAATAATGTGAATAAATGACAAAATAAATAAAGCTCTTGATATGTCAAAATATGTTTGACTTCTTTTTTTCTTTTCATTATTCATTTTGTCTTTTTCTCCTGGATGAAATTAATCAATATTTGATGTTTCATCTACTCATTTCTTTTAATGTGGGATATTTTTCATCATTATTAGCTGTTCTCTTCAGCTGCTTAGCCTTCTTTATCTTCTTGTTTCACATTAAAAGGCTTTATCTAGGTTTCTTCTTCCATTTTTAATTTCCCTTTTTTGTTGTTGATATTTTTCCTTCATTGTTTCCTGCATTACTTTTATTTTCCTCCATCCCTCTCCACTGCCCTTTTCACTTCTACACTGATTTCTTTCTTTTTTTCTTTTTTTTTTCAAACTCCCCACATACAGTGACATCTTTCACATAAGACCCTCAGAATGAAATTCCCCAGCTTTCAAAATCTTCTGCCCTGGATCATTTTTGTTTTTGATTGACCTCCCAGGCAAGACTTCCTTCTCTTTAAGACAGGGTTGAAGAATTTTGTGCTGGTTGTTACAGAGAGATCCCATTGTGTTTTTCCGTATTAAAGTTAACAAATGCAACAGTTGCTGTCACCACTATGTTGTCATGTGTGCTGCACTGGTGAGAAGTTAGAGGTTTGAAATGATCTCAGTTTACATTGTGAGTGTGTGTGTGTGTGTTACTGGCATGCCATTCTCAGAGCACCGTTTTTCCTTTGTTTTCTTTTAGTTTTGTGTTGTTGTTTTTTTCTTTGCATTACATCATGTCTGTACGTTGAGTGGAACCAGTATGATGGATCTCATACCAGCGCTTTTGCGTGTGTGTGTGTGCATGTGTGCGTGTGTGTGTGTGTGTGTGTATTTCAACTTGTTTCTTCTTGTCTGGGAGAAAACAGGTACACATGTTCAAGGTAACATGTTGTAGTGTTAGTTTGGTTGGAGGTGTATAAAGTGAATGAAGTTATACTGGCGTTGTACTGTCTGCTGCGCAGATATGTCAGTCTCTTTAAACAGAAATTGGAATTATCAGATTAGAACAAACAAACAAAAGAAAGTATGTCAGAAACCTGCCAATGTGGTTTTATTTTAAGTCAGATAGTGTGTACATTTCTCACATTTCATGTCAGTGTACATACTTTCAGATGTTTGGGTAAATGGAATGTTTTGCACTTATCATCCAAGACTCTATTTTGTTTGGTTTATTATTTTGTGTGTCAGTGGAACAAAGATACTATGCGTTTGTTGGTTTTCAATGATATTGACCATTTTTCGGCGTTAAGCCCTAAACTGCTGGCTCTTAAATTCAAGAAAGCAGACTAGTGACAAACAGATTTTGAGGAGAACTAACTGACACGGCATATTGCAGGGTCCATATGAGTCAGAGAAAACTGAGAAAAGTTCTGGAAAACACAGGAAGTTCTTGCAGTCTCTTTAAAGTCGTGGATGATAAGATTTTGGCTAGAGGTGGAAGGAAAATTAGGAAATTTGCTGAAAAACTGAAAAAGGATGACAAATTACGATCTCAAGTGTGTAACATCATGATCAGGATTGGAAAAAGGTTTCATTTTATGACTGAAAATACTGTGTGTGAAACACTTCTATTCTGCCTGCATTCCAAAGGATACTGCTGTTGCTGACGGATCAGTGTGACATGGGACATGCATTCTCTGAACAGACACTTTGTTGTTTCAGCTTCTCATGTCATTTTGAATTAATGTAAGGCTTGGGTCTGGATAAAGGTCAAGGAAAAGCATAGAATGTTGTACAGACACTGCTGTGCAAACCCAGTCTGTTTTGTTGTTTTCACGGTGTAATGGGCTCAGCTGACTAACGGCACGCTTGCTGTCCCATGTGAAAGAAGGCACTCCAAGCAGCAGGGTTGGTCCACATGCTCTAACAGCCCCTTCACACTGCAAAGATTGACAGTCACCGTCTGACAAGCAGCAGTTTAGGGATTAATGTCGTCTAATGTTCTTATACCCAACAGTATTGAGCTTTGTCGTTGGAAACTCTCGGTCTTCTGTGGCCTGGATGATATTCATTTTCTTTGTTTGATTTGACATGTTTTGCACTGGGTTTGCCATTTTGCTATGATATTTGGCATGCTGTTGATTTTAAAAAAATCTTAGTGTTTTGATTTGCTTGAAACCTGGAGTGTATTTATAAATGGTTGACTAGATTTATCATAAAATGATTTTTGTACACAGTCGATTTTGTCAATTTGATTGAGGTTTGCTTTCTCTTGTTTCCTTTTAGTATTATGACATGGTTTTTGTTGTTATAATGCGATTTCTTGGGTTTTTTTACTGGCTGTGTTTGACTATCTTTTTCTCTCTCTCCTCTCTCTCTCTCTCTCTCTCTCTCTCTCTCTCTCTCTCTTTCTTTCTCAAGTTATGTACATGCAAGTTTGTTCTGTTATGCAATCTTTGAAAGTCATGGTTATTTAACCCAGAATTAGGAGTATGTAGATTTTGTGGGACTGGGTCACACTGATTAGATAAACAGCAGCTACCTCGGAATCACACACACACACACACAAACGCACACACACACACACCACACACACACACACATGCAAACACATGCAAACTCTTGCATTCATTCCCTCAGTTCAGTTCAGTTCAATTCAATTCAGTCAACTTTATTGTCCATCAGAAATTTTTCTTCTGCTCCACATTATTTCACAAGTATATAAGACATTACAAAGAGACATTATAAATCATTACATAAAAGCCTGTGTTAGTATATGTATTTGTATATACATCAACACTCACACACCCCTCTCCACCCCCCTCCCCCACACACACCTGCACACACACACACACACACACACACACACACACACACACACACACACACACACATGCATACACACATGAAATAAACATTAAATCCATAAGACATAAAACATTACATAGATTATAAAAACAATACATAAAAACACAAACTCGCCGCACCAATGCCCAAACACTAAAATGCACAAACACATGCTTACACAGACGCGCACTCACACACACACACACACACATGCACATACACACAAACACACACACACACACACACACATGCACGTACGCGCGCAGTCATAGTCACAGTAAAAGCATAATATTGCAGACTGAGTTGTTCATGTCTAAGAGACAAGGGTCATGGCAGTCAATCACAGGCTTTAGAGTTTAAAATGCTAGTGGCACTTGGTATAAAGGACTCCTTGAAGACATTCTTCTGTGCTCTGGGCATTCTGTAGCGTCTTCCTGATGGAAGCTTTTCAAAGTGGCAGTGGAGTGGGTGTGAGGGATCAGAGGTAATATTCACAGATTTCCTGATTACAGAAACAGTATAGACTTCTCAGAGAGCAGATTGCTTTTTCCCTATAACCTTACTTGTCTGATTGACAATTCTGGCGAGCTTTGCTCGCTCTTTCTCTGAAAGATTTCCAAACCAGACAGTAATGTTGAATGACATTAGACTTTGTATGAAAGTTACATATACCTTTTCTAGTACTTGTTGACTGACATTAAAACTATGTAATTTTCTCAACAGAAACAACCTTTGATTTACTTTTTTGAAGACAGTGTCAGTATGTTGACTAAAAGACAGCTTATGGTCAATGTGTATACCAAGATATTTGAAGCAGTCGACAGTTTCTATTGTCTGTTCATTTATTACAACTGGTTGAAGTGAACTATCTGATGTTTAAAAGTTTAATACAAGTTCTTTGGTCTTACCACAATTAAGTTGCAAGAAGCTGGAAGAGCATCAATCCTGTAGTTCTAAGATGTGACCGAAGTATGCTTGCTCATTTATAGAGCAGTTTCTCTCTCTCTCTCTCTCTCTCTCTCTCTCTCTCTCTCTGTCTGTCTGTCTGTCTCTCTACACACACACACACACACACACACACACACACACACACAGGCATACGCACTCACAGAGACAAACTCATGCATTCATTCTCTCTCTCTCTCTCTCTCTCTCTCTCTCTCTCTCTCGCACACATACACACCATATATGCATACACACGCACATACATACATGCACATGCTCACACATATACACATGCAGGCATATACCATCTTGTCAGTATCTTGAAGATAAGATAAAACATGCAACACAATGTAAACCAGGACTTGAATATTCCAAATTAGATCTTTACCTGTCTTGCTGTGTTTGGGGGCTTTGTTTGGCTTTTAAGGCAGTATAACTGTGAGGCTTTTGGGTTTTTGTGTGTGTGTGTTTAGCTTTCTGTTACACTTTTCATCACACTTTTTTTTGTTTATCCGAAAGTACTTGCCCAGTAACTTCTGTTTGAATAGAAAGTTCAACATTCAGTATTTAACCGTAGAATATAAGCTATGAGGAAGGGAGTGGGTAAGAGAGACAGAGCTCAGAGAGCAAATTTTGTATCAGTAAGTTAATAAGAAGTGCACATCGTTACAAACACATGGCATTTTCTTTGTACCATAGTGCTCTTGATGAGTGACCTCCCAAACAGTGACCTTTCCCATTCCCGGCCAGTTTTTCCATGACCAATATATTTTGTTCTTTTAACGCTTCTGTCTTTTGACCAACACCCTCATGTTTACTTACGTTTAGAACCATGACACAAAAGTTTGGAGGCAGAACAATCGATAAAAATAAAGAAAATTGATCAGCTATGTTCTTGAGCATATCATCATTTACTGCAAAACACACAGCAGACAGTTTTTGTCTTGCTTCAGCTTTCATTATTTCTCTTTCAGAAATTGCTGAATGCGTATGACTGGACAACTTACTGGCTAGTGGCTTGCAATTTTGTTAAAATATTCAAACTCTCAGGGAAGTCTTCAAAGAAAAAAAAATTCTGAACATGTAAGGAGTGAAGCTTATAAAGAAAAATGATTAAGGATGAACTAATTCTGAACATGTAAGAAGGAGTGAAGCTTATAAAGAAAAATGATTAAGGATGAACTATAATTTCAACAGCCCTGTTCCTGAAAACAAAAAAATGAGGGGAAGATAACACCTGTCTTTCCATTGCAAACAGAAGTACCTTTTCTCAGTTTATGGGTCAACACAAATAGATCTAGAGGGTCAAATATTTCATTTGAAGCACATGCTGGATAACTGTCAAGATACAAACTGTTTGCATTACAAGCAAATCATTTCACACCCATGTTTCAGCATTTTCTCTCTTTGGAACTTTAGAGCTGATTGTTAAGGCAAAATTACTGTAGGCATGTAAATCAAATGGTGGAGTCACTCTCGCTAACACGGGTTACCTTCCTTACAGATTTCTTAGCACTGGCTGCTGCAAAATCCTTCAATCTGGGAAAGTTTCAGTCTGAAAACAGGATTTATTTTTCCCCATTTTCTTCCTGACTGGGAAAGTGGTGAACCAGTAGACCGCAAGAATGCAAAGGTTCATGTGTGTAATGACCTCCCCTTCCCCCACCTCCCTGTTACTGCCCTTCTTAATTGAATGTCAAGGTCATGAATTGGAGTACAAGCATTGTTGGTTGGTTCAGAGGAATATGGACATGTTTGACATGTTTGTTTTGGAAATTTGAAGAAATTGTTCCATGCAGTCTTTCTTTAGTTGATGATGCATGCATAATATATGGAAATAGGTAATGGTTTCAGAAGCTTCCAGATAGTTTTGGAACTGTTTATCCTGCGTCTTTAGTGATGATCTCTGGAATAAATTCCATGCATTGTGAGTGGTTGTGCTGTGTTACACAGATAACAAAAATCCAGTTTCTAAGGCTATTAACAGGTAAGAAGAGTTGGGCTGCTTTGAGGCAGTTATCTGTGAATTTTGTTTGCATTGAAAAGTGAAATCTTTGTTTGGGGACTTTCTTGATGGTGATGTGAGGATTGAAATTCTGAATGTTCTGCTGAAAGTAAAGACTTCAAACTGATTACTGTTGGTAACAAAAGAAAGGGCCAGGTCATGTTCATTTCAATCAGCATTCTGTTGTTACACCTTCTGTAGTGACTTCGAACATTATTGTCTTTAACTCAAATTAACCTGCACCACAGGACTGTTTGGGAGATGAATTCCATTTTAGTCATCAGACTTTCTACTCAAAAGTATATTGGGTCTCCCTGAAGAAGGCCTGTAGAAAAAATACACAAAGAACATGCACATCAGTTCCAAGGAAAGGTCACAATGTGAAAGTTGTACGGCTGTGGCCTCCATTGGTTTTCTTTCTGTTGCTAAAGATTCTTTATGAGTGACTAGGAAAGGTTCCTGTGGAAAGAGTTCCTGGAAGAAAGAACTTGAACAAATGTCCCAAGGTATCAGTTTCATAAATTTGAATAGATTTAGGAAGAGCTGGAGGATTTGTGGAAAGAGAAGAAAAGGATTGAATCAATGTAACATTGGTGGTGGAAAGAGAAGAAAAGACTCCACATAGGATTGAATCAATGTAACATTGGTGCTGTTAGACTAACCTTCTATAATGTTTTTCTTTCTATTTTTTTTTTCTTTTGATTACTTTTCATGTTTTGATTGATTTCATTTTGTTGTTGTGAAAACATGTTTAAGCAGAATTCAGAAGATGGTTTCCGAGAAGAGTGTATTTGCACATTATGCCATCATTTTGTTTCCTCGACGTATGTGCAAGTATTACTATGTGTGGTGCAGACCAAATTGATGTTTCTCCTAGAATTAAAGGGTAATTTGTCTATGATGTGCCAACAGTGCAAAAAGAAGGTTGGGTTCTTTTCCTTTTTCCTTTTTTTATTTTATTTTTTTATTTTGGCTATTTAACAAATAAGTGCATCCGCACCTCCTCTCTAGGTCTATTACAAATTTAAAAAATAACAGCAATAATGATAATAAGAACAGTGTATTTTGTTATGTATAGAAACAATGTGTTTTCATTGCTGCAACAATAATAGTGATGATAATAATAATGATGATGGTGGAATATTTCTGTTTTGATTGTTTCAGATGTGTTAGAAATCAGATCAGTGAACGCTATTTTGCAACTATTAAGTGAATAAACTGTACCTTGATCTGAACATAAAACAAGAAAAGAAATGATGATGATGATGACAATGGTGTGGTGTGTTTTTCTCCACCAAACCAAAAGGTTGGATAATCTCACAATCAAAGCCTCATCATCCTTTTATGACAGTTTAGAACATGCACACACACACACACACACACACACACACACACACACACACACACACACATAGTATCTATGCATACCGTGGAAGCACTCTTGTATTGACTTTCAAAGTGTCATGAAAATTCAGTTTTTGTAAAGAAAGGTTCTATACAGAAGTAGGCTGACCACAATTCATAGAACATGAAAATGCTCAGACTGTGACATAATGTGACAACCTTGTTCATGCACGGAAGAAGGCTCAAACTCCTGTTTAGACGATCCCTCCCTCACAAGGGTCCAGTGTCATAACAGCACACAATAGAAAACAGCTTTATATCCGTCACATGAGTCACGTGCAAGAGAAAAACAAAAATGACCAACATTACTGTTGGAATTCCAGGTGAGGTGGGGAATGAGGTGGGTTCTAAGATTTAAGTAAGGACAAAATTGAGATATTACAGAGGCTGACCTAGTAACTTAAAACAATACTGAAAAAAAGAATGTTGCTTTAGGCTATGGATAGAGTGGTCGTTCATGAGAACAGGATAGGGTCATTTAAAGAGAAGTCAAAAATGGTCTCACAGTGTAAGAGAAAGGATCCATCACAAAATGTTCATTGTGGTAGTGAGGGGTGTTTCTGAGGTTTCACTGTGTACAAATGCCAGTCATTTTTTCTGTCACTTACCCATCCTGTCCTCACAGCAATCTAGCTGAACAGACTGTCTCTTCAGTTCAACAACAGTGTCTAGATTGCTTCATCAGATTTAGTCTTTCTGTCCAGTTCTAAGATCTAAGCAAGTACAGATTTCGAATATTAAACGAATCACTTCTGGAATGACCAAAAGTCACAGACTATGGTAAGGTGGGTTGGTCATTGGTCAGAACAGGGCAGGGTCATTGGAGAGAGGTCAAAAATAATCTCACGGTGTTAAATGATCCATGACAGAATGTTGGTTGTCCTGAGGAAATTTTCAGTGATACAGAGAGGTGTTTTCTGAGGTTTCCCAGTATGTAAATGTCAGATGACTTTTCCAGTCACTGGCCCATGCTGTCCTCACAAAGCAGCAGTAGAGGTGAAAGCACGGCATCTCTCCTGGTCAATGACTGGGTCTACATGGCCTCATCAGCTTTAGCTTTTCAGTCTGGTGCCAAGATCTAAGTCAGTACAGAACTAGGATACTAAGAGACTGACTTTGGCAACAAACAACAAATTGTTGCAGATTATGGACAGATTAGTCATGAGTGAGAATAGAATTAGGTCATTTGGGAGAGGTCAAAAATAGCTCGCAGTGTAAGATAAATGATCCAGCACTCGATGTTTGGTGGTGGTAAGGAGAGTTGTCAGTGGTACAGAGGTTTTTCACTGCACATCAAACTATCGGGTCAATGTTCCAGTCGCTCACCCATCATGTCTTCGCATGGCTACAGTCTAGCTACACGGATCTCTTCTGTTCAACGACAGGGTCTAGATGGCCCATCAGGTTAAGTCTTTCAGTTGTTAAATCATGTCATGGTTTGAGTTGAAGACCTATGCATAGCTACATCAGTTGAAGTATTGATGATCAGCTAGAGTCAAGTGACGCTTGTTGTCACTATTATTAGTCTTCCAGTTGGTGGCTTTATACAACTACCCGATGTGGCCTCCCTTGTCGACTGGGCTGTGAACAAAATGTCTCCATACAGTGTGTCCGCACACTTGGGGGAATCCATGCTTAGCTCTTCTGGTGAGCCTGAACCATTCCAGTCACAGTTTGTGTCGTTCCAGGTGGATGCAGGTCACTACTTCTTCCTTCTTTGTGGGACCCATGCTTCAAGTGGCACTTATGTGTGCACGGGCAGGCATGCATGCTTGTATGTTTGTAAGCAACAACCTTGATTTGTCCTGTGTGAGAAACTGCCTAAGATATTCCATGTCATGTGCACTTGCTCTTGAAATTTGGTGAACTGTTCTTTATGGTGATGGTTTGAGAACTATGTATATGGGGTAAGTGAACCTCTGTGACTTTTTATCGGTGTCTGGAACATCATGAAAGCAATAAGTATCTCTCTCTCTCTCCTCTCTCTCTCTCTCTCTCTTTCTCTCTCTCTCTCCCCTCTCTCTCTCACGTACACTTTATTGAGTTTTGTTCATTTGTTGATTACCAGTTTACATATAAAACATTTACAATGTTCTTTTTTTTTCACACTGATCTGTCATGGGATGCTAGGGCTCAGTTGGTGTAAATTAGACCTCCTGAAAAATCTGTGCTATTGTTTCCTCTATTCTTCATTCTCTTTTCATTTTATAACATGCCAGTTGTTGTTTTTGTGCGACTATGAACACAGTCTAGTGTTGACACTAACTGTCCATTGTGCAGTGTCTGTATTTGATTTATAATTTTGTGGTATTCCTGAGGGACTGTCGGGGTTTCTTTCAGTTGAAATAGCCGAATGAATATCTGGGCCAACAACTTCCTCTTGTCAGTTATTCTCTTTGAGTCTCTCTCTCTCTCTCTCTCTCTCTCTCTTGCTCTCTGAGTGTGTGTGAGTGATGTGTTTACTCTCATCTGCTATTTTTCAGCCTTTGTAGACTATACTTCCATCTTTGTTCAGAAAATGTGTGTACATTTTTTTTTTCATCATGACATGCCAGTTTGTTGTTGCAGTCTGGCCGTTAGGTAGTGAAAATTGTCCAGGGTGGACACTAGCTGTACACTCTGCACTGTATATTGGCCAAACGGCTTTTTCAACATATTGTGATATATGACCTTTTTCATTAATTGTTTACGGATTTATTTTAAAGTGTGGGAGTGACAAATTCTATGAACTGCCGGGCGCTCTCAGCACAGCCTGTGTTGTATGCTTAAGGATGTCGATGGTTTGGCTACCATATCGTACCTAAAAAAGAAACAAACAACAGCAGTCTAATACACCGTTTTGCTTGTTAGTTTCTCTTGCAGGATATAAGTTATGTTCGATGGGTCAGACTTGTTTGTGACAACATTTTTTTTGTGTGAGTTTGCCAGCCCTGAAAAGGTGGTGTGCGGTCAGACGTGCTATAATGAGTTAAAACTGAAAACCACTATGTTTATCATTGAGTTTTGTTTAATTCAAGAGCTTTGTTGTTTTGTTTAAAAATTAAGGAGGCCGGCTTGGAGAATTAGCAAGGCTAAGGCCTATTCATAGCAGCCTGAAAGATGTCAGTAGATAAGCTATGATGCTGCACATTGTTCTGGTTCTGCCATCTTGCTTGATTTTTTTTTTCTGTAATGGGTAACCTTGGTAAAACTATAGACATGGACTACATTTTTTCTCTGTGTGGTGCCATCCTAGACAAGGTCTGCTAGCTATGATTACACAGAAGTCAAAAACATGTCAAAGTTAATGATCCTTTCCAGAGTTTCCAGAACAGTGAGTTTAGATCATAAAAAAAGATGCCCTTTATCATCAGGTTGACAGTGCAAGTCATCTGGAGTTGCAGTACATTTGCCAGAAAGGAAAATAAAAACATGACAGTACATGGAAACTACCTTGGTACAAGGATTTGTTTCTGTGCTGTGGGTGTAAGTGCTGAGGGTGATGATTGCCATATGTGTGTGCACTTCAGTGTGCACCTCGGTCTTTGAAGACGTGCTAAATGTTTCATGTGATCTGGCGCTCCAAACCCAAAACTGGTTCCATACTATTGCATTTAAAATGTTTTGTGATTGTTGTCTAATATAATGGTGATGATAATATCAGTAGGGATGATAATACTTTAAACTGTTTTTTGCAGGGTTTCAATGTTTTTTTTCATGTATCTCTCCAGTTTCTGCAGTAGTTTTCAAGGCAGACTGAAGCAGGAACAATGTTCTGTATATTAATTTACTTGCATTACCGAGTGGAGATCAGGAAATCCATCTACTCTGAAATGCTGGGCCAGAGAAAGGCCTTCAAAAGGTTTGGATGTTTTGAAATACTTAGTTGGCCCTGTGACAGAACACTGAGTTTGTAGTCAGAACCAATAATTTAAATTGCACAGGAGCTCTACATAAAAATTGCCATGATTGCCCAGTTGTCGTTCTTGTGGTGTACTGTAGTGTAAGATAGGTCTCCACTCCCTCTGTCCTAGGATGGTTATTCCCATCAGCCCTATCACCTTCCATGGGTATAGTCGTTCAATCTAAATGCAAATGATGAACTAGCTAGGCAGCACCTGGTCCACCTCAGAAATACAGCAGCTTGTTGATTAGCCAAGGACCAGGTGGCAGCTCACCTTGGACAGTGCATGAACTGGCAGCTCCACCAGCTGGCGGTGCACATTTCCACCTACCTCCTCATGAGTAATGGTCTGCTCTTCTCATGGGTCGACAACACGTGCTGGTCTGGGGTGGCATGGTTGCAGGCTGCTGTACCTCTTGGGATTCATGTTCTCATCCTCTGTGATTGTGAGTCCACTTGTTGGGATGGCATGTTTCTGTTAGAGGTGGTATATGGGAGATAGGTGCCCAACCTAGACCTGGAAAGGTTTTGGCTCAGTGGCTTCATGGCCACCGTTCCTGGTGTCCATCAGCGAGTTGGGGGCTTGTGGACGAATTGCCAGCATGATAACAGGCAGCGTGGTGACCCTACTGACTACAGACTGAAGTCGGCCTCACAGGATTTCGGACACATGAAATTACTTGAGAGGACAGCAAGTAGGTGAAGTTTATTTCAGAGGACAGTAAACATGTGAAGTTTATTTCAGAGGACTGCAGACATGTGAAGGTTTCTTCAGAGTACTGTATACATGTGAAGTGTACTTCAGAGGACTATAAACATGTGAAATATGATTCAGAGGACTGTAAACATGCGAAGTTCATTTCAGAGGACTGCAGACATGTGAAGGTTTCTTCAGAGGACTATAAACATGTGAAATATGATTCAGAGGACTATAAACATGTGAAATATGATTCAGAGGACTGTAAACATGCGAAGTTCATTTCAGAAGACTGAAGACAGGTGAAGTTCATTTCATAGAATTGTAAACATGAGATGTTCATTTCACAGGACTGTAGACATGTGAAGTTCATTTCACAGGACTGTAGACATGTGAAGTTCATTTCACAGGATTGTAGACATGAGATGTTCATTTCACAGGACTGTAGACATGTGAAGTTCATTTCACAGGACTGTAGACATGTGAAGTTCATTTCACAGGACTGTAGACATGTGAAGTTCATTTCACAGGACTGTAGACATGTGAAGTTCATTTCACAGGACTGTAGACATGTGAAGTTCGTTTCAGAGGACTGTAGACATGTAAGTTTACTTTAGAGGAGATGAGACAAATGAGTGTTTGATGCGTGTAACAAAGTAATTGCATGTTCGCTATTTGTTAATATATTTCTCTCTCTCTCATACACCAATAATCTGTCATCCAGACGCCACAAGACAGTCTGTCCACATAATTATAGCAAAGAAAAACCGGATTTTGAACAAGGCCAGTTTCTAATGAACTCTCGGAGAGAACAAATTCTTTAGTTTCTTCTTTTCTTATATATACATTTTTTTTTCGTGTTCAACAAATTCTCAATACATAGAATCCCACGTCAAAATCTCAATATCTTCAAAGACATGTGTCCACAATTACGGTATAAGCATCATAGTCTTTTCCTTTTAATAGATGACTGCAGTCCGTATGAATATTTCCTTGAATTATCTCCCTTGCTTTATGTATTATAATTGTCCAGCTCTTTACTCTGTAGAAGTACGTAGCACTTGTAGGGAAAAATTATTCTTTAAATACTTTCTCTCAGGAACAGTCTATAAATCACTCTTTTTCACGTCAACGTCAAAGTGTACACATATATCTCGAAGAGCTGTGTGCATAACGATTTCCTCTTTCATTAGTTTTTCAGTCCCTCAAATCATCTTCTTCCTAAAATACTGGTTCACTCAAAAACGAGTAGGTCACCAGCGCGCATGTTAAAAAGTAAAATGAAATAACATAAAATAGTGCGACTCAGTCTGTTGGCCCCAGGAGCAAATTTGGCAACAAGGGGTCGCACTCGATATTCAAGAAGTTAAAAGCAATGGCCAAATTCAGGCCCAGGTAACCATAAAGTATCTGGGGAAGTTAAAATAGAAAATCGTCAATATGCAGATCTTAAAACTGTCGTATCAATTTGTTTTTTTTAAATGAGACTGCATTTGTGGCAATCTTGATGGCACCCGGCAGTGAGTTCCACAGCCGTACAGAACTAGGATAAAATGAATGTAAGTGGCTGTCAATATTTGATGCAGGTATGGTATAACATTGACCGCCAGTCCTGGTGCTACTTTTATTCAATACTATTTGTTCCATTGGAATATCAATCAGTTTAGCTCTGCTTTGAAAAAGATGTTAAGTTTGATAAAAGCTCTTCTCTCTTCTAAGGGTTTCCATTCTAATTTCCTCATGTTCTTCCTAGTATTCCCCTTTTCTCTGATGTGGTTCCCTGTTACAAACCGTGCTGCTCTCTTCTGAATCTTTTCGAGGTTATCAATGTCCTTTAGATGGTAAGGATCCTAGACTGAGCAACCATATTCCAGTACTGGTCTAATCAGTGTTTTGTAGCAGTCGTCTTTAACCTTTTTGGGGCAGTCATTGATATTCCTGTATAAGAAAGCTAAGATGTTATTTGCTTTCTTACATACTAAACTGTAATGTTCTTTCCATTTGAGACGACTATCTATAACCATGCCTAAATATTTTGCAGCATTGGTTTCTTTAAGAATAGTATTATGAATAGAGTATTCTGATCTAGTTGGTGAGCGTTTATTACATATACCCAACACTTGGCACTTTTGGGGATGAAATTCCATTTTCCAAGTTCTTTCCCACTCTTGTAAAGCGTTTAGATCTTCTTGTAGAATGCGTGTATCATTCTTGCTTCTGATTGTTCTATATACTAAGCTGTCATCTGCAAAAAGCCTTATAGTAGTTCCAGGAGAGAGATTTCTACTTATGTCATTTATATAAATTAAGAAAAACAAGGGCCTCAGAACAGTTCCCTGTGGTACACCTGACAAGACTGGTTTACAATGGGATGACGACCCTTCCACAACAACTTTCTGCGTTCTCCCAACGAGGAATGATCTAGCCCATTTTAGCAAAGAACCGCCAATGCCGATGTGTTCTAATTTAAGCAGCAGGCCCTCATGGTCAACCTTATCAAAGGCTTTTAGAAAAGTCTAATAAAATTGCATCTATTTGCTGTCTGTTGTTAAGACAGTTATTAAAATCATTGAGAGTTGTTATACGTTGAGTCTCACAACTCCTTCGCTGTCTAAAACCATGCTGGGCGTTATTTAAGAAGTCATATTTGTCAAGATGCTACTATATATTATGTGTTCAAGTAGTTTTGCTGATATGGATGTAAGAGATACAGGTCTGTAGTTCTCTGCTTTTGTTTTGTCACCTTTTTTGAATAAGAACTGGGAGTACAAAAACGAGAAGCATGATTTGGAACTGCAGTCGAAGTTTCAGAAGGCTTAGGTCGTAAGACCCGCTTGCACAAGGTAGGCCTACAGCAGTCAGCAGAGGACGCGAAGCGCCGCAGTCATCCGGCCGGCAGAAGGGAATAAGGGCGATTCTTCTTCTCAATTAGCTGCTTCACAATTTATCATATATTTCACCAACCTGCATCAGCAGCAAAAACCTAACACATCAGGTTAAAATATTCCCCTTCAGTCCAGATTGCAAAAGGATGTTGCTAGACTGGCAACCAGGTAGGAACTGACTAAAATTGTAGGAACCGGGCCTCAAACCAGAAAGCACTCTGCGCGCACACACACACACACACCAGAAAACCACACAACAAGAATGTCACGAAATTCCTTTCAGGCTTCTTCGGCTTCTGATGGAAAAACAAAGTCAAGAGTTGGTTAATTTAGATAAGAATGGGCATACGCGTAACGTTTCGACATGAAGATGCACGTTCCGGTTGTACAGTACCGGTACAACTTTGGTTCTCAAATGTTTATATATATATATATATATATATATATATATATATAATATATATATATATATATATGTGTGTTGTGGGTGTGTTGGGTGTGTGTGTGTGTGTGTAACTTATTGATGTATTGGGGAAAATGTTTCCTTTGTTGGGATTTTGGGCTGGGAGGTTACGGAAAGGCGATATGAAAACTCTTCACCAGCTGCTAGCTGGTGAAGAGTTTTCATATCTGTAATATATTTTCTTAATTTTATGTTCCCAGTTTTCTCCATCTTCAGACTCTCCCCCCCCCCCCCCCCCCCCCCCCCCCCCTCCTCCTCCTTGGGTCCAAGTCTTTGCCAAGTCATTACTGTGAAGACAGTTCAGTTGTTGGCCTGCGCTTGTTTTTTTTTCTCCCACTATTAGATTGTTCGTCTATGTATTTGTCTGACTTTATTCAAGTTTAAAAGGCTGTGTCAGTCTTGAATAAATGTTACTCTGTGTTAGGTTTTCTTATGGGAGCAAACGTTACCCCACTTGTTTACTGTTCCCTGCCTCATTTCATTTCCAATTTTGTTTTAAAAAGGTTGCACTTCCTTTTGCATGCTGGAGAATACGTATGCAAGTTTGGATGTACCTTTTCTCCCTTCGTATATTTCCAACACTCTGTCCGAATCGAAAGCTTGAAGAAAGATTCAGGTGTCTTGGTTGTATTACTTTTGTTGGCAGACGAACATTGACATCGACTGTGATTAGTGCCTCGTACATATACCATTTTCATGGAACACACCAATTGTTTCAAGGCTATTTCTGGTTTTTCTTTCAATGTTTTCTCCTTTAGATCTCGCTCACTCTCTCTCTCTCTCTCTCTCGTTGGTTTTTTTTTTTTTTTTTTCTTGCCTTCATGGTTTCTTTCGTTTGAACTCTTCTCAATTTGTTGACGGTTCAGTCTTTCTTTGTGTTTTTATCACATCATTTTGTTGAATTTGAATCGCCATTTCCCTCTCTCCTCCCCCCCCCTCCTCTCTCTCTCTCTCTCTCCTCTCTCTCTCTTCTCTCTCTCTCTCTCTCTCTCTCTCCTGATGTTTGTTCTAGAACACAGCATATTTTATTTATGTGAATTTGTTTTCAGAGTATAATTGATGTAGCAATGGAAAATCATTGTCCCTGTTCATGGCTGTTAGATCTAAAAATTTGTGAAATTTTATTTGAAATCGGTAAGTTAACTCATGATTTAGGAGCGGGGAAAAGCCCAACACTGTCACTTGGCTCAGATCTTTGCCTTGGACATAGAAGAAAATCCCAAGCCTGATAAATTTAAAAAAAAAAAAGAAATACTTATGGGTGTTATTTGTTTGTACAGTGATATGGAGGTATTGCTTGTGATAGAATTATCATGTCTTATTGAACGTTTGTTGACATTATGCTGGAATAAAGGAGGTTGTTTCATCAAATCAGAGTTCATCGGAACAGCGTGTAGCTGCACAGAGAGAGAGAGAGAGACGAGGCGAAGGGGGGGGGGGGGGGGGGGGGGGGGGGGGGAAGTGGTTAAAAAGTTTTACAGGGCACTTACAGACTCACCTGACGTTTGTTAGGAGAATCAGGAGGTGTCTTCAAATGAGCACATCCTTCAGATATTCCTTTCCCAGTCTCATTTTCCGTGCCATTCATTGGGTTCGCCCTTACGGACCACACCCAGTTCATTCTGCCACAGCCTTAGCACCGGCAATATACATATATATATATCAGGTCGTCAGCAGGCGCTGCAATATACACAGCACTGAAGCGGAGTCACGCTCTTAGTTGTTCAGCGGTATCTTGTCTGATTTCACACACATAGGTAACCATGAACTAGGCCTCCATCCCACCCTTACCCCTATACTGATCACAAAATTTGTGTGTGTGTGTGTGTTTTCAAATAAGCCAGTTTGAGTGAATGTAACCCACGAAAACTAAAATACGAAGATGAATTTTCTGCAGTCAGGAGGCTAAAAAAAAAAAACAACAACAGAAATTTGATCTCCATGAAAAGTCAGAATCTGGCAGATCATCTGAAAAGGTAACAAGAGACTGCCATGATTGCACACGGTGAAAATGATATCCAAAGCGCTGGTAATCTGTTCTCACAAAATAACTACGTCACTAAATCTATATGCAGGAACATTCGGCAGTTTTAAAATGAAATTGGTAAACATTGGAAAAAAAATATTATTTCCATACAAAGTTTTAATTTAGAAGTTTTCCCAGACATAATACTCTGCACTCTCCAGGAGGCCTAATGGTTTCTGAATGAGGGAGAAAAATGACTTTCATCTGGGATTCCAAGGAGGTAATACCTTGTCGCACATCCATATATTTACGCTTAACAAAGGCTCTACAATCAGCCGAAATACTCTGTTTTTCTGGAAAAGAACTCTTTTTCTCTCAAATAGATACAAAAAACAAATTCTAACAGTTCAACTTCATATCCTTTTCGCATCTGGAAGCTGTTCGCTATCGCCAAAAGACGGTGCGGAGTTCTCGAACGAAAACGGCAGAAGAAAGGAATGACGTATGGGTCCAAACGGTTGTATTCGCAAAACTACTGTAAAACCTAGCAGGCCAGACTAAATTTTGTTCACAATGAAGCCGGGTTGAATGCGGTCATCATTGTGAGGCCAGGCACTGATTACCCCACAAACAAGTCTGCCCATCTGTTTTGCTGAATTATCGAAGCCGCTGATCCCAATGGGCACTTCAGCGCCTTCTCTGTTGGGCAACAACGCAGGACATGGGAAGTAGAAAGGGACCTACTGTACATACATACCCAGTTGGAAGCAAGGAGAATCACTGGGCCGTGGTACGAGGGCGCGGTTTTCCATATTGGTGTTTAACGTTTCATACCCAAGATATGAAGTGGTTGTCTGACTGCTTGTATGATTGCTTGTCTTTTGGTGAAACGATTAACCCAGATTCCACTGACCGACGTAACTATAAGCACAGGTAAAAGACGCACGGCAACTAGATAGCTGTCCCCAGGCAGACCCTTTTAATCCCCCAGAAAGAACCACGTTGCTAAGTAATTCAAAAGTATCATCCGGCAACTATAGATAGCTGTCCCCAGCAAACTTTTTCTCTCCCCAGAAAGAACACCTCATTGCCAGGTAAATCAAAATATCATCCGGCAACTAACGATAGCTGACCCAGCAAACTTTTTCTCCCAGAAAGAACCCCCATTGTTTGCCAGGTAAATCAAAATATCAATCCGCAACTATAGATAGCTGACCCCTAGCAAACTATTCTCCCCAGAAAGATACCCCCATGCCAGTAAATCAAAATATATTTCCGGCAACTAGATAGTCTGTCTGCAGCAAACGTTTTCCTCCCAAGAAAGAAAACCACATTGCTATGTCAGTCAAAATATTCTCCGGCCACTAGTTAGCTGTTCCCAGCAAACTTTTTTTGTTTACCAGAAAGAACCACTCGCTGGTTTAATCGAAATATTCACCAGGGCAAAAGATGGATGGGCGCGGTGCGGTGAAGTAGCTGCCCCAGTGAGTAGCCGCCTGATTTTCCCTCTCCAGACAAATCTGTTGTCATGAAGGATTACGACCTACTGCAATACAGAGATTGCCATTGCGCTAAGACAAGTAGCTTCCCCCGACATCGGCAGCAAGAAAATGAATTTTCTTAGGCAGTAAGGGTTAACAAAAAATTTAATATCATTTCAAAAAGTACCATCACTACAAGACAACGGCATACATCGTTAAAAATAGGTCTTGTCTAAAAAATTGGACGAATTTTCACTAAACTTAAAAATCGTTCTAAAGGGTCTTTTTCTCCCATTTTGGAAACATCTCAAAAGGAGCCTTTAAAACGTAAGTGGAAACCGAATCTCATTGGATTGTTTGTTTGATTGAATTCCCCCATCAGACCCAGCAGAAACCAAACCCCAAACCAATTGGTTACTCTCGAAAGGGGGTAACTTCAAAAATTAAAAAAGAGCACAACCAACACCATCGAAGCAGTGCACTTTTTTTTCTTTCGCTGCGCTTCCGTGATGTGCAAGAAAATCCGGACCAAGACACAAACATCTACCCTTTGTGGCCTATGGACATAGATTTTTAAATGGGATTTATTGCAGCATGGTGTGATTTTTACCACAGATCCTTCTTAAATTTGGGGCCAGAAATTTTTAAACTCCTAAAACCTCCAATGTGAAATGGATTTTCATAAATGTGATGTTTTAAAATGTACCCCTTTACTTTTGGGATTTTTGCAAGTGAGTTTCAATTATACTCCCCACTTCAGAATTAGGGCAGACCCCTCAGTGAATGTACAACTTTTCACCCCATTAAAAAAAAAGCACCCTGTTCAGACCCCCTAAAGGAAAATCACAAAGCCCACATTTATCCCTTACATATGGCCATGATAAAGAACCTCTTTACGACCCTCGACAGGCCGAAAACAACACTCCCCCTTTAATTTATTACAAAAGGCCGGGTGTGACTGGAATTTCTGCCTCATAAAAAAGGGAGACTCCGCGGATTTAAAACAATGAACCTGACTGTTTTTGAAAAGTCCCGGTTAAAACTAAACCCCGCATGCAAATTTTTTCCCCACAACTCGTTTGCTTCAGGAAAATGCAGCTCATTGGGGGGGGTGTTTTGTGCGTTGCACAAAAGTCTAACCCCCACGGGGCCCCTTTACCTTTACCAGAACGAGATGACTGGATAGAAATAACACTCAGCGACAAAAAGGGAAAATGCAATTGGCTGTTTTTTCAGCCACATAGAAAAAAAAGGCATGAGAACCACAACACTTAGACAAAAATTCAAAACGGGAACCCCTCACAGATATCATACTTGGGGCGATTTTAACTGCCCAAACATGACGGATAGGCCTGTACCACCAGGTACAACCCAAAAAGAACATTTAAGAGTCCTTGTTACACACCTTTTTCCTTTACACAGTTTTCCCCTGACGCACGGGAAAAAAACATCCGGGCCCCATGTTTACTACACCCCCCTCTGTAAGAGCCTGTTCTTCCTGGGATCTCTGCCACGACATATAGTGTCCGACTTTGACGCCCAACCTCAGAGAACCAAAAAGAAAACCAACAGATTCTCATCACTAAGGGAAATTGGGACAGCCTGAATCAGAACACATGCTTGACAATTTAGCGACAGGAAAGGGTTAGAGGGTTTAACCATTGGACACCTCGAGATAACCCTTGATGTCGTGGTAAACCCACATACCATCCGCCCCGCAACCTATCATAACCTCCCGGTCATTATAAATACGCAAGTTCCCACGGAAGAAAAAACTCTACAAGCAAGCAAGGTACAAACAACGGGACAAATTTTCACTTTTTTCAAAGGAATGTAAAGGAAACTCCCACCGAAGGAAAATTTTTTTAACACCGCAATAGAAGACATGCCGTCTTCTATTGCGAGAACAATACCAAGCCCTTCTGGAAAGTATGTGAAATCTAGACGACAAGACAGCACAGGTGTCGCTCCACTAAAGAAAGGTACTACCTGTTCAGCGACAGTGCCTCCAAGGCAACCATCCTGCTGCAACAATTTGTGTCTGTCTTCACACCTCCAGTTAGGGCCTCTGCCAGACTTCCAGCAAACAGCTTACCCCACACTTGAAAATTTGACCATCAAGACAGAGGTATTACAAAAACTGCTGCGGAACCTTAACCCAGCTAAAGCCTCTGGACCAGATGGAATTCCAAACCGCATCCTTAGAACATGTGCAGACAAAATCGCTCCCTCGCTGGCAGCCATATTCAAGGTCTCACTTATGACAGGACAACTTCCATCTGACTGGCTGTCTGCGAATGTCTCACCAGTCCCAAAGAAAGGAGATCGCCATAAGGCTGAGAACTACAGACCAGTTTCACTGACATCAGTTCCATGCAAGATCTTGGAACATATTAATCTGCCGTCATCTCCACTGCCATCTGGAAAAGCATCGAATCCTCACCGATAGACACCATGGATTCAGAGCTGGTCATTCCTGTGAAACTCAGTTGTTGACCACCATGCAGGACATTCTCTCCTCCCATGATTCAGGCAGCCAGACTGACATTATTATTCTAGATTTCAGCAAGGCATTCGACACCGTGCCTCATGACCATCTTCTGCTGAAATTGGACCCATCTTGACATGGCTACAGACCTTTCTTACCAAACGGAGGATGAGGGTGGTGCTGGAAGGTGACACATCTGAGGAAGCAGCAGTCTTGTCTGGGGTCCCCCAGGGCACCGTGCTCGGCCCTTTGCTGTTCTTGTGCCATATCAACGACCTTCCGGCATCAGTAAAGTCAATAGTACGCCTCTTTTGCTGATGACTGCCTTCTGTACAGACCAATTCACTCCATTCAGGACCATCTCATACTCCAGCAAGACCTCAAAAACTTGGAAAAAGTGGGCAAACCAGTGGGGAATGCGCTTTAATACGAAGAAGAAATGCCATGTCCTCTCCACCTCGAACCGGTCAAGCCACTTCTACAGCCTGAACAACACGATCTTGAAGCAAGTCCATCAAAACCCTTACCTGGGCATACAGATTTCTTCTGACCTGAAATGGACTGCCCATGTCGTGGGGCTGTGCAAGAGGGCTGGATCAACCTTGGGCTTCTTGCGACGAAATCTTCATAACTGCCCACAGGAATGTCGCCCGCCTTGCCTACATTGCACTCGTCAGGTCCACCTTGAGTACGGCGCTGTGGCATGGGATCCATTCACAAAGCAAGACATCGACCGAATTGAAAAGGTCCAACAATTAGCTGCCCGCTTTATTTGCAATAACTACAGAGACAGGGACCCAGGCTGTGTCACTAAGATGCTAGAATACCTCCAACTGAATTCCATAGTATCATCTTAATCATCCTCATTCTCATCGATCAGCATTAAAAAAAAATGTCTCAAATTCTGTGGCCCTTCATGCCCTGCTCTCATGGTGACCTCAATTTCGATGTCTCTCAACGTCTGTGGCCTTGGTTTGGTTCCGTCGGGGTCACCGGTATCGGCGAGTCCATGGGGGCTGTCGTTGGATGGAAGTGGTGGCGCCCTCCGGAGGAGAGCTCACTCACGCCGGCTCCGCGACTAAGCAATTATTGTCGTCAGTAGGGGGCTTAGTAGGTGGTGTCCTGCGTATGTTAGATCAGAACAGGCGCCACTGAACACCACTGAAGTGACTCGGTAGCAGTGCAATGTCTCCTCTGGTGGGTTGCCTCTTGATGACTTGACATTGACTGCTTCCTGTGGATTGCCGGTGCCGGGGCTGCGGCGGGGCCGACCGGGCTGTGGCTGTGGATGGGGTGTCGGAATGAACGGCATGGGCGCACTGCCTCTGAGGTGGCGCAGAGGTTGGTACAGCAACAACAACAAAAAGTTGCATGTTAACCACTTTTATACAACTCGAAAGAAAAGATCAGGACCGCTCTAAATGTTCCCTGTTTAAAAACAAAGAAAAAAAATCTTCGAAATTCAGCTCTTCAAATGCAATCGGAATTGGTACAGAATACAGACCTTCGTCCTAAAACCCAAATATTTTCCAGTAATTGTGATGACAGTCTGGTGAACCATTTAAAAAAATGTGTTACGAAAATATTCGCCCTTCTGAGTGACAGCACTTTCACCATATGCTATGCTTTTGTCTGATAGTCACGATTTGCCTGTCCAAAATGTATCCCTACCCTATCATATACAGTTATTTATGCTGGCTTCCACGCTGTGCTGGTTATGGGAGCGGCGCTAACAAAGTACATCACTGCTTCCCCTTTCTGTCTCTGTGACTGTCTTCCCTCTGCATCCCATCCCGTTCTCAAACAAACGTACGTCTCTTCTGCCCTTTCCTATCTTTATAACTGTTTTTCATCTCTGCACTTCATCCCATTCTCTAACAAACGTACGTCACTTATGCCCTTTCTTATCTCTGTGACTGTCTTCACCTCTGCGTCCCATCCCGTTCTTTAACGTGTATCACTTCTGTCCCTCTCTAACTCTGTGACTGTCTTCATCACTGCATCCCCTCCCTTCTGTAACGTATATTACTTCTGCTCTGCCGTCACGGACTGTCCATCTGGATGGGTGTTTGCATGTGGTACATGGCGATCTGCTGGGTAAGGAGAGAAAATACAGACGGAATTCTCACTGTCCACCGCCCACTCAACAGACAACGAAACGCAACACAAACTGACAGCACAAATTCCACATCTGATGTAAATAAACCTTTTCAATCAAATCACACTCTCTCAATAAGCAGGAGAATGACCTGAGAGAGGGTCACCATCTGGAAATTCAGGAAACTAATTACCCTGAGGTGTCACAGCAGCTTAGAACTCAAAGAAGGGCAACATGGAATTGCTTCTAGGGGAACTTGACAGCAATGCCGGGGAAATCACATCACGCACATAGGGGAGCGGTTCTGTTGCACTCCTCAAAGTAGAACACGTTCACAGAACATAAAACCTTTCCCAGAAAATAAAGGTGCAACATGAAAAAAATACAGTTTATACCTCAAAGGTCTTTAACTCTCGCAACTCTCCCTCTCGAGAGGAGCCACAAAGGATGAACAAATCTACAGGGAAACTTCCAGAATCCTAGGGCAGGATTTCTTCACAGTCATGACAAGCTTCTTGTGCTCATGTCCAGCTTCAGCTAAACAAAACGAACTTTCACAATAGCAAAAACAGGGAGTTTTCTGCTCGAAGATCAATCAGCAGGGTCACAGTCATAGCCTAAGAATTTAAAAAACAGATTGTTTTCTTTCAGTTCACATAAGAATGTTTTTCAACACTGTCATAAAAAGGGAATTTGCAGGTCCTTTTCAAAGTTAATGATCAAAAGTCCAATTTATTCCCCCCAACCACTCAGTACAGACACACACCATGGTGCTCCCTGTTCACCACGCATTCATAATACCATGGCGTGAAGGTAAGCCCAGGGCTTATTTCACCAGCCAGTCTAGGTTACGTGTGCCCTACAGGGGAGAGGAAGTGGACGGAGCTCCTCCTGCGGAAGACAGAGGAAGCAAGGTGCCACACCTGGAACTTGACATTGACCAACAAGAATGAGGATTGGGAAGAACAGTCTCAGTCTAAGTCTCTTTCCATAACTGTAGTATATATATTTTTTTCGAAGTTAAGGGGAATGAAGGGTCAGAATCGGTTGATAAAAGATGATAAAAGAACTTTTTTTTCTTGTGAAAGTTAATTTTTATAGTTTGCAAAAGAAAAGAATAATATACAGAGTAACGCAGATTTTTTTGTTTAAGATACTACTGGACACTTTCCATACACCTAAATCTCACCTTTAGACCCACCTGTTAGGTAAAAGGTGATAGCAGGGGAGTACGGGTACTCGGCCTTTGAGAGCTCACATTCAACTGTTCCAGACCTGACGTCGCCAGTTGGGGCCTATGTCCCAGTGAAACCCTTCTGGCTAGTCACAGGGGGTCACTGATCAGCCTGACGGAAGAAGAAATCTCTAAACAAAAAACTTTAAAAAGCAGCTACGATAACTGAAAAAGCACAGTTGAATTGCACTTTAATGTGCTATCTTCTCTGTACATACTTATCCTCACACATATGTGCACACACGCTCGCATGTTCTATCTCTCTCTTTCTCTCTGTGTGTCTCTGTCTCTGTCTCTGTCTCTCTCTCTCTCTCTCTCTCTCTGTCCTCTCTCTCACTCTTCTCTCTCTCTCTCTCTCTCTCTCTCCCACACACACACACACACACACACACCCCACAACCACACACACACACCAAAACACAAACACACTCGCATGCTCTTCTCTCTCTCTCTCTCTCTCTCTCTCTTTTTCCCACACACACACACAACACAAAAACACCCCAAAACACACACCCCAACACACACACACACACACACAAGAGTGTTGGGTTTTTAAATTATTGGAGGGATTTAAACGAAATGAATTTTCATGGAGGAGTACAGTGGGGGGTTTTGGAAAAAAAAGAGAGATTTAAATTTGGGGAAAAGTAGGCCCACAACGTTAGCCTATGTAAAATATTGTTTAAATCCCTAACCTTTCTTGTTGTTATTGGACATACTAAAGCAGTTGTAAGATCCTTGACAACCCCCCCCGATGGGTCCCAAAACCTCCCCCTTTTGAAAAAACGTAAACACACATGCTGCCCCCCCCCCCCCTTTCTCTTTCACGGCCAAACGAACCCCAAAAAATTCTAGCCCAAGGCCCCCTTGGTTTCTTGGTGAACCCCCAAAGCTAGTGAAAAAAGTATAAGGGCCCCGGATTGGGGGGGTTTGTCAAGTAGGTGTTTCTCTCAAGGAGAATTTTTTCCCAAAGGCCTATGTGAAAATTCACTTGCAACTCCACCCGATCGGTCCCAAAACATCCCTCTGACAAACGTACAAACCACATGTCATCCCCCCCCCCCCCCCCCCCCTTTCTCGCCCCCTTCTGTCTATAAATGGCAGATAGTTTCATCTGGCCACCCCCCCACCCCACCCCCCCCCCGCCTTCCTCCTTCCCAAACCTCTTCCCTCTCCGCCGCGGCGGGCATGCGTTTGTCTTCGCGTCCAAAAAAATATGAATTTTTTACTAAAGTAAGTGTTAAGAACGAAAATCAAATTTCAAAAAATTACTGTGTCATTGATGTGGGCCCACAATGTAGTGCGCCCATTGACGTTTTTGTGGTGTAATTAGGAAGAAAAAAAAAAAAATCCCCCGACAGCCGTGGGGCCGGGCCAGGGCCCTGGGGGTGCCGGCCCGGTGGCATCAGGAGCTGTAGGGCCTTTTGATGTGTCGGTGTGGGTTAACCACCCATCTGCCAGCCAGGGGGCCCAACAACTCGTATGGCCCAAAGACACCGGTAATTTTTTGTGGGGGCAACCCAAGCAGTAACGGACACACTTGATCCAATACAAAAACAGTTACATGTTTTAAACAATGTACCCCCATTGGAGATTTGCACTCATCACAGTTTTAAAGGGGAAATACATACCTAAAGGAGTGAAATGCAAGGAAAAATTCCCGGCACAACACAAAAATATGACGCTCTAAAGATTTACTACCATCTCTCCAATCCCTCTGACCTCTGCCAGTTAATAGAGATGAATCAGGGGAAAGTAAGATTCAAAAAAATCATGATATATCAACGGGTCCCTTTCTTATACGGAAAAGCAGTTACAGGGGTTGATGAGGGTTCGACAGGCTGCGTACTATTTTACACACACGGGTGTGACTGCATGCTCTGCCCCACTCTCCTCACACACATGTGCGTGCAGACATGGAAGCAGGCGCGGCGCGAAAGGCGTTGGGGTGTGTGCAGTGGATGAGACCAGCACGGTGGGGACCGGAAAAAGACACGCGTGTTATTTCCCGCAATTAACGGGCAGAAAGCATGAAGAGGGGGGAGATACAGACCCCCCTTTAAACCCCTCCTCTCCCAAACCCCTCAGCATCCACCCCCCACTCCCCCCCCCCTTCACCAGCTAAGGCCTGCTCTTCTCCCCCCGGGCGAACCTCCTCCCCCACTCCCCCTTCATTGAGCCCTTTCCTTCCCCGGGCCCCAGTCGGCGTTGTGCACGGCTTCACATCCCCCATTCTACGAAATTCACCCCCCTCCCACCATCCCCACTGTAACCCCTGCCCCACCTGACTCAGTCAGCCCCTCCCTCTCCCAAACAAGACACCACTTTCACGCATTTATGAAAGGTTAGCAGAGACCCCCCCAGACACGGGGAGCTTTTCCGTGACAAAGAGGTGACCAAAGCTTCAAAGCCAGTGAACAGCCAGAGGTGTGCTCTCCCTAGGGACTGTTGTCCAAGGCAGAGTTTTAAAAACAACACAATCCCTACAAGCTGAAGTTTCAGCCCTTCGTCAGCTGCTAGAAGCAAGCACACTTTTAAGTTGACATAGATGCCATCCCCACTTAGTTACGCACTTACAAGCCCAAAACACAAAAAAAACCCTCTTCCCCGCTCCTCAAATCACAAACTTCCCCCCCAAGTACATCCCAAACCCCCCCCCCAACCATCCCCCCCAAATCACTCTCCCATATTGCCCCCCCGCGAATCCCGCTGCCAAAGAGAGAAATGCTGACGGGGACACAGCGCAGGCAAAGCAGACTCTACAGATGTCGGTCCCTATCAGCAACCCCCCCCCCAACCCTCCCCACCATGTCAGTTCACAAAGGACACCACCCCTAACCCTCCCCACCATCCCAGTTCACAAAGGAAAACCATCCTTCTGCTGGGGGATGATTATGAAAGGGGTGGATCCCTCCCGCTCCTCAACTCCCCAAAAGAAAGCCAAAAAGTTGTGGAGTGACCGACAGTGCCCCAGCTGACTGGGGTCGTGGCCGACTCCCTAAAACCCCGTGAGATGGTGCATTCATGTTGGGATCCACGACGTGCACAAGTCCGGGCCTCACAGACAGTGCCATCCAGTGACAAGGGGGAAAGACCTTCTTTCCATCCCCAGGGGCTTTCCCAAAAGCGTCACTGCTACTTCTGTATCAGCCTCCCAGGGGCGACCCCCTTCAACCCAATCCATCACAGAAACGGAACCTGCGCGGGTTGTGCCCGGCATGGGTGTGCACTACAGGGACCACACTGCTGTCTCACCCCCAGCAGTGGTGCACCCAAAATGGCATTTCCCCAAAGCCATTCTGCCAACGAGGAAAGGGAAGCACCCCTTTGCTGAAAATTGTTTGCTGGGGAAACAGGCAGACAGCATCAGAAAAAAGGGGGGCATGAAACAGCCCGCCCCACGGGACGTCTCTCACTTCCCCTTTGTTACATCCCCGCCCGTTCCTCCCCCTGCCCCATTCCCTACTCCACGATGTTCCCAAAAAACAATCACACATCACAGCCTCTAAACCCCCGAAAAACCCCCCTACTCTTCCCCTTCCCCGGCCGCCCCCACACTACTCAGAAGTCTTTCCTCCCCCCCCTACCCCCACTGTAACCCCACCCCCCACTCCGAGCCCAGACAGTAACCCACTACCACGCAAAAAAAATAATTCGTATGGAGTAGAGAGACCTACCCCTCGCCCCACAACCCCCACCCCGATGCCACGCCTGGTATCCTCCTTTTTATTCCCTTCTTTTCCTCGTAGCTTCCCAATGTTTTTTTGCAGTGGCCACACTTCATGCCACTGCCACCAAACTATGGCCAGTTTTAGCTTGAATCGTGTGTGGGGGTGGGGTTTTGTGTGTGTGTGTGTGTGTGTGTGGGGGGTTGTGTGGTGGTGTGTGTGTGTGCGTGCAGCGTTTGGCGTGGGTGCTTATGATATATACACTCATTGGAAAGTGCGAGTTTGAACTATATGCATTTCCCAGTGGGACTGTGAAATTTCCCAATCTGCCGACCATTAAAAAAGCTGAAAAGAAAAGGGGTTGAGAATTTCATTTTACATTTTCTGAAAAAAGCAAGACTTTTATACAATTTTATTGTACCTGAATGGTGTGGAGAAATCAAAAAACCCCTGGGGTGTGGAAAAAGCTTCGGTACATTGCCACCAAAAATACCTTTTAATTTAAACTTTTTTTTTTTTTTCAAACTTTTTTCATACATTTTATTTTTTAAAGTTTTGTATCCACTTATTTTTTTTTTTTCTTTTTTTCTCACACAACCTTTTAATTTTTTTTTTTCCCCCTTCCACATTAATTAATTAAAATTATCCTTCATTTTTTTATTCAAACAAATTCAATAATCTTCAAATCCCATAAAAAAAAACACTAGGGACACTTTTTAAAAACGTAACAAAACATTTTACATGGGCCCCACTATATGAAATAATCAAGAAAAAACCCTTTCTATTTTGGCTTCACTGAATCAAGACTTTCAGATATTGTCCCTGATCCCACCGTCTTAATCTTGGTACAATGTTGTCGCAGAGATCCCACCCAACTACGGCTATTACTTTAGTTCGAAACATTAAATGCCCAAAAGTTTGTTGATCTAAAGTTTTGGAATTGAAGCAGTTTGGTTGAATCAAGTTGAAGAGAAAAAAACCACAAATAGGTTTTTTATATCAAACCCGCGGAAAATGCGGTTGGATGGACAAATTTTTCGGCCATGATGGGTGCGCATCGCTTTTATGCCCCCAAATTAAACTTTTAGGTGATTTCAACATTTATCTATTGAAGTGCCAAAAATCATGGTCAGATAGGAACCTCATACAATTATCCCCAAATTTAGACAGCCAACCCGGAACACTCACTAGAAAACATTAATTTACCACACTATCTTTCTGAAACCCCAAACGCATTGAGAAAAAGTGGCCTTTGAATGGGTCGCGCCCCAATTTTTCCGTATGCATTTACGTGGAAAAGAAGTGGGGTCAAAAATTTCCCAAAAATGGCCACAAACAATCACTTACAGATCTTTTGGGGCCTTCCCCGAAGATACCTTTCTCATACCTCTGAATTTCCCCCCTTTTAAAAGTTTATAATTACACTATCCCGAAAAGGCTTGGTACTGGCTACACCGTTTAATTTTGTTTATGCAGCACGTGCCATTCAAAAACGCGTGAGTTAAACATAGTGCACATCCGAGTGGATGATGATGACAAAAAGCTGCTTTTCTTACCGGGACGATTGGCTGGGAAAAGAAGGGAAGTCAGATGGATTTAAAAGCAAGTAAAATCAATTTCCCCAAAAGACAGCAAAAAGAATTTTTCTCGTGAACTTGTAACCAACAAAAAAAAATTCGAAAATCCAATGGCAAACAATAAATGACTTAGAATAAAACTTTACAGTCAAAGCAAGTCCCGCATAACCCAAATGAACTCAACAACACTTTACAACAGTTGCAGAAAACATGTCAAAGAAAAGAATATGATCAAAGAATTAAAAAATTAAAAAATTTTTGCAAGTATGAACATTGTCCAGCAACCCATTCCCCCTATGCAGTTGTGAATTTGCCAAGCTTTTATGCCAATTAAAACAGCAAGAAGCCGCGACTTGACGGGATTGATGGAAAAAAACGAAAAATATCAGCAAAAACATTTACAATTTATGCATTTAAATGCACTTTTCCGCTCATTCAAAGTTCAAAAATAATACCCCTTTTCAAATTGGAGACAAATCTGAACCATGAGCCTTGGAAAAACATAAAAAACATCTTTGCCACCCCTTTGGCTCCCCAACCTACTAAATAAAAACCCAAACAGGGGTTTTAGGAAAAAATTTTGTATACACGCTTACAAAACCAGTAGATCAATGGCTACCAGTGTTAATGAGAATAAATTTGGGGCACGTTTGTTGATTTTTCAAAGGGTTTTTTATTTTAATTTACCACAAACGTTATCAGGAAACTTTTATTTAGGTATACAGGAAATACCTTCCAACTGATAGCTCATTTCCCAAGATCGTCAACAAATCGTTTTGTGCCCAAAAACAATTTATCAGAGAAGTACCATCCCAAAATGGCGTACCCCGGGGCTATGTTAGGGCTGTTTTTTTGTTCTCGTTTATATAAATGATCTCCCCTTTATTTGAGGGTTTATGTGAATCTTTTGTGATGATCCCTGTCCATACAAGTAGCTCCCGCTTGGAAGCTGTTTTTTACTTCATTACAGAAGAAAGCGATACTTAAGTAATGGGCAAAGTAAATCACTTCCAGAACCCCAACAAAAAAAACAAAAACTGATAACAACAAGGCAGAAAGACAAAAAAAACCCACACCCCCCCATCTGTTTTTATCAAAAATGGAAATTGAAGTGGTGGTAGCCCCTCGGTTTTAGGGATATGTTTATAATAATCTTTCTTGTTCTTATCACCCCTTTGCAGTTTTGTAAATCAATATCCCGACAAACAATCGCTGTGCAAGATTAAGCATTCTTAAACTTCTGCCCGGAATTTTCCTACACGACATGTACTTCTTCAAACATTATTGTTCAAAACTATTTGATTTGCTAGTGCTAATGCCATGAAAAACCCCTTAAAGGGCTCAAAAGACACTAAAGCGTCCTATTAAAACCACAGTTTAATGAAGGGGGTTATACAAAGCGGGGGGCCCTTCGTTACAGGAAATGTTTGCTGTCAACAAATGTCTGCTAAGCAAAAATTCTCGGGTTTAGCACCACAAACTCTTCAGTCCAAATTTGCATAAACCCCAGGGATTAACCAAAACAGGTTCCCCCACCCGAAAAATCTATTTAAATCAAGCTTATTTACTCAGGTACGTGGTTGGAATTCCTTCCCCTCATTTCCGATTTAAATTACAGAAACCTTCAGGGAAAAACTAATTCCCCATTTCACGCAGACCCTAGCTATTTGGGACAAAAAAAATATTTTCCAGGGCACACCCTCTGTTTTGCGCATATTAAACCGTTACGCCCCCTTTCCTTTCCCCCTGGTTTTTTAAAAACCGTAATGATAAAAAAGAGATAGGTTACTATCGGTTTTTTTTAAGATTGAAATTATTCAGATAAGACTGGTGGTGTGGTTTATTGGGCATTGATGCTTAAACTTTTATTTCTTCGAGCACTGGAACTGCAAGGTGATAAATTGTGTCCGGATTACTGTTGATCTATTGAAGTATTTTCTCTTTATTCAAATTTATAGCAAAAGTTTCCATGGATATTTTGGATAGAAAAAAGGAAATTTTAATTTTTTTTCTCTCTCTCTCTCTCTCTCTCTCTCTCTCTCTCTCTCTCTCTCTCTCTCTCTCTCTTCTTCGTTTAAATTTCGCTGCGTTTCGTAATTGTCCTTTTAAATTTAAAAATTATGTTTTTGGGGAGGTATGAATGGTCAAAAAAAAAACAAAAAAAATGGGAAGGTGGGGGGAAAAAAAAAATGCTTCTCTCCCTCTCCTCTCTCTTCTCTTCTTCTTTTCTTCTCTCCAAAACCCCCAAAAACCCCCCCAAAAACCCCAAAACCAAAAGGGGGGAAAAAAAAAAAACCCCAAAAAAAAAAAAAAAAAACAAAAAAAAAAAAAAATAAAAAAAAAAAAAAATTTAAAAAAAAATGAAAAAGAAATATGAAAAATTTTAGATTTTATTAGGGAAATTTTTTGTTTATGATAATATTTTGTTTGTTTTTTATAAAATATTAAATTTTAAAGAAAGAAAAGTTTATATTATGATATTGAATTGTTTTTTTTTGGTTTGTTGTAGTAATTTTTTAAAAAGGAATGTAAATTTTTTTTTTTTTTTTTTTTTTTTTTTTTTTTTTTTTTTTTTTAGGGGTGTTTTTTTTTGTGTGTGGATTTTTTTTTTTTGTAATAATTTTTTTTTTGTTTGTTGTTTTTGTTTTTTTTTTTTAAAGTTTTGAGTTAGTTAAGGGAATTTTTAATGTTAGAAGTTGTGTGTTTGTTTTGTTTTGTATTTAGTGTAGTATATTAGTCCCTTAAGGGGCAAGGGCCGGGGTGAAAAAAAAAGATGTGTTTTCTTACTTTACCCCTTTGGGAAAAAAAATTTCACATCTTTACACCTTGCTCACTATCCCCCAGTCTGGTTTATTCCAACAATCGTTCCAATTTAAATTTACATCCGTACTGCTGGTCGCCTCTCTCTCCCCCTATTCCCTAGCGAATTTGTTCACATTCACTAGACAGGAGGACTCATCAAATTCCTTCCTTCTCCTTGCTACAACCCCCTTTATCCCCCCCCCCTCTCCCCACTCGAAATTTTTTTTAAAACCCAAAGGTGGCAATTAGAATGCGTTCTTTCCCCTGCATTCTACAATTAGCATTCGTTCTTCCCACGTTTGAAAAAAGTTATATCCTGTGAGTGGGGGAAAACCCCCCCCCCCCCTTTTCCTGTCTCAACCGGAACAAACCAGACTGGACAGTTTAGCAGATGAAACAGGGACACTGAGTCCTTCCCATTCACTGATTCCTCAGACCAGCTGTAGATCAAGAAAGACAACAGGGGTAAAACCAGAGAGCAGTGCATGGTGATCTCACTCTTCTCAAAATCTCCAGGTCTAAGCGTCACTGATTTTCCCAGAAATGTAAGTTGAAACTATGTCTCTATATTTTGAATTTATGCCATGTGGTTTGACAGTGCAACTTTGTGCTAATACTTGGTGATATTCATCAAAATGATGAATGAATATTCTGTTGTAATAGTTTGTTTGCCACCATGTGGTAAAAGCTATTACCATGTGGTTAAGTTTCTTTGTTAACAATCTGACCACCATTCTTTGTGTACACTCTGACTTTGCCAGTATGTAATTCTATCTGTTAAGATGATAACTGAATGATGAAAACTACTAAGTACAAAAAGAAAAGATGCTCCCAGGATTCACCGAAAGGGGGAGAGAATGATGAATCCATCGGTGCTCAACCAATCACGACTGCAAATCCCAAACAGACTATGAACATGGACCAAATGGAATATCCATGTGACTGTGGAAAGCGTTTCGCTACCACCCGTGGCATGAAGATCCACAGAACAAAGATGGGATGTGTGAAGACTCATCCGAATGAGTAGCAGCGCACTGCATCAGCAGAAAAGACGTCGGAAGACCAAGGCCCGGATTTAAACCACAGTGCCAAGGACATCCACGCTGTTGGTTCGGATGAGGAATTTGCACAGGCCCTCAATGCCAGGCGCCTGAAACTCAACCTGCCACGAGCAAACGAAATTGAAGATTGGAGAAACTGGATGCAAAAATCGTCCAAAGACTCGATGCACTGACAGGGAAAAGCACCTGAAACACAAACTAGCCACATATGGGGACATTGTGTATGCCACATGTAGAGATGCCTATGGAGCAAAACTACCAAAAGAGAAAACACCTCCAAAGAAATCCAGACGCCAAGAAGAGATGGACAAGATCAGGGTTTAAAAGAAAAACCTCAAGAAGCAAATGAAGGCCGCACTGCAAGCTGAAAAACAAGGCTTGGAAAAACTCTGGAAACACCTGAAAGCAAAACACAGCACCCTCAGCAAAGCGAAATCTGCGAGGAAGAGGAAGAGCAAAAAGAAGAAGACCCAAGAGCGCTTCTTCAGAGACCCCTTCCAGTTTGCCAGAACACTGTTTGAGCAGCCAATATCTGGGACCCTAAGTGTGGACAAAGGAGTTCTTGAGCAGCATCTGAGGAAAACATATTCTGACTCACAGAGCAAAGCACCACTCGACATTCAAGGTCTGGTGTGCCAATCAACCCTGAGGAACAGTTCAATGACAAGCCTCCAACGTTGGCGGAAATCAAGAAGGTGGTCGACAAAGCCAGAGCCAAATCATCACCAGGGCCAAACGGAATACCTTACCAGCTGTACAAGAAATGTCCCAAGGTGCTGGAGTGGCTCCACAGGCTGCTGCGATCAGCTTGGAGAAACCAGAAGATCAGCAGCCAGTGGGTGACGGCAGATGGTTTTGTACATCCCCAAAGAGCAAAACTCAAGTGATATCAGCCAGTTCAGGCCAATATCACTACTGAACATCGAAGGGAAAATCTTCTCTGTCATGGCAGCAAGGCTGACCAAGTACCTCATGGAAAACAAGTACTTGGATGTGTCAGTCCAGAAAGGTGGCATCCCAGGCGTGGCTGGCTGTGTAGAACACGCCGCAATGATCTGGGACGCAATCCAAAGAGCAAAAACAGAAAAGAGAGACCTGGACGTAGTGTGGCTTGATCTGGCAAACGCATATGGATCTGTGCCCCATGAGATGATACAGTTGGCTCTTGAAATGTACCATGTGCCAAAGAACATCTGCGACATGCTCAAGAAGTACTTCAATGGCTTCTCAATGCGGTTCTTTACCAAGGAGTACACGACAGACAGGTGGGCATTGCAATGGGCTGTGCAATTTCCCCAATACTGTTCGTGTTGGCAATGGAAGTCATCTTGAAAGCAGCAACAAGCAACGCAAGACAAACAGACCTTGGCGATGGATACAAGTTGCCCCCTCTCAAGGCCTTCATGGATGACACTACAGTGATTTCATCCAGTGAAGACGAGACACGTCATGTGCTGGAGAGGCTGGACGACATAGTTGCCTCATCCAGAATGAAGTTCAAACCAAAGAAATCACGGAGTCTCTCACTGAGGAAAGGAAAAGTTGCCGAATTTGTGGTCTTCAGAGTTGCCAACCAGGCCATTCCAACAGTCACAGAAGAGCCTGTCAAGAGCCGTGGAAGGTGGTATGATGATACGCTGAAAGACACACAAAGAGCAAAAGAAACCAAACAGATGTTGGAAGAAGGCTTGGAGACCATTGACCAGTGTGGGCTCTATGGCAAATACAAGGTCTGGTGTCTGCAGTTCATGCTGATACCAAAGCTTTCATGGCCTCTGATGATATACGACATCTGCACCAGCATAGTGGAGGCAATGGAAGCCAAAATCAACAAGTTCACAAGAAAATGGCTTGGTGTCCCACCCTGTCTGACTGACATAGCGCTGTACTGTCGCCAAGCAAAGCTGAAACTACCACTGAAATCCATCCTGGAGGAATACAAAGCAGGGAAGATCAGACTTCAAAGCATGCTGGAGGACTCGGGAGACAAGGTGGTAGAAGCAATCAAGCCCCAGCTGAAGACAGGCAGAAAATGGAGAGTTCAAGGGGCGATGGATTCTGCAAAAGAATGTCTCAAGATCAGAGAAATAACAGGACAACACAGACCAACAAACAAGGACTGGGGGTGACCAAAACTGAATGGTGGTCAAAGGCCAAAGGAAAAGCCAAAAGAGACATGATGATTCAAGAGATGAGAAAAGAAGAAGACCAAAGAAGACTCCAAAAAGCAGTCCAGCAGAGCCCGCAAGGGCAATGGACAACGTGGGAGAATGCTCTCCAAAGAAGTCTCACTTGGAATGACATTTGGCACATGGCCCCTCTCAGGATCAGCTGGGAGTGCACTGCAGACCTCCCAGAATGGAAGAGTCACCCAGAGATCATCAGCAAGAGTGGCATGAGACCAGACATAGTAGTCCACTCTCAGTCAACCAAGCAGCTGATCATGATCGAGCTCACGGTGCCATATGAGAACTGAATGGAGGCAGCTCAAATCTACAAGACTGAAAAGTATGCTGATCTGGCAAACAGCTGAGGAGAGAAGGCTATCAGGTCAAAGTCCTTGTTATAGGGTGCATACAGATGTAAATTTAACATCGTCCGTGTGTATAGCCACAAAACCGGAAGTCGTGGTCCGTGAAAGAACAAAAAGCATTGACGAACGGAAACCGGGCAATTTGAAGCCTGGCATAGACCCGACGACATCGAAGAGGCTGCACACAGTGCCTTAAACGGCTTGCTCCCTGCTGTGTATGTTGTAGTGAAGATGAATAAACACCTATCACCTTCTAGTCGCTGAATTGTTCCATTGAGTGAATGAGCCACACGTTCCAACGAACCAACACCACTCGACCACTTGACTACACACGTGGCGTCAACCGACAGGATCGGAACAAGAGTGACCCTACAACACACACAGCAGGATGGAAGATCAACAGCCGAACCCCAGTTATCTTCCTGTGGTGGCATCTCCCACCTCCACAGGGAATGAACCCCAGTTATCTTCCTGTGGTGGCATCTCCCACCTCCACAGGGAATGAACCCCAGTTATCTTCCTGTGGTGGCATCTCCCACCTCCACAGGGAATGAACCCCAGTTATCTTCCTGTGGTGGCATCTCCCACCTCCACAGGGAATGAACCTCAGTTATCATCCTGTGGTGGCATCTCCCACTCCACAGGGAATGAACCTCAGCTATCTTCCTGAGGTGGCATCTCCCACCTCCACAGGGAATGAACCTCAGTTATCTTCCTGTGGTGGCATCTTCCCACCTCCACAGGGAATGAACCCCAATTATCTTCCTGTGGTAGCATCTCCCACCTCCACAGGGAATGAACCCCAGCTATCTTCCTGTGGTGGCATCTCCCACCTCCACAGGGAATGGACCTCAGCTTTCTTCCTGTGATGGCATCTCCCACCTCCACAGGGAATGGACCTTGGCTTTCTTCCTGTGATGGCATCTCCACCTCCACGGGAATGAACCTCGGCTTTCATTGCTGGTCATGACATTTGCACTCTCGCGGACAATGCTATGCCTCTCAGGCTCTCTACCCTTCATGTCCTTTTCCTTTTAATACAGTTATTAATCGTTATTAATGTTGGAAAAAGCAAACTGAAGAAATATTTTTTAAACTTAGGTAAAGCGTTTTATCCCCTTTCTTTGTTTTTGTCTATGAAGAGAACACCTACAAGAATGATTTGACTTTGTGTTCATGATAACTTCGCAGAAGTGGCAGGATTGCAGCCAAAGAACCATCTGCGAACAAGTCACACCAGTACCCGGCAGCAGAGTGGTTTGTACCATGACAGTTTTGATGAGAATGTGTCTGACTATATAAAGGGGCACAAAATTTGGAGAAAGAACCAAAAGATTTCAGTTCACCTTCTTCAGTATGCACTTACCTGAGCTAGTTACGCTGAAAGCCTACGGCAAGATAAGTAACTCTGTAATTTGAACATGATTACCCAAATTAAAAATTAATTTAAAAGAGAGAAAAGGAGATATTGAAATGAAAATAATTTTTAAAATTCATAACTCAAGAACTACGGCATGTATCGACTCGTGGGTTTTTTTTGCAAACAGAAGTGGATGGCTACAGGAAGGAGGAAGTCACGTTCTCGCAAGACTTCCTTTCTCTATCAGAAAACATGGCAGCGCCCATTGTTGCCACATGTTTTTTCCGGGCGCTGGCAGGCGCTCAGCCTGTCTGTGATGTCCGGTTGGGCACTAGCGGGCGCGTGCTTGTCAATAGAGTTAAGGGAAGCAAGTAATGGCTAGTTTTATCTAGAAAGGCCTACATGGACTTGTTGAAGGTATTAGTTTTGCCATGATTTCATACAAAGAGATATCAATTACCTGTTCACCCATAACAAATCCCGTCAATGTTCTCTTACTTTTTAACATACACGAGTTCAAAAAATAAAACACACACACAAACAGAAACGCACCAAAATCCCCACAGACATAAATTATATTGCGATAAGCACATCCCAGTGTCTCGAATCTGAGCCACTTGATTGTCAGGGAGGGGGGGAATCATATTTTTGAAGGAAAAATAAAACAAAACAAAACATGCCTAATCTGACGTCTCCGTGGTTCCACCCCCCTCGTTCGGACAGTGCCCCGCCTGCATCCAGACCTAAAGCCAGGAGGCCCTCAGCGCCCGTCTGTCACAGCCCACAGAGTCGGCCTGCTATCGGCGTGCACTGTTCTGGAAACTGGACAGCTATACTGATGCGGTACGTAAGAACACACTGTCACCGCTATCATCCATCGTTAGTATCGGGATAATCATCTTCTTTTATCTTCTCTTCTGACTTCCTTTTTCTTTTTCATTTTTATGGCCTTTTTCCATGTCTCATCTTCCCCGACACTTCAGTGGCATCGCTGCCAGACGCCCATTCAGGCTCCCGCCCACTATCACACCCTCATTTTTCCCGTCGCAGTGCCGGTGTCGTATATAATACTGTCGCTCATAAAATCGTGTCGCAGCGACAGTATTTCCCGGGAAATACTGCATTTTATGGACAGCTACAATATTCTATGGGACATTTTTCGTGAAAAGTTGTCGAGCGACATTTTTTCCCAGCAATTATTGTCGCTGCAACAATATTTCACGTGAAATGCTATCGCTGCGATACAATTCCACGGCGACAGTATTATATACGACACCGGCACCGCCAGCTACAGGGAGCTGTCGGTATCAAGTCGCCCAGAGACAACTCGCCAGAGTAAACACAGCAATGCTGCAGGGTGACTTTGGTGGTGTATAGTCCTGCCTGCTCTGACCCAACATACACGCGACCACAATCATTGCTCAGTCGCAAAAGCCCTTCCGCAGGACGCTACCTATCCACCCAACGACAGTGCTCATGGACGCACCTAGTACCTCAAAACAAACTCACGGAGAGGATGATC
>CM031601.1:35523916-35567453 GCA_018398815.1 Conus ventricosus
TGCACAGCAACTCTGACAAAATTCAGGCACCCCAAAAGGAAGATGCTTTTGGCTGTTTTTACTCCCAATAAAACGAAGGACATGGAACATAAGCATCTAGACAAATTCGAAACGGGAGCCCTACAGCATATCATATGGTGGCGATTTCAACTGCCCAAACATAGACTGGGATAGTGGCGCTGTACCACCAGGTACACCAAACAGAGACATTCAAGAGTCGCTGTTAGCATCACAGCTTATCCTTCTTGACACAGATTCACCATGACAGTACACGTGAAAGAAACATCTGGACCTCATGTTTACTAGAAAACCCCAGCCTCTGTAAGAGCTCTGTGTCTGTGCCTGGCATCTCTGACCACGACATCATAGTGTCCGACTTTGACGTCCAACCTCAGAGAACCAAGGAGAAACCACACAGATGTCTCATCTACAGTAAGGCAAATTGGGACAGCCTGAACTCAGAACTAGGCATGCTTGAGACGGAGATCAGCGACATGGAGAAGGAGTTAGAGGTTGAACCCATGTGGACACACTTCGAGATATCCTTGATGTCTGTGGTAGAACGCACATACCATCCAGCCTCTGACAACTAGTCATAACCTCCCATGGGTCAATTATAAGATACGCAAGTTGCTCCATCGGAAGAAAAGACTCTACAAGCAAGCGAAGCGTACAAACAACTGGACAAATTTTCACTTTATTCAGAAGGAATGTAGAAGGAAACTCCGACAGGCAGAATGGAAATTTGTTAACACGCAATAGAAGGACATGCCGTCTTCTATTGCGAGAACAATACCAAGCCCTTCTGGAAGTATGTGAAATCTAGACGACAAGACAGCACAGGTGTCGCTCCACTAAAGAAAGGTACTACCCTGTTCAGCGACAGTGCCTCCAAGGCAACCATCCTGCTGCAACAATTTGTGTCTGTCTTCACACCCCCAGTTAGGGCCTCTGCCAGACTTCCAGCAAACAGCTTACCCCACACTTGAAAATTTGACCATCAAGACAGAAGGTATTACAAAACTGCTGCGGAACCTTAACCCAGCTAAAGCCCCTGGACCAGATGGAATTCCAAACCGCATCCTTAGAACATGTGCAGACAAAATCGCTCCCTCGCTGGCAGCCATATTCAAGGTCTCACTTATGACAGGACAACTTCATCTGACTGGCTGTCTGCGAATGTCTCACCAGTCCCAAAGAAAGGAGATCGCCATAAGGCTGAGAACTACAGACCCGTTTCACTGACATCAGTTCCATGCAAGATCTTGGAACATATTATCTGCCGTCATCTCCACTGCCATCTGGAAAAGCATCGAATCCTCACCGATAGACACATGGATTCAGAGCTGGTCATTCCTGTGAAACTCAGTTGTTGACCACCATGCAGGACATTCTCTCCTCCCATGATTCAGGCAGCCAGACTGACATTATTATTCTAGATTTCAGCAAGGCATTCGACACCCTGCCCCATGACCATCTTCTGCTGAAATTGGACCCATCTTGGACATGGCTACAGACCTTTCTTACCAAACGGAGGATGGGGGTGGTGCTGGAAGGTGACACATCTGAGGAAGCAGCAGTCTTGTCTGGGGGTCCCCCAGGGCACGTGCTCGGCCCTTTGCTGTTCTTGTGCCATATCAACGACCTTCCGGCATCAGTAAAGTCAATAGTACGCCTCTTTGCTGATGACTGCCTTCTGTACAGACCAATTCACTCCATTCAGGACCATCTCATACTCCAGCAAGACCTCAAAACTTGGAAAAGTGGGCAAACCAGTGGGGAATGCGCTTTAATACGAAGAAAATGCATGTCCTCTCCACTCTCGAACCGGTCAAGCCACTTCTACAGCCTGAACAACACGATCTTGAGCAAGTCCATCAAACCTTACCTGGGCATACAGATTTCTTCTGACCTGAAATGGACTGCCCATGTCGTGGGGCTGTGCAAGAGGGCTGGATCAACCTTGGGCTTCTTGCGACGAAATCTTCATAACTGCCCACAGGAATGTCGCCGCCTTGCCTACATTGCACTCGTCAGGTCCACCTTGAGTACGGCGCTGTGGCATGGGATTCCATTCACAAAGCAAGACATCGACCGAATTGAAAAGGTCCAACAATTAGCTGCCCGCTTTATTTGCTAATAACTACAGAGACAGGGACCCAGGCTGTGTCACTAAGATGCTAGAATACCTCCAACTGAATTCCATAGTATCATCTTAATCATCCTCATTCTCATCGATCAGCATTAAAAAAAATGTCTCAAATTCTGTGGCCCTTCATGCCCTGCTCTCATGGTGACCTCAATTTCGATGTCCTCTCAACGTCTGTGGCCTTGGTTTGGTTCCGTCGGGGTCACCGGTATCGGCGAGAGTCCATGGGGGCTGTCGTTGGATGGAAGTGGTGGCGCCCTCCGGAGGAGAGCTCACTCACGCGGGTCTCGCGACTAAGCAATTATTGTCGTCAGTAGGGGGCTTAGTAGGTGGTGTCTGCGTATGTTAGATCAGAACAGGCGCCACTGAACACCACTGAAGTGACTCGGTAGCAGTGCATGTCTCCTCTGGTGGGTTGCCTCTTGATGACTTGACATTGACTGCTTCCTGTGGATTGCCGGTGCCGGGGCTGCGGCGGGGGCCGACGGGCTGTGGCTGTGGATGGGGTGTCGGAATGAACGGCATGGGCGCACTGCTCTGAGGTGGCGCAGAGGTTGGTACAGCAACAACAACAAAAAGTTGCATGTTAACCACTTTTATACAACTCGAAGAAGATCAGGGACCGCTCTAAATGTTCCCTGTTTAAAAACAAAGAAAAAAAATCTTCGAAATTCAGCTCTTCAAATGCAATCGGAATTGGTACAGAATACAGACCTTCGTCCTAAAACCCAATATTTTCCAGTAATTGTGATGACAGTCTGGTGAACCATTTAAAAAAATGTGTTACGAAAAATATTCGCCCTTCTGAGTGACAGCACTTTCACCATATGCTATGCTTTTGTCTGATAGTCCGATTTGCCTGTCCAAAATGTATCCCTACCCTATCAATTACAGTTATTTATGCTGGCTTCCACGCTGTGCTGGTTATGGGATGGCGGCGCTAACAAACGTACATCACTGCTTCCCCTTTCTGTCTCTGTGACTGTCTTCCCTCTGCATCCCATCCGTTCTCAAACAAACGTAGTCTCTTCTGCCCTTTCCTATCTTTATAACTGTTTTCATCTCTGCACTTCATCCCATTCTCTAACAAACGTACGTCACTTATGCCCTTTCTTATCTCTGTGACTGTCTTCACCTCTGCGTCCCATCCGTTCTTTAACGTGTATCACTTCTGTCCCTCTCTAACTCTGTGACTGTCTTCATCACTGCATCCATCCCCTTCTGTAACGTTATTACTTCTGCTCTGCCGTCACGGGACTGTCCATCTGGATGGGTGTTTGCATGTGGTACATGGCGATCTGCTGGGTAAGGAGAGAAATACAGACGGAATTCTCACTGTCCACCGCCCACTCAACAGACAACGAAACGCAACACAAACTGACAGCACAAATTCCAATTGATGTAAATAACCTTTTCAATCAAATCACACTCTCTCAATAAGCAGGAGAATGACCTGAGAGAGGGTCCCATCTGGAAATTCAGGAAACTAATTACCCCTGAGGTGTCACAGCAGCTTAGAACTCAAAGAAGGGCAACATGGAATTGCTTCTAGGGGAACTTGACAGCAATGCCGGGAAATCACATCACGCACATAGGGGAGCGGTCTGTTGCACTCCTCAAAGTAGAACACGTTCACAGAACATAAAACCTTTCCAGAAATAAAGGTGCAACATGAAAAAAATTACAGTTTATACCTCAAAGGTCTTTAACTCTCGCAACTCTCCCTCTCGAGAGGAGCCACAAAGGATGAACAAATCTACAGGGAAACTTCCAGAATCCTAGGGCAGGATTTCTTCACAGTCATGGACAAGCTTCTTGTGCTCATGTCAGCTTCCAGCTAAACAAAACGAACTTTCACAATAGCAAAAACAGGGAGTTTCTTGCTCGAAGATCATCAGCAGGAGGTCACAGTCTAGCCTAAGAATTTAAAAACAGATGTTTTCTTTCAGTTCACATAAGAATGTTTTTCAACACTGTCATAAAAAGGGAATTTGCAGGTCTTTTCAAAGTTAATGATCAAAGTCCAATTTATTCCCCCCAACCACTCAGTACAGACACACACCATGGTGCTCCCTGTTCACCACGCATTCATAATACCATGGCGTGAGGTAAGCCCAGGGCTTATTTCACCAGCCAGTCTAGGTTACGTGGCCCTACAGGGGAGGAGAGGAAGTGGACGGAGCTCCTCTGCGGAAGACAGAGGAAGCAAGGTGCCACACCTGGAACTTGACATTGACCAACAAGAATGCAGGATTGGGAAGAAACAGTCTCAGTCTAAGTCTCTTTCCATAACTGTAGTATATATATTTTTTCGAAGTTAAGGGGGAATGAAGGGTCAGAATCGGTTGATAAAAGATGATAAAAGAACTTTTTTTCTTGTGAAAGTTTAATTTTTTATAGTTTGCAAAAGAAAAGAATAATATACAGAGTAACGCAGATTTTTTTGTTTAAGATACTACTGGACACTTTCCATACACCTAAATCTCACCTTTAGACCCACTGTTAGGTAAAAAGGTGATAGCAGGGGGTACGGGTACTCGGCCTTTGAGAGCTCACATTCAACTGTTCCAGACCTGACGTCGCAGTTGGGGCCTATGTCCCAGTGAACCCTTTGGCTAGTCACAGGGGGTCACTGATCAGCCTGACGTGAAGAAGAAATCTCTAAACAAAAAACTTTAAAAAGCAGCTACGATAACTGAAAAGCACAGTTGAATTGCACTTTAATTGTGCTATTCTTCTCTGTACATACTTATCCTCACACATATGTGCACACACGCTCGCATGTTCTATCTCTCTCTTTCTCTCTGTGTGTCTCTGTCTCTGTCTCTGTCTCTCTCTCTCTCTCTCTCTCTCTGTCTCTCTCTCTCACCTCTCTCTCTCTCTCTCTCTCTCTCTCTCTTCTCACACACACACACACACACACACACACACACACACACACACACACACACAAACACACACACACACTCGCATGCTCTCTCTCTCTCTCTCTCTCTCTCTCTCTCTCTCTCTCACACACACACACACACACACACACACACACCACACACACACACACACACACACACACACACACACAAGAGATGTTGTGTGTGTTGTAATTATTGGAGAGGATTTGAAACGTAAATGATTTTCATGTTGAGGAGTACAGGTGGAGGTTTGGAAAAAGAGAGATTTGAATTGTGGAAGTATGGCCACACGTTAGACCATATGTGAATAATGCTTAAATCCCTAACCTTTTCTTGTTGTTGATTGGACATACTGAAGCACGTTGTGAAGAGTCACTTGACAACTCCACCGATCGGTCCCAAAACACCTACCCTCTTGAACAAACTGTACAAACCACACATGCTGCCCCCCTCCCCCTTTCTCTTTCACGGCCAACGAAAGCCAAATAAATTCTACCGTCCAAGGCTCCATTGGTTGTCTGGTGAACCCAGAGCTAGTGCCAAAAGTATAAGGGGACCAGGATTGGAGTGGGTTGTCAAGTAGGTGTTTCTCTCAAGGGAGAATCTCTTTCCAGAAGGCCTATGTGACAATTCACTTGACAACTCCACCCGATCGGTCCCAAACACATCCTCTTGTACAAACTGTACAAACACACATGTCATCCCTCCCCCCCCCCCCCCCCCCCTTTCTCGCTCCTTCTGTCTCATAAATGGCAGTTAGATTTCAAATCTAGGCCATCCCCCACCCCACCCCACCCCCGCCTTCCTCCTCTCTCTCAAATCCTCTCTCTCTCTCCAGCCGCGCGCGCGGCATGACGTGTTGTCTTCGTCAGTCCAGAAAAATACTGAATTCTTTACTCAAGTAAGTGTTAAGAACGTAAAATCAAATTTCGAAAAAATTACTGTGTACATGTGATGTAGGCCACAATGTAGTGCTGACCCATCTGATCGTTTTTGTGGTGTAATTAGAGAAGAAGAAAAAAAATCCAACCGACAGCCGTAGGCGGCCATGGCGTGGTGCGTGCCGGCCGGTGGCATGCAGGAGCTGTAGGCCTAGTTAGATGTGTCGGCTGTAGGTTACACCACCCATCATGCCAGCCATGGGGCCAACTACTCGATCCATGGCCAAAGACACCGGTATATTGTGTGCGGGGGCAACCTCAGCAGATAAGGACACACTTGATCCAATACAGAAAACAGTTACATGTGTTAAACAATGTATGCCCCATTGGAGATTTGCACTACATCACTGATATATGGGGAAAATACATACCTAAAGGGATGAAATGCACATGGAAAAATTACCGTGCACAACACAAAGATATGACTGCTCTGAAGACTTTACTACCATCTCTCCAATTCCCTCTGACCTCTGCCAGTCTACGATAGAGATGAGATCAGAGGAAGTCAAGATTCTTAAAATACATGTATACTATACAACGGGTACCATTCTTATACAAGGCAAAGCATGTCTACAGTGGGTTGATGAGGAGTTCGACAGGCTGCGTACTATTGTACACACACTGGGTGTGACTGCATGCTCTGGACCCACTCTCCATCACACACATGTGCGTGCCAGACATGGAAGCAGCGACGGCTGGCGCGAAAGGCGTTGGGGTGTGTGCAGTGGATGATGACCAGCACTGGTGCGACCGTGAAAGAAGACACGCGCTGTGTACTTATCCCGCCAATTACACGGGCAGAAAGCAGTGAAGAGGAAGGAGATACAGACCACCCTTTGACCGCTCCATCCTGCAACACTCAGCATCCACCTCCACTCCCCACCCCCTTCACCAGCTAAGGCCTGCTCTTCTACCCAGTGACAGAACCTCCCCTCCACTGCCCCTTCATTGAGCCCATCTTCCTTCACCGGCCCAGTCGGCGTTAGTGCACAGGCTTCACAGTCCCCCACTTCTACTGTTAATCACCCCCCTCCTCCACCATCCTCCACTGTAACCCTGCCCCACCTGACTCAGTCATGCCCCTCCCCTCTCCCAAACAAGACACCACTTTCACAGCATTTACTGAAAGCGTTAGCAGAGACACCACCACAGACACTGGAAGCGTTTCCAGTGACAAAGACGGTGACCAAGCTTCAAAGCCAGTGAACATGCCAGATGTGTGCTGCTGCCATGATGACTGTGTGTCCAAGGCAGAGTTTTTACAAACAACACAATCCCTACAAGCTGAAGTTTCAGCCTTCGTGCAGCACTGCTAGAAGCAAGACACACATTTAAGATTGACATAGATGCCATCACCACTTAGTTACTGCACTTACAAGCCCAAAACACACAAAAAACCTCTTCCCCGCTCCTCAATCACAAACTTCCCTCCAAGACTACATCCTCCAAACCACCTCCCCCAAACCATCCACCCCCAAATCATCATCTCCCATATTGCCCACCCCGCCGAATGCCGCTGCCACAAGGAGCAATGCTGACGGTGGACACAGCGCAGGCAAAGCAGACTTACAGCAGTGTCTGAGTCCCTCAGTCAGCAGACCTCACCCCCCAACCCTCTCCACCATGTCAGTGTCATAAGGACACCACCCCTAACCCTCTCCACCATGCCAGTGTCACTAAGGACACCACTACCATTCTGCTGGGGGATGATGTAGTGAAGGGGTGGATCCCTCCCGCTCCTCAACTCCAACAGCAAGCCTCAAAAAGTGTGTGGCAGTGACCTGACAGTGACCCAGCTGACTGAGTGGCTCAGTGGCCAGACTCCCTCAACTACCGTGGACTGGCTGCAGTTCATGTTGGGATCCACGACTGTGCACAAGTCCAGGCCTCAGCAGACAGTGCCATCAGCAGTGACAAGTGGAAAGACCTTCTTTCCCAGTGCCAGAGGGTCTTTCCCAAAGCGTCACTGCTAGCTTCTGCTATCATGCCTGCAGAGGACGACACCCCTTCAATCCAGTCATCCATCACAGCAACAGGAACCTGCAGCAGGTGTGTGACGGCATGGGTGTGCACTACAGGGACCACACTGCTGGTCTTCACCACCAGCAGTGGTGCACCCAGAATGGCATTGTACCAAAATGCCATTCTGCCAACGAGGAAAGGGACAGCCACGCCTTGCTGAAAATCTGTTTGCTAGGAAACAGGCAGACAGCATCAGCACAAAGAGGGGCAGTGACAACAGGCCTCGCCCACTGGACGTCTCTCCACTTCCCCCTTGTTACATCACCGCTCCGTTCCTCCTCCTGTCCATTCACCTACTCCACGCATGTTACCAACAAACAATCACACATCACAGTCCTCTCAACCCGACAACCCTCTACTCTTCCCATTCTCGGCCGACCCACACTATCAGAAGTCTTTCCTCCCCTCCCTACCACACTGTAAACCCACCCACCCACTCGACGACCAGACAGTAAGCCCACTACCACGCGAGGAACTAATTCGTATGGTAGTAGAGAGACCTACACCTCGCCTCCACAACCACCACCCACGATGCCCCGCCTGTGTATCCTCCTATGTTATTCCCTTCTTTTCCTCGTAGCTTCCCACCTGCTTTTTGGCAGTGGCCACACTTCATGCCACTGCCACCAAACTATGGCCAGTTTTAGACTTGAATCAGTGTGTGTGTGTGTGTGTGTGTGTGTGTGTGTGTGTGTGTGTGTGTGTGTGTGTGTGTGTGTGTGTGTGTGTGTGTGCGTGCATGCGTGTGTGCGTGTGTGCTATATGTATATATACACTCATGTGGAAAGTGCAGAGTTTGAACTATATGCATTTGCCAGTGTGGACTGTGTAATTCCGAATCTGCCGACCATCTGATAAGCTGAGAAGAAAAAGTGGTTGAGAACTTCATTATTAGCATTTCTGAAGAAAGCAAGACTTTTATATCATAGTTTTATTGTACACTGAATGGTGTTGTGAGCACGCTCAGAAACCTGTGGTGTGGATAAAGCTTCGGTGACACTTGCCACAAGCGTGTTAAGTAACTTTGTGAATTTAACTTTTGTGTTTTTTCATATTCATTATCCTTTTTCATTGAGCATTGTTGGATTTGTGTGTGTAAGTGTGTTGTATCACACTTATTTGTAGTTTTTTTTTACTTGCTTGTTTCTCACATTCATTATCCTTTTGAATTGAAGTAGTTGTTGTGTGTGTTTACCATACGGACACATTGAGTTTGTATTCAAGTGTATCCTTGCTATATTTGTTTTAGTTGCACAAATGGTGCAATCATCTTCAAAGTGGCCATAGGAAGACGGACTACGTATTGGACATCTTAATATAAACTGTATACAAAAACAGTTACATGAGGGTACCCACTATACTGTATAATCAAGACAAACCCTTTCTATATTTGGCTTCACTGAATCAAGACTTTCAGATATTTGTCCTGATGCCACCGTCTTAATCTCTGGCTACAATGTTGTACGCAGAGATCCCACCGAATCTACAGGCATATTACTTTACGTTCATGAACATTAAATGCCCAACGTTTGTATGATCTTGAAAGTTTTGGAATTGAAGCAGTTTGGTTAGTAATCAAGTTGAAGAGAACAAAACCCATCAAAATAGGATTTGTATATCGAACCCAGCGGAAAATGCTGGTTGGATGGACAAGTTTACGGCCATGATGGATGCAGCATCGCTTGATGCCACAGAATTAATACTTTTAGGTGATTTCAACATTGATCTATTGAAGTGCCAAACATCATGGTCAGATAGGACTACCTCATACAACTTATCCCAAATTATAGACATGCCAACCAGAGTAACACTCACTAGCAAAACATTAATTGACCACATCTATCTTTCTGAACCACGAAACGTCATTGAGAATTGTGTGCCTTTGAATGGATGCAGCGACCAATTTCCAGTATGCATTACGTGGAAAAGAAGTGGAATCAATAATTCCTAAAACTGGCCACAAACACATCACTTACAGATCTTTTGGACACTTCCACGAAGATACCTTTCTCACTGACCTACATGAATTCCCCCTTTATAAATGTTTATAATTACACTGATCCAGAGAAAGCGCTTGAGTACTGGCTACACACGTTTAATTCTGTTTATGACAAGCACGTGCCATTCAAAACGCGTCGAGTTAAATAGTGCACATCCGAAGTGGATGACTGATGACATACAAGCTGCTTGTTTCTTACGCGACGATTGGCTTGAAGTAGAAGGGAAGTCAGATGGATTTAAAAGGCAACGTAATAAAGTCAATTCACTCAAACAGACAGCAAAGATGAATTTTTCTCGTGAAACTTGTAACCAACAAACAAAATTCGAAGTCCATATGGCAAGCAATAAATGAACTTACGAATAAAACTTCACAGTCAAAGACAAGTCCAGCATAACACCAAATGAACTCAACCAACACTTTACAACAGTTGCAGAGAATTGTCAAAGAAAAGAATACTGACTCAAATGAATTACAAAAATTAAAAAAATTTTTGCAATGCTATGAATCATTCGTCCAGCAACACCAGTTCCGCCTATGACAGTTAGTGATATTTGCCAAGCTTTATGCCAATTAAATCAGACAAGAAGCCGCGGACTTGACGGGATTGATGGAAAAATATGAAACTATCAGCACCTACATTTACAATTTATGCATTGATAAATGTCACTTTCCCGCTCAGTTCAAAGTTGCAAAGTAATACCCATTTTCAAATCTGGAGACAAATCTGAACCATCGAGCCCTTGGAAAAAAACATAAATAAAACATCTTTGCCACCATTTTGACTCCTCCAACCTACTAAATAAAAACCAATCAGGTTTCAGGAAAAATCATTCTTGTCATACAGCGCTTACAAACCTAGTAGATCAATGGCTAGCCAGTGTTAATGAGAATAAATATTGTGGCGCATGTTTGTTGATTTTGCAAAGGCTTTTGATGTAATTGACCACAAACTGTTATGCAGGAAGCTTTTATTATATGGTATAACAGGAAATACCTTCCAACTGATAGCATCATTCCTAAAGATCGTCAACAAATCGTTTGTGCCAACAACAATTTATCAGAGAAGCTACCTATCCAACATGGCGTACCCAGGGTTCTATGTTAGGTCTGTGCTGTTCTCAGTTTATATAAATGATCTCCTCTTTATATTGAGGATTCATGTGAATCTTTTGTGATGATACCACTGTCCATACAAGTAGCTCAGCTTGGAAGTGTTTTCACTTCATTACAGAAGAATGCTGATATCTTAAGTAATTGGTGCAATGTAAATCACATGTCACAGAATCTAACAAAACAAAACTAATGCTGATAACAACAAGGCAGAGAAGACAAAAACATAACCACACAGCCCCCATCTGTTTTTATCAATAATCAGGAAATGAAGTGGTGGTAGCCATCGAGTTCTAGGCGTATATGTTGATAATAATCTTTCTTGGTCTTATCACCTTCGCAGTTTATGTAAATCAATATCCAGACAAACATATCAGCTGTGCAAGATTAAGCATTTCTTAAACCTTCATGCCAGGAAGTTGTTCCTACACGCACATGTACTCTCTTCAATCAATTATTGTTCAAACACTATTTGATTCTGCTAGTGCTAATGCCATGAAACTCTTAAGTGTCTACAAAAGAGCACTTAAAGCAGTCCTATTAAAACCATCTAGTCTTAATGAAGGGGATTATACTAAAGCGGGGGCTCTTCCGTTACAGGAAATGTTTGCTGTCAACAAATGTCTGCTAATGCAAAAAATTGCATCGGGTTTAGCACCACAACTCTTCAGTCCAAATTTAGCATAAACCCTAGGGATTCAACCAAATTCCAGGTTCCCACACCTAGAATAGATCTATTTAATCAAGCTTATCTTACTCAGGTAGCGTGGTTTGGAATTCACTTCCACTACATTTCGATGTACTCAAATTACAGAATCCTTCAGGGAAAAACTAATTACACATTTCACAGCAGACCATAGCTATTAGGGCACAAAATACATATACCAGGGCACACCCTCTGTTTTGCTGCATATTAAACGTTACGCCGTTTCCTTTCCACTGATGTTTTCAAAACCAGATAATGATAAATGAGAGATATGGTTACTATCGGTTTTATTAATGATTGAAATTATATCTGATGAATGATGTTGTGGTCGCTGGTTTTATTGGTGCATTGATGTCTTAATACTTTGATTTCTTCGAGCACTGTAACTGCAAGGTGATAAATGTGTGTCCGGATTACTGTTGATCATATTGATGTATTGCTCTTTATTCAAATTTATAGCAATGTTTAGCATGTGATATTTTGGATAGAAAAATGGAATTATAATCTCTCTCTCTCTCTCTCTCTCTCTCTCTCTCTCTCCTCTCTCTCTCTCTCTCTCTCTCTCTCTCTCTTCTCTTCGTTAATTACGGCTGCGTTTCGATATATTGTCACTTTAATTAATAATTATAGTTTTGGGTAGTGTATGAATGGTCAAAAGAAAACAAAAAAGATGGAAGGTGAAGGTAAATAATAATGAATCATCTCTCTCTCTCTCTCTCTCTCTCTCTCTCTCTCTCTCTCTCTCTCTCTCTCTCTCTCTCTCTCTCTCTCACAACACACACACACACCACACACACACACACACACACACACACACACACACACGCGCGCGCGCGCGCGCACACACGCACACACACACACACACACACACACACCACACACACACACCACACACACACTACACACACACACAACACACACACACACACACACACACACACACACCCACACACACACATACACACACACACGCGCGCGCGCACATGCACACGCACACGCACACATCATGAAAAATGTGTTATGATTATTGATGCTAGGAATTTATTGCTGCTTACTGATAACTGATTGTTCGTTCTCGTTTTGCCTTATAACCACATCATCTAAATGTAAAAGAAAGTACAACTGTTGATATTATTGATGGATTGTAATTGTCTAATTATCATCCTTAGCAGTTTGTTGTATGCTAATTTTTTACAAAAGGAATGTAACTCTTCTCTTCTCTCTCTCTCTCTCTCTCTCTCTCTCTCTCTCTCTCTCTCTCTCTCTTCTCTCTCCCTTCAATAGGAGGATCGCTTATTCCATATCTGTGTGTGCCGATTCTTTTCTTCTTTGTAATCATTTCTTTATTCTTGTTTGTTGTTTAAATCGTTTCCTTTTTTCCTTATAAAAGTCATGTACGCCTTACTGTTAATGGATGAACTTTTTAATGTTATGAAGATATGTGTGTTTGTTAAAAGTTTTGTAAGTCTTAGTCGACTAGTCATACTTAGTCCCTTAACGGGGCAAGGGCCGGATGAAAAAAGCATGTGTTTGCTTATCTGTTACCCTTGGAAATAAAGATTATCATTCATCATCATCACCTTGCTCACTCATCCACAGTCTGGTTTATGTCACAACAATCGTTGCCAATTAAGTTTACATCACTGTACTGCTGGTCGCCTCTCTCTCCCTCTATTCCGTGCTGAATTCACGTTCACATTCTACTAGAGCAGAGAGGAATCATCAAACTTCCTTCCTTCTCCTTGTCATCACTACCCTTTCATCCCCCTCCCCTCCTCCCCACTCGAAATTTTTGTTAACCAACGCGTGGTCAATTAGAATGCGTTCTTCCGATGCATTCTACAATTAGCATTCGTTCTTCCGGACTGTTCGAAAATGTTATCATCCTGTGAGTGGTGGGAACACCCCCCCCCCCTCCTTTTCCCTGTCTCAACCGGAACAAACCAGACTGGACAGTTTAGCAGATGAAACAGGGACACTGAGTCCTTCCCATTCACTGATTCCTCAGACCAGCTGTAGATCAAGAAGACAACAGGGGTAAAACCAGAGAGCAGTGCATGGTGATCTCACTCTTCTCAAAATCTCCAGGTCTAAGCGTCACTGATTTTCCCAGAAATGTAAGTTGAAACTATGTCTCTTATTTTGAATTTATGCCATGTGGTTTGACAGTGCAACTTTGTGCTAATACTTGGTGATATTCATCAAAATGATGAATGAATATTCTGTTGTAATAGTTTGTTTGCCACATGTGGTAAAAGCTATTACCATGTGGTTAAGTTTCTTTGTTAACAATCTGACCACCATTCTTTGTGTACACTCTGACTTTGCCAGTATGTAATTCTATCTGTTAAGATGATAACTGAATGATGAAAACTACTAAGTACAAAAAGAAAAGATGCTCCCAGGATTCACCGAAAGGGGGAGAGAATGATGAATCCATCGGTGCTCAACCAATCACGACTGCAAATCCCAAACAGACTATGAACATGGACCAAATGGAATATCCATGTGACTGTGGAAAGCGTTTCGCTACCACCCGTGGCATGAAGATCCACAGAACAAAGATGGGATGTGTGAAGACTCATCCGAATGAGTAGCAGCGCACTGCATCAGCAGAAAAGACGTCGGAAGACCAAGGCCCGGATTTAAACCACAGTGCCAAGGACATCCACGCTGTTGGTTCGGATGAGGAATTTGCACAGGCCCTCAATGCCAGGCGCCTGAAACTCAACCTGCCACGAGCAAACGAAATTGAAGATTGGGAGAAACTGGATGCAAAAATCGTCCAAAGACTCGATGCACTGACAGGGAAAAGCACCCTGAAACACAAACTAGCCACATATGGGGACATTGTGTATGCCACATGTAGAGATGCCTATGGAGCAAAACTACCAAAAGAGAAAACACCTCCAAAGAAATCCAGACGCCAAGAAGAGATGGACAAGATCAGGGTTTAAAGAAAAACCTCAAGAAGCAAATGAAGGCCGCACTGCAAGCTGAAAAACAAGGCTTGGAAAAACTCTGGAAACACCTGAAAGCAAAACACAGCACCCTCAGCAAAGCGAAATCTGCGAGGAAGAGGAAGAGCAAAAAGAAGAAGACCCAAGAGCGCTTCTTCAGAGACCCTTCCAGTTTGCCAGAACACTGTTTGAGCAGCCAATATCTGGGACCCTAAGTGTGGACAAAGGAGTTCTTGAGCAGCATCTGAGGAAAACATATTCTGACTCACAGAGCAAAGCACCACTCGACATTCAAGGTCTGGTGTGCCAATCAACCCTGAGGAACAGTTCAATGACAAGCCTCCAACGTTGGCGGAATCAAGAAGGTGGTCGACAAAGCCAGAGCCAAATCATCACCAGGGCCAAACGGAATACCTTACCAGCTGTACAAGAAATGTCCCAAGGTGCTGGAGTGGCTCCACAGGCTGCTGCGATCAGCTTGGAGAAACAGAAGATCAGCAGCCAGTGGGTGACGGCAGATGGTGTGTACATCCCCAAAGAGCAAAACTCAAGTGATATCAGCCAGTTCAGGCCAATATCACTACTGAACATCGAAGGGAAAATCTTCTCTGTCATGGCAGCAAGGCTGACCAAGTACCTCATGGAAAACAAGTACTTGGATGTGTCAGTCCAGAAAGGTGGCATCCCAGGCGTGGCTGGCTGTGTAGAACACGCCGCAATGATCTGGGACGCAATCCAAAGAGCAAAAACAGAAAAGAGAGACCTGGACGTAGTGTGGCTTGATCTGGCAAACGCATATGGATCTGTGCCCCATGAGATGATACAGTTGGCTCTTGAAATGTACCATGTGCCAAAGAACATCTGCGACATGCTCAAGAAGTACTTCAATGGCTTCTCAATGCGGTTCTTTACCAAGGAGTACACGACAGACAGGTGGGCATTGCAATGGGCTGTGCAATTTCCCCAATTACTGTTCGTGTTGGCAATGGAAGTCATCTTGAAAGCAGCAACAAGCAACGCAAGACAAACAGACCTTGGCGATGGATACAAGTTGCCCCCTCTCAAGGCCTTCATGGATGACACTACAGTGATTTCATCCAGTGAAGACGAGACACGTCATGTGCTGGAGAGGCTGGACGACATAGTTGCCTCATCCAGAATGAAGTTCAAACCAAAGAAATCACGGAGTCTCTCACTGAGGAAAGGAAAAGTTGCCGAATTTGTGGTCTTCAGAGTTGCCAACCAGGCCATTCCAACAGTCACAGAAGAGCTGTCAAGAGCCGTGGAAGGTGGTATGATGATACGCTGAAAGACACACAAAGAGCAAAAGAAACCAAACAGATGTTGGAAGAGGCTTGGAGACCATTGACCAGTGTGGGCTCTATGGCAAATACAAGGTCTGGTGTCTGCAGTTCATGCTGATACCAAAGCTTTCATGGCCTCTGATGATATACGACATCTGCACCAGCATAGTGGAGGCAATGGAAGCCAAAATCAACAAGTTCACAAGAAAATGGCTTGGTGTCCCACCCTGTCTGACTGACATAGCGCTGTACTGTCGCCAAGCAAAGCTGAAACTACCACTGAAATCCATCCTGGAGGAATACAAAGCAGGGAAGATCAGACTTCAAAGCATGCTGGAGGACTCGGGAGACAAGGTGGTAGAAGCAATCAAGCCCAGCTGAAGACAGGCAGAAAATGGAGAGTTCAAGGGGCGATGGATTCTGCAAAAGAATGTCTCAAGATCAGAGAAATAACAGGACACACACAGACCAACAAACAAGGACTGGGGGTGACCAAAACTGAATGGTGGTCAAAGGCCAAAGGAAAAGCCAAAAGAGACATGATGATTCAAGAGATGAGAAAGAAGAAGACCAAAGAAGACTCCAAAAAGCAGTCCAGCAGAGCCCGCAAGGGCAATGGACAACGTGGGAGAATGCTCTCCAAAGAAGTCTCACTTGGAATGACATTTGGCACATGGCCCCTCTCAGGATCAGCTGGGAGTGCACTGCAGACCTCCCAGAATGGAAGAGTCACCCAGAGATCATCAGCAAGAGTGGCATGAGACCAGACATAGTAGTCCACTCTCAGTCAACCAAGCAGCTGATCATGATCGAGCTCACGGTGCCATATGAGAACTGAATGGAGGCAGCTCAAATCTACAAGACTGAAAAGTATGCTGATCTGGCAAACAGCCTGAGGAGAGAAGGCTATCAGGTCAAAGTCCTTGTTATAGGGTGCATACAGATGTAAATTTAACATCGTCCGTGTGTATAGCCACAAAACCGGAAGTCGTGGTCCGTGAAAGAACAAAAAGCATTGACGAACGGAAACCGGGCAATTTGAAGCCTGGCATAGACCCGACGACATCGAAGAGGCTGCACACAGTGCCTTAAACGGCTTGCTCCCTGCTGTGTATGTTGTAGTGAAGATGAATAAACACCTATCACCTTCTAGTCGCTGAATTGTTCCATTGAGTGAATGAGCCACACGTTCCAACGAACCAACACCACTCGACCACTTGACTACACACGTGGCGTCAACCGACAGGATCGGAACAAGAGTGACCCTACAACACACACAGCAGGATGGAAGATCAACAGCCGAACCCCAGTTATCTTCCTGTGGTGGCATCTCCCACCTCCACAGGGAATGAACCCCAGTTTATCTTCCTGTGGTGGCATCTCCCACCTCCACAGGGAATGAACCCAGTTATCTTCCTGTGGTGGCATCTCCCACCTCCACAGGGAATGAACCCCAGTTATCTTCCTGTGGTGGCATCTCCCACCTCCACAGGAATGAACCTCAGTTATCATCCTGTGGTGGCATCTCCCACCTCCACAGGGAATGAACCTCAGCTATCTTCCTGAGGTGGCATCTCCCACCTCCACAGGGAATGAACCTCAGTTATCTTCCTGTGGTGGCATCTCCCACCTCCACAGGGAATGAACCCCAATTATCTTCCTGTGGTAGCATCTCCCACCTCCACAGGGAATGAACCCCAGCTATCTTCCTGTGGTGGCATCTCCCACCTCCACAGGGAATGGACCTCAGCTTTCTTCCTGTGATGGCATCTCCCACCTCCACAGGGAATGGACCTTGGCTTTCTTCCTGTGATGGCATCTCCCACCTCCACAGGGAATGAACCTCGGCTTTCATTGCTGGTCATGACATTTGCACTCTCGCGGACAATGCTATGCCTCTCAGGCTCTCTACCCTTCATGTCCTTTTCCTTTTAATACAGTTATTAATCGTTATTAATGTTGGAAAAAGCAAACTGAAGAAATATTTTTTAAACTTAGGTAAAGCGTTTTATCCCCTTTCTTTGTTTTTGTCTATGAAGAGAACACCTACAAGAATGATTTGACTTTGTGTTCATGATAACTTCGCAGAAGTGGCAGGATTGCAGCCAAAGAACCATCTGCGAACAAGTCACACCAGTACCCGGCAGCAGAGTGGTTTGTACCATGACAGTTTTGATGAGAATGTGTCTGACTATATAAAGGGGCACAAAATTTGGAGAAAGAACCAAAAGATTTCAGTTCACCTTCTTCAGTATGCACTTACCTGAGCTAGTTACGCTGAAAGCCTACGGCAAGATAAGTAACTCTGTAATTTGAACATGATTACCCAAATTAAAAATTAATTTAAAAGAGAGAAAAGGAGATATTGAAATGAAAATAATTTTTAAAATTCATAACTCAAGAACTACGGCATGTATCGACTCGTGGGTTTTTTTTGCAAACAGAAGTGGATGGCTACAGGAAGGAGGAAGTCACGTTCTCGCAAGACTTCCTTTCTCTATCAGAAAACATGGCAGCGCCCATTGTTGCCACATGTTTTTCCGGGCGCTGGCAGGCGCTCAGCCTGTCTGTGATGTCCGGTTGGGCACTAGCGGGCGCGTGCTTGTCAATAGAGTTAAGGGAAGCAAGTAATGGCTAGTTTTATCTAGAAAGGCCTACATGGACTTGTTGAAGGTATTAGTTTTGCCATGATTTCATACAAAGAGATATCAATTACCTGTTCACCCATAACAAATCCCGTCAATGTTCTCTTACTTTTTAACATACACGAGTTCAAAAAATAAAACACACACACAAACAGAAACGCACCAAAATCCCCACAGACATAAATTATATTGCGATAAGCACATCCCAGTGTCTCGAATCTGAGCCACTTGATTGTCAGGGGGGGGGAATCATATTTTTAAAGGGAAAAATAAAACAAAACAAAACAAGCCTAATCTGACGTCTCCGTGGTTCCACCCCCCTCGTTCGGACAGTGCCCGCCTGCATCCAGACCTAAAGCCAGGGGGCCCTCAGCGCCCGTCTGTCACAGCCCACAGAGTCGGCCTGCTATCGGCGTGCACTGTTCTGGAAACTGGACAGCTATACTGATGCGGTACGTAAGAACACACTGTCACCGCTATCATCCATCGTTAGTATCGGGATAATCATCTTTTTTATCTTCTCTTCTGACTTCCTTTTTCTTTTTCATTTTTATGGCCTTTTTCCATGTCTCATCTTCCCCGACACTTCAGTGGCATCGCTGCCAGACCGCCCATTCAGGCTCCCGCCCACTATCACACCCTCATTTTTCCCGTCGCAGTGCCGGTGTCGTATATATACTGTCGCTCATAAAATCGTGTCGCAGCGACAGTATTTCCCGGGAAATACTGCATTTTATGGACAGCTACAATATTCTATGGGACATTTTTCGTGAAAAGTTGTCGAGCGACATTTTTCCCAGCAATTATTGTCGCTGCAAAAATATTTCACGTGAAATGCTATCGCTGCGATACAATTCCACGGCGACAGTATTATATACGACACCGCACCGCCAGCTACAGGAGCTGTCGGTTTTCAAGTCGCCCAGAGACAACTCGCCAGAGTAAACACAGCAATGCTGCAGGGTGACTTGGTGGTGTATAGTCCTGCCTGCTCTGACCCAACATACACGCGACCACAATCATTGCTCAGTCGCAAAAGCCCTTCCGCAGACGCTACCTATCCACCCAACGACAGTGCTCATGGACGCACCTAGTACCCTCAAAACAAACTCCACGGAGAGGATGATCGAAACTGACAGTGTGAAGGGCCACAGAATTTTAAACTTGTTTATGCCGATCAGTGAGGATGAGGATGATGAAGATTATGCTATGGAGTTCCCTTCCGGTAAGAGACTACATGACAGGACTGTACTCTACGTTTCTTTTCAAAAAAACAATCTACGGCGTCAACACAAGTAATGTCGGTCAGGAAATTTGAGCACCAGTCTCTGAGAGGTATCCATTAAGCGGATGAGACTCGAGACTCGACTGGTGATTCAAGTCTTCCCATTGTGCCATAGCAAACTCAGCTCTGGGTAGCAGCCGATCGGGACAGAAAAAAACTATCGCCGTTTCTTTTCGTCAAACTTCTCTTCCTTCGTCGTAAATCGGCTTTTCGATGTGGGAACCAGAATTGGCTTTGACTTGTAGTCTCGGCATTGTGGTATGTACGTCCTTTGATTCCACAGTGCAGGCAGTCCTGATAAGTGGCTATGATACCAGCAGCATGACCTGACTTCCTGCTCTTCTTTATTTCTTTCATCTCATTTCTCTCAGACTGACAGAAGGTCAATCTCCACATAGTGGTAGTCTGGAGAAACCTTGCGCTGGAGGTTGAAAAGAACCATCATCAGTATTGCGGGTTTTGTCAGCCCTGGCTGCTTCCTAACCAGCATGACAGGGACTGTGGTAAACTCACAATGGGACGTAAAGTCCAGTTTTAAGGACTTAGCACTTTAGTCTCAGAATGCATGTCCTGTCCATCTCCCGTCCATTACTGCAGGTGTTGGTATGTCTCGGGTCAGTCTGAAGCCAGGAGTGGTCACGTAGGATCCAGACAGCCTCACTGTCACCATCCTCATCGCCATTGATTGGCATCATCAAGTAGAAGGAAAACATAGGAAAGAATGAGGATGCTTGAACTTGACAAGGTATTTGTAATTAAGAGAATGTTCTCTTTGTTCTGTTCTTTGTCTGCCTCGGCTTCTCTGTGTCTGCCTATCAGTATCTGTCAGTCTGTCGCATCCATGTAAATGCATGTAGCAAACTTTAACACTCTTGTTTAGAAAAGCAACAACAACAACAACAACACACCAGATGTTTTCAACATCCAGAATTTTAAAGTCCATGGAAACAAAAGCAACTAGAAACCTTTACGAATGTTTAACACTCGTAAGCAACTAATCCATGCACATTTGACAACCCTCAAACCCGGACAAACCTAAGCACCTCAAACCAACATACTCATAAATCAACTAGAACAGGGAAACAAAAACATGCCCACAAACTGACAGAGGGAAACAACAACAAAAAACTGACACAAACAGAAACGATCCCGGATTTAGACAGTCACTCAGCTGGGAATAGCACTTACTTGGAGCTTTCGACAGACTCCGTCCGTTTTCTTCAGCGGTGGTGTTGCTACTGGGTGAGACGTTTGAGCAGATCCTTGAGCTTGGTGGTATACCTGTTGGTGGGTCTTTCTTGAGAGGCTGGTAGGTTTTTCTGTCATCCAACAGTTGACTGGCCTTGTCATAGTACATGGACTTGGGGATGATGACCGTGGACCGACTCTTGTGGGCCGGGAGTATCAAAATCGTGTCGTCTTTCCTTAGTCGGGCCAACGCACGCCTCTCCTCAACAGGAATGTTGGGTTTCGGCGGTTGTGCTGTTTCAGGATTTTGACACATTCCGACCTCAGATGGGACGCCTCTTCTGTATGCGGGCCTATCTGTCTGCAGGCGGTATCGATACTCGTGATGGTAGTCCACGATGGGGAGTTTGTCTGGGGTAACAACAAAACTGAGTCCCTTTTCCAGCACTCGCTGTTCAGAGTCAGAAAGTTCACGTTCGATAGATTCACAACCCATCTCTTCTTCACCCTGCTTGTTGAATATTGTTGTGATTTAAAAAAAAAACCATGAATAAGTAAATGACAAATGGATTAATAAACAAAATAAGCAAACAGGGGAACATGTTTAAAGAATGCCCGTGAATTAAGGCAAGTGACGCACCTAACAAAAGAGAAAAAGGCTAAGCAGGTGCTCTATTGACTGCATACATCTGAGGCACACGAAGAGAGAGAGAGAGAGAGAGAGAGAGAGAGAGAGAGAGAGAGAGGAGAGAGAGAGAGAGAGAGAGAGATCTGCCGAGTGTAAATCTAAATTGCCACCGGCTGATACCATGTCACTCTTTAAACCAATCAACTCAGGTGTTTGGCGTCGTGACGACCTCTATTTTTTAGCTCCGTATGTACTGCTGGCAATACAATGCAGCAGAGAGGCCTGGGTGTGGTTGGTTTGCAGCTGATTGTATTTTGTTTATTTATAATTAAATAAACACTGTGGCTTTGTGACTTGAAGTAATACGGTTTGGCATATACAGTTTAACGTCTGTAAAATTGGTAAATAACAAATAAGTAGGGTAACCCTTGCTCACGTCATGGGATAACTTACATGTCTATACCTCCAAACGATTGCTGCTTACGACACCAAATCCCCTAGATGAAAGAGTAATAAAAATGATTAATGCAGAGAGCTCTACTCACTCTTTTAAAAGTAAGCAGAAATGGACCACTTGGCATGCCGTGAAAGAAGAAAAGAAGAGAAAAGACGATGTTGTAGAAACCTACCTTGCACATCCCGAAGAGGTCTCATCATGCTCTAACTTGTTTCACTCCACATAAACTAACTAGGATAAAAACTATACTATGTAAAGATCAACTTTAACTGATACTATGATAAAAATATCATGTATATATACTGAGAGGCAATGAAAACGCAATCCCCATTTCGTCCCCGAAAAATGTCACCTCAGCCAAAATAATGTGAATTATGCACGAGGCATGAAAACCTAGCACGCGTATGTTGTATTGCGACGATCTGTATTGACGGCACATTTGGGGTTCATGACGTCATGATAAACCACTCCAACACATCTTTTACTGATAACTGCAAAACACGTGCAACACAGGCATACTGTGATTGCATGCAAACAGCCCATGACTTTTCCCCTATAAAAACACACATTGGCGTTTTACTGACACTCGTACGCACCATGCCGCGGTTAACTACAGACCAGAGAAATCAAGCCATTGGCATGCTGAGGGCAGGCACTGCTCACATCAGGGCCGCACAACATTTCAATGTACACCCATCAACCATAACCCGTCTTGCGACTCGGCACCAAAACACTGGAAGTGTAAACGACCGTCACGCCCAGGCGTCCAACGTGTGACGACGGCACGACAGGACCGCTACATTGTCATGCAGCAACCTCCGGAATCGTTTCCAGCCAGCTGCACAAACAGCCCGCAACACTATTGGGACTAGAGAAAGACCAATCAGCAGCCGTACCGTGCGTCGGCGTCTGGCAGCAGCAGGACTACGGGCACGTCGACCATACCAAGGTCAGATCTTAACCCATCGCCATCGACTAGCACGCCAGCGATGGGCTGCCGCAGGTGGCTTTCTGGGAACAGGGTTTGGGGGAATGTTTTTTTTCGGATGAATCCCGGTTCAATGTCTCTTTTCCCGGAGGGCCCGTGATCGTGTGTATCGACGTCAGGGTGAACGTTTTGTGCAACCCTGTGTCATTGAGCGAGATCGTTATGGGGGTGGAGGGGTAATGGTCTGGGGTGCCATAAATGCTCAATTTCGATGGGAGCTTGTGTTTGTGCCAGGCAACTTGACGGCAAGGCGTTATATTGACACTGTTCTTGAGCCATTCTTTTTCCCTCTCTGGAGACAGCATGGTGGCAACAGACTAGTGTTTCAGCAGGACAATGCTCGACCCCACACAGCCGTTCTCACACGAAATTTCCTTCGGGACAGCAATGTGGATGTCATGCAGTGGCCCTCCGTGTCCCCAGACATGAATCCCATTGAACATTTGTGGGACGAACTTGGACGACGTGTGCAAGGTCAGCAGAATCCCCCAACTACCGTTGCTGAGCTCACCCAAGCATTGCAGCATCACTGGAACGTGATACCGATCCGTATCATCCGTCGTTTGTGCGCTTCAATGCCCCGACGTTTGCAAGCTTGTGTTCGTGCTCAAGGGGGACACACCAGATATTGACAGTGTATTCCTTCTGTCGCGCCTAAATGGGCTTCACTTCAGGCGAATGTGCACCTGTTATAGGCAAACTAATGTACAGTGGTCGCACTTTTGTCACACGTATTTGCTTTGATGTGTGTTTGTTTCATTTCAATAAAATTGTCAGTTGACAATGGAATTGCGTTTTCTTTGCCTCTCAGTATATATGCTGTATCGACTATGATAATCAACCAATAACTCTCTCCTGTATCTTACACCTGTGTGCGCGGCGTGTGGTGTGTGTGTGTGTTGTGTGTGTGTGTGTGTGTGGTGTGTGTGTGTGTGTGTGTGTGGGGTGTGTGTCCTTCTGCTCCTCGTTGTAGTTGTGTATTTGTATATATGTGTGTGTATGTATGTATATGTGTATATATATATATATATATATATGTGTATATATGTGTGTGTATATGTATGTGTAATATATAGTATGTGTCTGTGTATGTATTTGTATATGTATACTATGTGTGTGTGCATGCTATTTTCTCAAATTTATATTACCTGGTATTACTTTATTGTCACTATGATGTTCTGTGTTTGTCTGTTTGTTTGTAACTGAAAATGAAAAACAAACCTTGCAACTACTACCCTTTTTAAAAATATTTTTTATTCACTCGTTCAAACTGAGTAAAGCGCAAAGAAAAATTGCCAGATTGTAACGATTGTATTTATTATTCATAAGTACACATTTATATATTGGTACATGTACTAGACATGCTCATGTCAAATTATTTGCTAAATCCATGTCGAAGGACGAGTGCGGGGGGAAAGAAAGAGTGAAGGAACGGGTGGAGTGGAGGAATGAGAGAGGAGGAATAAAACATATACTGACTTCCATAAAAAACGCGAAAACAAAACAAGCTGAAGGTTGGGGGTGAATTTTATTGGTCACAATGTACAGAGTGGAAGCGAGAATTCAACGTGATTTGATTCATTACACCGGCAATGTGTGAAAAATGTCATCAGCAATATGTCTTTTGTGTGGAAAATCCAAGGTCACGTGACAAACCAGCTTGAAGTCCTAATACCGTGTGTGGCCACCATTTGCGTTGACAACTGCTTGACACCTGGGGCTCATTGAGTGGACCAGGTGGTCGATGCGTCCCCTTGACGTCTTGCATTGTCCTGTTGGAATGTCCAGTTTGGGTGTTGCACAAAAAAAGGATTGACATGGGGTCTGAGCCCCTGGTTGATGTAGCGCTGTGCATTGACACCCTGTCCGCGACCAGGCCCAAATGTTCTGAAAAATGACTGGTCCTATGGCGTGGTTAATGCCAATTGCACCCCATATCATAACGTTCGGGCCTCCCCAGGGTTCCGCTCTACCACACAGGAGTCAGCATAGCGTTCACCAGGTCGACGCCATATTCTGACACGACCGTCAGCCATGTCAATACAAAAACGGCTCTCATCTGAGAACAGTATGCGTCCCCACTGCTGCCTGCGCAAGTTATTCGGGCTTGTGCCCACTGCAGCCTGTCCTGCCGGTGTCTTGGTGTCAGTACTGGACCTCTGTGAGGACGCCTACATGCCAGCCCATTCTCCTGAAGATGCCGCCGCACAGTGTTGAGGCTGATTCGTTGCTGGAGATTCCCAGGCACCTGTCGAGCAGTGTTAGCGGCTGTTTGCCGCCTGTCCCGCAGATGGGTTCGAACAAGATGGCGATCCTCTCTTTGTGTGGTGACCCATGGACGGCCTGGCCGGGGACGATCATCAGTGGTACCAGTGACTCGCATGCGGTGCTGCAGACGATAGATGGTTGAGATGTGGACGTTAAAGATGTTGGCGACCTGCCTGGCATCCACACCAGCCTCCAGATGGCCTAGGGCACGATTGCGTTCCTCTGCTCGTAGTCTTGGCATCTCTGTAGCGCTCAGACGGCAAGTCGTTACCTGAACCTGAAGCGCGGCTTTATAAAGGCTGCATGCCTGCGTACTTGTCGCTGGTTAACTTTGCTCTGCATGGTGTGCACGTGCCTCACATGCAGCAACCAGTTTGCCATTTTTGTTGACCCTCCAATGCCGGAAATGATGTGTTGCTCACACAATTTTTCACTGCACGTGAGTCTTGGACCCAAACAACTTGCCACAATGGTTCAATATTGTATATTCACCCCTTTTCACCCGAAAAATAGCCTTTCAATTTTTCGCGTTTTTTATGGAAGTCAGTATATATTTTTAAAAAAGAAATGGACCACTTGTAAAAAAGTACAACCAACTAGGCTGCAATAAACAATTCTCCAATGAAAGATGTTTAGCCTTCATTTAGAAGTAATGTGTCTTGACCAGAAATGTGGGTCCTACTTGAAAGGTTAGTTACTTTTGTTTGTTACCCTGTAAGGGAAGATTGGTTAATGCGGGCCAGTAGATAAATTGGGCTGGTGCTAATTTGAGAAAACTATGATGAGATAAGTTCAGATCTTTTGTGTGCTACATTGTCAGCATACATAACTTCCTCTGCTAGAAAACCATGGCTTGTCGCGAGGAAGGATACCAACAGTAAGCATTAGAAACATTCTTTACCACCATGGTTCTGTTAAATCAAAGACATGGCTAAAATAATAGGAATTGTTTGCTTTCTGTTTCAACGAATTCTAACATGTATTATAAACGCCCTTGAAACAAAACTTAGAGTAATATTTTGAGTGCTATCATGGAAGAGGAATTTTTAGTGAACATGGTCAAAATGGATAAGATGAACTCCCCCTGATGGGCTAAGCTGGGCCAAGTAGCTCAATTAAGCTACCGTGATCAGTTTATACCCACTTCATTAGAAGTTGATAGCGGTTGTTTTTTTCACTGTTCAGTAATTATTGATAGACCCTGATGTGTGTGTATGTGTGTGTGTGTGGGGTGTGTGTGTGTGTGTGTGTGTGTGTGTGTGTGTGTGCGCGTGCGCGCGCGCGCGCGTGCGCGTATGTGGCACCCACTTGTTTAGAAGAAAATATCCAAATATTGACGGTGCTTTGAATGTTTCTTTTTGTTTTCGAACAATTAATTCTTTTGTCTTTTTTAAAAGAAGCCATCCAAAAACAAAAGATAATTTATATAAATGTGTTTATGTTTCACATTTTGAACATGAATATCTGCTTTAGGTGCCTTAAAACGAGCGTAATGAAAGAAAACCCATTTTGAACGTTACGTACTGCATTTTTTCTGCATTGTTTATTTCATTAAACTAGATAAAAGAATAAACTAGAGAAAAGGAATGGATGATCCTTTCAACCAAATACTATGTTAATTAATTTCAAATCACGGCGTCCTTGGAGTTTGAATGCCTTAAAAGGACTGCAGTAAAACAAAGCCAAATTGATGCCCGAAGCTCTGCATTATGGCCTCTGATAACTTTTGGGTTACTTGTGACTAAAATGGGTTACTTTGACTCGTTTGTAAATTCATGATTTTAAGTGCCCTAGTGTCACGAGTTTGTCACGAGGCCTACGACGTTTTTGACCCATCTAGGGTGGCGGAATTATTCATTTGTTTATTATCGTTGTGTTGTCGTGTATCCGTCCCTTAATGTGGTTTGTAGTGCGTTTGCACCTTAATGTCGTTCAGCTCAGGTTAGGTTTACTTTCTCTCTCTCTCTCTCTAATTCCACTGCCCGTGCAATTCATCCTGCAGGTTCACGGGGGCTGGTACCTTTCTCTCGAACTTGCTGTCTATCGGCCTCTCGCCTGTCTTTTTACCTGTCGCACGTGCTTCATTTCTTTTAGCTTGAGGTATGCTCACACTGTGATGTAGCGTGGCATGTTGGCCGCCATCGTTTAGGCAGTTTTCTCTCACTCGAGCGGAAGATGTCCCTGAGAGCGCCTGCTCTGTTTTTGGTTCTACACCACTTCGTCAAAGGTACGGTCGGTACCTTCATCCCTACAGTCGGCCTGTAGGGGAGGGACATCACATCACGTCATCTTTTCCGCATCTGCTCTGCTGGTCCTATCGACTGACAGAGGGCAGAGAGTCGCTTGACCCGCCACTTTGGGTCACCCACGGGTAGCTGGTAAGCATCAGTTTCGTGTTTATTTGTTGTTTTTTTGTTGTTGTTAGCAGGCTAATTCTTCTCTTTTGCGCAATTTCTTTTGGTTTTCAAAATTATAAAGAAATATTGTTTGAGACCACTTTTTCTGGTTAATTCAATCTTTAACCTGGCCCGTCAAAATTATATTTTAAATTCTTTCTCCTGTTATGCATCTGGTGATGCGGTAGTCGGTGGGGATGGGAGAGAACCTGGTGATTCAGGGGTTTGGGACTTGCTTGGTCTCGCTCGTCCGCCCCTGTCACATTCGCCGGACTCTTATTCTTCGGCCACCACTGTTTGTGTGTGCAAGGAGAACGAGTTTTATGTTCGCGAGCGTGCATACGCATGATTAGTCGTTTAGATGTGTGGTTGGAGATTTGTCTTATTTTTGAAATATTGATATAAAAAAGTGGGGATAATTGTGCCATTGAATTATTATTATTTGCAAATGTGGTGGCAATGTAAAGCAATTAGTTCAGTTCCTAAGAAAGGAAAATGTTAAACGTGAGTGAGAGAAGGATGAAGATAATTCATATTTGTTTTATAGCCTGTTAATTTAATGCAGTCTCTTACCTGCTTCGTGTGAGAAGACTTTAACGAACATTCCTGATTTGATTGGTTTACTGTGTTATGCTCAGGTCTGTGTTGAGCTGGTGTTGTTGGTGTATTTAGTAGACCTCCCCTCGCCCATCATGCGAGTGGCTGTTAGGATTTAACAGCATGGGTCAGACTGTACTGACTGCGGGGGTTTCCCGTGCCCTTCCCTCCTCTCTTCTTTCCTCCCCGTTACCTTTTCCCTCCTCCCGGGGGCTTCACCCAGAGCTTGGACTGGTTGGTGCCACGCACTGGTTGGGGCCACGCACTGGTTGGTGCCACGCACTGGTTGGGCCACGCACTGGTTGGTGCCACGCGCTGGTTGGTGCCGCGCACGGGTTGGGACCGCGCACTGGTTGGGGTCACGCACTGGTGGGGCCACGCACTGGTTGGGCCCACGCACTGGTTGGTGCCACGCACTGGTTGGGCCACGCACTGGTTGGTGCCACGCACTGGTTGGGACCGCGCACATGGTTGGTGCCGCGCACGGGTTAGGACCGCTCACTGGTTGGGGTCACGCACTGGTTGGGACCACGCACTGGTTGAGGCCACGTACTGGTGGAAAAGCCCGTGGACTGACTGGCCGGTCCTGATCCCCGTCCAGGACCTCCAGCAACAACGCCACGTCTCCCCCCGGGACGCGCTCTCCACCGTCTGTTTGTGTGTGTCAAGGGTGTCGGCCTTGAACGACTCTCTTCAAGAACCGACCCGGTTTGGAGCACCTAGTGCGACAGGGTGCTCCCAGTAGACTTGGGAGAGGCAGGGATGGAGGCTGGAAATGTTTATTTATAATTGTGTATATGTCATGTGTGTTGGAATGCTTGATTGTGATTGTTTCATAGTGCGTGTGTTGAAATATTTATTTGCGATTGTTGTGTGTTGATGTGAATAAATGGGGTGTTGTATCGTAATCTTTCTGTGTGGGGTCTTGCGAGGCGTGTGAGGGGCAGTCACTCCCTTCACCTCCATCTAGACTGATCCTGTCAGGGCAGACCTCCAGGGGGCGGTCGTGACAATTGTGGGGGCTCGTCCGGGATGTGAAGGGCTCTGACTGTCTCTCTCTCGTTTCGCGGAGTACCTGTCCAGTTTTGTCTGTTTTGTATACGTTTAGTTAGTTTGTCGTGTTTGTTTGTGGGTGGTTGGCTGGGTGACTCTAGCGTGTAGGGAGTCTTGGTGGCTGAAGGAACATCTGGTGTGGCTGGGGAGTCGAGGTGAGACCAGGGGGGAAACGACCGCGTCCAGACCTCCTTCCACCGGGTGCCTCACGCAGATACGGCCGTAAGACTTTCCTTTCTGTTGCCACTCAGTCTGTCATTCCTGTTTTGTAGTTATCCAGTTGTTTTTTTTTCCGGGTGATTATTGAGTACAGGTGGGTGTATCGGACGTTAGTGTCACTTTTTTCCTCTCTCCGGATTCCGTCTGCCATTTTTTTTTTTTTCCGGTGTTGCCAGAGTGGGAGCAGCCGGAAACACATCCGCACCACACACACACTCACACACACACACACACACATCCCTAAAATATTTGTTTCTTTCTAGTGGAATTGTCTTTCCCCTGTATTTGAAACCGTAGGATATAGTTGTCATGGCAACGTCCGGTGCTGGTGGTATGGCGACGCGGGCGTCGAAGAAGAAAGGTATTCAAAATGTAGTCCCTACTATTAGTACCAGTACTTCGACTACGGTGACTTCTACTTATTCCAGTGCTGTAGCCCATAGTCCCGCGAGTACTTTCGTGCTTCTTCGCTGGGGATCTTTCTGCCGAGACCCCACCTGACGCGTCCGCTCGGATGCGTCAGAGTATGGTTAAACAACTGTGGGCTTTTGTTGGGTCGCAGAGACCAAAACCCTCTCCTCTCCATGCTTCCCCTCGTAAGGAGTACGCCCCGGGGACTTTCCTCATGGGAAAGTCGAGACCCAAGGGACGGGTCAAACGGGTCATCCTCCCGTGTCGGGAGTGGTGAATCCTGCTCAGGATATCGCCTCTGTCCTGATGTTTCTGGAGCGACAACGACGAGAGGATGAGGCCCTCCGTAGGGAAGAGGCTGCCAGGCAGGAAGCCCTCCGTCGGGAAGAGTTAGATCTGCGTAGGGAAGAGGCTGCTCTGCGCAGAGAAGAGACTGCCAGACAGGAGGCTCTGCATAGGGAAGATGCTGTCAGACAGGAAGCCCCCCGTAGGGAAGAACTAGACAGGATGGAGGCCCTGCGTAGGAAGAGATGGAACAACTTCTTTTGCGGACTCCCACATCTGTAAGTCAGGGGGTTAACCAACAGGCAAGCGATAGAGTTAGAGGCCCAAAGTTAAAGCTTCCAGAGTTCAGACCTAGTGAGACATTGATATGTTCTTAGAGCATTTTGACAAAGTGGCTAGTTCATACCAATTGTCTGAGGAACAAAAGGCCATTCACCTTTTTTCTGGATTATCTGGTGCTGCAAGGGAGTGTGTGCTCACTCTAAATGAAGGCGGTCTTATGCAGACATGCAGTTGGCTCTGCGTAAGCGTTTCCACCTTACCCCAGAGACGTACAGGAGGAAGTTCAGGTCCATGAAGAAGAATAACGACGAGACCTTCGTGCAGTTTGGAGATAGGCAGCGCAAAACGCTAGGGTACTGGCGTCAGTTGGCTAAGCTGGAGCTGGAGGATCTGATTCTTCATCGAACAGCTGACCAACACTGTGTCCCCGGAGTTGAGGATCCGTATAGGCGAAACAGCACCTCAGGATTTCGCGGCTGCGATTCAGACCGCTGAGGTGTTTGCTGAAGCCCGTAGAGCGTATGGGCATCGCTCAGACACGGACAGGAAGACCCCCACAGGATTTAGTGGCGATTTAAAGGCGCCGACGACTGCTAGCGGGTTTTAACAAGGCAGGCAATTCATCGGGGATTTCAGCACCCCGGTTCTGTTTTCTTTGTGGTCATCCCGGCCATATTAAGAAAGATTGCCCTAAAGCCGCCGGTAGTTATGGGGCTAGTCCTTCCCAGCGTCCTCGTGCCTCGGCTAACGTGGGGTCCATCCAGCTTCTGGTGGTACAGAGTGCCCGGTGTTTCTTTCTGTTGTTGGTTCTTCCTTGGTCGACACCATCAGGGATTCGGGAGCATCAACGCTCTTTGTGGATAAGGATTTGGTTTCCCCTGAGGCCCAGCGAGGCGCCAGTTACGATGTGTGCGGGTTGGAGGCTGGTTTTACCTCCACCCGTCCTTCTGTACTCATTTCTATCTCCACCCCCTACTTCTGTGGCGAGGTATGGGCCATCGCGGTCGAGCGACCTCTGTATTCCCTTCTCATAGGGGAAAACTATCATCTTTGTGGACGGACGCAGTCAGTCCGTGTCTACGGATCTGCCCGTACAGGCGTGTGTGGGAGTTACCACACGCGCCAAAGCTAAGAAGCAGGAGCAGGAATTGCGTCCCCTTCTACAGCCAATCTCTGACGAGGTTCTGGCCAGGGTCGACCCTACTACCATGGTCCGCCTTCAGGCCAGGGACTTGGATGTCCAACGCCTGCGACAACTGGTGGGTTGTCCCGCTCAGTCTGCCCGACACGCCAAGGTGAGCTTCAAGCTCCACAAGGGGATCCTCTTTAGGGTTTCACTCGGGGAGATCGGTAGCCAAGCAACTAGTTGTCCCCCAAAGCTTGAGAGAATCTGTTCTCCGGCAGGCCCATGAATTCACCTATGGCAGGTCAAAATGGGCTCAAAGCGGACTCTCGAGCGAGTAAGACAAGACTTCTTTTGGCCAGGGATGAACTCACAGGTTAGGCAGTACTGCCGCAGTTGCGATGTCTGCCAACGGACAATGCCTAAGGGTCGCTTGAAGCGTGTTCCCCTAGGGTTGGGGAGCCATTCAGCAAGGTGGGGTCGACCTGGTGGGACCCATTAATCCACCATCCAATCGCGGGTCACCGCTACATTTCGGTAGCGGTAGACTATGCGACTCGATGCCCAGAGGCTGCCCCGCTTAGGACTATCGATACCCCTACTATTGCTGAGGCTCTCCAGCAGATTTGGACACGCACTGGCGTGCCCAAGAAGAAGTACGGCCGGAAGTTTGTACTGGAGAGCGACCATCATCCTCTCCAGTGCCTGGACCGGATCCGGCCAGTCAGTCGTCGACTCATGAGTTAGGCAGTGGAACTGCAGAGTCACTTTTCGCCATATCAAGGGTTCCAGTAATACGGATGCTGACTATCTTAGCCGAGCTCCGTAGTCAGCACATTGAAAATCAGTCAGAGGACACTTCCCCTCAACCAGGGTTATATTCCCTTTTTGTTTCTGTATCAGGTGTAGTGATAGTTTTCACTTCATGATGTTAACGATAGTGAATCACCAATGGTTCGGATTGTTACTTTCATTGTTGGAAGGTTTGCTTAGTTGTTTGATAAATGTAGTATTATGTATTTCCCTGTGTGATTCTATCGTGGAATGTTTGTATTGGATTTATCGTACTCTGTCGATCACAGAGGGTTGGGTTCGTCCCATTGTTGTGAATTTGCACATGCGTCGAGGTTCAAAGGAGCACTGTTATCTCAGAGAAACAGATGCTTTTAGAAGGGGGTTTGTCACGAGTTTGTCACGAGGCCTACGACGTTTGACCCATCTAGGGTGGCGGAATCATTCATTTGTTTATTATCGTTGTTGTTGTCGTGTATCTGTCCTTAAAAGTGGTTTTGTAGTGCGTTTGCACCTTAATGTCGTTCAGCTCAGTTAGGTTTACTTTCTCTCTCTCTCTCTCTAATTCCACTGCCTGTGCAATTCATCCTGCAGGTTCACGGGTGGCTGGTACCTTTCTCTCGAACTTGCTGTCTATCGGCCTCTCGCCTGTCTTTTTACCTGTCGCACGTGCTTCATTTCTTTTAGCTTGAGGTATGCTCACACTGTGACGTAGCGTGGCATGTTGGCCGCCATCGTTTAGGCAGGTTTCTCTTCACTCGAGCGGAAGATGTCCCTGAGAGCGCCTGCTCTGTTTTTGGTTCTACACCACTTCGTCGAAGGGACGGTCGGTACTTCATCCCTACAGTCGGCCTGTAGGGGAGGGACATCACATCACGTCATCTTTTCCGCATCTGCTCTGCTGGTCCTATCGACTGGACAGAGGGCAGAGAGTCGCTTGACCCGCCACTTTGGGTCACCCACGGGTAGCTGGTAAGCATCAGTTTCGTGGTTTATTTGTTGTTGTTTTTTGTTGTTGTTAGCAGGCTAATTCTTCTCTTTTGCGCAATTTCTTTTGGTTTTCAAAATTAAAAAGAAATATTGTTTGAGACCACTTTTTCTGGTTAATTCAATCTTTAACCTGGCCAGTCAAAATTATATTTTAAATTCTTTCTCCTGTTATGCATCTGGTGATGCGGATAGTCGGTGGGGATGGGAGAGAACCTGGTGATTCAGGGTTGGTACTTGCTTGGTCTCGCTCGCCGCCCCTGTCACATTCGCCGGACTCTTATTCTTCGGCCACCGTCTGTTTGTGTGTGCAAGGAGAACGAGTTTTATGTTCGCGAGCGTGCGTACGCATGATTAGTCGTTTAGATGTGTGGTTGGAGATTTGTCTTATTTTTGAAATATTGATATAAAATGTGGGGATAAATTGTGCCATTGAATTATTTTTATTTGCAAATGTGGTGGCAGATGTAAAGCAATTAGTTCAGTTCCTAAGAAAGGAAAATGTTAAACGTGAGTGAGAGAAGGATGAAGATAATTCATATTTGTTTTATAGCCTGTTAATTTAATGCAGTCTCTTACCTGCTTCGTGTGAGAAGACTTTAACGAACATTCCTGATTGATTGGTTTACTGTGTTATGCTCAGGTCTGTGTTGAGCTGGTGTTGTTGGTGTATTTAGTAGACCTCCCCTCGCCCATCATGCGAGTGGCTGTTAGGATTTAACAGCATGGATCAGACTGTACTGACTGCGGGGTTCCAGTGCCCTTCCCTCCTCTCTTCTTTCCTCCCAGTTACCTTTTCCCTCCTCCCGGGGGCTTCACCCAGAGCTTGGACTGGTTGGTGCCACGCACTGGTTGGGGCCACGCACTGGTTGGTGCCACGCACTGGTTGGGGCCACGCACTGGTTGGTGCCACGCGCTGGTTGGTGCCGCGCACGGGTTGGGACCGCGCACTGGTTGGGGTCACGCACTGGTGGGGCCACGCACTGGTTGGGCCCATGCACGGGTTGGTGCCACGCACTGGTTGGGGCCACGCACTGGTTGGTGCCACGCACTGGTTGGGACCGCGCACTGGTTGGTGCCGCGCACGGGTTAGGAACCGCGCACTGGTTGGGGTCACGCACTGGTTGGGACCACGCACTGGTTGAGGCCACGTACTGGTGGAAAAAACCCGTGGACTTGACTGGCCAGTCCTGATCCCCGTCCAGGACCTCCAGCAACAACGCCACGTCTCCCCCCCGGGACGCGCTCTCCCCCCGTCTGTTTGTGTGTGTCAAGGTGTCGGCCTTGAACGACTCTCTTCAAGAACCGACCCGGTTTGGAGCACCTAGTGCGGACAGGGTGCTCCAGTAGACTTGGGAGAGGCAGGGATGGAGGCTGGAAATGTTTATTTATAATTGTGTATAAAGTCATGTGTGTTGGGAAAGCTTGATTGTGATTGTGCATAGTGCGTGTGTTGAAATATTTATTTGCGATTGTGTGTGTTGATGTGAATAAATGGGGTGTTTGTATCGTAATCTTTCTTGTGTGGGCTCTTGCGAGGCGTGTGAGGTCAGTCACTCCCTTCACTCCATCTAGACTGATCCTGTCAGGGCAGACCTCCAGGGGTCGGTCGTGACACCTAGAAGCACTGCAATTAAAGCAAGACAACTGAAACTGTTCTGCGATTTGGCTTGTATTAGCTTTTAGACTCTATTATGTTTGTGTTTCTGTTCTGACAATTAAGGATAATCATTTACTCTTCAAGTTTAGTTAAGAATGTGTGGAGACCTTAGTGCTTTTAAATGGATTATCGAACAAGCTCACACATCTTATATGGCCAACAAACAAACAATATTGGTTTGGGTTTATGAATAATGCGTGTCGGTTAATATAGCCCGTGGCCCAATATTTACCGCTTTCTGGTCCATTTTAACCCGAAATGATGTCTAAAGTGGGCTTCCTTTTCTTTAAAAAATTTATGATTTCTTATATAAAACTTTTTGAAATAAAGATAGCCATTTGATGGCTGTACTATATGAAGCTCTTATGGTAAGCTTTACAAATAATTAACCTTGAGTGAAGTAAAATTAGTGAAGGAGGTAGGGCTGCATTTCTTAGGTGTTTTAACTTACCCAATCTTCCCCTACTTTCGTTGTGCTGAATGTCCTAGCCCTACGATATTGATAAAAACTTCACATTTCACAGCACACACACACACACACACACACACACACACACACACACACACACACACACACACACACACACACATACGCGTGCGCGCGCACACACACACACGCACACGCACATACACACACACACACACGAATGGAAATTTGACTTTCGTCAAAAACATTTATGATAAAAAATCACTTGCGACAATTTTTTTATTCCATGGCAGGCTGCATTTTTTTCTGTGATATTTTGACGCTCAACCGCGGCGACGTTTTTTCACTTTGCAGAAAAAATCGTCGTTGTGAAATATTAACGCTGCGACCATATTTCACAGGAAATGTTAACTCTAGCAGTAAGATTTCACGTGAAAATGTGTCGCAAGCGACAGCATTCACCGATTACAATATTTCACAGTGTCCTGTCGCAAAATTTCGAGCGACAGTATTTTATGGACAGCTACAATATTTTATAGGACATTTTTCGTGAAAAGATGTCGCGCGACAATTTTTTCCAGAAAATATTGTCGCTGCAACAACATTTCACGTGAAATGCTATCGCTGCGATACAATTCCACGGCGACAGTATTATATACGACACCGGCCCGATGGTATCTCTGGGCAGGTTTTAAATGCTCCTCACGAACAAATTGTACACATATTTACCATATCTCTACCATTTAAGAAGTAACATATCGACTACGAATGATTATAGAGGCATTTCATTATCTAATGTTGGTAGTAAAGTATTCAGTGTTATAATCACACGTAGACTTCAAGGATATGGAGACTATAATAGTAATGCAAGGGAATATTAAGCTGGATTTTAACGGGGTTACTCACAATATATGACATGTTTATTCTCTTGGCACTAATATAAATGCAGTTTTTGTCTAATCGTAAATTCTATACAGCTTTTATTGACTTTGAAAGGCGTTTGATTCTATTAAGGGAAATTTGTTATAGTCTATTCTGACAAAAAAAATAGGATTACGGGAAAAATTTTCAAGTATGTCAGAGGTATATGTGGTATGGTTAAAACAAGAATACGATGTGGTGACACACTTACTGATTCTATACATTTTTGCAAGGTATGTGAAACAGGGAGATATTTGAAGCCTTGTTTTGTTTTATTTGTTCACAAACAAATTAGCTTGAGAAGTAATGCATGAAGAAAGACTTGGTTCAAGGTTTCCAGTGGGCTTTTTGGAATTGGTTGTTTTAGTACTTGCTGTCGAAGTAGTACTACTATCATAATCAGATGTTGGTTTGTAAACACAATCAACTAATTTGTGAAACACAACCAACAAGTCATAGCTATAGGTTTATTTGGATAAAAGTAATATCATCATCTTTACAAAAAGGGGCTACCAAGCAGTGAGTAGAAGACAGCCACTCGACGGTATTGTTCCGCCAGTTGCCTATGTTTATAAACATCCTGGAAATTTTGGTTCTCAACTTGTTTAAGTTTTGTAGCTGCTTTTAAGGATCTTAGTGCTTGGGCAAAAAAGGCACTGTTACAAATTGTGAAGAAATTATTTTTACTGAATAACAACTTACTCTTTGTTAAGGTTTTTGATGTTCAGATACAACCTATTGCACAATATGGTTCAGAGTTACGTGGTTTACATAAGAAAGCTGTTGTGTATTGTGAAGCTCTTCATTTATTTGTATTAAAAAGAATCTGGGTGTTCATTTCAAAACGCCAAATCACAGTGTATAGCAAGACAAAAAGGTATCCGATTCATAGTAACTCTGCAATTAAAGCTGTTCGCTGTTGTTCGAAATTATTGAAAATGAATATACTGTGATCAACTGCCTCGAAAATCTTATGACACGTTCTGTGATCAAGACCTAAGCGTTACAAGTAATTGGGTGACAAATGTGCCTTTATGTCTGCGTGAACCTGGTTTTGGATATGCGTGGTATTACCAAGGAGTAGGTGAAGAATACTAATTTGTTGCGTGTCGTCCACGGCTTACAGATGGCAGATGGCAAGACTGGGAAAGCCATTGCTGTTCTAGTAACAGATATGATATACACATAAGTTTTACCTCTGCTCATTTAGTAAATAATTATCTTTTGTTCATTACAGACAGACATCAACGATATTTGCGATTTAATTAAACTTGGTCTTTCTGAAATCGGAAAACAGGCATCTCTATCAAACTGTTACCTAAGCTGAACTATTATCTCTATAGCTGTAGAAACTGTTGACGATGACGATGAAAAGTCCTGCTTTAAGTGATCTCCGAAGTAGACTGATTCCAAAGAAATGCTAAAGTCATTCATGTTTATTTCTTTTGTTGTTGTTGTTGTTTTTTTTTATTTATGAGATCGAATGATGAAAGAATAATTCGCAATTTGGCTCTGTATTTATATAAAGCTTTTCGTTTAAGGGAGAGAGTTATTTCTTAAATTCTTTTAAGCTCTGAAAGAATCAAATGTACGTGATTAGTACCTATTGTAAGTCATATGTAAATCTATGTAAACGCTCCTTGTTCATATTGAGCTACTGTCTTCGTGTGAATAAATCATCTCTCTCTCTCTCTGTGTCTCTGTCTCTGTCTCTCACTCTCTCTCTCTCTCTCTCTCTCTCTCTCTCTCTCTCTCTCTCTCTCTCTCTCTCTCTCTCTCTCTCTCTCTGTTTATCTGATTGTCTGATGGCTAAAATTAATCTATACAATCATCTCAATTGTTATCATCGTCTCCGTCTTAAACATATGATCGTCACGATCAAAATCATCGCCATCCTCATCATCAACATCGTCATCATCGTTGTTGTCGTCGTCTTCAACATCATCGTCATCATCATCATCTTCTTCTTCTACTACTACTACATCTACTACTACTACTACTACTACTACTACTACTACTACTACTATCTACTACTACTACTACTTACTACTATCGTTTTCTTCATCATCACTATGATCATCATCATCGTCATCATTATCATCATTATCATCATTATCATTTGCGTCGTCTACTTTGTTGTCTTAAACATAATTATCAGTATAACAATTGCCATAATCATTTTTCTCTTCTTTTGCGCCTTTTCTTTCCTCCTTCTCCTCCCTCCTTCTCTGCCCCCTCCTCCTCTTTCTCTTCCTCCTCCTTCTTCTTCCCTATTGACTTTTTTCTCCCCCTCCCGCTCCCCTCCTGCTCTTCCTTCCTGCCTTCTTTCCTCTTCCTCCCCCACCTCCCCCTTCTTCTTCTTTCTCGTCCTCCTCCCTTCTTCTTCTTCTTCTTGTTCCTCCTCCTCCCCCTTCTTCTTCCGATTCAAGATGTCTGACAGGTTTGTTTGGGTGTGTCAGCTCAAAAAATAATTTTGATACTGTAGTGTTGTAAACGAGTTTTGAAATAAGGGACATTACTCATATGCTTTTATTTTTAGAGCCTCGTGCTGATGATAAACATAAGAAAATCTAACACAGAGTAACTTTTATTCAAGACTGGCACAGCCTTTTAAACTTGAATAAAGTCAGACAAATACATAGACGAACAATCTAATAGTGGGGGAAAGGCCTCGGAGCTGGCTATACAAATATATCTGCTTTCAAAAGGGATTGCGATGGTTCCCTTATACAGCTAGTGAAGAGTTTTCATATCTGTAATATATTTTCTCAATTTCATGTTCCCAGTTTCTCCGTCTTCAACCTCCCCCCCCCCCCCCCCCCCCCCCCCCCCTTCCCTCCTCCTTAAGTCCAAATCTTTGCCAAGTCATAACTATGAAGACAGTTCAGTTGTTGGCCTGCGCTTGTTGTTTTTCCCCACTATTAGATTGTTCGTCTATGTATTTGTCTGACTTTATTCAAGTTTAAAAGGCTGTGCCAGTCTTGAATAAAAGTTACTCTGTGTTACGTTTTCTTATGGGAGCAAACGTTACCCCACTTGTTTACTGTTTATTGTTTACTGTTCCTGCCTCATTTCATTTCCAATTTTGTTTAAACTTTAGGTTACTTGTATTTGTTTCTGTCCGTCTGTGTGTTTGTCTTTTGATCTCCCTTGCATCTTTGGGTGGATCCTAAAGCGTAGGCTCAAAGATTGTCCCATACATTTTATACTAGTTTTTCAGCAACTTTTTTCCTCCCCACACTTTCGTTTGGTTTCATTTACTACCCTTCACTGGCTGCTTTGGGGGTTCTGATGGATTCTTTTTTGCACCCTTGGCGGTCAGAACACCACAGTATTATGGACTGTGGTGTGTCTCTATTTGACGCCAGGAGCACAGACACAACCAGCCGTGTCTCCCTGATGAGTTCCGACCCAGCGGACGGAAGGCCTCGGAGCAGGCTATACAAATATATCTGCTTTCAAAAGGGATTGCGATGGTTCCCTTATGCAGCTAGTGAAGAGTTTTCATATCTGTAATATATTGTTTTAATTCCATGTTCAACCCCGCCCCTCCACCTCCTTAAGCCCAAATCTTTGCCAAGTCATTACTATGAAGACAGTTCAGTTGGCCTGTGCATGTTTTTTCCCCACTATTAGATTGTTCGTCTATGTATGTGTCTGACTTTATTCAAGTTTAAAAGGCTGTGCCAGTCTTGAATAAAAGTTACTCTGTGTTAGGTTTTCTTATGGGAGCAAACGTTACCCACTTGTTTACTGTTTATTGTTTACTGTTCCCTGCCTCATTTCGTTTCCAATGATGATAAACAGTTTTGATGGAGACCGTCAAGAAGACCTGTTGTATAACAGTTATTACCGCATCAACATGACTTAAAAGTTTCTGTTGTATGAATCCATGCAACAAACATTCTACAACCCCAAGCAGTCACAACATCACACTGGCGACGAGTGATTTCGATCATCCTACGCAAGTCTTTTGATAATTTTCTGATTCATTCGATTCGAAGATTCGTGATCGAAACGAACAATCACACTGACTGCTCTTGGTCTCCCGATGTATTCACCTTTCGACTGCCGAGAAGAAGGTCGAGCAGTTTGTTGGCGCAAAATGGATATCACGATTAGACAATAACGTCTTTGTGGGTTACAGTGTCACCAATGATAGAAGAAAGCTCTGCTGTTGTCATACGGTGACGATATTGTCGATACGTTCGCTGAAACCGACGTCACACCCAGCAAGGTGAAACTCCGTAGTGCTATCAACACTCATTTCAATTTAGAATGAAACACAGAGTTTCAGAAATATATTTTCAGAAACACTTGTCAGAAAACAGACCATATTGATGATTTTTACAATGAATTAAAACAGCTGCCCCAACTTGTGGTTTTGTTAACAATGACTCAGAAATCAAATCTCAGTTGATTGCTGGATGCAAGTATACAAAAGTAAGGGGAAAAGGACTAAGCTCACCTGCAATGACCTTGTCTGATTTGTTAACATACGCACGAACAGTAAAACGTTCAACGTTCAGTTGCACATGCAAAACAAATGGAAGAGAGTCCAGTCCATCGTCTGCACTTGACAAAGCCAAAGAAACATGCTCAGCATTCAGACAAATCCTCACAGCCACGCAATCAATGCCCAACACAGACTTGCAGGAACCGTGGCAATTCTTGGCCTCATGAAGGAGGACAACGCAACTGTCCAGCCTTCAATAAGCAGTGTAGAACTTGCGAGAAGTTCAATCATTTCTCTTCAGTATGCCGTTCTGGTACAAATCATCAGACCCATCCATCAAGAAATTCAAATCCATCAGACCAGCGTTCTTCTTTTCGTCCTGCTCACTAATGAAGGAACAAAAGACGAGTCCGTCTCATTGATCAGCGTGAAGATGGCATCAACACTGTCGAATCAAACGATTCAGAGACACTGATGAAGATGAATTGATTAATTTGTTTACATGGCTGCACATTTAGACAACCTTCTTCATTTGAAGAGTGTTCTTGCTGACTCTGGCGCCACAGTAAACCTACTGTCTAAACATAACGTTGATTTTTTTTCACCTCGGCCAACGCTGAGACCGTCTCAAATTAAAAATCTCTGCATATGGTTGTCAGCAACCTCTTCCAGTCTTTGGACAATTCAAAGCTGTCATTGAATCCAAAGGTACAGTGACCACTGCCACTGTCTGCGTTGTTCCTGGTACAGAACGACCGATTTTGAGCTGGAAGACTTCTCTGAAGTCCTAGGACTGTTGACCACTGTCCATAACATTAATCCATCAGGAAAGGAACCAGAAGGGCAGTGTCCTGATCTGTTCACAGGACTTGTTTGTTTAAAATATGGACAAGTGATAAAGAAGTTCAGCCCATAGCTCAGCCTTACAGGCGCGTACCATTTCATGTATGAAAGGATATTGAAGAACAGTTGAAACAAGACAAGGAACGTGGAGTGATTGAAAGAGCCTCCGGTCCAACACCTTGGGTGTCACCTGTAGTTGTCGTACCCAAACCCAAATGTCCTGAAAAAGACCGAGTATGTGTCGATATGCGTGCTGCAAATAAAGCCATAATGAAAGAAAGACATACAACGCCGACACTTGACGAACTCAAGACCATGCTGTCAGGTACGAAGGTCTTTAGCAAACTTGATCTCAATCAAGGGTACAATCAGCTGGAACTTGCAGAATCACGGTACATCACAACTTTTGCAACACACAAAGGTCTTTACAGATAACAAACGTTTGTTCTTCGGTGTCAACTCTGCAAGTGAAATCTTTCAGGAAACAATCCGAGAGACTCTGTCAAATCTGGATGGTGTAATTAACATCAGCGACGATATCCTTTGCTTTGGTGCGACACAAGAAGGGCACCATAAAAACCTACAAGCACTGTTTGAAAGGCTACGCCAGAAAGGACTCACTCTCAAAGCTGAAAACTGTGCCTACAACAGCGGAATAGCTCAGTTGGTAGAGCGCCGGACTCGTAATCTTGGTGATCCTGGGGTTGCGGGTTCGAACCTCCACTGGGGCGTTTCGGTACCGGGGGATTTTCCCTCGGAGTTAACATTGGTTCTGACTCCATTTCCCATACAGTCCTTCGAATGAGACTATAAACCGAGGTTCCGTGTGTGAACGCACGCATAACATCTTGCACACACGTAAAATCCCATCACCAACTTTCGGAAGAGTAGGCCAGTTTGGCCGTTGGTATGGATGACACGTTACACATAGCATGCACCCTGCGTGAGAAATGGAAAGAATGAAGGAAGTAAGGAAAATGAGTGATCGATATTGAACGATATTGACTGGATGACACGGGAAATGACTGAATGAAGCGCCAGCTGGCAGCTCTTCAGTCGGCACTACCCAGGTAGGCAGCCCGTTGTGTAAACGAGTGTTGATTGTAAAGCGCCTAGAGCTTGGTCTCTAGCCGAGAATAGGCGCTATATAGGTATTCATTATTATTATTATTATTATTATTATTATTATTATTATTATTATTATTATTTTAAGAACTCCCATTGAGTTCTTACGACATATCTTCGGTTGAAATTGGAATCCGACCAAGTCAGGACAAGCTCAAAATAATTCTTGAACTGCCTACTCCATCAAACGCATCAGAAGTTAGAAGCCTGCTTGGAATGATGAACTTCTGTGGAGCACATCTCATTCCGAACTCTGACACATGATCTGCGGAATCTGACAAAGAAGACAACACCCTGGTCATGGACAGAGAAACATGACGCAGCTCTACACAGCTCAAGACGCACTGAGCAAAGCAATAACTCTGAATTACTTCGATCCAAAGAATCATCAGAGATTT
>CM031601.1:35568453-35653453 GCA_018398815.1 Conus ventricosus
GAAACTGACAGTGTGAAGGGCCACAGAATTTTAAACTTGTTTATGCCGATCAGTGAGGATGAGGATGATGAAGATTATGCTATGGAGTTCCCTTCCGGTAAGAGACTACATGACAGGACTGTACTCTACGTTTCTTTTCATAAAACAATCTCGGCGTCAACACAAGTAATGTCGGTCAGGAAATTTGAGCACCAGTCTCTGAGAGGTATCCATTAAGCGGATGAGACTCGAGACTCGACTGTGTGATTCAAGTCTTCCCATTGTGCCCATAGCAAACTCAGCTCTGGGTAGCAGCCGATCGGGACAGAAAAAAACTATCGCCGTTTCTTTCGTCAAACTTCTCTTCCTTCGTCGTAAATCGGCTCTTCGATGTGGGAACCAGAATTGGCTTTGACTTGTAGTCTCGGCATTGTGGTATGTACGTCCTTTGATTCCACAGTGCAGGCAGTCCTGATAAGTGGCTATGATACCAGCAGCATGACCTGACTTCCTGCTCTTCTTTATTTCTTTCATCTCATTTCTCTCAGACTGACAGAAGGTCAATCTCCACATAGTGGTAGTCTGGAGAAACCTTGCGCTGGAGGTTGAAAAGAACCATCATCAGTATTGCGGGTTTTGTCAGCCCTGGCTGCTTCCTAACCAGCATGACAGGGACTGTGGTAAACTCACAATGGGACGTAAAGTCCAGTTTTAAGGACTTAGCACTTTAGTCTCAGAATGCATGTCCTGTCCATCTCCCGTCCATTACTGCAGGTGTTGGTATGTCTCGGGTCAGTCTGAAGCCAGGAGTGGTCACGTAGGATCCAGACAGCCTCACTGTCACCATCCTCATCGCCATTGATTGGCATCATCAAGTAGAAGGGAAAACATAGGAAAGAATGAGGATGCTTGAACTTGACAAGGTATTTGTAATTAAGAGAATGTTCTCTTTGTTCTGTTCTTTGTCTGCCTCGGCTTCTCTGTGTCTGCCTATCAGTATCTGTCAGTCTGTCGCATCCATGTAAATGCATGTAGCAAACTTTAACACTCTTGTTTAGAAAAGCAACAACAACAACAACAACACACCAGATGTTTTCAACATCCAGAATTTTAAAGTCCATGGAAACAAAAGCAACTAGAAACCTTTACGAATGTTAACACTCGTAAGCAACTAATCCATGCACATTTGACAACCCTCAAACCCGGACAAACCTAAGCACCTCAAACCAACATACTCATAAATCAACTAGAACAGGGAAACAAAAACATGCCCACAAACTGACAGATGGACAACAACAAAAAACTGACACAAACAGAAACGATACCGGATTTAGACAGGTCACTCAGCTGGGAATAGCACTTACTTGGAGCTTTCGACAGACTTCCGTCCGTTTTCTTCAGCGGTGGTGTTGCTACTGGGTGAGACGTTTGAGCAGATCCTTGAGCTTGGTGGTATACCTGTTGGTGGGGTCTTTCTTGAGAGGCTGGTAGGTTTTTCTGTCATCCAACAGTTGACTGGCCTTGTCATAGTACATGGACTTGGGGATGATGACCGTGGACCGACTCTTGTCGGCCGGGAGTATCAAAATCGTGTCGTCTTTCCTTAGTCGGGCCAACGCACGCCTCTCCTCAACAGGAATGTTGGGTTTCGGCGGTTGTGCTTGTTTCAGGATTTTGACACATTCCGACCTCAGATGGGACGCCTCTTCTGTATGCGGGCCTATCTGTCTGCAGGCGGTATCGATACTCGTGATGTAGTCCACGATGGGGAGTTTGTCTGGGGTAACAACAAAACTGAGTCCCTTTTCCAGCACTCGCTGTTCAGAGTCAGAAAGTTCACGTTCCGATAGATTCACAACCCATCTCTTCTTCACCCTGCTTGTTGAATATTGTTGTGATTTAAAAAAAAAAAACCATGAATAAGTAAATGACAAATGGATTAATAAACAAAATAAGCAAACAGGGGAACATGTTTAAAGAATGCCCGTGAATTAAGGCAAGTGACGCACCTAACAAAAGAGAAAAAGGCTAAGCAGGTGCTCTATTGACTGCATACATCTGAGGCACACGAAGAGAGAGAGAGAGAGAGAGAGAGAGAGAGAGAGAGAGAGAGAGAGAGAGAGAGAGAGAGAGAGAGATCTGCCGAGTGTAAATCTAAATTGCCACCGGGCTGATACCATGTCACTCTTTAAACCAATCAACTCAGGTGTTTGGCGTCGTGACGACCTCTATTTTTTAGCTCCGTATGTACTGCTGGCAATACAATGCAGCAGAGAGGCCTGGGTGTGGTTGGTTTGCAGCTGATTGTATTTTGTTTATTTATAATTGATAAACACTGTGGCTTTGTGACTTGAAGTAATACGGTTTGGCATATACAGTTTAACGTCTGTAAATTGGTAAATAACAAATAAGTAGGGTAACCCTTGCTCACGTCATGGGATAACTTACATGTCTATACCTCCAAACGATTGCTGCTTACGACACCAAATCCCCTAGATGAAAGAGTAAGTAAAAATGATTAATGCAGAGAGCTCTACTCACTCTTTTAAAAGTAAGCAGAAATGGACCACTTGGCATGCCGTGAAAGAAGAAAAGAAGAGAAAAGACGATGTTGTAGAAACCTACCTTGCACATCCCGAAGAGGTCTCATCATGCTCTAACTTGTTTCACTCCACATAACTAACTAGGATAAAAACTATACTATGTAAAGATCAACTTTAACTGATACTAGTGATAAAAATATCATGTATATATACTGAGAGGCAATGAAAACGCAATCCCCATTTCGTCCCCGAAAAATGTCACCTCAGCCAAAATAATGTGAATTATGCACGAGGCATGCAACCTAGCACGCGTATGTTGTATTGCGACGATCTGTATTGACAGGCACAGTTGGGTTCATGACGTCATGAGTAAACCACTCCAACACATCTTTTACTGATAACTGCAAAACACGTGCAACACAGGCATACTGTGATTGCATGCAAACAGCCCATGACTGTCCCCTATAAAAACACACATTGGCGTTTTACTGACACTCGTACGCACCATGCCGCGGTTAACTACAGACCAGAGAAATCAAGCCATTGGCATGCTGAGGGCAGGCACTGCTCACATCAGGGCCGCACAACATTTCAATGTACACCCATCAACCATAACCCGTCTTGCGACTCGGCACCAAAACACTGGAAGTGTAAACGACCGTCCACGCCCAGGCGTCCAACGTGTGACGACGGCACGACAGGACCGCTACATTGTCATGCAGCACCTCCGGAATCGTTTCCAGCCAGCTGCACAAACAGCCCGCAACACTATTGGGACTAGAGAAAGACCAATCAGCAGCCGTACCGTGCGTCGGCGTCTGGCAGCAGCAGGACTACGGGCACGTCGACCATACCAAGGTCAGATCTTAACCCATCGCCATCGACTAGCACGCCAGCGATGGGCTGCCGCAGGTGGCTTTCTGGGGAACAGGGTTTGGGGGAATGTTGTTTTTTCGGATGAATCCCGGTTCAATGTCTCTTTCCCGGATGGCCGTGATCGTGTGTATCGACGTCAGGGTGAACGTTTTGTGCAACCCTGTGTCATTGAGCGAGATCGTTATGGGGGTGGAGGGGTAATGGTCTGGGGTGCCATAAATGCTCAATTTCGATCGGAGCTTGTGTTTGTGCCAGGCAACTTGACGGCAAGGCGTTATATTGACACTGTTCTTGAGCCAGTTCTTCTTCCTCTCTGGAGACAGCATGGTGGCAACAGACTAGTGTTTCAGCAGGACAATGCTCGACCCCACACAGCCGTTCTCACACGAAATTTCCTTCGGGACAGCAATGTGGATGTCATGCAGTGGCCCTCCGTGTCCCCAGACATGAATCCCATTGAACATTTGTGGGACGAACTTGGACGACGTGTGCAAGGTCAGCAGAATCCCCCAACTACCGTTGCTGAGCTCACCCAAGCATTGCAGCATCACTGGAACGTGATACCGATCCGTATCATCCGTCGTTTGTGCGCTTCAATGCCCCGACGTTTGCAAGCTTGTGTTCGTGCTCAAGGGGACACACCAGATATTGACAGTGTATTCCTTCTGTCGCGCCTAAATGGGCTTCACTTCAGGCGAATGTGCACCTGTTATAGGCAAACTAATGTACAGTGGTCGCACTTTTGTCACACGTATTTGCTTTGATGTGTGTTTGTTTCATTTCAATAAAATTGTCAGTTGACAATGGAATTGCGTTTTCTTTGCCTCTCAGTATATATGCTGTATCGACTATGATAATCAACCAATAACTCTCTCCTGTATCTTACACCTGTGTGCGCGCGTGTGTGTGTGTGTGTGTGTGTGTGTGTGTGTGTGTGTGTGTGTGTGTGTGTGTGTGTGTGTGTGTGTGTCCTTCTGCCTCCTCGTTGTAGTTGTGTATTTGTATATATGTGTGTGTATGTATGTATATGTGTAATATATATATATATATATATATATATGTGTATATATGTGTGTGTATATGTATGTGTATATATATATGTATGTGTCTGTGTATGTATTTGTATATGTATACTATGTGTGTGTGCATGCTATTTTCTCAAATTTATATTACCTGGTATTACTTTATTGTCACTATGATGTTCTGTGTTTGTCTGTTTGTTTGTAACTGAAAATGAAAAACAAACCTTGCAACTACTACCCTTTTTAAAAATATTTTTTATTCACTCGTTCAAACTGAGTAAAGCGCAAAGAAAAATTGCCAGATTGTAACGATTGTATTTATTATTCATAAGTACACATTTATATATTGGTACATGTACTAGACATGCTCATGTCAAATTATTTGCTAAATCCATGTCGAAGGACGAGTGCGTGGGGAAAGAAAGAGTGAAGGAACTGTGGAGTGGAGGAATGAGAGAGGAGGAATAAAACATATACTGACTTCCATAAAAAACGCGAAAACAAAACAAGCTGAAGGTTGGGGGTGAATTTTATTGGTCACAATTGTACAGAGTGGAAGCGAGAATTCAACGTGATTTGATTCATTACACCGGCAATGTGTGAAAATGTCATCAGCAATATGTCTTTTGTGTGGAAAATCCAAGGTCACGTGACAAACCAGCTTGAAGTCCTAATACCGTGTGTGGCCACCATTTGCGTTGACAACTGCTTGACACCTGCGGCTCATTGAGTGGACCAGGTGGTCGATGCGTCCCCTTGACGTCTTGCATTGTCCTGTTGGAATGTCCAGTTTGGGTGTTGCACAAAAAAAGGATTGACATGGGGTCTGAGCACCTGGTTGATGTAGCGCTGTGCATTGACACCCTGTCCGCGACCAGGACCAATGTTCTGAAAAATGACTGGTCCTATGGCGTGGTTAATGCCAATTGCACCCCATATCATAACGTTCGGGCCTCCCCAGGGGTTCCGCTCTACCACACAGGAGTCAGCATAGCGTTCACCAGGTCGACGCCATATTCTGACACGACCGTCAGCCATGTCAATACAAAAACGGCTCTCATCTGAGAACAGTATGCGTCCCCACTGCTGCCTGCGCAAGTTGATTCGGGCTTGTGCCCACTGCAGCCTGTCCTGCCGGTGTCTTGGTGTCAGTACTGGACCTCTGTGAGGACGCCTACATGCCAGCCCATTCTCCTGAAGATGCCGCCGCACAGTGTTGAGGCTGATTCGTTGCTGGAGATTCCCAGGCACCTGTCGAGCAGTGTTAGCGGCTGTTTGCCGCCTGTCCCGCAGATGGGTTCGAACAAGATGGCGATCCTCTCTTTGTGTGGTGACCCATGGACGGCCTGGCCGGGGACGATCATCAGTGGTACCAGTGACTCGCATGCGGTGCTGCAGACGATAGATGGTTGAGATGTGGACGTTAAAGATGTTGGCGACCTGCCTGGCATCCACACCAGCCTCCAGATGGCCTAGGGCACGATTGCGTTCCTCTGCTCGTAGTCTTGGCATCTCTGTAGCGCTCAGACGGCAAGTCGTTACCTGAACCTTGTAGCGCGGCTTTATAAAGGCTGCATGCCTGCGTACTTGTCGCTGGTTAACTTTGCTCTGCATGGTGTGCACGTGCCTCACATGCAGCAACCAGTTTGCCATTTTTGTTGACCCTCCAATGCCGGAAATGATGTGTTGCTCACACAATTTTTTCACTGCACGTGAGTCTTGGACCCAAACAACTTGCCACAATGGTTCAATATTGTATATTCACCCCTTTTCACCCGAAAAATAGCCTTTCAATTTTTCGCGTTTTTTATGGAAGTCAGTATATATTTTTAAAAAAAGAAATGGACCACTTGTAAAAAAGTACAACCAACTAGGCTGCAATAAACAATTCTCCAATGAAAGATGTTTTAGCCTTCATTTAGAAGTAATGTGTCTTGACCAGAAATGTGGGTCCTACTTGAAAGGTTAGTTACTTTTGTTTGTTACCCTGTAAGGGAAGATTGGTTAATGCGGGCCAGTAGATAAATTGGGCTGGTGCTAATTTGAGAAAACTATGATGAGATAAGTTCAGATCTTTGTGTGCTACATTGTCAGCATACATAACTTCCTCTGCTAGAAAACCATGCTTGTCGCGAGGAAGGATACCAACAGTAAGCATTAGAAACATTCTTTACCACCATGGTTTCTGTTAAATCAAAGACATGGCTAAAATAATAGGAATTGTTTGCTTCTGTTTCAAACGAATTCTAACATTATTATAAACGCCCTTGAAACAAAACTTAGAGTAATATTTTGATGTGCTATCATGGAAGAGGATTTTTAGTGAACATGGTCAAAATGGATAAGATGAACTCCCCCTGATGGGCTAAGCTGGGCCAGTAGCTCAATTAAGCCTAACCGTGATCAGTTTATACCCACTTCATTAGAAGTTGATAGCGGTTGTTTTTTTCACTGTTCAGTAATTATTGATAGAGCCTGATGTGTGTGTATGTGTGTGTGTGTGTGTGTGTGTGTGTGTGTGTTGTGTGTGTGTGTGTGCGCGTGCGCGCGCGCGCGTGCGCGTATGTGGCACCCACTTGTTTAGAAGAAACATATCCAAATATTGACGGTGCTTTGAATGTTTCTTTTGTTTTCGAACATTAATTCTTTTGTCTTTTTAAAAGAAGCCATCCAAAACAAAGATAATTTATATAAATGTGTTATGTTTCACATTTTGAACATGATTATCTGCTTTAGGTGCCTTAAAACGAGCGTAATGAAAGAAAACCCATTTTGAACGTTACGTACTGCATTTTTTCTGCATTGTTTATTTCATTAAACTAGATAAAAGAGATAAACTAGAGAAAAGGAATGATGATCCTTTCAACCAAATACTATGTTAATTAATTTCAAATCACGGCGTCCTTGGAGCTTTGAATGCCTTAAAAGGACTGCAGTAAAACAAAGCCAAATGATGCCCGAAGCTCTGCATTATGGCCTCTGATAACTTTTGGGTTACTTGTGACTAAAATGGGTTACTTTGACTCGTTTGTAAATTCATGATTTTAAGTGCCCTAGTGTCACGAGTTTGTCACGAGCCTACGACGTTTTGACCCATCTAGGGTGGCGGAATTATTCATTTGTTATTATCGTTGTTGTTGTCGTGTATCCGTCCCTTAATGTGGTTTGTAGTGCGTTGCACCTTAATGTCGTTCAGCTCAGGTTAGGTTTACTTTCTCTCTCTCTCTCTCTAATTCCACTGCCTGTGCAATTCATCCTGCAGGTTCACGGGTGGCTGGTACCTTTCTCTCGAACTTGCTGTCTATAGCCTCTCGCCTGTCTTTTTACCTGTCGCACGTGCTTCATTTCTTTTAGCTTGAGGTATGCTCCACACTGTGATGTAGCGTGGCATGTTGGCCGCCATCGTTTAGGCAGGTTTTCTCTTCACTCGAGCGGAAGATGTCCCTGAGAGCGCCTGCTCTGTTTTTGGTTCTACACCACTTCGTCAAAGTACGGTCGGTACCTTCATCCCTACAGTCGGCCTGTAGGGGAGGGACATCACATCACGTCATCTTTTCCGCATCTGCTCTGCTGTCCTATCGACTGACAGAGGGCAGAGAGTCGCTTGACCCGCCACTTTGGTCACCCACGGTAGCTGGTAACATCAGTTTCGTGGTTTATTTGTTGTTGTTTTTGTTGTTGTTAGCAGGCTAATTCTTCTCTTTTGCGCAATTTCTTTTGGTTTTCAAAATTATAAAAGAAATATTGTTTGAGACCACTTTTTCTGGTTAATTCAATCTTTAACCTGGCCAGTCAAAATTATATTTTAAATTCTCTTTCTCCTGTTTATGCATCTGGTGATGCGGTAGTCGTGGGATGGGAGAGAACCTGGTGATTCAGGGTTGGTACTTGCTTGTCTCGCTCGTCCCCCCTGTCACATTCGCCGGACTCTTATTCTCGGCCACCATCTGTTTGTGTGTGCAAGGAGAACGAGTTTTATGTTCGCGAGCGTGCATACGCATGATTAGTCGTTTAGATGTGTGGTTGGAGATTTTGTCTTATTTTGAAATATTGATATAAAATGTGGGATAATTTGCCATGAATTATTATTATTTGCAAATGTGGTGGCAGATGTAAAGCAATTAGTTCAGTTCCTAAGAAAGGAAATGTTAAACGTGAGTGAGAGAAGGATGAAGATAATTCATATTTGTTTTATAGCCTGTTAATTTAATGCAGTCTCTTACCTGCTTCGTGTGAGAAGACTTTAAACGAACATTCCGATTTGATTGGTTTACTGTGTTATGCTCAGGTCTGTGTTGAGCTGGTGTTGTTGGTGTATTTAGTAGACCTCCCCTCGCCCATCATGCGAGTGGCTGTTAGGATTTAACAGCATGGGTCGACTGTACTGACTGCGGGTTCCAGTGCCCTTCCCTCCTCTCTTCTTTTCCTCCCAGTTACCTTTTCCCTCCTCCCGGGGCTTCACCCAGAGCTTGGACTGGTTGGTGCCACGCACTGTTGGGGCCCCACTGGGTTGGTGCCACGCACTGGTTGGGGCCACGCACTGGTTGGTGCCACGCGCTGGTTGGTGCCGCGCACGGGTTGGGACCGCGCACTGGTTGGGGTCACGCACTGTGGGGCCACGCACTGGTTGGGCCCACGCACTGGTTGTGCCACGCACTGGTTGGGGCCACGCACTGGTTTGGTGCCACGCACTGGTTGGGACCGCGCACTGGTTGGTGCCGCGCACGGGTTAGGACCGCTCACTGGTTGGGGTCACGCACTGTTGGGACCACGCACGGTTGAGGCCACGTACTGGTGGAAACGCCCGTGGACTTGACTGGCCGGTCCTGACCCCCGGGTCCAGGACCTGCAGCACAACGCCACGTCTCCCCCCCGGGCCCGCGCTCCCCCACGTCTGTTTGTGTGTCAGGTGTCGCCCTTGAACGACTCTTTTCAAGAACCGACCCGGTTTTGGAGAACCTTGACGACAGGGTGCTCCCTGTAGACTTGGGAGAGGACATGGGATGGAGGGCTGGAAATGTTAATTTATAATTGTGTATATGTATGTGTGTTGGAAGCTTGATTGTGATTGTGCATAGTGCGTGTGTTGAAATATTTATTTGCGATTGTGTTTTGTTTGATGTGAATAAATGGGGTGTTGTATCGTAATCTTTCTTGTGTGGGCTCTTGCGAGGCGTGTGAGGTCAGTCACTCCCTCATCCCATCTAGACTGATCTGTCAGGGCGACCTCCATGGGGTCGGTCGTGACAATGTGGGGGCTCGTCCGGGATGTGAAGGGCTCTGACTGTCTCTCTCTCGTTTCGCGATTACCTGTCCAGTTTTGTCTGTTTTGTATACGTTTAGTTGTTTGTCGTGTTTGTTTGTGGGTGGTTGGCTGGGTGACTCTGGTGTAGGGAGTCTTGGTGGCTGAAGGAACATCTGTGGTGGTGGGGAGCCCGAGGTGAGACCAGGGGAATCGACCGCGTCCGACCTCCTTCCACTCGGGTGCCTCACGCAGATACGGCCGTATACTTTCCTTTCTGTTGCCATCAGTCTGACTTCTGTTTTGTGTGGGTATCCATTTTGTTTTTTTTTTCCGGGGTGATTATTGAGTACAGGTGGGTGTATCGGACGTTAGGTCCTTTTTCCTTCTCCGGATTCCGTCTGCCATTTTTTTTTTTTTTCGGTGTTCCCAAAGTGGGTAGCAGCCGGACACATCCGCCACACACAAAACACACACACACACACACACACACACATCCCTAAAATATTGTTTCTTTCTAGTGAATTGTCTTTTCCCAGGAATTTTGAGAACCGCTAGGATATAGTTGTCATGGCAACGTCCGGTGCTGGTGGTATGGCGACGCGGGCGTCGAAGAAGAAAGGTATTCAAAATGTAGTCCCTACTATTAGTACCAGTACTTCGACTACGGTGACTTCTACTTATTCCAGTGCTGTAGCCGATAGTCCCGCGAGTACTTTCGTTGCTTCTTCGCTGGGGATCTTTCTGCCGAGACCCACCTGACGCGTCCGCTCGGATGCGTCAGAGTATGGTATAAACAACTGTGGGCTTCTGTTGGGTCGCAGAGACCAAAAACCCTCTCCTCTCCATGCTTCCCCTCGTAAGGAGTACGCCCCGGGGGACTTTCCTCATGGGAAAGTCGAGACCCAAGGGACGGGTCAAACGGGTCATCCTCCCGTGTCGGGAGTGGTGAATCCTGCTCAGGATATCGCCTCTGTCCTGAAAGTTTCTGGAGCGACAACGACGAGAGGATGAGGCCCTCCGTAGGGAAGAGGCTGCCAGGCAGGAAGCCCTCCGTCGGGAAGAGTTAGATCTGCGTAGGGAAGAGGCTGCTCTGCCAGAGAAGAGACTGCCAGACAGGAGGCTCTGCATAGGAAGATGCTGTCAGACAGGAAGCCCTCCGTAGGGAAGAACTAGACAGGATGGAGGCCCTGCGTAGGGAAGAGATGGAACAACTTCTTTTGCGGACTCCCACATCTGTAAGTCAGGGGTTAACCAACAGGCAAGCGATAGAGTTAGAGGCCCAAAGTTAAAGCTTCCAGAGTTCAGACCTAGTGAGACATTGATATGTTCTTAGAGCATTTTGACAAAGTGGCTAGTTCATACCAATTGTCTGAGGAACAAAAGGCCATTCACCTTTTTTCTGGATTATCTGGTGCTGCAAGGGAGTGTGTGCTCACTCTAAATGAAGGCGCGTCTTAATGCAGACATGCAGTGGCTCTGCGTAAGCGTTTCCACCTTACCCCAGAGACGTACAGGAGGAAGTTCAGGTCCATGAAGAAGAATAACGACGAGACCTTCGTGCAGTTTGGAGATAGGCTGCGCAAAACGCTAGGGTACTGGCGTCAGTTGGCTAAGCTGGAGCTGGAGGATCTGATTCTCATCGAACAGCTGACCAACACTGTGTCCCCGGAGTTGAGGATCCGATAGGCGAAACAGCACCTCAGGATTTCGCGGCTGCGATTCAGACCGCTGAGGTGTTTGCTGAAGCCCGTAGAGCGTATGGGCATCGCTAAAGACACGGACAGGAAGACCCCCACAGGTTTTAGTGGCGATAAGGCGCCGACGACTGCTAGCGGTTGAACAAGGCAGGCAATTCATCGGGGATTTCAGCACCCCGGTTCTGTTTTCTTTGTGGTCATCCCGGCCATATTAAGAAAGATTGCCCTAAAGCCGCCGGTAGTTATGGGGCTAGTCCTTCCCAGCGTCCTCGTGCCTCGGCTAACGTGGGGTCCATCCCAGCTTCTGGTGGTACAGAGTGCCCGGTGTTTCTTTCTGTTGTTGGTTCTTCCTTGGTCGACACCATCAGGGATTCGGGAGCATCAACGCTCTTTGTGGATAAGGATTTGGTTTCCCCTGAGGCTCAGCGAGGCGCCAGTTACGATGTGTGCGGGTTGGAGGCTGGTTTTACCTCCACCCGTCCTTCTGTACTCATTTCTATCTCCACCCCCTACTTCTGTGGCGAGGTATGGGCCATCGCGGTCGAGCGACCTCTGTATTCCCTTCTCATAGGGAATACTATCATCTTTGTGGACGGACGCAGTCAGTCCGTGTCTACGGGTCTGCCCGTACAGGCGTGTGTGGGAGTTACCACACGCGCCAAAGCTAAGAAGCAGGAGCAGGAATTGCGTCCCGTTCTACAGCCAATCTCTGACGAGGTTCTGGCCAGGGTCGACCCTACTACCATGGTCCGCCTTCAGGCCAGGGACTTGGATGTCCAACGCCTGCGACAACTGGTGGATTGTCCCGCTCAGTCTGCCCGACACGCCAAGGTGAGCTTCAAGCTCCACAAGGGGATCCTCTTTAGGGTTTTCACTCGGGCAGATCGGGTAGCCAAGCAACTAGTTGTCCCCCAAAGCTTGAGAGAATCTGTTCTCCGGCAGGCCCATGATTCACCTATGGCAGGTCATATGGGCTCAAAGCGGACTCTCGAGCGAGTAAGACAGACTTCTTTTGGCCAGGGATGAACTCACAGGTTAGGCAGTACTGCCGCAGTTGCGATGTCTGCCAACGGACAATGCCTAAGGGTCGCTTGAAGCGTGTTCCCCTAGGGTTGGGGAGCCATTCAGCAAGGTTGGGGTCGACCTGGTGGGACCCATTAATCCACCATCCAATCGCGGTCACCGCTACATTTCGGTAGCGGTAGACTATGCGACTCGATGCCCAGAGGCTGCCCCGCTTAGGACTATCGATACCCCTACTATTGCTGAGGCTCTCCAGCAGATTTGGACACGCACTGGCGTGCCCAAGAAGAAGTACGGCCGGAAGTTTGTACTGGAGAGCGACCATCATCCTCTCCAGTGCCTGGACCGGATCCGGCCAGTCAGTCGTCGACTCATGAGTTAGGCAGTGGAACTGCAGAGTCACTTTTCGCCATATCAAGGGTTCCAGTAATACGGATGCTGACTATCTTAGCCGAGCTCCGTAGTCAGCACATTGGAAAATCAGTCAGAGGGACACTTCCCCTCAACCAGGGTTATATTCCCTTTTTGTTTCTGTATCAGGTGTAGTGATAGTTTTCACTTCAGTGATGTTAACGATAGTGAATCACCAATGGTTCGGATTGTTACTTTCATTGTTGGAAGGTTTGCTTAGTTGTTTGATAAATGTAGTATTATGTATTTCCCTGTGTGATTCTATCGTGGAATGTTTGTATTGGATTATCGTACTCTGTCGATCACAGAGGGTTGGGTTCGGTCCCATTGTTTGTGAATTTGCACATGCGTCGAGGTTCAAAGGAGCACTGTATCTCAGAGAAACAGATGCTTTTAGAAGGGGGTTTGTCACGAGTTTGTCACGAGGCCTACGACGTTTGACCCATCTAGGGTGGCGGAATTATTCATTTGTTTATTATCGTTGTTGTTGTCGTGTATCTGTCCCTTAATGTGGTTTGTAGTGCGTTTGCACCTTAATGTCGTTCAGCTCAGGTTAGGTTTACTTTCTCTCTCTCTCTCTCTAATTCCACTGCCTGTGCAATTCATCCTGCAGGTTCACGGGTGGCTGGTACCTTTCTCTCGAACTTGCTGTCTATCGGCCTCTCGCCTGTCTTTTTACCTGTCGCACGTGCTTCATTTCTTTTAGCTTGAGGTATGCTCACACTGTGACGTAGCGTGGCATGTTGGCCGCCATCGTTTAGGCAGGTTTTCTCTTCACTCGAGCGGAAGATGTCCCTGAGAGCGCCTGCTCTGTTTTTTGGTTCTACACCATTTCGTCGAAGGTACGGTCGGTACCTTCATCCCTACAGTCGGCCTGTAGGGGAGGGACATCACATCACCATCTTTTCCGCATCTGCCTGCTGGTCCTATCGACTGACAGGGGGCAGAGAGTCCTTGACCCGCCACTTTGGGTCACCCACGGGTAGCTGGTAAGCTCAGTTTCGTGGTTTATTTTGTTGTGTTTTTTTGTTGTTGTTAGCAGGCTAATTCTTCTCTTTTGCGCAATTTCTTTTGGTTTTCAAAATATAAAAGAAATATTGTTTGAGACCACTTTTTCTGGTTAATTCAATTTTTAAACCTGGCCAGTCAAAATTATATTTTAAATTTTTTCTCCTGTTTATGCATCTGGTGATGCGGTAGTCGGTGGGGATGGGAGAGAACCTGGTATTCAGGGTTGGTACTTGCTTGGTCTCGCTCGTCCGCCCCTGTCACATTCGCCGGACTCTTATTCTTCGGCCACCGTCTGTTTGTGTGTGCAAGGAGAACGAGTTTTTTTGTTCGCGAGCGTGCGTACGCATGATTAGTCGTTTAGATGTGTGGTTGGAGGATTTGTCTTATTTTTGAATATTGATAAAAAATGTGGGGAAAATTGTGCCATTGAATTTATTATTTTTGCAAATGTGGTGGCAGATGAAAAGCAATTAGTTCAGTTCCTAAAAAAGGGAAAAATGTTAAACGTGAGTGAGAGAAGGATGAAGATAATTCATATTTGTTTTATAGCCTGTTAATTTAATGCAGTCTCTTACTGCTTCGTGTGAGAAGATTTTAACGAACTTTCCCTGATTTGATTGGTTTACTGTGTTATGCTCAGGTCGGGTGTTGAGCTGGTGTTGTTGGTGTATTTAGTAGACCTCCCCTCGCCCATCATGCGAGTGGCTGTTGGGATTTAACAGCATGGATCAGACTGTACTGACTGCGGGGTTCCAGTGCCCTTCCCTCCTCTCTTCTTTCCCCCAGTTACCTTTTCCCTCCTCCCGGGGCTTCAACCCAGAGCTTGGACGGTTGGTGCCACGCACTGGTTGGGCCACGCACTGGTTGGTCCCCACGCACTGGTTGGGGCCACGCACTGGTTGGGTGCCACGCGCTGGTTGGTGCCGCGCACGGGTTTTGGGACCGCGAAACGGGTTTTGGGGTCACGCACTGGGGGGCCCACGCACTGGTTGGGCCCATGCACTGGTTGGTGCCACGCACTGGTTGGGGCCCCCGCACTGGGGGTTGGTGCCACGCATTTTTTTGGGGACCGCGCACGGGTTGGTGCCGCGCCGGGTTAGGCCCGGGCGCACTGGTTGGGGTCACGCACTGGTTGGACCAGGGCACTGGTTGAGGCCACGTACTGGTGGAAAAGCCCGTGGACTTGACTGGGCCAGTCCTGATCCCCGTCCAGGACCTCCAGCAACAACGCCACGTCTCCCCCCCGGACGCGCTCTCCACGTCTGTTTGTGTGTGCAAGGGTGTCGGCCTTGAACGACTCTCTTCAAGAACCGACCCGGTTTGGAGCACCTAGTGCGACAGGGTGCTCCAGTAGACTTGGGAGAGGCGGGATGGAGGCTGGAAATGTTTATTTTATAATTGTGTATATGTCATGTGTGTTGGAATGCTTGATTGTGATTGTGGGAAAAGTGCGTGTGTTGAAATATTTATTTGCGATTGTGGGTGTTGATGGAAAAAAATGGGTGTTGTATCGTAATCTTTCTTGTGTGGGCTCTTGCGAGGCCTGGTGAGGTCCCGTCACTCCCCTTTACTCCCATCTAGACTGATCCTGTCAGGGGAGACCTCCAGGGTCGGTCGTGACACCCAAAGCACTGCAATTAAAGGGAAGACAACTGAAACTGTTCTGCGATTTGGCTTGTATTAGCTTTAGACTCTATATGTTTGTGTTTCTGTTCTGACAATTTAAAGGGTAATCATTTACTCTTCAAGTTTAGTTTAAGAATGTGTGGAGACCTTAGGTGCTTTTAAATGGATTATCGAACAAGCTCACACATCTTATATGGCCAACAAACAAACAATATTGGTTTGGGTTTATGAAAAATGCGTGTCGGGTTAATATAGGCCCGTGGCCCAATATTTACCGCTTTCTGGTCCATTTTAACCCGAATGATGTCTAAAGTGGGCTTCCTTTTCTTTAAAAAATTTATGATTCTTATTAAAACTTTTTGAATAAAGATAGCCATTTGATGGCTGTACTATATGAAGCTCTTATGGGAAGCTTTACAAATAATTAACCTTGAGTGAAAATAAAATTTGTGAAGGAGGTAGGGCTGATTTTTTAGGTGTTTTAACTTACCCAATCTTCCCCTACTTTCGTTGTGCTGAATGTCCTAGCCCTACGATATTGATAAAAACTCACATTTCACCGCACACACACACACACACACACACACAAAACACACACACACACACACACACACACACACACACCACACATACGCCGTGCGCGCGCACCCCACACACACGCCACGCACATACACACACACACACACGAATGGAAATTTGACTTTCGTCAAAAACATTTTATAAAAAAATCACTTGCGACAATTTTTTTATTCCATGGCAGGCTGCATTTTTTTTTGTGATATTTTGACGCTCCCAAACCCCGGCGAGATTTTTTCACTTTGCAGAAAAAATCGTCGTTGTGAAATATTAACGCTGCGACCATATTTCACAGGAAATGTTAATCCTAGCAGTAAGATTTCCGTGAAAATGTGTCGCAAGCGACAGCATTCACGATTACAATATTTCACAGTGTCCTGTCGCAAAATTTCGAGCGACAGTATTTTATGGACAGCTACAATATTTTAAGGACATTTTTCGTGAAAAAAAATGTCGCGCGACAATTTTTTTCCAGAAAATATTGTCGCTGCAACAACATTTCACTGAAATGCTATCGCTGCGATACAATTCCACGGCGACAGTATTATATACGAAAACCGGCCCCGATGGTATCTCTGGGCCAGGTTTTAAAAGCTCCTCACGAACAAATTGTACACATATTTACCATATCTCTACCATTTAAGAAATAACATATTTGACTACGAATGATTATAAAAGGGATTTCATTATCTAATGTTGGTAGTAAAGTATTCAGTGTTATAATCCCCACGTAGAACTTCAAGGATATGGAGACTATAATAGTAATGCAAGTGGGAAAATTAAGCTGATTTTAACGGGGTTACTCACAATATATGACATGTTTTTTCTCTTGGCACTAATATAAATGCAGTTTTTGCTAATCGTAAATTCTATACAGCTTTTATTGACTTTGAAAGGCGTTTTTATTCTATTAAGGGGAAAATTTGTTATAGTCTATTCGACGAAAAAATAGGAAATTACGGGAAAAATTTTCAAGTATGTCAGAGGTATATGTGGTATGGTTAAAACAAGAATACGATGTGGTGACACACTTACTGATTCTATACATTTTTGCAAGGTATGTGAAACAGGGAGATATTTGAAGCCTTGTTTTGTTTTATTTGTTCACAAACAAATTAGCTTGAGAAGTAATGCATGAAGAAAGACTTGGTTCAAGGTTTCCAGTGGGCTTTTTGGAATTGGTTGTTTTAGTACTTGCTGTCGAAGTAGTACTACTATCATAATCAGATGTTGGTTTGTAAACACAATCAACTAATTTGTGAAACACAACCAACAAGTCATAGCTATAGGTTTATTTGGATAAAAGTAATATCATCATCTTTACAAAAAGGGGCTACCAAGCAGTGAGTAGAAGACAGCCACTCGACGGTATTGTTCCGCCAGTTGCCTATGTTTATAAACATCCTGGAAATTTTGGTTCTCAACTTGTTTAAGTTTTGTAGCTGCTTTTAAGGATCTTAGTGCTTGGGCAAAAAAGGCACTGTTACAAATTGTGAAGAAATTATTTTTACTGAATAACAACTTACTCTTTGTTAAGGTTTTTGATGTTCAGATACAACCTATTGCACAATATGGTTCAGAGTTACGTGGTTTACATAAGAAAGCTGTTGTGTATTGTGAAGCTCTTCATTTATTTGTATTAAAAAGAATCTGGGTGTTCATTTCAAAACGCCAAATCACAGTGTATAGCAAGACAAAAAGGTATCCGATTCATAGTAACTCTGCAATTAAAGCTGTTCGCTGTTGTTCGAAATTATTGAAAATGAATATACTGTGATCAACTGCCTCGAAAATCTTATGACACGTTCTGTGATCAAGACCTAAGCGTTACAAGTAATTGGTGACAAATGTGCCTTTATGTCTGCGTGAACCTGGTTTTGGATATGCGTGGTATTACCAAGGAGTAGGTGAAGAATACTAATTTGTTGCGTGTCGTCCACGGCTTACAGATGGCAGATGGCAAGACTGGGAAAGCCATTGCTGTTCTAGTAACAGATATGATATACACATAAGTTTTACCTCTGCTCATTTAGTAAATAATTATCTTTTGTTCATTACAGACAGACATCAACGAATTATTGCGATTTAATTAAACTTGGTCTTTCTGAAATCGGAAAACAGGCATCTCTATCAAACTGTTACCTAAGCTGAACTATTATCTCTATAGCTGTAGAAACTGTTGACGATGACGATGAAAAGTCCTGCTTTAAGTGATCTCCGAAGTAGACTGATTCCAAAGAAATGCTAAAGTCATTCATGTTTATTTCTTTTTGTTGTTGTTGTTTTTTTTTATTTATGAGATCGAATGATGAAAGAATAATTCGCAATTTGGCTCTGTATTTATATAAAGCTTTTCGTTTAAGGGAGAGAGTTATTTCTTAAATTCTTTTAAGCTCTGAAAGAATCAAATGTACGTGATTAGTACCTATTGTAAGTCATATGTAAATCTATGTAAACGCTCCTTGTTCATATTGAGCTACTGTCTTCGTGTGAATAAATCATCTCTCTCTCTCTCTGTGTCTCTGTCTCTGTCTCTCCTCTCTCTCTCTCTCTCTCTCTCTCTCTCTCTCTCTCTTCTCCTCTCTCTCTCCTCTCTCTGTTTATCTGATTGTCTGATGGCTAAAATTAATCTATACAATCATCTCAATTGTTATCATCGTCTCCGTCTTAAACATATGATCGTCACGATCAAAATCATCGCCATCCTCATCATCAACATCGTCATCATCGTTGTTGTCGTCGTCTTCAACATCATCGTCATCATCATCATCTTCTTCTTCTACTACTACTACTACCACTGCTACTACACTACTACTACTACTACTACTACTACTACTACTACTACTACTACTACTTCGTTTTCTTCATCATCACTATGATCATCATCATCGTCATCATTATCATCATTATCATCATTATCATTTGCGTCGTCTACTTTGTTGTCTTAAACATAATTATCAGTATAACAATTGCCATAATCATTTTTCTCTTCTTTTGCGCCTTTTCTTTCCTCCTTCTCCTCCCTCCTTCTCTGCCCCCTCCTCCTCTTTCTCTTCCTCCTCCTTCTTCTTCCCTATTGACTTTTTTCTCCCCCTCCCGCTCCCCCTCCTGCTCTTCCTTCCTGCCTTCTTTCCTCTTCCTCCCCCACCTCCCCCTTCTTCTTCTTTCTCGTCCTCCTCCCTTCTTCTTCTTCTTCTTGTTCCTCCTCCTCCCCCTTCTTCTTCCGATTCAAGATGTCTGACAGGTTTGTTTGGGTGTGTCAGCTCAAAAAATAATTTTGATACTGTAGTGTTGTAAACGAGTTTTGAAATAAGGGACATTACTCATATGCTTTTATTTTTAGAGCCTCGTGCTGATGATAAACATAAGAAAATCTAACACAGAGTAACTTTTATTCAAGACTGGCACAGCCTTTTAAACTTGAATAAAGTCAGACAAATACATAGACGAACAATCTAATAGTGGGGGAAAGGCCTCGGAGCTGGCTATACAAATATATCTGCTTTCAAAAGGGATTGCGATGGTTCCCTTATACAGCTAGTGAAGAGTTTTCATATCTGTAATATATTTTCTCAATTTCATGTTCCCAGTTTCTCCGTCTTCAACCTCCCCCCCCCCCCCCCCTCCCCCCTTCCCCTCCTCCTTAAGTCCAAATCTTTGCCAAGTCATAACTATGAAGACAGTTCAGTTGTTGGCCTGCGCTTGTTGTTTTTCCCCACTATTAGATTGTTCGTCTATGTATTTGTCTGACTTTATTCAAGTTTAAAAGGCTGTGCCAGTCTTGAATAAAAGTTACTCTGTGTTACGTTTTCTTATGGGAGCAAACGTTACCCCACTTGTTTACTGTTTATTGTTTACTGTTCCCTGCCTCATTTCATTTCCAATTTTGTTTAAACTTTAGGTTACTTGTATTTGTTTCTGTCCGTCTGTGTGTTTGTCTTTTGATCTCCCTTGCATCTTTGGGTGGATCCTAAAGCGTAGGCTCAAAGATTGTCCCATACATTTTTATACTAGTTTTTCAGCAACTTTTTTCCTCCCCACACTTTCGTTTGGTTTCATTTACTACCCTTCACTGGCTGCTTTGGGGTTCTGATGGATTCTTTTTTGCACCCTTGGCGGTCAGAACACCACAGTATTATGGACTGTGGTGTGTCTCTATTTGACGCCAGGAGCACAGACACAACCAGCCGTGTCTCCCTGATGAGTTCCGACCCAGCGGACGGAAGGCCTCGGAGCAGGCTATACAAATATATCTGCTTTCAAAAGGGATTGCGATGGTTCCCTTATGCAGCTAGTGAAGAGTTTTCATATCTGTAATATATTGTTTTAATTCCATGTTCAACCCCGCCCCTCCACCTCCTTAAGCCCAAATCTTTGCCAAGTCATTACTATGAAGACAGTTCAGTTGGCCTGTGCATGTTTTTTCCCCACTATTAGATTGTTCGTCTATGTATGTGTCTGACTTTATTCAAGTTTAAAAGGCTGTGCCAGTCTTGAATAAAAGTTACTCTGTGTTAGGTTTTCTTATGGGAGCAAACGTTACCCCACTTGTTTACTGTTTATTGTTTACTGTTCCCTGCCTCATTTCGTTTCCAATGATGATAAACAGTTTTGATGGAGACCGTCAAGAAGACCTGTTGTATAACAGTTATTACCGCATCAACATGACTTAAAAGTTTCTGTTGTATGAATCCATGCAACAAACATTCTACAACCCCAAGCAGTCACAACATCACACTGGCGACGAGTGATTTCGATCATCCTACGCAAGTCTTTTGATAATTTTCTGATTCATTCGATTCGAAGATTCGTGATCGAAACGAACAATCACACTGACTGCTCTTGGTCTCCCGATGTATTCACCTTTCGACTGCCGAGAAGAAGGTCGAGCAGTTTGTTGGCGCAAAATGGATATCACGATTAGACAATAACGTCTTTGTGGGTTACAGTGTCACCAATGATAGAAGAAAGCTCTGCTGTTGTCATACGGTGACGATATTGTCGATACGTTCGCTGAAACCGACGTCACACCCAGCAAGGTGAAACTCCGTAGTGCTATCAACACTCATTTCAATTTAGAATGAAACACAGAGTTTCAGAAATATATTTTCAGAAACACTTGTCAGAAAACAGACCATATTGATGATTTTTACAATGAATTAAAACAGCTGCCCCAACTTGTGGTTTTGTTAACAATGACTCAGAAATCAAATCTCAGTTGATTGCTGGATGCAAGTATACAAAAGTAAGGGGAAAAGGACTAAGCTCACCTGCAATGACCTTGTCTGATTTGTTAACATACGCACGAACAGTAAAACGTTCAACGTTCAGTTGCACATGCAAAACAAATGGAAGAGAGTCCAGTCCATCGTCTGCACTTGACAAAGCCAAAGAAACATGCTCAGCATTCAGACAAATCCTCACAGCCACGCAATCAATGCCCAACACAGACTTGCAGGAACCGTGGCAATTCTTGGCCTCATGAAGGAGGACAACGCAACTGTCCAGCCTTCAATAAGCAGTGTAGAACTTGCGAGAAGTTCAATCATTTCTCTTCAGTATGCCGTTCTGGTACAAATCATCAGACCCATCCATCAAGAAATTCAAATCCATCAGACCAGCGTTCTTCTTTTCGTCCTGCTCACTAATGAAGGAACAAAAGACGAGTCCGTCTCATTGATCAGCGTGAAGATGGCATCAACACTGTCGAATCAAACGATTCAGAAGACACTGATGAAGATGAATTGATTAATTTGTTTACATGGCTGCACATTTAGACAACCTTCTTCATTTGAAGAGTGTTCTTGCTGACTCTGGCGCCACAGTAAACCTACTGTCTAAACATAACGTTGATTTTTTTTCACCTCGGCCAACGCTGAGACCGTCTCAAATTAAAATCTCTGCATATGGTTGTCAGCAACCTCTTCCAGTCTTTGGACAATTCAAAGCTGTCATTGAATCCAAAGGTACAGTGACCACTGCCACTGTCTGCGTTGTTCCTGGTACAGAACGACCGATTTTGAGCTGGAAGACTTCTCTGAAGTCCTAGGACTGTTGACCACTGTCCATAACATTAATCCATCAGGAAAGGAACCAGAAGGGCAGTGTCCTGATCTGTTCACAGGACTTGTTTGTTTAAAATATGGACAAGTGATAAAGAAGTTCAGCCCATAGCTCAGCCTTACAGGCGCGTACCATTTCATGTATGAAAGGATATTGAAGAACAGTTGAAACAAGACAAGGAACGTGGAGTGATTGAAAGAGCCTCCGGTCCAACACCTTGGGTGTCACCTGTAGTTGTCGTACCCAAACCCAAATGTCCTGAAAAAGACCGAGTATGTGTCGATATGCGTGCTGCAAATAAAGCCATAATGAAAGAAAGACATACAACGCCGACACTTGACGAACTCAGACCATGCTGTCAGGTACGAAGGTCTTTAGCAAACTTGATCTCAATCAAGGGTACAATCAGCTGGAACTTGCAGAATCACGGTACATCACAACTTTTGCAACACACAAAGGTCTTTACAGATAACAAACGTTTGTTCTTCGGTGTCAACTCTGCAAGTGAAATCTTTCAGGAAACAATCCGAGAGACTCTGTCAAATCTGGATGGTGTAATTAACATCAGCGACGATATCCTTTGCTTTGGTGCGACACAAGAAGGGCACCATAAAAACCTACAAGCACTGTTTGAAAGGCTACGCCAGAAAGGACTCACTCTCAAAGCTGAAAACTGTGCCTACAACAGCCGGAATAGCTCAGTTGGTAGAGCGCCGGACTCGTAATCTTGGTGATCCTGGGGTTGCGGGTTCGAACCTCCACTGGGCGTTTCGGTACCGGGGGATTTTCCCTCGGAGTTAACATTGGTTCTGACTCCATTTCCCATACAGTCCTTCGAATGAGACTATAAACCGAGGTTCCGTGTGTGAACGCACGCATAACATCTTGCACACACGTAAAATCCCATCACCAACTTTCGGAAGAGTAGGCCAGTTTGGCCGTTGGTATGGATGACACGTTACACATAGCATGCACCCTGCGTGAGAAATGGAAAGAATGAAGGAAGTAAGGAAAATGAGTGATCGATATTGAACGATATTGACTGGATGACACGGGAAATGACTGAATGAAGCGCCAGCTGGCAGCTCTTCAGTCGGCACTACCCAGGTAGGCAGCCCGTTGTGTAAACGAGTGTTGATTGTAAAGCGCCTAGAGCTTGGTCTCTAGCCGAGAATAGGCGCTATATAGGTATTCATTATTATTATTATTATTATTATTATTATTATTATTATTATTATTATTATTATTATTATAAGAACTCCCATTGAGTTCTTACGACATATCTTCGGTTGAAATTGGAATCCGACCAAGTCAGGACAAGCTCAAAATAATTCTTGAACTGCCTACTCCATCAAACGCATCAGAAGTTAGAAGCCTGCTTGGAATGATGAACTTCTGTGGAGCACATCTCATTCCGAACTCTGACACATGATCTGCGGAATCTGACAAAGAAGACAACACCCTGGTCATGGACAGAGAAACATGACGCAGCTCTTACACAGCTCAAGACGGCACTGAGCAAAGCAATAACTCTGAATTACTTCGATCCAAAGAAATCATCAGAGATTTTCACAGATGTAAAGCCCAGTTGGAGTTTCTGCTGTGCTGACCCAGAATGACAAATCATTCAGTTTGCAAGTAGAGCCCTCACACCAGTTGAACAGAAGTACTCACAAACTGAAAGAGAAGCTCTCGCGATACCTGTGAATACCTCTATATCTACATCTTCGGCGCTCCATTCACCGTATTTACTGACCATAAAAGCCCTTGGTCTCCATGTTCAACAAACCAGGAACTCAACTGTCTGCTCGCATAGAACGTTGGATCATGAGAATGCAACCCTGCCAAGCAACGGTACAATATTGACCTGGTTCAGACAATCCAGCAGATTACCTCAGTCGACATCCTGTGGAACAACAACAGTGTAGTAGAGAAGAGAAAATCACAGAAGAATATGTCCAGTATGTTATCGAAACCTCAACTCCAAAAGCGATGACTGTTGAAGAAGTTGCCACTGAAACTGCAGAGGATCCGACTCTTACTGCTGTCACCAATTCCTTGCTGACAAATCATTGGTTCACTAAATGACAAGCGAGTCAACACAAAGACATTCCAGACACTCTATCAGTGTCGCTCTGAACTGACACTAGCACACAATTCCGGTGTGATCCTCAAAGGACATTGCATTGTTCTACCAGACCACTCCACCTGAAAGCAGTGAATACAGCTCACAGTGGACATCAAGGAATAGTGAAAACTATCGCACTTCTCCGTGAAAAAAACATGGTTTCGTGGCATGCAGGAAATGGTTGAAGAAGCTGTTTAAGACTGCATGACTTGCCAAATTTCAACTCCGACTGCTGAAAGAGAACCCTGAAATGTCACCATTACCATCTGGTCTATGGCAGGAAGTCAGCGCAGACTTCGCTCAGCTCTCCACGGGACAGTACTTACTTGTAGTGACAGATGAATACACCAGATATGTCACTGTTGACATTCTTGAATCAACATCTGCATGCTCTGTCATTCCCAGACTGGAGAAGATTTTTGCTGAATTTGAATTTCCATACTCCTCAAAACAGGCAATGGACCCCCCATTTAACAGCCATGAATTTGCAACGTACACTGCTCATTCAGGAGTCAAGCACAGAAAAATCACACCATTATGGCATCGTGCGAACAAGAGATGTACAAATTCCTCCTGGACTACAGATCCACTCCTCATCTTTCCACTGGAACTCCACCTGCTACTGCATTTTTTGGTCGCAACCTCAAGACAAGACTACTAGAAGTCCCATTCCAACAGCCTGGTGATGAGAAGATGAGACGCCAAGATGCCCAGTCAAAGAAGAAGATGAAACAAAATGCTGATAAGAAACCCCATGTCAAGCCAAGCAAAATTCAGATTGGTGACAAAGTGCTGCTGAAAGAACATTCCATGTCCACATCCTCCACTCCCTACAATCCTGTTCCATTCACAGTCATTCAGAAGAAGGGCACCATGGTGACTGCCAGATGAGACAATCAAAATATCACCAAAACAGCAGTTTCTTCAAAGATTCTCCCAGAACTTCACCTCCTACTGACCTGATGTCTCACTTCAGTGATGTTGAAACTGATACCCCCCCCCCCCCCCCCTACAAATGCAAAACATGCACAACAAATGCAAACACAGACAAAACTACTTCAGACAAACACTCAAACTCAAACACTTCACACCCTTCTGTGACCGTTCCAAATGTTCCCGAACCAAAAAGATTTAGCCGTGCAATTTGCTTGCCAAAGAAATTCAGTGACTGTGTTCTTTCATAAACTGAAAACACCACATTTAAAAGAAATTCATGCATTTTATTGCACCACTTTGTTTTCAGGCGTGTGTCTCAAAGACATTAAATGACTAAAATGTTTTCATTTTGAGATGTCTGTGCCTACTGTTGTTTAATTGTCATTATGCAGACTGGTTATTGACGCTTGTTTATTCTGTTCAAATTCAAGTATTTCTTTAAAGTCGTAAGAAAAAATAGAAAGAGATGAGAAGAGAAAAGTGACTGTTACATTCACTTTGAAATATGTATTACATTTAATGTGAAGTTTTAAATTTAAACAAAAAGATTCAATTGAAGTGCTATGCAAGTGCGGTATTCATGAGAAATATTTTAACAAAAGATTAGAAACAAACAAAAGGTTCATTAATATTTTTGTTTATTAGCTTATTCCTTTTATTAGCGTCAGTGAAATTATCAATCACTTCTATTTGTTCTATAAGTACGTTTAAGAGTTAAATTTTAAAATCAACTCTTGATTTGAGAAAGAGGGTGATGTAGTTTTGTGAACGAGTTTTGATCTATGGGACATTTCTCATATGCTTTTACTTTTAGAGCCTCGTCCTGATGATAAACAGTTTTGATGGAAACCGTCAGAAAGACCTGAGTCAATACAACAGTTATTACCGCATCAACATGACTTGAAAGTTTCTGTTGTATTAATCCATGCAACAAACATTCTACAACCCCAAGCAGTCACGACATCACAGATACTAACTGGTTTTGATTTTCTTTTTATTAAGTGAATGTCATCTATTCAAGCTGTTGAGCGCCGTTTTGGTTGAGCTGCTAGTCTCTCTCTCTCTCTCTCTCTCTCTCCCTCTCTCTCCCCTCTCTCTCTCTCTCTCTCTCTCTCTCTCTCTCTCTCTCTCTCTCTTTACCTTTAGAAACTTTTCAAAATTTGATAGTGACAAATTTCTCTCTGACCTTTTAAATTCAACTCTAATTAAAGTGTATTAATTAATATACAGAACCCAACCAGGCTCTAGAAGTTTGGTACTCCATTTGCTATGGTGTATACGACAAACATGCCCCGATCCAAAACAAGAGTCAAACATCGGATAAAACCTCCTTGGCTTACAAAAGAGATACAAAACGCTATTTACCAAAGAGAGTACCTGTTAAAAAATGACCCTCGGGAGGAATATAAAAAAGCAAAGAAATAACATAACCTCTCTCAGTAGAGCACAGAAAAAGAAATATCTTTTACACTTAATCATCAAAAAGAAAGACAGCAAGTCCGTATGGAAAGCCATCCATGGATTAACAAATAAACATGTTTCATCTGCTTCAAATATAACGAATGATATATCTGCAAGTAAACTAAATCACCATTTTACAGCAGTAGCAGATCAATGATTCATGATAATAAATCAAATGATAATGATCTAGAAGAATTTTTTTAAAATACTGCAGGGGAAAAATATGCATTTAGATTTAGACATCAGCCTTCTAGATATTTATTCTGTTTTCGTGTCACTTAGGCGATTGAAACAGACAGCCACTCGTGGCATGAAGGTATAGATGGTAAAATTCTAAAGCTCTCTGCACCCGTTATCGCAGAAACGTTAACTTACATTTACAACCTCTGTATAGATAAACAATGCTTTCCAGATACCTTGAACATAAAAAGCAAAAATTATACCAACATACACATCAGGAAACACTACTCTGATCCATCAAATTATAGACCTATTTCGATTTGATCTGTTCTTTCTAAGCCGTTAGAACTCCACATTAATAACTGTCTCCATTCCTTCACAGTGCTAGCTAAACTAATAGATAGGTGGTTCTTAAACATGAACGACAATCAATTTTAAGGAATTCTTTTTTTTTGTAGATTCCGGAAAAGATTTCGACGTTATAAATCATAAACTTTTACTCAGAAAAAAACCTGACTTTTTATAAGCTATCTTTCAAAACACTGAAACTGATTTCATCTTTTCTCTCCAACAGACAACAAATTGTGTCCGTAAACACACACAAATCTAATTTTCTTCCCCACAAATTTGGAGTCCCACAAGGGTCAATATTAGGTCCTCTATTGTTTTCTTTTTACATCAATGATCTGCCATTGTACTTGAAAATAAGAAAATAAACAGCAAAATGTTCGCTGATGATACAACTTTTTAGACACAAGTAATTCTGACGCCCAACAGGTTTGCAGTGACATCCAAGAAAACATCAATCTTTTGGTTAAATGGACACAATTTAATCACATCCTCAAAAAACTAAATTCATGATGATAACTACAAGACAGAAACGTCAAAATCTAAGCCAAAATTTCCCAGTACTTTGCATTTCCAATGAAAAAATCGAAGAAGTATCCAGTCACAAAGTCTTAGGAATAACAATAGATAATAATCTAACTTGGTCAAAACAGAGCTTTTATCTAGAAATGTTGCAAGAAAACTACATCTTCTAAAAGGGGCTAAAAACTTCTTAAATGTGCATGCAAGAAATCTATTTTTCACTCTTATATTCAACCTATTATTGACTATGCCTCAATACTTTGGGACTCAGCGAGCAATAATTTACTCAAACCACGAATTAGCCTTTACAAAAGAGCTGTCAAAGTAACGATAGTCAACCATCCTCACTGGTAGATTCAGACTATAAGCAAGCAGGCATTCTCCCATTTAAAGCCAAATTGTTATACAGTAAGGCACTCTTTATGGATAAGATACTCCATGAAAATGCTCCACTTTCTCTAACAAATATGTTCACTTTTAACGACGATCGACATTTACATAAAATAAACCTCCCGTTTGCAATGATTAATCTGTACAAATCTAGTTTGGCGTATTCCGGAGGTTGGCTATGGAACCATATTCCTCAAGAACTTAAAAATCAATCAAACTTTTTAAAAAATCACATCTAATTTTCAAAAATATCTGATGAATGTCTCAGATTTGACTCCACTACACCCTAAAATATATTGATAATTCTCAATTCAGATTTAGTTTAACAAATATGTGATGAATGTTCGAAGTTGACTCAACTCTGCGCAAATTGCATGATCGTCCTGTGGCATTCATGTGGTTTTCACAGCATTTCGCGGGTGTGTTTCTCCATGTCTGCTTCATTGCCGTTCTCTCCCTTTATCTCACCAGTCGTTCGGTCGGTTGGTCGGTCGGTCGGCCAGTCTCTCTTCTCCTCCTCTCTCTCTCTCCTCTCTCTCTCTCTCTCTCTCTCTCTCTCTCTCCATTAATCCCCCCCCCCCCTTTCCCTGATAATTTTTCTTGTTGTCGTTATTGGTGGTTGTGGTGGTGTTTATTGGTTTCTTTTTTCTTCTTTAATCTTTTTTTGACAAAGATTCTCATGCGATTAATTGTTGCATTTTTTTCATGTATTTTGTTTGATTTGCTCTTTACCATATATCGATTTGTTTTTTTCTTGCCCAGAGGGCTGGATGTAAAAATAAGTATTCATACTTAGTCCGCTACCCTCTTAAAATAAAATTCGTTTGTTCGTTCGTCCGTCCTCTCTGTAGGTCGGTCGTTTGCTCTCTCTGTCTCTCTGTCTCTCTCTGTCTCTCTCTGTCTCTCTCTGTCTCTCTCTCTCTCTCTCTCTCTCTCTCTCCTCTCTCTCTCTCTCTCTCTCTCTCTCTTCTCTTAAGAACACGTTGTTAGTTGTGTTATGAAATTATTACTGATTGGTCATTGTTTTATGTTGTAGCGTTTACTTTTTTTTTAATGTTCCATTGCTAATTCAGAATTGTAGAAAGACCTTTAATGTGACTAATTCTTTACCCATTAACGATTCAATCGATCAATCAATCAATCTTCTTCAACCTTGTGTTGTACTTTAACCTCTTCTCCTTCTGTAATTGTTTCTCCTAATAAATCTTTCAGACTCTGCGCACGGTTAGCATTTTTGTTCTTTTTTTTTTATATTTTTTTATCTCTATTTACAGGGTCGCCATTCCTGGAGCAAGATGGAACTCTTTGAGGACTGCAAGAAATGCATGTGGACTCCCTCGGGTTGCATCAAGGTGAAAAGTTGTAAAATTCGACCAATCAAGGTAATTCCTTACAAGCCCGGACCTGCTCCTGGAATTTAACGTCACTTCCTCCACGAGAACTGATTGGTGCATACTTCATTTGCATTAAGACTGATTGGTGCATACTTCGTTTGTATTGTATCTCGTCAGTAGGACTAGTTTCGTATCAGCTGTGATCTCAAGATCGTCGATATTTATTTATGTATTTCATTTCTGTGTAGTTCATATTTGCCTTGTTGAAAATCTGCTCACTTCATATTCATGTATTTGTTGTTTTGATATTTAAAAAGAAATAACTGCGATAATTATGTAGTTGTTACTTGCTTCTTTTTTTTCCAATTATTGATTATATTTTTGATATCTTAATACACAATCGTTTTAGTTTGAGTGTGGTGTGCACAATGAACGAAATGAAATGAAGTTTGTGGGGGGGGGGGGGGGGGGGGGGGGGGGGAATAGCTCAGTTGGTAGAGCGCCGGACTCGTAATCGTGGGGTTGCGGTCGCATCTCCGCCGGGCCGTTTAGGTACGGGGGGATTTTCCCCTCGGACTTAACAAAAGTTCTGACTCCATTCCCCATACAGTCCTTCGAATGAGACTATAAACCGAGGTTGCGTGTGTGAACGCACGCACAACATCTTGCGCACACGTAAAATCGCACCAACTTTCGGAAGAGAAGGCCAGTTTGGCCGTTGGTATGGATGACACGTTACACATAGCATGCACCTTCCCGAAGTTGGAGTATGGCTGCCTTGATGGCAGGATTAAAAAAAAAAACGGTCATACACACGCATAATGTCAGTATAATCAACTTGATGACTGTGGACACTCTAAGAAAGAAGAAGAAGAAGATCAATTTGGTAAGTGACAGATTGACTGAATGGAACGAACACCCCACCCCCACCCCTTCGTCACATCTCTCTCTCTCTCTCTCTCTCTCTCTCTCTCTCTCTCTCTCTCTCTCTCTCTCTCTCTCTTCGCATGTTTATCTTCATTAAAGCCCTTGTTTGTGGTCTATTAAGAGGCTTAATGGAACTTAAACCATCCCGTTTAAACAGAAATGAATACAGATCAATACCGCATCACCGCAAGACACATCTGCTGTAGCTGAGAGTTGTTATACAAAACATAGCAGTTAGACTCGGCTCTCTCTATATTCGTGTCACATATGGAGACTGCGTTTGGGCCATCGACTTCTGGATTATCAATACTCTGACAACTCACGCTAAAACTGACTTCCACCAAACCTAGATCACTCTATGGCTTTGCATCCTTTAGTAAGCAGCTCATTAGCTCATTCCTCATTGTATGAGCATACCAATACCTAACACCTACGTTCTCTTCCTCACACTACCACTGATTTTGACTCCTTGACGTTGTTTGACCAGTCATATCCAGTATTACCTTGACTTAGGCTTGTCGTTATCAGCAACTTGTATTTATGTGGTCTTACTCTCTGCTTTATGTTTACTCTCATTTTGCCTCATAATTACAGGCTCATAACATACAGTCACATAACTATTTCGCATCATGTTGTTACAATCCGTTTTAGATATTATGTGTCTCCTCTCTCTCTCTCTCTCTCTCTCTCTCTCTCTCTCCTCTCTCTCTCTCTCTCTCTGTGTGCTTAGATATTCCCAGTGTTTGCGGTCTACGTGCCCGAAGAAGCTTTCTGGAGGGTTAAAAATGTGTCACTCCTATTGTAATTCAAGCGACGGATGCACTGTACATCACTATTGTTTGTTCTATTTTATGGACCATGATGCCCTCATGAGCGACAAAGGCCGGATGAAAATAATGAGTATGCTGATCTACTGCTTCTTTACTTTCGTTCCCCGCTCGGGGAGTATTCTTGTTGCTTGTATGGAAGTGCTTCTCATCAGCAAGTACCAGGATCCAGTAGCAATCTTGAGGAGCCCTTGACAGAGCGAAACAGCTGTTGCTTGCTGATGTTGCTGACATGCACTGTGGGGGGAACGGTCGTCGAGCACTGACTGGAGAAGGATTCCTGGTTATGGCCCCTTCCTTTTCAACGCAAGTCTGTCTTGTACAGCTGGGTATTTTAGCTGGGACGGGTTTTGATGTTTTCTCCGCTTGCTGATCGGAAATGGAAGACACTGGTCCAAGGTTTTATTATCATTCCTGTTTTTGTATGTCATGTATTAACCTGTGAATTCCTAAGTTTTGTGGAGTGCTCTAGAACTTTTGGGCATTGTAAACGTTTCAGGTATTGTATATATGTTTTAGATAATACAGATATGTATGCGCCTACCTGCTCTTCACCTTCCTCTTTCTTACCCGCCCATCTCTCCATTCCTCCTCCTACCAAAACTTCTGAACCAATTCTGAACTTTCTTCCTGCCCTCCCTCCATTTCTCTTTCCCACTTGTCTTGGACTTGAACGTTTTTAACTCTGATTTAAGATAACGAGTTTAATTCTCAGTTTACTCACTAATGACGTGCAAGTTCCATCTCAGTAGGTATTTCACTGAGGAAGACATTAAATGTCCTGATGTTGCTGACATGCACTGTGGGGGAACGGTCGTCGAGCACTGACTGGAGAAGGATTCCTGGTTATGGCCCCTTCCTTTTCAACGCACATCTGTCTTGTACAGCTGGGTATTTTAGCTGGGACGGGTTTTGATGTTTTCTCCGCTTGCTGATCGGAAATGGAAGACACTGGTCCAAGGTTTTATTATCATTCCTGTTTTTGTATGTCATGTATTAACCTGTGAATTCCTACGTTTTGTGGAGTGCTCTAGAACTTTTGGGCATTGTAAACGTTTCAGGTATTGTATATATGTTTTAGATAATACAGATATGTATGCGCCTACCTGCTCTTCACCTTCCTCTTTCTTACCCGCCCATCTCTCCATTCCTCCTCCTACCAAAACTTCTGAACCAATTCTGAAACTTTCTTCCTGCCCTCCCTCCATTTCTCTTTCCCACTTGTCTTGGACTTGAACGTTTTTAACTCTGATTTAAGATAACGAGTTTAATTCTCAGTTTACTCACTAATGACGTGCAAGTTCCATCTCAGTAGGTATTTCACTGAGGAAGACATTAAATGTCGAAAATTTCGGGGAAATTTGACATTGTTTGTTGTATTGTTTTCAGACTGGAAGACTGCACACACACACACACACACACACAACACACACACACACACACACACACACACACACACACACACAGAGAGAAGAGAGAGGAGAGAGAGAGAGAGAGAGAGAGAGAGAGAGAGAGAGAGGAGAGAGAGAGAGAGAGCGCACGCATACCTTGGTGGTAAGAATACCACAGAATTATAGATGATGCCATTTGATGCCAAGGGAGTACAGACACAATCATCCGTGCCTCCCTGATGAGAATGATCCAGTAGACGAAAGACTTCGGAGTAGGCGATAGGAACGGTTCTGTCTTCAGGATGGGTTACAACGGTTCCCATGTGCTGCAGTGACGACCATGTCCTTCCCACCTTTTTCGTCAATGTTTGCCAAGTTGTTAATGTAATGACGGATGAATTGTTAGCCTGCACCTGTTTTCGCCCACTTAGTTCAACATGATATTGTTTGGTCAATCAATGGGAGATTGCATCTCTTAAGAGATCCAAGTAAAGCTGTTCTGCACAATTCTTAGCTGCTGACAGCAGCAGAGCTGACCACTCTCACTGTTGTGACACCTTTTGACCTCCCTTGGATCCTCTTAAATACGCTTTAAAATTCTCCTCTTCATTTTATACTGTGCACATAATGATTTTAGTTTTTCAGCAAACTATTTCCTTACCACACTTTCTTTTCGTTTTACTATTCGACCCTTCGCTGGCTGCTTTGGGATGTTGTTGGATTCTATTTTTGAACGCTTGGTGAGAATACTACATAATCATAAAGTGTGGTATATCTCAAGGAATAAAGGTGGCAGAGTGGTTAAGACGTTCGCCTGCCAATCCAACGTGTGAGAAGTGCGTGGGTTCGAGCCCTGCCTTTTTCGCCCTTCCTTTCCCAGTTTGAATGACAACTGAACGTCAAGTCCATCGGATGGGGACTATAAGCGAGTCGGACCCGTGTGCCTTCCTGGCTCCCTGCACATGTTAAAGAACCCACGGCAGTCGAAAATCGGAAAGAGCAGAGGGGTTCCCCCGCTGCCCTGGCAATATTACCAAGCCACAAAAATGGTCACTTACTGTTATCGTGTACCATCGTGTACCGGTGGAAATGGAGGACACGTATAAACATCGCATGCATCCTATGTGAGAAACTGGAGGAATAAATGAGATAAATGAAAATGAGTGACTGATATTTGAATGGTACGGGAAACGACTGAGTGAGCGCCAGTAGGCTGCTCTTCGGCCGGCTCTACCTGGGTAGGCAGCCTGTTGAGTGAGTGAGGTAAGTGTGTTTATTGTAAAGCGCTTAGAGCTTGGTCTGTGACCGAGGATAGGCGCTATATAAATACCCAATATAATAATAATATAATAATTTGATGCCAAAGGATCACCCATAATCAGCCTGATAAGTCCGATCCAATAGATGCAAAGACCTCGGACCTGACGACATGAATGGGTCTCGTATGCCGCTTATGTACAGTTGCACGTTCCTTTCCTTCACCCTTTTTATTTTAGAATAATACTTGTAAAATCATTAATATAATGATGGAGAAATTGTTATCTTGTACTTATTTTCCCCACTTATGAATCATATATTCAATATTACACACTCGTTGACTGACAGAAACCAGTTTGTCAGATTAACTCATAGTTTTACACACACACACACACACACACCACACACAGTAGTGTGTGTGTGTGTGTGTGTGTGTGTGTGTGTGTGTGTGTGTGTGTGTGTGTGTGTGTGTGTGTGTGTGTGTTGTTTGTTGTTGTTGTTCTAATCAACGTGTGACATGGAGACCAACAGATCTAGAGGGAAAAGAATACCAGTTTAAGCAACATCTGAAATTCACATCTAATGGGTATTGTGTCTTCATAATATAGTAACACTTTCAACACAGATTCACACAATCAAACAATGCAAGAAAAGCTGACTCTACCAGTACACCAGCTTTGTACCAGGCTCACATCACCGTTGCCACGTTACCGAACTAAGTGGAGGATAAAAAAAAAGCAAATGGTTGGGTGGAATCATTGAGAATGCACTTTAAAAAATGCCTAGGTCAAAAGATATCCCAATCATGGGTAAATGTCCTGCATCTAAAACTGGGCCTAATGATTCTGTTCACAGAGCTTACACCAGTGCCTTGTTCATTGCTCGCTGCAGCCAAAAAGAAAAAAAGAAAAAAAAGAAAGAAACAGGAGGTGGTGGTAGATGCTGGGTCAGCAAGCTGTAATTGTATGAAGGACGACAGCAGTCATAGTGCATATGACTTAATGTTAAGTAAGCAAGCAGTGATTGTGTGAATAACAACAGCAACCAATAAAAAATAAAATAAAATAAAAAAATATATAAAAAACATCAACCATAGTGCCTTCAACTTCAATGTATGTAGAAAATATCCCCATTAATGCAGATAACTTAATACAAGGAGCAGTCTAGACTGGAACAAGGTATGGAAACCGCTAGTCATAACCGTTACAGATGTAACACGCCAATATCTTCTTAACATCATGATGTGGTCAGATTTGTTCAACGCCTGTGTATAAAGGACCCCCCCCCCCCCTCCTCTCCCCCAGCTGTTTCAGTTTGTTTGTGTTGAAGATAACTGTTTAGAAAAATCATTACACAGATCTGTTTCCATACCGTGAGCGTCTTCATGTCACGAATCCATCATGTTTTTGGCCTGTTATTTTTCTATTAACGCTCAATTTACCGCAACAACAGCATCAACAAACATCAATTAAATTCTGTGAATTAATTAATATAATACAACAACTTAAATTTACATGACTACTTTACGCTTATTTTTTAAAATGAAAGCTTTCACTTAATTAAATTCCTCGAATTAATTAATTTAATACAACAACTTAAATTTACATGACTACTTTACGCTTATTTTTTAAATGCAAGCTTTTAAGTGAGAGACCTTCACACCACACATGCTTATGAGAACAAGCGATGTATTCTATCTGTCTCTGTGCAGTGTGCCCGTCTGTTACTTGATGTACATCACACTTTCCAGCTGACTTTCTCCAACACTGTCATGGTGACTGATTAGCATACGGGGCAGACCAAGAGGATATCAATTTTGTGCCAGAAAGTCGCATCGGTCGCATTTTAATGCGAACATAGGGCGAACCGAAGCGATGTCGGATTTCAAGACAGTCAAACACGCCTCGCTATTGGAATTCATATGCCCCAAAGACACCATACTTTCTGTCAGCCGGAATATCTCAGCAGGGGAGCGTTGGTCTGTAAATCTGAAGGTCCCTGGTTCGATCCAGCGTTTACAAATCCCCCCCCCCCCCCCCCCATTGTTTTCTTCAAGGATTTGGAAGTGGGTCCAAAAGCAAATAGTGAAGGGGTCAGGAGTGGGAAAGGGAGGGCCAGGGAAAGGGTAACAAGGGGGGGGGGGGGGGAGGGAGAAGGAGAACATTGGGGGAAGGAGGAGAAGAAGGGGAATAGAGATGGCGAAAGTGGATGAAGGGATGGAGGAAGGAGAAGGGAAAGGTACAAACAGGAAAAGGAGAAAGGGAGGGGGGGGGGCGGGGGGGGGGGGCAGAGGAATGGGAGGATGAGGAAACGGAGTGGGCGGGGGAGGAAAGGTGAGACAGGACGGATGGATGGACGCAGAGGGCAGCGGATGGGTGGGGAGGGGAGGCAGCGAGTGTGTGTGTGTGTGTGTGTGTGTGTGTGTGGTGTGTGTGTGTGTGTGTGTGTGTGTGTGTGTGTGTGCGTGCGTGCGTGCGTAAGTGCGTAAGTGCGTAAGTACATGTGTGTGTGTGTGTGTGTGTGTGTGTGTGTGTGTGTGTGTGTGTGTGTGTGTGTGTGTGTGTGTGTGTGTGTGTGTTTCAACATCCACGCTATCCGCAAATCCAATAAGCAATGTACAGATTTTTGTTGATTGTTTGTTTATTACCAACGTGTTGTACGGTCCTCAGGTGCCCAGGATCATACAGTGTGAGATGACGTGCTGCAGAATGAATCATGACGTCATACACTGTCCACCCATCCACTGTAAGCTGTAGCCGTACATTTCCTACTTCTACAACTGGAGGATGCTAGGACCCGCTGACCCTCCAGCGGAATGGCCCATCAGAGGACTGGTGCATCAGAGGACTGGTCTATCAGAGGACTGGTCTATCAGAGGACTGGTGCATCAGAGGACTGGTGCATCAGAGGACTGGTGCATCAGAGGACTGGTCTATCAGAGGACTGGTGCATCAGAGGACTGGTGCATCAGAGGACTGGTGCATCAGAGGACTGGTCTATCAGAGGACTGGTCTATCAGAGGACTGGTCTATCAGAGGACTGGTGCATCAGAGGACTGGTCTATCAGAGGACTAGTCTATCAGATGACTGGTCTATCAGAGGACTGGTGCATCAGAGGACTGGTCTATCAGAGGACTGGTGCATCAGAGGACTGGTCTATCAGAGGACTGGTGCATCAGAGGAAGGACTGGTCTATAAGAGGACTGGTCTATCAGAGGACTGGTCTATCAGAGGACTGGTGCATCTGTCTATCAGAGGACTGGTGCATCAGAGGACTGGTGCATCAGAGGACTGGTCTATCAGAGGACTGGTCTATCAGAGGACTGGTGCATCAGAGGACTGGTCTATCAGAGGACTGGTGCATCAGAGGACTGGTCTATCAGAGGACTGGTGCATCAGAGGACTGGTGCATCAGAGGACTGGTCTATCAGAGGACTGGTGCATCAGAGGACTGGTCTATAAGAGGACTGGTCTATCAGAGGACTGGTGCATCAGGGGACTGGTGCATCAGAGGACTGGTCTATCAGAGGACTGGTCTATCAGAGGACTGGTGCATCAGAGGACTGGTGCATAAGAGGACTGGTCTATCAGAGGAATGGTGCATCAGAGGAATGGTGCATCAGAGGACTGGTCTATCAGAGGACTGGTGCATCAGAGGACTGATCTATCAGAGGACTGGTCTATAGGAGGACTGGTGCATCAGAGGACTGGTCTATAAGAGGACTGGTGCATCAGAGGACTGGTGCATCAGAGGACTGGTGCATCAGAGGACTGGTCTATCAGAGGACTGGTGCGTCAGAGGACTGGCCCATCAGAGGACTGGTGCATCAGAGGACTGGTGCATCAGAGGACTGGTGCATCAGAGGACTGGTGCATCAGAGGACTGGTCTATCAGAGGACTGGTGCATCAGAGGACTGGTCTATCAGAGGACTGGTCTATAAGAGGACTGGTGCATCAGAGGACTAGTCTATCAGAGGACTGGTGCATCAGAGGACTGGTCTATCAGAGGACTGGTCTATCAGAGGACTGGTGCATCAGAGGACTGGTCTATCAGAGGACTGGTCTATCAGAGGACTGGTGCATCAGAGGACTGGTCTATCAGAGGACTGGTGCATCAGAGGACTGGTGAATCAGAGGACTGGTGCATTAGAGGACTGGTCTATCAGAGGACTGGTCTATCAGAGGACTGGTCTATCAGAGGACTGGTGCATCAGAGGACTGGTCTATCAGAGGACTGGTGCATCAGAGGACTAGTCTATCAGAGGACTGGTGCATCAGAGGACTAGTCTATCAGAGGACTGGTCTATCAGAGGACTGGTGCATCAGAGGACTGGTCTATCAGAGGACTGGTCTATCAGAGGACTGGTGCATCAGTGTGAAGATCAACTGAAGACATACTCTGTCACTGAAATTACTATCTCCATAACGCCCAGAAGCGCGCGCCTGTACACACACGCACGAAGACACACACACACACACACACACACACACACACACACACACACACACACACACACACACACTCACTCACTCACTCACTGGCACGCACGCACGTACGCATGCACGCATACGCGCACGCACGCACGCATGCACACAACACACACACACACACACACACACACACACACACACACACACAACACACACACACACACACTTACTCATTCATACAGGCATACACCACACACACGCACACACACACCACACACACACACACACACACACAACCACACACACACAACACACAACAAAACCATACCCTCACACACCACACACACACACACACACACACACACACACACACACAACACCACCACGCACGCACGCACATACTCACTCACACACACACACACACACACACACACACACACACACACACACACACACACACACACACACACACGTACACACACACACTCAAGCGCGCGCGGTGCGGGCGCACGCGCACACACACACACACACACACACACACACACACACACCACACACACACAACACACACACATAACACACACACACATCCACTCGCGCGCGCAGCACACACACACACATACACACCGCGCGCGCGTGCGCGCGCGTACGTGCGTACACCCACGTATAATCACACTATATCACAGAGAAAGAACAGACAGACAGGCAGACGAGACACAGACAGAATACAGAGACAGAAAGACAAGACAGACAAAGACAGAGACCGAGAGGGAGGGGCAGTTCAACAAAGCCGAAGAAGTCATTCAAAGCAAACAAACTAAATAGTTTTCATCATATAATTGACGTCCCTTTTTGTTCTTGTTATTAATAGATCTGAAACCAATTAACAATTACCCAAACCCAGTTACAAACATTGAGCAGACAGACCTCAATGGTTGCACAACACCAAACGACCCACCGCTTTACAAGATGGGGTTCAGCTGCATGTGCCAAAAGCGTGTTCCGACCCTGTGGCCACCAACACTGGCGCCCCCAAGGCTGCATGCTGTCTCCTGCTCTCTTCACCCTGTACACTGCCGATTGTCGCAGCAAGGAGGATTCTACTCTGCTGATCAAGTCTGCAGACGACACCTCGCTGACTGGCCTCATCCTCAAGAACGACGAAACAGTGACAGGCAAGTCGTGGATGAACTGGCTGGTGCAGCACGAATCATCTGGAGCTGATTAGGAGATTGTCGTGGACTTCAGGAAGAGCAAGCCCAGCACCGAGCCCCTCGTCATCAATGGTGAGCCAGTCGAGATCGTCGAGTACTACAAGTACTTAGGTACTATCATCGACAACCAGCTAGACTGGTCTCCCAATGTAGATGCTGTGTCTAAGAAGGCAAACCAGAGACTTTTCTTCCTGAGAAAGCTGCGACAATTCCGTGTCAGCCCACAGATCCTCTGTTTTTACTATCAGTCGACCATTCAGAGTGTACTGGCCTTCAACTTTACAAGAGTGGGAAAGGACTTGGAAAATGGAATTTCATCCCCAGAAGTGCCAAGTGTTGCGTATATGTAATAAACGCTCACCAACTAGATCAGAATATTCTATTCATAATACTATTCTTAAAGAAACCAATGCTGCAAAATATTTAGGCGTGATTATAGATAGTCGTCTCAAATGGAAAGAACATTACAATTTAGTATGTAAGAAAGCAAATAACATCTTAGCTTTCTTATACAGGAATATCAACGACTGCCCCAAAAAGGTTAAAGACGACTGCTACAAAACACTGGTTAGACCAGTACTGGAATATGGTTGCTCAGTTTGGGATCCTTACCATCTAAAGGACATTGATAACCTCGAAAAGATTCAGAAGAGAGCAGCACGGTTCGTAACAGGCAACCACTTCAGAGAAAAGGGGAATACTAGGAAGAACATGAGGAAATTAGAATGGAAACCCTTAGAAGAGAGAAGAGCTTTTATCAAACTTAATATCTTCTTCAAATGCAGAGCTAAACTAATTGACATCCAAATGGAACAACTACTATTGAATAAAAGTAGCACCAGGAGTGGCGGTCAATGTTATACCATACCTGCATCAAATACTGACAGCCACTTACATTCATTTTATCCTAGTTCTGTACGGCTGTGGAACTCACTGCCGGGACCCATCGAGATTGCCACAAGTGCAGTCTCATTTAAAAAGCAAATTGATACGACAGTTTTGAGATCTGCATATTGACGATTTTCTATTTTAACTTCCCCAGATATTTTATGGTTACCTGGGCCTGAATCTGGCCATTGCTTTTAACTTTTTGAATATCGAGTGCGACCCCTTGTTGCCAAATTTTGCTCCAGGGGCCAACAGACTGACTAGCACTATTTTATGTTATTTTATTTTACTTTTTAACATGCGCGCTGGTGACCTACTCGTTTTTGAGTGAACCAGTATTTTAGAAAGAAAAAAAAACAGCTTTATTACCACAGTAGTGCCAAGACGACAGACATGGACCGGCTGGAGAAGGTAGTCAGCAAGGCAGCCTCCATCATGGGGAAGATCTTGTGCCCCTGAGCGCATGGTTCCCAGGTGTGGTGTGTGTGTGTGTGTGTGTGAGATTCTGTTTTGGCGGTGTGTGTGCGTGTGATTCCGTATTGGTGCGGTGGGTGGTGGGGTGTGGGGAAGGGGTTCTAGGATGCGTGCGTGCATGTGTTAATATTTATATATATGTACAGACTGACACAAGATGGATAAATGAATTGACAAGGAATGACCGAGCACAGTAGAAAGAGTGGAATATTTTTAATGATATACATGTTTATGATTTGTGAACTGTGCTGATGGCTCCACAAACAAATTTTCCTTGTATTCTATGAGGATGAATAAAATATCGTGTATCGTGTGTATCGTGGGACTTGCATGATGTGAGACACAAACATTTTACAGCAGATTCCATGAAAACCTTGTTCAGAGATGTTCCACCTGATGCGATCTTTGATTTTTTTCATCGGATCTGAGATTTTACAGTGGAAAGATTTTTAACAAAATTTCGGATGGGTTTTTAGAAGATGTATTTTAAAGAGTTGTGTGAATTAATAATTTGTGAGTTGACTTAAACACGGTGATAGCCCTGATATGGCCCTTTGCGATCGGCTGGGCTATAAGCAACATTACCTTACCTTACCTTTTAAACGATTCGGAATTTAAGCAGATGCGATTTTGTACGCAACATTAGTGAGGATTACATGGCGCCAGTTTTTAATAAATCTATTCGGTTTTCCTTCTTTAGGAATGCATATAATAGTTCCTTGCCTCAGTGATACTGACAGCAGTCCCCTTTGAAACCCCTCATTCGCAGAACGCACAAGAAAATGACAAATGTCTTTTACCAAAACTTATAAAAAATCCACAGAAAACCCACTAGGACTAAGTTCTTCATTTGTTTTAAAGCGGCTGCTGCTTCTTCACACGTGATTAGCCCTTCAGTTTAAAGTGAGTGCGTCGGGTAATTCACTTGAAAGGTTTATATCAAACTCATCTCTATAACTGTAGAACTGTTTGTAATGTGATGTAGCCACATCAAAAATGCCCCTCTGATCTGAGAAAACAGTGCCATCATTCTTTTCTAAAACTGGTATTGATTTGTCATCAAAATTTCTATTTTCTAAGTAGCAAAAGCAGTTGTTTTTTCCCCTTGATTGATCCGTCGAACTTTTGATCGAACTGCAATGCCTTGCACTTTAGACTGTCTTAATTCTTGTAACTGCATTTTCAATTCCTCTAAAACAGATAAGTCATCTGTTTTAAATCTAGTTCAATATCTTTTATTCTTTTTTCTGATTCTTTTTCTTGTTTGCCATTCTGTCTTTTCTTAGATGTTGCATATGAAATTGTTCTCCCTCATCTTTCCGTCATTGAGGTTTCAAAACGGAGCTGGTCACTCACCTGGAAAGTCAGGTTATCATTTGGAATGATATCAACGTTGTCAAAGTTGTAAACTGGTATCATGTACTGTTTTTAACTTCTTTCATGGTGTATTTTATTTGCTTAATGTAATTTTTATCTTTTGATATGCTGTTCTTGAATTTCCAGAAAGGCCGATCAAGTTTGAACTGTTCTTTTCTTAATTTCAATATAACAAACAAATGATCTGATCGATATCCTGGTTGAATAAGCACATCAGTCATCAAGTCATTGTCAATTAAAAAGTAGTAAAGTCTTGCTCGTTTATTAGGATACAGTTCTCTATAAACATCAACTAAATTATGTTTTGCACCAGCCGCCGTGGCGAAGTGGTTAGCGTCGCGGACTCCCGGCTGGGAGGTCGTGGGTTTGAATCCCATCAGAGTCATGTGGGGGGTTTTCTGCCCCGACCGGCTCCTACCCAGAGTTGAGTTTGCTGCGGACTCAGTTGGAAAGACTGGGACCACACAGTCGAGTTTCATCCACTTAATGGATGCGTTTCTGAGAGTGTTGCTCAAATTTCCTGACCAACACTGCAGGTGTCTGTATCTCTCGGGCCTGGTTGACGCCGGGATATATTATGAAAGGAAGCGTAGAGTACATCCCTGTCATGTAGTCTCAGACCGAAATGGAAATCCGTAGCATCATCTTAATCATCCTCATCCTCATCGATCAGCATTAAAAAAAAGTCTCAAATTCTGCGGCCCTTCATGCCCTGCTCTCTTGGTGACCTCAGTTTCGATGTCCTCTCCACATCTGTGGCCTTGGTTTGGTTCCGTCGGGATCATTCAGTCTATTACAATTGTATGAATAAATTTTAAAAGTACTGTTTTGCATAGTCATTTAGTTCAGGAAAAAGGGGAAACAATTCTCACTGAAGGAAGAACCTCAGCAGTGCACAGCGAATATACTAACAGCATGAGGAAGCCATTCAGTGATGATTCAAAATACCAAAGAGAAAGTGTGATCACAACCATCATCATCTCAATAAATCTGCCATCAATCAAAAAGAAAAGCTGAATAAGTTGAGTGAACAGCTATGTTTTCAAGAAATACACAATTTGTAAATTCATATATTTTGGAAATATCTCGTGACATATGTTTCCCTGAAACAAGTTATACAAAACATGCAAAGTTATGCAAAGCATTTGACGAACCAACCTGTTCATTGGAACACTCACACAAAAGAGAAAGAAAAGGAATAGATTAACAGAAAAATGGGGAAAAAAAGACAAAAAATACAAAATACCAAAATCACTGTGACCGTCAATGGCGAACGTGGGAATACAGAAAGTTTAAAAAAAAAGCCATTAACTGTTATTGCTTCGGTTTAATCACAAAACACAAAAACGATATGACATTTAAAGACATATAAAGCAATCCTCCCTCAAAGAAAGAGGTCATAAGACCTACATACATATTAAGAACCGTGATTTTTTTTTTTTTCACTCAGAATCCGCACACGGATAAGCGCACAGGCGCGTATGTGTAAACTGTAACAATTGTGTAAATTGCAACAATTGCATGAATTGCAACGATAGTTTTATTCATTTAACTTGCAATTATGGGTTCCGTGGAGAGAGAGAGAGAGAGAGAGAGAGAGAGAGAGAGAGAGAGAGAGAGAGAGAGAGAGAGAGAGAGAGAGAGAGAGAGAGAGAGAGAAAGAATAGACATCTCACTGTCACTTACAACTATCTTTTTCCCCCTCCCCCCATCCCACCACCCAAGGCCCCAAAGCTCCCATCTCGATGATCAGTCTGACCCACAGTTGAGGACTGCTCTCACACAGAACATCATTTTCACAAAATGCGATCATGAGCTGGAAAAATTCAATATGCAATTACGTATCATCACATAGAACACACACACACACACACCACACACACACACACACACACACACACACACACACACACACACACACACGCGCGCGCGCGCGCGCCGCACACACACACACACACAAAAGGTGTGGAGGAGAAAAGGGGGGAGGGTAGAAATACCCCAAACTACTGCTGATTTACCTCTGCTCCCCTCACCTCAAAATTTCATCCTGTATATAACTGAAAGCCAGGATGTCTTAAGAGGAAATCATATGATCGTTTGCATGTGCCGAAGTCCTCACACACGCAAACAAATATCCACTACTACTACACACACAAAATCAGGTAAGGGTAGTTTACAAAAAAAATGATGCAGTAAACAAGTTATATTACTGAATATAACATTCATAATGTGACAAGCTTTACATCCTCCCACACACCTGACCTGTGCAAATTGCATCCTCCCACACACCTGACCTGTGCAAATTGCATCCTCCCACACACCTGACCTGTGCAAATTGCATCCTCCCACACACCTGACCTGTGCAAATTGCACCCTCCCACACACCTGACCTGTGCAAATTGCATCCTCCCACACACCTGACCTGTGCAAATTGCCTTGAGGGGGTGAGGGGAAGGGAACCAGTAGGAAATCATTTTCCCCGCCCCTCCACAACTAAATACCACACAATTATGCAGCCAAATGAAAAATAACCACAGTGGCTCAGAGCCATCGAGGAACTGCTCCTACAAAAAGCTCCTTTACCATATGCAAAATGTCTTTGAGGATGCTTAGAAGATTTCAAAATAGAAAAAACAAAACAAAAAATGTATCATAAAATGCAAAAAATTGAAAATGATATTCACCACACAATGATTACATAACACCAAAAACAGGTAATATTAATATTCAGCATCTTAAATCTTCAACAGCTCCTGTGTCTAGCAAAATATATTTTTACTCAATTATAACTTTCTGCTTTGCTCTAACCATCCCCCATCGGAAAATGAGGTAGAAAGAGAGAAGGTACACGATCTTACACTATCTAGTAATTGTATGATTGTGTAGAGAATCATGTTGGAAGCATGCCATAACGTGCGCCGTCTCATGATAGATATCAGCTGTCTCATTGAGGTAGCGTCAACAGTAGGGTGGGAGCCAAGAGTCGATTCCTTTACTATCACTCGGCTGATTCCACACCTTATTATCCTTACGCCATTAGCCCCCACCCAACTTTTCGCTTCTATGTGCGCTTCTCTCTCTCCGGCTGTTAGTGGTTACTATCTTTTCATAATTGATAGTGTTTATTTCTGTTCGTCCTGATGATTTACTCACTTTACCCTCCTTTCTTATACGCTTACTAGTTTCCCACTACCTACTACGGTTTTTTTCTCTCCACTTTTGTCTACTTGTTTCCCATTTCCCCCATTTGCTTCTCATTCCCTTCCCACATTTCCTCTCTGCCTACCGTGTTTTTAAACTAACCCTTGCCGTGCGCTCGTCCACGTTCTCCTTCCTGTTAAGAACAACTTGTTATGCTTCACAAACTCTTCCATAAATTCTCAGGTTTTTCCGTGAATATTCCTGATTGTGGTGTGTGGCTGAATTATTTCTGATTGTGGTGTGTGGCTGAATTATTTCTGATTGTGGTGTGTGGCTGAATTATTTCTGATTGTAGTGTGTGGCTGAATTATTTCTGATTGTAGTGTGTGGCTGAATTATTTCTGATTGTGGTGTGTGGCTGAATTATTTCTGATTGTGGTGTGTGGCTGAATTATTTCTGATTGTAGTGTGTGGCTGAATTATTTCTGATTGTGGTGTGTGGCTGAATTATTTCTGATTGTGGTGTGTGGCTGAATTATTTCTGATTGTGGTGTGTGGCTGAATTATTCCTGATTGTGGTGTGTGGCTGAATTATTCCTGATTGTGGTGTGTGGCTGAATTATTCCTGATTGTGGTGTGTGGCTGAATTATTTCTGATTGTGGTGTGTGCTGAATTATTTCTGATTGTGGTGTGTGGCTGAATTATTCCTGATTGTGGTGTGTGGCTGAATTATTTCTGATTGTGGTGTGTGGCTGAATTATTCCTGATTGTGGTGTGTGGCTGAATTATTCCTGATTGTGGTGTGTGGCTGAATTATTCCTGATTGTGGTGTGTGGCTGAATTATTTCTGATTGTGGTGTGTGGCTGAATTATTTCTGATTGTAGTGTGTGGCTGAATTATTTCTGATTGTGGTGTGTGGCTGAATTATTCCTGATTGTGGTGTGTGGCTGAATTATTTCTGATTGTGGTGTGTGGCTGAATTATTCCTGATTGTGGTGTGTGGCTGAATTATTCCTGATTGTGGTGTGTGGCTGAATTATTCCTGATTGTGGTGTGTGGCTGAATTTTTTCTGATTGTGGTGTGTGGCGGAATTATTCCTGATTGTGGTGTGTGGCTGAATTATTCCTGATTGTGGTGTGTGGCTGAATCAGGCTGAGGCACACAAGGAGCAACATTTATTGTGAAAAGCCAAGAGCAACAGCGTCAGCTATGTAGAACTTTGAACTTGATGACCCGAGAACAAAAACGCGACTGTTATATGGCTGAGCGGGCCTGTGTGTGCCTGTTGTTGCAGTTGTCTTTGAGGTGCACCCATGTGTGCTGCGTGTGTAAAGTAAAGTCTTAAAAGGAGGTCTGCAACCGTAGATAATAAACAAGGAATGCAATTTCAAATCCCACGGTTATGTGCTTTACATTGCATGCTGCAGTGAAAGGCCTCCAAATCAAGACAAACGTTGTTTACGGAAACCATTCGCCTATTACACACTCAGACAACAAGGCCTGCACAAAATAAACAAGAAAAGTCTGCACAACCACAAAAACAAAAAACAAAACAGGGGGGTAGGATTCCAAGCTTGATGTCGTGGTCTTGGTGGTGTCGTAGTCGTGGTCGTCTTGTGGTGGTGGTGTTCAAGGTGGTGTGGTGGTGATGGTCGTGTTATGGTGGTGGTGTCGTTTCACACCAGTCCTTTGAGCATTGAGTGATGTGGTGGTCGTCGTGATGTGGTTGTGGTGGTGGTGGTGGTGGTGGAGGTGGTGGTGATGGTGATGGTGTGGTGGTGGTAGTGGAAGTGGTGTTGTCGTGGTGGTGTTGTTGTGATGGTGGTGGCGGTGGTGTGGGGGTGGTGTGGTGGTGGTAGTGGTGTCCTTTCACTCCAGTCCTTTGAGCAGTGAGTTATGTGGTGGTGGTTGTCGTCGTCGTGGTGTGGTGGCGGTGGTGTCCTTTCACTCCAGTCCTTTGAGCAGTGAGTTTTGTGGTGGTGGTTGTCGTCGTCGTGGTGTGGTGGCGGTTGTGTCCTTTCACTCCAGTCCTTTGAGCAGTGAGTTATGTGGTGGTGGTTATCGTCGTCGTGGTGTGGTGGCGGTGGTGTCGTTCCACATCAGTCCTGTGTTCAGGTTCGGGGAGAGGGGCTGGGGGGGGGGGGGGGGGGGTCCAGTTGTGGTGTGAGCCTGTGTTCAGGTTCGGGGAGAGGGGCTGGGGTGTGTGGTCCAGTTGTCGTGGTAGTGGTGGTGGTTGAAGTGGTGTCATTTGACACCAGTCCTTTGAACACTGAGTGATGTGGTGTTGTGATGGTGGTGGTGGTGGTGGTGGTGGTGTTGTGGTGGTATTGTGGTGGTTGTGGGTGGTGTTGTTGTTGTTGTAGTGGTGGTGGTGGTGTTGTTGTAGTGGTGGTGGTGGTGGGGGGATGTGGTGGTGGTGACGTGTCGTTTCACACCAGTCCTTTGAGCACGGAGCCCCTGTTCAGATTCAGGGGGGCATGGGGGTGGGGCTCCACCCCTCAGCCGTAGACGCCGGCCTCTGAGAGGGCTCTACCACCGTTGGGCTGATGCCCTTGGGCTGCAACAGACTGCAAGCACACACACACACACACACAACACACACACACACACACACACACACACACACACACACACACACTGACGAGAGCGACTTTCGTTGGTGTCTTACTTATTTTAAATCAGGTCACCTTCTTTAGCTAGTGCGTGCCTGTGTACCTGTGTGGTGTGTGTGTGTGTGTGTGTGCGTGCGTGCGTGCGTGCGTGCGTGCGTGCGTGCGTGTTGGTGTGCGTGTGCGTGTGCGTGCGTGTGTGTGTGTGTGTGTGTGTGTGTGTGTGTGTGTGTGTGTGTGTGTGTGTGTGTGTTATGTAACCAGTCGAAAAATTACAGAACTCTCTCTCTCTCTCTCTCTCTCTCTCTCTGTGGAGACAATTTAGAGCCATCGAGCTACAGACCTGTGTCTACATTGCCAGTTCTATCCAAGCCGTTCGAAAAAAAAAAAAAGTACAACATTAACATAACATTGGTCATTCTTAGAAAATCACAACACTGATTCTTAGAGAAGAAGCACGTAGTGCAACATTAATATAACATTGGTGATTATTAGAAAACATGTTGTGTTCTTGCGTCGCCATCTTCAGACAGCTGTAATGGCTAATTCTTGTCAAGAAATACACGGACAAAATTAAAGCTGTACTTCCGCTGAATGTGGAGTCAGTCGAGTCTGACAAAGGAGTAAAACGGACCATGACCATTTCAAACAAGCTATGTGTCACTGATCGCACGATTTTACCGCGTGACGATGGTGATGATGAATATGACGATGATGAATATGATGATGATGATGATGATGGTGAGGATGAGGATGATGATGATGATGATGATGATGATGTATGTAATTGAAAGAAAACCAGGGTTAGAAAACGGGTGAATAGATACGCAAGTACAGAACAGGATGGTGGAAAAAATGGGAAATAGTGAGGTGAGGGCAGAAGAGAAAATAGCTGTCACATAATACATGAGGTAAATAATGAATAGTATTGTAGTGTGAAGAATACTGGGGGCTGGTAATTGGGGGGGGGGGGGGGGGGGGGGGGGGCGGCTATTTTTGGATGTTGATGCCAAGTGAGCAGACGGTCCCCAGTCTGAAACTAAGATGGGATTCCTGTATGGGATACTCAGAGTTGTCACTCTTGATTGCCAAAGAGCCAGGTTTGAACATGACTGATGCTATGTTGGAGATGATTGAAGTGCAGAGTAACTGGTTTGGGTTGAAGATGGCGGATGGCGGCCAGGAGTTCAGAAATGCTCGTTTCAGGTGTGCGAAATGTCTCACCTACGCAGATCTTACCGCACAGTCCACAGCGGATAGCGTGTACGATGTTGCGGTTCTGATAAGAGAATGCGTGTTTGATTTTAAACGAGTCTTTGCGACCATGTAGGATGGTGTTTAGCTTGTTGAGAGGACAGATTTGCAGTTGGTTTAAAAGCTGGTAAAAGTACCGGGTGACTTAGGTGTCATGATTTTGTTCAGTCTAGAGCACAAAAAGGTCTTTGAAGTTTTGTTGCGCTTGGACGTATAATCATGGGTTTTGGTCTCAAAGGCAGACTTATGTGCCGGATGGACTTGAGATCCTGCTGAGGGGAAGACTGTATGTATGGAAGAGGAGGCAGGTGGTGGGTCTATAAGATTTTTGAAAAAAAGAAAGAAAGAAAGAAAAAACAGAAAATGAGCTGTAGCTATAGTATAAACACACAAAGCCAAATGCAAATAAAAACCGTGGTTATTTAAAACGCAGTGTGAGACAGACGAGTGAACTGTCGACAGAACCGTCCTCTCCTTCTGATCTCACATATTACAGACATAAAACAACGTACCAAACAATACGCCACAGACATCTGTTAGCAAAACAACAGCAAAGCGCAATTGCTTTTTTTTTTCATATTAGTTATTTGTGATGCAAGAAAGAGAAATTTGGCGAAAATTAACTTTGTTTTGTTGTTTATTTTTTAACATTGAACGAGCGTCGTTTCAACCTTCTTTTTCTTTGTCTATTCTTATATTGGTTTGTTTTCAGCAGAAGCGCAGTCTGTTTCCATCTACTGTGGACCCAAAGGAGTCAGCAGATTGGGGAGCCTGTCAGTGGAGTCAAGCTGATGGCCTACCTGATCTCCGACTTGGGGCGGATCCTGCTCTTGCTGTGGTTGTCCATCAGTTTCTTCAGCTTGGCCCGGACCCTGCCCACCTCGGTGTCCTCCATGTCCATCTGCTGCTCACGTGACATCAGGATGGTGCGCGTGATCTTGCGCCGGTGAAGCTGCTGGCCTGCGATCAGCTCCCTGTCCGTCGCGTTGTGCAGCCAACACCAGCACGCCGTGCCCAGTGCACCGGATGACAGATGGAAATTACTTTTGATTGTGGTGGCTAAAGCGCGCTCGCGGGCATGTGTGTTTGTGCGTGCGTGCGCGCGCGCGCGCGCGGCGTGGGTGTGTGTGTGTGTGTGTGTGTGTGTGTGTGTGTGTGTGTGTGTGTGTGTTGCCTATGTACATATATCCGTATGTATGTGTTCGCTCTGTATGTAAATACGCATGTGTGTGTAGTTGCGTGCATGCATGCGTGTTTATGTGCGTGTGCGCGCTCGCATGCATGCGCGCGCGAGTGCGTGTTTATCTCTCTCTGAACACACACACACACAGACACACACAGACACTCACACACACCACACACACACACACACACACACACACACACACACACACACACACACATTCCTGATGTGCAGTCGCACAGAGAACGCGAAGCATGCATAGTATGAAAGCTGCACATGCGCACACTCACAAACACCAATAACAAAACAAGCACTGTCCCTGGTGATGTGGATGGATACAGAAAGAACCAGTACATGTACAACATAAAGAACCAGTACATGTACAACATAAAGAACCAGTACATGTACAACATAAAGAACCCGTACATGTACAACATAAAGAACCCGTACATGTACAACATAAAGAACCAGTACACGTATAACATAAAGAACCAGTACACGTATAACATAAAGAACCAGTACATGTACAACATAAAGAACCCGTACATGTACAACATAAAGAACCCGTACATGTACAACATAAAGAACCCGTACATGTACAACATAAAGAACCCGTACATGTACAACATAAAGAACCAGTACACGTATAACATAAAGAACCAGTACATGTAGAAGGTTGTTCGGGAAGGATCCCCACCAAGATCCAACGGATCTAGGGAACCCCTCTTTTATCCAGATCCGCACCAAAATTTAACGCCTTTGTCCTTGATCTACATTTCATATTTCCGCCACGGTTTGTACGTTTTCGAGTAACCAACCAACAGAAATACACGGGCAGAAACATAATCTTCTTCACTAGAAGGGCAGAAACATAATCTTCTTCACTAGAAGGGCAGAAACATAATCTTCTTCACTAGAAGGGCAGTGGGGAGATGGCAGACCTCCATCAGGGTCGAAGAGTCCTCTTCCCTTCATTCAAACTTTACCCGAAGCCATCGTGTATTTCCCTAATTGAGCATCTTCACAGCTGTCACCTATCCATCAACATTGGGGGTTTTCTCTAACGAGATCCTCGTTCTCTCAGCGACTGGTGGTGACTGAATGTTTCCAGTTCAGAGTTGTATCCGTACAGGCTGCCAAACCTAACCCTGAGAAAATTCAATGTACAAATCACACACACACACACGTGTGTGTGTGTGTGTGTGTGTGTGTGTGTGTGTGTGTGTGTGTGTGTGTGTGTGTGTGTGTGTGTGTGTGTGTACGTGTGTGTGTGTGTGTGTGTGTGTGGTGTACGTGTGTGTGTGTGTGTGTGTGTGTGTGTGTGTGTGTGTGTTTTATTTTATTTATATATTTTTTTGTTGTTGCGATAACTGCACTGTAGGCAAAGAAGAACACATGTTAACATAATTCTATACTCTGAAAGGTCATGTACTGAATTCATGTTTTGAACCATGTTTGGCTCCAGTATTGCTTTGGCTTGGCTTCTTTGGAATATCTGAGACAATGGGATTTTTTGCCCGTGTCTGTGTGTGTGTGTGTGCGCGCGCGTGCGCGCCGGTGTTGTGTGTGTGTGTGTGTGTGTGTGTGTGTGTGTGTGTGTGTGTGTGTGTGTGTGTGTCGTCGAATATGTCAGTGCAGTATATTGCGTAGGCATTTTGTTTGCTTTTTGCTTGTTTTTTTTACTCCCAATTCTTATAGAACAGGGAGTACTTTAGAATGGGAACGAAGAAATGCTGTCTGTGTGTCTGTCTGTGTACTGTCTGTGTGTCCGTGGTCAAAATGTGTTCCACTCGCTCCAGACAAAACTACTGGGCCGATCTTTTCTGAAAATTTGTAGGTATGTTCATTATGGGCCACGGATGATGCCCGATGTTTTAGTTTACCGCTAAAGCCGTTACTAACGGCTGTAACGGCCTGTAACGGTTTTTCTTCTTTATGGAATATCTGAGAAAGTACTTGGCCGATCTTTGTAAAAAATGAGCAGGTACGTTCATTATGGGTCACGGATGATGCCCGATGTTGTAGTTTACCTCGTTATTGCCGTTGCTAACGGCTGTAACAGCCTGTAACGCTTTTTCTTCTTTATGGAATATCTCAGAAAGTACTCGGCCGATCTTTTTGAAAATTTGTAGGTATGTTCATAGGGTCACGATATGCCCGATGTTTAGTTTACCGTTATCCGTTACTAACGGCTGTAACGGGCCTGTAACGGTTTTTCTTCTTTATGGAATATCTCAGAAAGTACTTGGCCGACCTTTTTGAAAATTAGAAGGTATGTTCATTATGGGTCACGAATAATGCCCGATGTTTTAGTTACCGTTATAGCCGTTACTAACGGTTGTAACGGCCTGTAACGGTTTTTCTTCTTTATGGAATATCTCAGAGGCAAATTTATAAGCGGTTTGGATGATCTTGTGACAAATCGGAGCTTCTGTCCATATGTAAGTGATGTAATGCTGAAAATAGATTAAACAAACGTTAAAAACCGTTATTCTGCCGTTATTTCTTATATATAGGTGGATTTTAATGAAATTTGGTATATTGAAAGGTTATCACACACAAATGGCACTTCTATATTGTGTTTCAAAATTTGACCGTTAAAAACCGATATTCTTGACATATTGTCCGATTTGGATGAAATTTGATATGTACACAGGCTTTAGCCCAGTGAGGACTAAAATACCGGTTTCAAAAGTGTATATCGGTTATATAACCGTTAAACCGTTATTTTGCCTTTATTTCTTATCTCACAAAGCACTTGGCCGATCTATAAGCGGTTTGGAAAACTGGGAGTACGTTATATGCTTCGCATCTTGTTTTGTTTTGTTTTGTTTTTTGTTTTTTGCTTTTTTATGTAGATGCGTTTGTAATGTTTATTAATGCATTACTGCTTTTTGATAACGTTTCTGAAAAACTGAGTACAAAAAAGTTGAATTTTAAAGAAGCCTAACCCTAAGTTCTCACTAAATGTTATCACATACTACATACATATCAATATATTCAACAAAGCTATTGTTTCAGTGAAATGCAAGCATTTGTTTCTGGGAAATTTGCGTGGTTGTCGATAAAAGCCAAATTTGAAAAGAAACAAAATGAAAAATATCCCAGGTTCCGCGCATTGATCTGAAACCCCACAAACATGTCATGGATTCGTCCTTTGTCCACGGATCCATTGTCCACCAAATTTGGTTCAAATCGATTCAGAAGTCTGTACGTCCTCTTGCTGACAAACACACAGACAAAGGCGTTTAAACACAAACCTCCATGATTTGTCTTTCGTGAATTTCCAACGATTAATTTTCATGCGGATCTGGATGAGAATGTGTGAGTGCATAAGAAAGAGGAAGAGACTAGAACTTGTACAACAGAGATTCATGCAAGTTATGTACAGACATCATGCGATTTTACATTTCCACCACGAACCAGAGAAGGGGAGTGTGTGTGTGTGTGTGTGTGTGTGTGTGTGTGTGTGTGTGTGTGTGTGTGTGTTGTGTGTGGTGCGTGGAGTTGTGTGTCTATGTGCGTGTGTGCGTGCATGCGTGTGTGTGAAAGAGAGGTGGGGTGGGGTGGGGGGGGGGGGGGGGGGGGGATATACATGATTAAAGAAAAACGGTCTTCATCAGAGCTGTACACGACAGAGGTGGAAAGTGAGGAATACACGAGAGAGCAGATAAAATGTTATTCAGTTTCAGGCCATTGCCCCATTCGAAGGGCTGTAAACACATCGTGGGATATGACCAACTAGCTACATCGACATTGTTCACAGCAAGGGCTTGGCATGTGCAATGACAACGTACTAAATACCATGTTTTAATGAGGAAAACCGATTACACACGTCAATATTGTGAAGTAATAATGAGTTCAAAGTTATTCATTTTGAAGTCATTTAAAAGCTTTGTATATATAAACAGAGAATTTTCTCATCGTTTTTCTTGTTTTATGACAAAATCAACTGGAGTGAATTTGTGTTCCTGCTAATGGTGCATTTAAGGAGAAAAATGGCGTTTTTAAACCAGGAAGACTCCAGCAACTTAGCACAAAAAGAACTTCATTTTAATATACTTCTTTACATTAAGGACAAATCATTTCACCCTGACTTTGACATTACCTGAAACTACATACGCAAAATCTAACTTTGGTCCTCACACTTCTGACATACCTCAAGTGTTTATCATACTATATATTTTGACGTCTGGTCATCCCTTGATTTCCCCAAATATATGAGAAACAGTTTATACCCAAAGTACTATGAACATAGTTTGTCAAACTGCCCCCCCCCCCCCCACCTCTCCCCTTTTTGTGATTTATAAGCTTTAAATGGAAATCTATGCTCAATCCTCTGAACGAATTTCAACCACCTGTTCACAATTCAACAACGGCATTTTTAATACAAAGTGGGAATCTTTCGAGTTCTGTATACACTACAATTGTTTGAAATATTTATGCTTACACCAAGGTGTGTTTCCATAGCGAATAAAATGTACATGAGATACAGAGAGCCAGAGATGGATGCACTAGAGAGAAAGAGAAAAAAAGTACATGAAAAAGGTATACTTGTACGAGATAAAGGGAGTAAAGAGAGAGGGGGAGGGAGGGAGAAAGAGATATAGACAGACAAACAGACAGGCAGGCAGGTAGATAGGCAGACAAGCAGATAGTGGAGAGAGAGGGAGAGAGACAGAGACGAGAGACAGATAACCAGCTAGGTAGGCAGACAGGCAGATAGGCAGACAAGCAATAGGAGAGAGAGAGAGAGAGAGAGAGAGAGAGGAGAGGAGAGAGAGAGGGAGAGAGAGAGAGAAGAGAGAGAGAGAGAGAGAGAGAGAGAGAGAGAGAGAGAGAGAGAGAGAAAGAGAGAGAGAGAGAGAGAGAGAAGAGAGAGAGAGAGAGAGAGTAACAATGACATTGCTTCTTTATTTTATAACGGTAAAAGTATTAGCTCAGTTAGCCATTTTTTATACTTGCCGTCACTATTCTAAGAAACTAGTACTAAATCATACAACGTATGCATCAAAACACGATTATTCAAACAAACAACATCATATCAAACATAACAATAACAATCACCACCAAGAAGCAAGTACTGACAACGTCAGTGAAAATAAGCAAATGAAAAAGGCAATTTAAAGTACAACAAAAACGATTAAACCAAATGAAAAAAGCAGTTTAAAGAACAATAACAACAAAAACAATCAAAACAAGAAAATAGCATATATTATTTTTAAATGTCTCTGTGAGAAAGACAAGAAAAAAAAAGGAAAATAAAAAGTAAGAAAAGAAGAAAATGAAAGCAAATATAAAAGGGGACACATCAAAAGGTCTCTCCGTCTCGCATGCATACACATACATACGTACACACACACACACACACACACACACACACACACACACACACACACACACACACACACACACACACGCAAACACGCAAGCACGCACGCACGCACGCACGCACACACGCGAACACACACACACACACACACCACACCCCACACACACACACACACACACACACGCACACACGCACCACACACACACACACACACACACACACACACACACACACACACACACACACTCGTGCGCGCGCACAAGCTTGCAGATACATATGCACATACACACGCGCGGGGGCGGGGGGGGGGGGGGGGGGGGGGACGAATGCATGCAGGGACAAAACTAGACATGTGCTATAGGAGTTCAGGTTATGGAAGTTGATAAAACCAGGTATCTGAAAAGATTATCGTTAAAAGAGGAGAGCGTAGCCGTTGTTGTGAGGTTCACTGGAAAGGAATTCCACGGACATGCTCCTGAGAATGACAACTAGTTTGAAAGATACAATTCGAGGTCTTGGTAAAGATAATCTCTGGTGCGATCTACAATTCTTCAGGACTGATTTTGTAAATAGTTTAGACAAATAGATGGGAGATTATTGTTCAAAATCTTGAATATCGTTATACCTTTCATAAAGCGGAGATAGTCCAAAAGAGGTAGGATGTATAACTGTTTCAATTTTGTTCTGTCGATAGGTGTGGATCAGGTAAAATAAGCTTAGCTGCTTTCCGATACAGGGAGTCTAATCTTTTCAGATGTACCCAACATAGTCATTCCTACAGGGGAAGCAAAATCAATATGAGATCTTATGTGGGCATTGTAGAATTTTTTTAAATGGGAACTAGAAATAAATGAAATGTTTAGTTTCTTTAAAATAAACACGTTTTCGAAATGATTTTGCATATATGATTGATATGGCCATCCCACTGTAGTTGGTCGTCTACAACTAATCCTAGTAGCCTATGTTCCTTATCTAATTGATTAGACGGTCTTCCATAGATAAACTAAGAGGAAACAAACCGAGCTGATGTTTTTTATCGAGTGGATAAAATCATGCACTCTGTCTTGGTAGGGTTTAAGTACATGCATTATTTTCACACCAGTGTTCTACTTCCATGAGACTTTCTTGTAAGCGATCATTAATATCCTTGTCAGCTGTATATATAGTAACCATCACAGCAAACATTCACATGATACGTTGTTTTTTGAATGTGTAATCTTCACCATGGCCCTTTACTTTGTCGTAGTGGTGGGGCTTGTGTGCTTTTACGATCCCGAGAGCTATGCCAGATAGGTGCAACCATACTGGACGGGTCAAGGGGGAGAAGCCAGACGAAATTTGGACCACCTCCTAGAGGAAATAGGTTTGCGCGGGGTTTTAACTGCCCGGCCTATAAAAAAGCCAGTTACAGAAACGTCCACGATACTTTGCATGTCCGGGTGAGGAAGACAATCTAGCCAGATTGCGTATAAAAGCGTCGCAGTGAAAGCCGAAAGGAAGCTGCTTCGCCGAGGACTCTTCTGGCGTCCAAGACAACTACCCGGATCGGCACATGGAACGTTCGGGACCATGTACGAGGCTGGGAAAACTGCACAGGTTGCAGCAGAGATGCAGCAGTACAACCTCGCTGTGTTAGGCTTGTGCGAAAACCAAATGGACCCACTTAGGATTGATGCGGCTGGCACTGGGGAGACCTTGATCTACTAAGGGCATGAAGAAGAGAGAGCCCACACACCCAAGGGGTCGGGCTTATCCTCTCCAGACAGGCTGCGGCAGCACTGATGGAGTGGACTGCTGTGTCACCGCGCATCATCACCGCAAGATTCTGCACCAGAGTGCGGAAAACACTCATTGTGCCAATGCCACGCACCCACCAATGATGCAGACAACAGTTGAAAGAAACTTCAAACGAGATACTAAAAATCCCCCAAACAACCAGAAGAAGAAAGGAGATCTACTGATCTTGATGGGTGACATCAATACCAAAAAATGCCGGAAATGACAATAGTGATAGGGAACAAAGCATGGGAAAGGAAGGCCTTGGAGACATGAATGAAAACGGAGAGCTGTTCTGTGACTTCTGTGTCTTCAATAATTGACAATTGGCGGTAGCTTGTTCCCTCACAAGACCATCCAAAAAGCTACCTGGTTTCCCCGGGACAGCCACACAGAAAACCAGATTGACCACATTTGGATCAGCAACAGCTTTAGGAGTTCACTACGGATGTCAGAGCAATGAGAGGGGCAGATGTTGGGTCGACCATCACCCCTTTTTGTGGGGAAGTTCAAGTTCAAGCTGAAGAGACATGCCGGAAGACCAACAAGCCAGGGAACAGATTTAACGGGACATGCTAAAAGACCTCAGACAAAAGACAGCTTCAATGTGGAACTTCCAACAGATTTGACACATTAGCATCCCTTGTCGATGAAGAGCCCTCAGTAGAACAGCTCTGGGAACAATCAAAGGCAGTGCTTAGTGAAACATGTGAAGATTCTGGGAAGGAAGACAAGAGTCCACAAGCCCTGGATGTCAGCAGAGACACTGAAGAAAATGAAAGAGAGAAAAGATAGGAAAGCAGCAGTCAACATAAGCAGAACCAGAGCAAGTAAGGCAGAGGCACGAAACTGCACACAGAAGCAACAAAGAAGTGAGGGGAAACATAAGACAAAGGGCAAGGAGAAACTATGCGGAGAACCGGCAGAAGAAGCAGAAAAAGCAGCCGGACAGAAAAACATGAAGAGCTGTATGACAAACACGGGAAATTAGCAGGGAGTCGACGAGTTACGAGGCATCTGTGAAGGACAAGGACGGGAAACGCTCACCAACCCAGATGCCCAGTTGCACCGCTGAAAGAACACTTCCAGGAGCTCCTCAACCGCCAGCACCACCAGATTCACCGGGGCAACCACCCTCCGAGACACCACTAGACATCCCCCAACCACCCCCTACCAAGGAAGAGATCCGAAAGGCCTCCGACAAACCCCAAGAAAAAACAAAGCACCAGGCCCGACACTAAACCCACCGGAAACATCAAAACTGGCAGCGAAGCAACCATCAATATGCTTCATGAACTCTTCCAGAAAGTTTGGGAGACCGAAGAACTACCCCGAGACAGGAAGCAAAGGCTACCTTATTAAGCTCCCTAAGAAAGGAAACCTGAAAGAGTGCAAGAACTGGAGAGGTATTACACTGCTCAGCATCCCCGGAAGGTCTTCAACAGATCATCCTCGAGCGGGGTGAAGGACAACATCGCCAAAGCTGAGAAAAGAACAGCTGGATTCCGCAGTGAAAGATCAGCACGACCAGATAGCTGCTCTCCGTATCATCATCGAGCAGTCACTGGAATGGAACTCGCCCCTGTATGTCACCTTTGTCGACTTCGAGAAGGGCCCTTTTATAGCATCGACAGACCACCCTCTGGGAAACTTCTTTCCCACCATGGCTACCAGAGAAATTCATAAACCTCATCCGAGCAGCATATGAACTTCAATATGCCAAGTGGTACACGGTGGATCCTGACGGACCCTTTGAAAATCTTGAGCGGCGTTCGTCAGGGCTGCTGCTCTCACCGTTCCTGTTCCCGATTGCCATCGACTGGATCAATGAGAGAACGATACAAGATCAACCCAAAGTGGACTCTGACCTCCCGGCTGGAAGACAAATTGACTTTGCCGGGTGATGTTGCCCTCCTGTCCCACCGTCACAGCCACATGCAGGAGAAAACCGCTGCCCTGGACAGTACTGCCGCGTGGACAGGAAATGAAGATCAGTAAGGGAAAAACCAGGGTGATGAGGATCAAAGAGCTAACGACAAACAACATTGTACTAGACGGAAAGACCTGGAGAACGTCGACAGCTTCACATACCTCGCAGCTTGTCAGCAAGGACGGAGGCACAGACAAAGACATCCAAACAAGATAGGCAGGGCATCCGCAGCTTTCAAGATGCTCCGACCTGTCTGGACCTCACACGCCATCTCTGCAAAAATCAAAATCCGCATCTTGAACACAAATGTGAAGTCTGTGCTTCTCTATGCCTGTGAAACGTGGCGCACCACCAAGTCATCGACACACAGCCTGCAGACCGTGAACAGATGTTTGAGGTACATCTATCGCATCCGGTGGCAGGACATGGTCACAAACGAAGACTTGTGGAGAAGAGCCGGACAAAGAGCCCATTGAAGATCAAATTAAGCGCAGGAAGTGGGGCTGGCTTGGCCATACCCTCAGAAAACCGGCATCCAGCGTTGTCCGCCATGCCTTGCGATGGAACCCACAGGGAAGACGCAAGAGAGGCCGACCGCGCACCACCTGGAGAAGATCAACGGAGGCGGAGACAACTCGACTGAGCTATTCCTGGGGCCAGCTGGAAGTCGCCGCCCGGGACAGGCAGAGATGGAGAAGGCTCATGGATGACCTATGCTCCAGTAGGAGCCAATGGGAATAAGTAAGTAAGTAAGTGTACCACTTTCTTGACTAATTTTTAAAGCAGAATAAGGATACATTGAGTAAGACTTGTTGATATCCGTCTCCAAGATAAGACTCAAAGAGAGCTGTTGTTTGTGAACTTTTGGTATACATATAAATCTTTTCTTTTGGTATACATTTCAATCTTTTCTAACAAAATATCATGATTAACCAGATCAAAAGCTTTTTTAAGGTCAATGAATATTACATCAGTTAGTTGAGAATTGATCATTGCAGACAACCATGTGTCCAACAAATGTGTGAAAGCTGTATGAAATCAGACTGCAAACTGTGGATGAGGTTATGTCTTTCCAAATAACTGAAGAAAAAAATTTATACGAGTTTTTTTTTTTTGTTTTGTATAGGTTTAGATCATATTGATAACATGGATATAGGTCTATAATTGCTAATTTCCGTGATTTCTTTAGTGTATTATCTTTGCTTTCTTTAATGCCACTGGAAAAAACATGATTCTGTGTGCACAAATTTATACATATATATGCATATGTAATGCACACACACACACACACACACACACACACACACACAACACATATATATATATATATATATATATATATATATATATATATATATATATATATTATATAATATATATATATATATATAATATATATATAGGTTAGGCTTTCCGCAATACAGGGTAGACGACTTCAATATACTCGAACTGATTTCGTCCGACCCTGAAGATTTTGTTGTTTTTCATTGAGATTATTTGTTTTCCAACTTCATGTACACCTATTAGAGGAATAGTAAATGGCTGAATGGCTGGACTCCATTTGTCTTCTGTTTACAAAAGGTTGAAAGCATCCGTGAACAGTGTGTTCTACTGTTGTTGTCTTGCGACTGCTGTACTGACTATTGAGAAAAAAATGATCACTGAAATTATCTGCTGTGAAAGGTTGAGGTATAATGGGGAAACTTTTGTTGGAACCTCTAGTTGCAGTGTTGTTGGCTCGCCATATGGTAGATGTATCTTTGTTGCTTTCAATAAGCCTATCAAAAAGTTATTTTCTCAGATTTTTGTATCAAATGTTTAAAATAATCTCACTGAGCTCTGAATTCTTTAAAACGTTTCTCTTGTCTTTTTTCATGTCTTTTTCATTTTTTGCTTCATCGATCTCTTTTGTATAGCAATATTGTATAACAGAGTACTTTACTCTGTTTTGTCGTATGGGTGCATGTTTGTCTAGAACCTGAGGAAAACTATCGTGCCAAGTCTGGAAGGCAGTGTTAGAATCATTTGTGTGATATATGGAATCGAAAGGGGGTATGGTGACATCCATAAGAAAGGCAGTCTCCTTAAAGTGTTTGTAGGATCTGTACAGTATGCAAGTGTGTCCCTTCTTTTTTTTATTTTGGTAATTTAGATTTCCATGTAGTGGCATAATGATCACCGATTGTCAATTTTGCAACTTTAACATTTTCAGCTGCGTTAGGGTTATTGGAGTAAAGATGATCAATAATGGAGGCAAATGTTGCCGTACCCCTAGTTGGAGTTGACATGAACTGTGTTAATCCTAGCAGCGCCATGGTGGAGTTCCAGGCTTGGGGTTGTTTAAGCATATTAAAGTTGAAGTCCCCGAGTAAAAGGACGATGTTTTTGCTTATATCTATCTGGTCAATCACACACAAGAAATTGTCATACCACTCAAAAATGGATGTAGGATTGCGGTAAAAAGTACATATGAGTAATGGAGTTGTTTTCTTGTTTTATTTTGTCCTTATGCGCTCCACTTTGTCTAATTCTAAATCCGAACGTCTTCGAATAAGTTGTTGTATGGAACAATAGATATATACTGCAATTCCAGTTTCTCCAGGAAAAGAAGGATCCTTCCTGATGACGGAGTAATTTTGGATTGCTATATTCTCATCACTGAGTAGGCGTGTTTTAGTAGTACCAAAGAAATAGAAATGATCATGGCTATTTATAAGCACATCAGTATCAGTCACTTAGTTTGCAAGGTGATACACATTCTGATGGCCAATTCGTAACTTCTGTCCCTTTTTAAAATCTGTCATGTCAATTGATTACCTGTGCAATCACCTGTACGGTGGTGAAAATAAAGCAACTATTACACAAACGTTGTCAATAACGAATTAATAAATGACACAAAAAAGGTCAAAGTAACATAGTGTATAGGTAACAAGGCAATATATATGGTAAAATCCTACAGAATTATCAACAACAACAAAAAAGACACGCACACTTTTAAGTTTTTTCGCCCACACATGGGAACGTAAAAGTTTGTAAGGAAAACCGTGAAAAAATGGTTAAACTGAAAAGGAAAGAGTACACGTTGTCAAACACGAGTGTAGTCCACTCGAAAAGAGCACCTACTTCAGGTTCTCGCGCACTTCTGTACGGCAGGTTCTCGCGCACTTCTGTACTGCAGGTTCTCGCGCACTTCTGTACTGCAGGTTCTCGCGCACTTCTGTACTGCAGGTTCTCGCGCACTTCTGTATTGCTGGTTCTTGCGCACTTCTGTACTGCAGGTTCTCGCACACTTCTGTATCCTGGTTCTCGCGCACTTCTGTACTGCAGGTTCTGCGCACTTCTGTATTGCTGGTTCTCGCGCACTTCTGTACTGCAGGTTCTGCGCACTTCTGTATTGCTGGTTCTCGCGCACTTCTGTACTGCAGGTTCTCGCGCACTTCTGTATTGCTGGTTCTCGCGCACTTCTGTACTGCAGGTTCTCGCGCACTTCTGTACTGCAGGTTCTGCGCACTTCTGTACTTCAGGTTCTCGCGCACTTCTGTACTGCAGGTTCTCGCGCACTTCTGTACTGCAGGTTCTCGCGCACTTCTGTACTGCAGGTTCTGCGCACTTCTGTATTGCTGGTTCTCGCGCACTTCTGTACTGCAGGTTCTCGCGCACTTCTGTATTGCTGGTTCTCGCGCACTTCTGTACTGCAGGTTCTCGCGCACTTCTGTACTGCTGGTTCTCGCGCACTTCTGTACTGCAGGTTCTCGCGCACTTCTGTATTGCTGGTTCTCGCGCACTTCTGTACTGCAGGTTCTCGCGCACTTCTGTATTGCTGGTTCTCGCGCACTTCTGTACTGCAGGTTCTCACGCACTTCTGTACTGCTGGTTCTCGCGCCACAAAAGAAGGAAATCCTTTGCTTCAACGCCATACAGGCATAGTTGATGGTTCATACACTGTGTCAATGTATGCACATTTTTAGCGAACCACACGTAAAGCGTCCTATAAAGATGAAGCCGTAACGACCAAAGGATTTATTGGAAGTGTCAAGTCCTTGGAACAGCACATCTAAACTGCCTCGTAATGCACTCTCTCTCTCTCTCTCTCTCTCTCTCTCTCTCTCTCTCTCCTCTCTCCTCTCTCTCTCTCTCTCTCTCTCACACACACACACACACACACACACACACACACACACACACACACAACTGAGCAGCAACAACTTAAACAGAATAATCGAAAGTCACCGCCAACGACTGCCTTTGTGACTGTGTCTTAAAACTGAAACTGTCACAGTGTTTTCTTTTCAGTCGACAAGCAGTTAACTGTAAAACAGGAATTTAGGGGTAAAAAGAAAGAAAAATGTTATGCAGCAAGGAGTAACAACAGCAACAATACACAGACTAAAGACTTCCGAATCACCTAAGCACAGGTTTGAGTCTGACTAACACAGAATGCTCATTAGAAACGGCCGAAGAAGCTATGTTATTATCTTTATTGCTTGCATGGATCAGGGCCAAGACTAGTGTTTACACTGGTGTCCCTTGGACTGGGACTTAAGGGACTGGAGGAGGTTATCCAGGGTGAAGCTGTAGATCTTGTTGGCAACGGGGGCCAAAAGTCTAGACGAAAGTGGGACTGGTGTTGCATAGGACTGTTTTGTTGGCTGCGTTCTGGATATTGTATATTCTTAGCAACCGCTGATCTATTGACGAGTGAGAGTGAGTATGAGGAGAAAGGTTGTTCATGAGTGTGACTTGCGACGGGACATGCTCCGTGGTCTTGGGTGTTGGTGGTTTGTGGTTATAATGGTAGTGGCTTGGATATTCTGACGCTGTGCTCTAGCAAAGAGGGTCGGCTGGTTTGTTTTGATCTCGGAATGTGTGGCTGCGACTCGATATAGTAGATGTTCCCATATCGGATTTTAATTTTGTTCCTTCCGTGCTAGGAAATAATCTATCATGGTATAGAACTTGTCTCGGAGCACCATTTTTGGTAAGAAATGTGGGAGTGTGATCTGTTAATTGAATTTTTATCTGGTGCAGGCTTGATTTGAGATTTGAGTTGGATAGAGCAGCAGCTTGCGTCAGATTATGACGACCAAATGTGGGTATGATGGAAGATGCTTTGATGGATGCTTGTGGGGAAACTGCAGAAATCTTTTGAATGAGATGGACCTATGCGGTTTGTTTGACTGAACCATCTTCACAGCTATAGATACCAGCATGGAATGTTCCATGTGCGATGTGTTGATGTGGATACCTATGGAACGTGACGTGTTTGATGTGCTTATGTGGATACCTACATGGAATGTGACGTGTTAGATGTGATGTGGCTGGAGTGTGTCTAACCATTTCTGTAAGTCAGTGACAGCCAGTCCAGAGCTACAAGGTTTTTTAAACTTGGAAGTTGCGCAATGACATTTTCTGTGCGTTAACACCTCATAGATTATCGTCTCCAATTAATATTGCCTGCGACTGGGTATGGGCTGATGTGTTTCCTGTCCTGTTTTGAAGTCGAATTTGAAGCTTTTGTAGAGTCTGGACCAGGGTCATCGTTTTGGTCTGTGTCAAGTGCAGCAAAATGGTTTGATATGGAAACAGGGGAAGTTAACTTCTGCGATAACGATGCTGTATGTGATAGTGAAGCTTTCATGCTAGTATCTGTCGACTTGTGGTGGGTGGGTGAAAGCTTATATGACTGGCTAGGATTGCTTGAGCGGTTTAGATCAGTATTGTGAACAGTGATTGTGTTAGTATCAAGGAGTGGTCGTGTTGCGTTTGAGGTATGCTTTGGAGATGAAGTGGTACGGTTTGTTTGATGTGCCTCAAGTGCTTTCTTGAGGTCTCGCAGCACGTTTCTTTGGCTGTCTCTGCTGTGTGAAAGTTTGGTCGTTTTGTAAGGGTTGCATTTTCTTGTGTTATTTTTTTCCAGTGCTTCGTTCATGGATAGTTCTGTGCATACTGAAGACAGAAAAAGCCTTGTTACTGGAAGTAAGGATGTATGTATGCATACCCTTTTTAGAACGACACACAGACACCCAGACACACACACACACACACACACCACACACACACACACACCACACACACACACACACACACACACACACATTCCTCTCTCTCTCTCTCTCTCTCTCTCTTCTCTCTCTCTCTCTCTCTCTCTCAATCTCTCTCTCTCTTTCTCTCCCCTCTCTCTTTACAACAGATGTAAAACTAAAAGCACTGAATATGCTTCCTGTTTAAGCAATTGGAATTCAAAAAGGCATCATTTACGTTTACAATCACCACAGATATCATCCATGTTATATCAATGCCCTTTTACTTGTTACTGGAAGTAAGGATGTATGTATGCATACCCTTTTTAGAACCACAACACACACCACACACCCCTCACTCTCTCCTCTCTCTCTCTCTCTCTCTCCTTCTCTCTCTCTCTCTCTCTCTTTAACAACAGATGTATAACTAAAAGCACTGAATATGCTTCCTGTTTAAGCTATTGGAACTCAAAAGGCATCATTTACGTTTACAATCACCACAGATATCATCCATGTTATATCAATGCCCTTTTTACGAGAATGAACGCTCTTCTGGAACAGCTCGAGGAAATTCTTTCTCTACTACCTACCTTGGTATTTCTTACCAAGCCACAAAAATTGTCACTTACTGTTATCGTGTGCCATCGTGTACCGGTGGAAATGGAGGACACGTATAAACATCGCATGCGTTGATGCAGCGCAATTTGTTCCAACGCGGCAATTTGTTCCAATGGTACAAATTGCCGCACCGACTGCGGCAATTTGTTAATATTTTCTTTGGTACATTTTGCAGCACCTGTACCTGTTAAATGAGATAGAGGTTGCGAAAATCAAACTTGTAATATTTAGAAATTAAGATTTAACACATTCGGGCCAACCGAGGAGGCATATTTTGTGCCGTCTTCCGACCACCACCGACACCTCCCGACACCCCACCCCGACCCTCCGACACCCATCCTCGACATGGGAAGGTATATTTTTGTGCCGTCTTCCGACCACCACCGACACTTCTCGACACCCCAAACCCGACACTTCGACACCCATCCCCGACACCGGTGCGTATCGCTATCGCTACGTCTCTCTAGCTCTACATTACGTTGGCACTATCACCAAAATCACTACGATTTTATGTCATTAGCACTACGTCTCAACACAACTAAGATCGTTTAGCACTACGGCCGCTACCGCTACTGTCGTGGGGTATGCATCTGCCTCCATCCCCTGCCTATAAATATTGCCCCTACTCCCCCCATTTGTTCGAAAAATACCTCCTCCCCCTCCCCCCCTCGCCCCCCTCCCCCCGTCTCCACCACCGTGCGTGCATGCGTGCGTGTGTGCGTTGCGTTGCGTGCATGTGTGTGTGTGTGTGTGTGTGTGTGTGTGTGTGTGTGTGTGTGTGTGTGTGTGTGTGTGTGTGTGTGTGTGTGTGACCTGAGGGCAGAAGAAAGCGACAGCGATACGCACCCGTGTCGGGGATGGGTGTCGAAGTGTCGGGTTTGGGGTGTCGAGAAGTGTCGGTGGTGGTCGGAAGACGGGACAAAAATATACCTTCCCATGTCGGGGTGGGGTGTCGGGAGGTGTCGGTGGTGGTCGGAAGACGGCACAAAATATGCCTCTTTGGTTGGCCCGAATGTGTTAATCTTAATTTCTAAACATTACAAGTTTGATTTTTTCAACCTCTATCTCCTTTAACAGGCACAGGTGCGGCAAAATGTACCAAAGAAAATATTAACAAATTGCCGCAGTCGGTGCGGCAATTTGTACCATTGGAACAAATTGCCGCATTGGAACAAATTGCGCTGCATCAATGCGTCCTATGTGAGAAACTGGAGGGATAAATGAAAATGAGTGACTGATATTTGAATGGTACGGGAAACGACTGAATGAGCGCCAGTAGGCTGCTCTTCGGCCAGCTCTACCTGGGTAGGCAGCCCGTTGAGTGAGTGAGGTAGTGTGTTTATTGTAAAGTGCTTACAGCTTGGCCTGTGACCGAGGATAGGCGCTATATAAATACCCAATATAATAATAATAATAATAATAATAATAACAACAATAATAGTAATAATAATAATAATAATAATAACAATAATAATAATAATAATTGCTCAATACAAAACAAGCCTAGCTTACTCTGGACCATATATCTGGAACTCATGTCCACCGAGTCTACAAAATACAAATACGTTAAAACTTTTCAAGAAACATTTACATGAACATTTTATATCTCAATAATTTGATTACCCGATTAAAATCATTAACGTCCATTCGCAGTCTTCTTTAAACCATAATTTGAATACACCGTCTAAACATATAACACACTCCATTAAATCGCTCATCCCCACTCCCACTCTGTCTACCATTCCTCTTGTGCTCCCCTTAACTACTGTTTTTTTCTCCCTCCCTCCCCCCCCTCTCTCTCTCTCTCCTCTCTCTCTCTCTCTCTCTCTCTCTCTCTCTCTCTCTCTCTGTGCTTTTGTTTGTTTGTTTGTTTTTTCATTCTTCTTTTGTTTGTTTGTTTGTTTGGTTTCTTTCCTTCTGTTTGACTACCCAACATGTCATTACTACGTTTATGAATAGTCTGCTTGCCATTGTGGAATTACATTACAGTGTTGGTATGTTAAAATGTCAGTATGAATAATATTATTGAAACAATGTATGCATGACAAGGACATATTGTAAGACTAGGCTTTGGCCTAAATTCTTCATCCTTGCGTATTAAAGATCAATCAGTCATACACACACACACACACAACACACACACACACACACACACACACACACACACACACACACATTCTGTGTGACAAAATGATGGTAGGGGACAATGGGAATATTTCCTGAGATCAAAAACTGCACGATGAAAATCACATTGTTTACATTTGATCTCTACAACCTCGAAAGAAAAATAAAAGCCTTTCGAAATGCACAACACCGTTGCAGATATGAAGTGACCAATAATTCAAAAGGTATCTGTCTCTCCATGCTGATTAGACTGACAGTTGTTCAACTGCGATGGCTTGTTAGTGTATTTTTGTTATGCTTTTCAAACATCTGAATAACTACTAAACAAACCAACCAGCCAGCCAGCCAACGTACCCTTTAACTTGTAATTTAGAAATGACTGACAAAGTGCCGAACTTAATTTTGTTTCTTTGATAATGAGCTAATAAAGAAATATTACAATATTGAAAACAAACATCCGAGAAGAAAGTTACTGACGCCTGAGACCAAAGAAGTCATAAACCCAACACACGGATTAGGATCTTGGACTATTTAGCAACCGAACTTCAAAGTTCGCTTCTGCCAGCAATCTTGTTTCCACCTCCTGCTGCATCCCCACCCCAGCTCGCACTCTTTCTCCCTGCCCCGCCTTCCCCACCTCACCCTCTCAGAGGCCACGTACCCGTAATCAATCTCGCCATCGCCGTCAGCGTCCAGCTTCTCCACCAGGTGGTCCAGAGCTTTCTCCGACAGCGGGATGTTGGCCTCTGTCGGCACAGTCACACAGCCGTTGGAGCTGGGAGCTCAGGGTATGGCAAGACACAAACAACATGGACCAAAACGGGGAAAGGGGTGTGTGTGTGTGTGTGTGTGTGTGTGTGTGTGTGTGTGTGTGTGTGGTGCGTGCGTGCGTGCGTGCGTGCGTGCGTGCGTGCGTGCGTGCGCTGCGTGCGCGCTGCGGCGTGCGCGCACGCGCGCGTGTGTGTGTGTGTGTGTGTGTGTGTGTGTGTGTGTGTGTGTGTGTGTGTGTGTGTGTGTGTGTGTGTGTGTGAGTGCGCGCGCGCAAGCGCATTCAATTTCAACTGTTGTCGATGATCGTAATTATGATTAGCACAACGATGAAGATGTAAAACAATAAAAACTGATTGTAATTTACGAATGCTAACCACCATTACTTGATTGAAATTTACTAATGTCAAACATAAACATCGGGGGGGGGGGGGGGGGGGGGGGGGGGGGGAACATATCAGTGAAATCAGTGCAACGTGCTTATAGAACCCATTGCCTTCAAGGATAAAGCGCGTTTTGATTGGCGCAGAGAAAGTCAGATGACGTCAGTCAACCAACGACAGCGCAGGGCCTAGCTTGTCAAATTCACTCCCCTGATTGGAACTGGACATTCTGCTTAGACCGTGACAAACGAACAGATGACAACACATCATCATCATTCATTTAACGAACAGATGACAACACATCATCATCATTCATTTAACGAACAGATGACAATACATCATCATCATTCATTTAACGAACAGATGACAACACATTATCAGCATTCATTTAACGAACAGATGACAACACATCATCATTCATTTAACGAACAGATGACAACACATTATCAGCATTCACAGGACGAACAGATGACACACACATCATCATCATACACATAAGATCAGATGACAACACATCATCATCATACACATAACGAACAGATGACATGTCATCAACATTCACATAACGAACAAATGACAACACATCATCATCATTCACATGACGAATAGATGACAACACATGACGAACAAATGACAACACATCATCATCATTCACATGACGAACAGATGACAGCACATCATCATCATTCACATGACGAACAGATGACAACACATCATCATCATTCACATGACGAACAGATGACAGCACATCATCATCATTCACATAACTAACAGATGACAACACATCATCATCATTCACATAACGAACAGATGACAACACATCATCACAATTCATATAACGAACAGATGACAACACATCATCATAATTCACATAACGAACAGATGACAACACATCATCATAATTCATATAACGAACAGATGACAACACATCATCATAATTCACATAACGAACAGATGACAACACATCATCATAATTCACATAACGAACAGATGACAACACATCATCATCATTCACATAACGAACAGATGACAACACAATCATCATAATTCACATAACGAACAGATGTCAACACAATCATCATAATTCACATAACGAACAGATGACAATACAATCATCATAATTCACATAACGAACAGATGACAACACAATCATCATAATTCACTAAACGAACACATGACAACACAATCATCATCATTCACATAACAAACAGATGACAACACATCATCATCATTCACATAACGAACACATGACAACACAATCATCATAATTCATATAACGAACACATGACAACACAATCATCATAATTCACATAACGAACACATGACAACACAATCATCATAATTCACATAACGAACACATGACAACACAATCATCATAATTCACATAACGAACACATGACAACACAATCATCATAATTCACATAACGAACACATGACAATACAATCATCATAATTCACATAACGAACACATGACAATACAATCATCATAATTCACATAACGAACACATGACAATACAATCATCATAATTCACATAACGAACACATGACAACACAATCATCATAATTCACATAACGAACACATGACAACACAATCATCATAATTCACATAACGAACACATGACAACACAATCATCATCATTCACATAACGAACAGATGACAACATAGCATCATCGTTCACACGGCGGCCGTTCATGAAGGCTAGACACACCGACAGACAGACACACCGACAGACAGACACACCGACAGACAGACACACCGACAGACGCAGACCGACCGACCGCAGAGAGAGACATACAGACAGACACACCGACAGACAGGCCGACAGACGCAGACAGACCGACCGCAGAGAAAGACAGACAGACAGACAGACAGACAGACAGGCCGACAGACGCAGACAGACCAACCGCAGAGAAAGACATACAGACAGACACACCGACAGACAGGCCGACAGACGCAGACAGACCGACCACAGAGAAAGACATACATACAGACAGACAGACAGACAGACAGGCCAACAGACGCAGACAGACCGACCGCAGGAAAGACACTACAGACAGACAACACCGACAGACAGACAGGCCGACCGACAGACGGACAGACAGACGGACATATAGACAGACAGACCAACAGACAAGCAGACCGCAGACAGACAGACCGACAGATAAACAGACCGACAGACAGACACACCGACAGGCAGACAAACAGACAGAAAAGCAGACCGCAGACAGACAGCCTGTACCAGCAGGCCATTCTTGATTTCAAATAACGGGTGAGCGTTTTGCTGCCGTCCTTGTCCATCATGGCGAAGAGGTCCACCAGGCGTAGGTTGAGCAGTTTGCCAAACTCCATCAGCACCTGGCATCATCGTCATCATCATCATCATCATTATCATTATCATCATCATCATCATCATCATCATCACCATCATCATCATCATCATCATCATCATCACCATCATCGTCATCATCACCATCATCATCATCATCACCATCATCACAATCACCATCGTCATCATCATCATCATCATCATCATCATCATCATCATCATCATCATCATCATCAAACTGTAGAACTTGTTATTTCACGGGAATCTGGTGCATAAGTCCTCCACGCCCTATGTTCCGTGTCCTGAGCTCATCATCATCAGCTTTAGAAGCAACAACATGAGAACTGGTGATTCATTTTAATTTGGGTGTTTTACCTGTTTGCTATCTGATGCTTGTAGCGCTTGTATGTATGCTGGGGTTTAATTTGAAATGAAGATATGTGCTGATACGTAGTTACTATAGTACGTAGTTAGTAAGACTATAGAATCGAGTTGAAGTTATTCAGTTTAGTCTGATGTTTCATATCATCATCATCATCTCCATCTTCTTCTTCTTCTTCTTCTTCTTCTTCCTAATTACTCTTTTTGCTTACGTTGATGTCTATTTATTCATTTCAACATGATGCAATGGAATGGATGTTACTGCAGTCATGTATTTTCATGCATATGTGCAGTAATTATAAGATCGTCTTGTTATCTTAACCTCTGATCCAAATTATCAGGTAGACCGACACTGTGCAATATTAATCAAAAATCATTTAACACGTATTAGGTAATCCAATTGTGTCCATCAAGTTGGTTGAATATCTATTATTCATATACGATGGTTCTAGTGCAAAGTAATCACTATTATACTTGTTATATACCAGAATCTGCAAGGTTTCCTTAGCTACTCATGAACTGACACATGTGAAGATTTCCCAACCACTCCACATCTCCTCTTTCCTCCCACCCCCTTCACCTCGTTCCGATACTTTCCCTTACCACCCACTTCCCCTTGTCACCTCCCTCCCCACTTCCCACACCCCGTTTCTTTTTCCCTTCTCACACCCCCCTCCTTTCTCTCTCTTCTTTCCTCCCCTCATCTCTTTATCTGTCCCATCATACTCTCACTTTTCTACCTCCACTCCTCCTTTTGTATAAACTACCCCCCCCCCCACACACACACACACACCCCGTTTGCCACTGTCACGACCGACCCCTGGAGGTCTGCCCTGACAGGATCGGTCTAGATGGGAGTGAAGGGAGTGACTGAACTCACACGCCCCGCAAGAGACCACACAAGAAAGATTACGATATAACACCCCATTTATTCACACCAACACACACACATAGTCACAAATAAGCATTCCAACACACACATACATGCACAATCACACTCAAGCATTTTAACACTCACGACATACACACAATTAAGCATTTCAACACACGACCATACCCATAGTCGAAACAAACATTTCAACGCACACAATATAACTATAATCTTAATAAGGATTTCCAGCACGCATTCCCTTCCGTGCTTCATGTGGTTCCCCCACACCCTGCCTCCCCAAAGTCCACTGTGAGCACCGAGTGCACCAAGTGCCCCAAACCGGGTCGGTTCTGAACAAAGTGTCTTTCGACGCCGACACATTGACACACACACACCCGACGCACACACGACGCACAACGAACCACACTGGTGACACGGGCTTAGGAGGTCGAAGACGCGGAGAAGCGTCCGTGGGACGAGGCGTTGTCGCTGAAGGTCCCGGACAGGGGGGGGGGTCCCCCAGCAAAGTCCTTGTGCCCCTAAAAACAGTGGTCCCCCCCAACAGCGAAAGTTTCGGGTGAACCCCCCGGGAGGAGGGACCGGAAGGAACGGAAGGAAAAAAGGGAAAAAGGGGGTACTGGAACCCCGCGTCAGTACGGTCTGATATTCGTGTCACTCCTAACAGCCATCGCATGAGGGCGGGGGAGGTGTTTGCTAATTAAATTAAAAACATCGCTAAACACAGCCTGAGCATAGCGTCAAAAAACCAAGGGGAAACGTTTGCTAAGGTCTCCTCCCCGAGGGTAAGAGTTACTTACAGGTAAACAAACAAATATAAATCTATATTTCATCCTTCCTTTCACTACGTTCAACTTTTCCTTTTCTTAGGAACTGAAAAAATCGCACGCTGCTTTTAAAACCCCCCACCACATTTGCAAAAAATAATCAATGGAAAATTATCACCATTTATAACAACATTTAAAAAGACCCAATTCTAAACCCCGCATCCAAAAACGCAAATCATGGTACGCAGCTCGCAAACATAAAACTTTTCCCTTGCACACACAAACAGCGGGGCCAAAGAATAAGGACGGCGATTGTGACAGGGGCGGACAAGCGGACCAAGCAAAGTACCAACCCTGAATCACCAGGTTCTCCCCCCCGAAAACCCCACACCGATTTAAAAAAAAGAAAAAAACTTTAAGATATAAATTTTGCTGGCCAGGTTAAAGATTGAATTTAACCCGAAAAAGTGGCTCAACCATTTTTCTTTTTATTTGAAAACCAAAAGAAATTTGGGAAAAGAGAAGAATTGCCCGGCTAACAAAAAAAAAACAAAAAAAAACAAAAAATAAACCGAAACGATTTACCAGTACCCGGGTTGACCCCCTGGGGGTCAAGCACTCTTACCCCCTGTCCCGGGCGAGAGGGGCAGAGAGCAGATGGGAAAAGAGTTGACGTGTGTCCCCCCCCTAAGGCCGAATGTAGGAATGAAGGACCGACCGTACTTGACGAAGGGTGTAGAACCAAAAACCCGGGGCAGGTGTCCCCGAGACATCTTCCGTCGGGAAAAGAAAACCGCCTCAGCGATGGCAGCCCAAAATGCCACGCTCGTCACAGTGAGCATACCTCAAGCCCAAAAGGAATGTGCACGTGCGACAGGGGGAAAAAAAACAGGAGAAGGGCGTTTTTGACGCCCGTTAAAACAAAAGGTCCAGCCCGTGAACCGCAGAATGAATTGCAGGGCGTGGAATTAGGGAGAGAGAAAAGAGAAAGTAAACCCTAACCTGAGCTGAACGCATTAAGGTGCAAACGCACTCAAACCCATTAAGGGAGGATACCGAAACAGCAAAGAAATAAATAATCACGGCGGGGGCCCGCCCCCTGGCGCCCCGGCATCAGTTGGCTCAAAGCTTTGCCTTTAGACCCAGTGGCCCTAAAGAGTCAGCCACCCCAGTGCCCGACGCGATTTTTGTAGCGAAGACGCTGTGATGTTTGGACGCTTCGAGACTTGTGAAACATATTAAGTTTTATTTACTGACAGGGTTTTTTTTAGACTATAATTTCTGTCGAGAGAAATAGGCAGTGGTATTGAGAGTGTGACAAAACTGGATTTCGCTCTTCTCTGTGGTCCATAATTAAGTTTTTTTTAAAATTTTCTGACAGAACTTTGGACCGGAAAAAACTATAGGCCTAGCCTCCGCGGGTGTGCATGTTGGTGATGGCTGGCTGATGCGTTGGGGCCCCGAGTGGCCAGCAGGGTTTGGGCGAAATCTTTGTGAATGAAAAGTTAGTTAGGCATTTGTAAAGGGGCCGTTTTACACCGTGTATATATACTTTTTCTTTTTTGTTGCTACATTTTTATGTTATGGTTGCTGTAGAGAACGTGGCCCAATTAAAGGGGAAAGTAGGGATAAAATAATTACTAAAGCAAAACAATCTACTGATAAAGTAAAGGGTAGGATAACTAATAAGTGAAAAATTATTTATTAAAATAATACTTTATTCCAAATCACTCATTTCTTCGGCAAATTCAAATTAAAGTGTGTTGTTGGTGTACCCTTAGGGTGTTTTGTGGTGTGTGTGTGTGGTGTTTTGTGGTGCGTGCGTGGTGCGTGCGTGCGTGCGTTTTCGTGGTGCGTGCTGCTGGGGCGTGCGTGTGTGTGGGGTGTGTGTGTGTGTGGGGGGAGAGAGAGAGGAGAGAGAGAGAGAGGGGGGATGGCCGAAAAAAGGATATGGAACAAAAAAGGTCATTTCTCCTGAACTTTTGAAGTTTTTAAAAAGGTCTTGTGTAGATGGTGGGAAAAGGTCAAGAGATCAAAGAAAAATTAAAAACAAAAAAGTAGTAAAATGTTTGGGGGTTGCTTCTGAAAAAAGTAATTTTTCAATGTGAATGTTCTGGGGAAGTAGGGAGGAAAAAATTTAAAAAAAAGTTTGGTGTTTTTTGCAAAAACTTTGAAAAAAATTTACAAACCGCAAAATTCAACACGCAAAGAGCCGTTTTCATTGGCAGAATTTGAAAAAGCCTTAAAAAATTTTGGCACCTGTTTGACCCCATTTATCTGTCGCAGTGTGCGCTTGCACTCCTTTCAACAGCAGAGTAAAGGTGGAGACGAGAAAAAGATAAAGAAATCTGCCGTTCTCAAACAGGATTCCCAACCAGCAAACGAAAGTGCCAATCAAACTCTGATCTTGTCATGACGTAGCCTCACATCAAGGCATGTGACGCTCCATCACATGTAGTTTGTGAAAATAAATCATTTCCCCATGCCACTACTGAAAAGGAAGAATTTTCGTGTGGCTTGACTAGTGTAGCGGGCGTCCCCAAAAAATTTGTGAGTTATACTCATTCAAGAAACAAGGGGGGTCATTGGGTGAAAGTGACCACTGAGAGATATTTTAACAAGGGTTGGTAAGGTGCTGGTCATGTGTTTTTGAACACTGAGTATGCACTCACTAGGAGGAAAGGAAAGAATCAGTTTAACCCAGCAGATGGCCTAGAGACTCGAATGTCAGGACGTTGGTCCTCTCTGCTGACCATTTCATTACCGGGTGAGCCATAGATATTGGGGAAGCTACAGGGGGAAACTTAAAGAAAAGAGAAAGAAAGAATTCATATGTTGAATTAAGAAGCAGGTTACTTACACGAACCTTATTCGTGTTTCAGCCCTTCACCCTTAGCCCTTTCACCTTTACTCTTCACCCTTCACCTTCAACCCGTGAGGTGGTTGAAGATGGCCATGGGTGGGGAACACACCGGTAGGCAGCCCCAGGAATTAAGGACTCCAGGGAGAGGAGCCGGAACTCGTAATCTCTCCAGGGTCAGGAGAAGTCGAGGGAGAGGAGTCGGAACTCGTCACTCTCCAGGGACAGAGAAGGCGAGGAAGAGAAGTTGGAAATCCTATCTCCATGACGGGAATTTAAAGGGTGATACGATGTCTGTGAGAGACGGAAAGCACGACCATATGAAGTCTTGGTTTGATGCAGGCGTGGCATCAGTGGTACGGGAAATTTATTTATTTCCTGTCTGGATTTTGTGGGCCAATGTTGTGTGAAGCCGTGACTTTATGAAGTCTTGCGTGAGTTAGTTGCCTCTCAGTGGAAAGAGAGCTAAATGTTATAAACCCGTTTATAAATTGTTTGATGTGATTTGGGTAAGTGTTTTTCCTAAAGAGAGGGGGAAAGAAGAAAAACATTCGGTAGTGCGCCTTTGGTTGTTTGGGAAAAGATTGCGTGTGCGTAAGGAGTAAATGCTGTCATGAATGCGTGGGGGCAAAAAGTGACAGTGTGACAGTGGTGACCCCGACTCCAGTTTCACCGACGTAGCTGCCGTTGTTTTGTTCCCCCTGGGAAAAAAAAAGATTTCTTTTTGTACCCTCAAGGGTTTGGGGGAAGGAAAAAAGGAAAGATTTGTGTTTATACCCTCAGGGCCTAAAAAAAAAAGTTTCTATTGTACCCTCAAGGGTTTTGAGGGAAGGGAAAAAAAAGAACAAAGATTTTGATTTGTACCCCAAGGGTTTGAGGAAAGGGGAAAAAAAAAAAGTTTAATTATTTATGTGTATAATATTTGCATTTTTTTTTTTTTTGGTTCTATTTCTATGTGTGTTTCAGGTGGTTGAGATTTCTTTTGTTGCTCTACTCCTTTAAAGGGTTTTTTTTTTTTTGGTAGGATTTCTTTTTGACCCTTCCCCCCCTCAGGACCGATACCTCAACCTCCTCTTGCTCGTACCGGGCAGCAAGGGGGCGGGGCGTTGAGGATCGCTGCCCTTTCCCCCTAGAGTATTAGATTTTGTTTTGTCCCCTTCCCAGGACTGATAGCCCCAACCTCTTCCTGCGTTAGCAGGGGGCATGGCTTTGGGGGAGTTTGGTAGTCCTTCCCTTCTCGTAAATATCTATTTCTTTCCCCTTTCCTATCGTTTCATTTTGATTTTCCCCTTGCCCCTCAGAGTGTGGGATTGACTTCACCTCCGTCACGCAAATAGTGTGGTGGTGGAGTTGATTACCGCCACCCAAATAAACATCTTTATCTTTGATTATTTTTTTTTCTGTGTGTGTGCGAGATTTTCTTTGAGTTTGGGTGAATGTCATTTATTTATTGATTGTTAACTTTTTGTATTATTACTGTAGTGTTGTGTATATTGTGAGTGTTTGTTTTTTTTCCCGTCTCCATTTCACGGAGACATGACCACTAGGGTGCTGTCTACGGGTTTCTTTGCTGTTCTTGATTTCTGCTCACTATTCCGATCCTGTGTATCCTTTCATTTCCTTTTCACCCCCTTGTTTCAAAACCTCTTAAACCTTCTCCTCAATAAGCTCCTATCTAGTGTTCTTTTCAACATTTTCATCTTTTAGGTAGGATTTTCCGCTAGTTTGTGTTTCTTCCCCCTCTTTTTAAATTTGTTTGTGCTTCCATTTGTTTGAAAATTTATATTCATTTATCGTATAAGGCGATACATTTGTTTTGTAAATTCATTTGAAATTAATAAGAAAGAAAGACGGACAACAAGAATTTTTTAAAGAACTAAAACTTTATAAAGAATTTATTTTTCAGAAAACTTTATTGTGTTTTTTTTCCTTTCTTAGGAAAAACCGTTTAGCATGGAACTTCAATTTTTTTTTAAATTCCAAATTGATAGCAGTTGCAAATTACTTTTGGAAAAATACATTCCTTTGTTTTCATATCTACCTTGTTTAGTAAGCCTTTCTTTTTATTCCCGGGAAATTGAATTCTTTATTTGTATTTTCTATACTTACGTTTTGGGAAAACATATAGCATCATCATATATCGCCTTATTTTTTATTCATACTTAGAAATTGTTTTGGTGTTTATATCTGTTGAGGGTTCATTAGGATGATTTTGATAAATATGTTAAACAAGCGGAACGCTTGGGTTTTGAGGAGAAAACTTACCAACTATGTGCAACAATGCATAGATAGGGCAGACAGGCTAAGAGAAGGGGAAAAAATAAAAGGAAAACTAGAAAGTGAAGAAATCAAAGGAAATTAGAGATAGAAGAAAAAAGACTACAGAGGGAAGTTGAAGAAAGTAGACAAACAGAGGGAAGCTGAAGAAAAAAGACTACAGAGGGAAGCTAAATCTGAAGAAAAAAAAACACAGGGGGAATCTGAAATTTGGGAAGAAAAAAGACTACAGGGGGAAGCTGAAGAAAAAAGACTACAGAGGGAAGCTGAAGCTGAAGAACGTCAATTTAAGTTGAGACAGTTAGAACTAGAGACGATGCTGAAATTAGAAGATTACAGGCATCGAGAGAACCTCCACCAGCTCCACCAGTGGGTTTTCCGCAGCCGCGCCTCAACCAAAAGGGGCTTATTTTTCCAAAGTTACCGCCTTTTGAGGAAAAAAGGGATGACATTGATAGTTTTCTTTTCCGTTTTGAAAGTCACGCAACGTCTTGTGGTTGGCCAAAGGAGAAGTGGACATTGTATATGCGTCGTTGTTTAAGGGTAGCGTTTTGACACTGTACCACACCCTCCGGCGAAAAAAAAATTTAACTTGGGATCAGTTGAAAGAAGAACTCAAGAAATTTCAATGTTCTGCTGATCGTTTTCACAACGTTTCCGTTCTGTGCGCCCTGACAAAGGGAATCTTTTCCCCGTCGTTTCTAATTCGTAGAGTCATTTTTAGATCGATGGATCGATTCATCTAAAACGAACAAAACTTTTCAATCACTGCGAGATCTCCTTCTTAGAGAACAACTTTTCCAGACGTGAGCAAAGATCTGGCCACTTTCCTTAAAGAAAGGCAATTTGAAGCGTTGAGGAAATGTGTCAGATGGCGGGATCAATATGGTATCGCTCACCAGATAAGGGCGTGGCTAGGAAAGGAGAAATTTTCCATCTTTGAGTCTCATGCGTCATGTACTATCCCATCGGGACAGGGAAGTTACAGGAAAGGAAATCGTGGGTCATTTCTGAGTCCTCAAGGATATACAAATCCTAGGGAAAGGACAGGGATCTTTCCGCGGTTCGAGTGACTTTCGTCAGTACCAGTACTCACCGCCGGAAAACCCCGTTGCTCCTCAGCAAACGTTCCGAGGTCGTGGACAACGACCACCACGTAGACCTTTTGGGTCAGTTTCATGGACAGAACAGAAGTACACAAAATCAGTCAGCTGCCGATCAGACAATGCGATGTTTCTTTTGTGATTTGGGAAGTTCCATTGAAAAAGAATTGCCCTTTCAAACCAAAAGATTCAAAACCCCATTAGTCCCCCACTGATTGTGAGAAGGCCTCGTTTTTTGGGACTACATCAAGCTGTTGATGGACTGGGGTTAGAAAACGGAGCCTCAATGGATTGCAGGCTTCGGTTTTGCGAGACACTGGGTGCACCACTGCTGGTGTAAGAAAATCTTTCGTGCTTCGAAACCAGTATCTGGACACTGTCCAAAATGTTTGGGCGTTTGGAGGCAAGATTTAAACGTTTCCGCTGGCGAAAATTTCAGTAGATACACCGTACTACTCCGGATTTCTTTCCGCCTGTGTTATTGATAACCCAGTTTGCGACTTGATCTTGGGCAATTTGCCATGTCGCTACAAATACATGGGGGTGCTGGAGATCGTTTTTTCCTTGTCTGGTGAGTACCAATCGGACATCATAGAGCAGGGAAAGGCTACAAAGCCGCTAAAAGTCTCAAAACTGGGTGAACTCCAGATTACCCCAGATGACTAAAAAAAATGCAGGGGAAAAAACGAACGCTGACGACAATACTTTCTGCGCTAAACAGACTGTCACTGAATACCAACGGACAAACCAACGTACATACTGGACTCTGACATTCTCTATAGGTGTGTACCTGGACAGGACAACAAACAAGTTGTCGTTCCAAAGCCACTAAGAGAGACGGTATAAAACACGGCTCATGATCATTGGGTTTGCTGGTCACTGTGGAATCAAAAGAACATTAAAGAGAGTTCTTGATTCTTTTTACTGGCCAGGTGTCACAAAGGAAGTTACAGAATACTGCCGCTCATGTGACATCTGCCAAAAGACATCTCAGAAAGGTCGCGTCCCATGTGGGACCTTTGCACAAAATGCCTCTCTTTCCGTCCCATTTCGGAAGGTACATTGATCTTGTTGGGCCTTTACCACTGTCTTCTTCGGATATCGCTATATCTTAACTTGTGGGGGTACAGCGACAAGGTATCCAAGGCGATTCACTGAAGAAAATTGATACAGTGTCTGTCGCTGAAGCCTACTTGCGATTTTTTCCAGAGTGGGTCTTCCAGACGAAATTCTCTCGGATTGTGGAACGCAATTCATTTCCGATCTCATGAGAGAAATTTACAGACTGTTGTCAATCTCTTCCATTTCAACAACGCCATATCATCCCCAAACTAATGGGATGGTTGAACGTTTCAATGGAACGTTAAAGTCCATGTTGAGAAAGGTTGCAAGGGAAGAACCCCAGAATGGGAAACGTTCATACCGGCTTGCTTTTCGCATACAGGGAAATGCCGAACGAAACGCTGGGATTCTCACCATTCGAGCTTCTTTTTGGACACTCACCGAGGGGTCCTTTGGATCTACTGATGACACAATGGACGAAAAGACGGACATACCTGACATAAAAAATGTTTACCAATACGTTTATGAACTGCATAATCGTTTGAAGGATGCATGTGGAGCTTGCTCAACAGTCAGCTGATAGAAAAAACAGATGTGTACAAGGTCTTTGCAGACAGAAAAGCAAAGGCACGTTCCTTCAGTGTAGGGGATAAAAATCCTTGTACTACTTTCTGATGAACATAACAAGCTTCGTGTTATTGGAAGGGGCTTTCAGGTGGGCGAAAAACTTCTGCAGTTAATTATAAGATCAAAATGGCAAACACTGAGAAGGTATTCCATGTAACATGGTTTAAGAAGTATGTTGAACGTACAAATGTTGCCATTAACCATCCCGTTTTAGTGGATATGTCCTATTCAGAAACGATGTGAACATGACAGATATTATCAGGATGATTTTGTACCCAATGTAACGTAAAAGGGCAGGTCAAAGGTTTTGAAAACAGCAAATTAGGAGTGTTAACATCTACCAGTGCAGATGATGTTTGTACCCCTTCCTACTCTGTCTATCAAAGGTGAAACCTATGATGATGTGGTTCGTCGAATGATTTGTCTTCAAGTCAAACAGAACAGCTCAAAGACATTTGAAAGACTTTCAGGATGTGTTGACAGATACCCCAGGTACAGTGACTGGTATTGAACCCCATAGTATTCAGTTAACTACTGAAATACCCGTGCGAACCAGACCAACCCCCTCCCATTTGCAAAAAAAAAGGTTGGGCGAGAGAGAAATCAAAGTAATGCTGGATTTAAAGGTCATAGAACCCTTTTACATCTCCGTTTAAAGCTCACCAGTTGTATTGGGGGACAAACCTGATGGATCGGGCGTTTCTGCATCGATTACAGAAAAGTAAATAAGATCACTGTGTTCGATGCCCAGCCTATCCCAGACATTGAAGAACAACTGTGTCAGCCTCAGAGGGAAATTATTTGTGAAAGTATACTTGACTAAAGGAATTCCAATTTACCATTGACCAGTGCCTGGAACACCAAAAAAGTCCCTGGCGGATTTATTGTCACGTGTATGAATATTCATGGACAAATGTAACTGTCTTCAAGGGAAAGACTATTTCCCGTTTTTGTCTTTCTTGATGATTACGGTGTGCTCACATTTGACAGTGCATTGTATGCTACTGACTATTTAAATCAAGTGGTATTTATGCTTAATTTGCTTGTTGAAGTGACTATATGTTTTACAACAAACAACTACTGGATGTTGATGTAATACATAAATTTTTTCTTTGCTTTATTCTTCGTAAACAATGAAAAATCATGTACTATTTATGTCTGACTTGCTTGTGAAGATGAAAAATATATGTATGTGTCATGAGCAAATAACTCTTTAGAAATTTATATACACATGTTTTGATGGTGCAGTGAGACAAACCTATTGTTTTCATTAGTTCATTGGGCAACAATGGAAAATATGTTTCACTTTTCAAGGACTATAACATTACATGTGGGGAAAAAAACTATGTTTAAACTATGTTTATTTGTTTACATGTCTTTTTGAGAAACATTTATACTTAGAAATGTGTCTCGTTTTCATGAGGGGTTTGAAACATGATGTGAGACAAAGATCAAGGGAAAAATGTGCTTCATATCGTAATATTAAACACAATTTGTGCTTTGAATTGTTAATAAACCTTAATTGTTTTATCCGTGTAATTGTGAAATGTATTTTGTGAGATATGGTGATCAATTATGAATGTTTTTTTTTAGACAGACGAAAGTTTAAAATATGCTATTTATGGTGGATCATGATGATTGATTCTATACGTTGATTAAATTTAAATTTTAATCATGTGTGATGGTTACACATTTTGAGATTCATGACTGAAGATGTGTTTTAAGTGAAAATTGTATATCCTTTAAAAAAAAAATTTCTGGAGAAAATTTTTTCAATCCCAGGGTGGGGGGTTTTCATGTGACGTAGCCTCACATCAAGGCTTTGGGGCGCTCCATCACATGTAGTTTAGTGATATGAATCATTTCCCCCTGCCACTACTGAAAAGGGAAAAATATTCGTGTGGCTTGACTAGTGTAGCGGGCGGGCCCCAAATAAATGTGAGTTATACTCATTCAAGAAACAAGGGTGGTCATTGGGTGAAAAATGACCACTGAGAGATAGTTTAACAAGGGTTGGTAAGGTGCTGGTCATGTGTTTTTAAAACTGAGTATGCACCACAGGAGGAAGGAGGAAAGAATCAGTTTTTAACCCAGCAGATGGCCTAGAGCTCGAACCTGTCAGGACGTGGTCCTCTCTGCTGACCATCATTACCAGGTGAGCCATAGATAGGGTTGGGGAAAGCTACAGGGGGGAAACTTAAAGAAAAGAGAAAGAAAGAATTCATATGTTGAATTAAGAACAGGTTACTTTCACCCACCTTATTCGTGTTTCAAGCCCTTCACCCTTAGCCCTTCACCTTTTACCTTCACCCTTCACCTTTCAACCCGTGAGGGGGTTGAAGATGGCCATGGTGTGGGGAACACACCGGTAGGCCAGCCCCAGGAATTAAGGGGCTCCAGGGGGAGGAGCCGGAACTCGTAATCTCTCCAGGGTCAGGAAGTCGAGGGAGAGGAGTCGGAAACTCGTCATCTCTCCAGGGACAGGAGAAGGCAGGAGAGAAGTTGGAAATCCTACTCCAGTGAAAGGAGAATTTAAAGGGGTGATAAAATGTCTGTGAGAGACAGGAAAGCACGACCATATGAATCTTGTGTTTGATGCAGGCGTGGCATCAGTGAGTACTGGAATTATTTTATTTCCTGGTCTGGATTTTGTGGGCCAATGTTGTGTGAAGGCCGTGACTTTATGAAGTCTGCGTGAGTTAGTTGCCTCTCAGTGGAAAGAGGCTAAATGTAAAAACCCGTTTATAAATTGTTTGATGTGATTTTGTAAAGTGTTTTTTTCCCTGAAGGAGAGGGGGAAAGAAAAACATTCGGTAGTGCGCCTTTTGGTTGATTGGAAAGATTGCGTGTGCGTATGGAGTAAATGCTGTCATGAATGCGTGCGGGCAAAAGTGACAGTGTGACAGATCTTGATAGTGATATTTCATTTTCTGTCTCATCTGAAGCCACATCAACTCCGGCAAAAGTCCCTAGAACTGTATCAGTGCAGACTCCCCCAGCTGCCATCAATGCCAGTCAAAAAACAAGTTTCCTTTGGTGTCACATCTGATGCCACATCAACTCCCCCTCAAAGATTCAAGAGGCGCATCAGTGCAGACCGTTCCAACTGGCATTGACAAAGCATTGTCTCCGTTCAGAAAAAGAATCCTCAGGCCTTTGAGTCAGCTGAAGGCACCACTGACAAACACAGAAGCTTATTTCACAAAACTTGCCCGCATTAAGCTCTCACAGTTCAGTGATAAAATGACTGTCACATGCCAAACTGGTGGACAGCCGATTGTGCTGAAAAAAAATTACAAAACCTCGGAAAGCATCAAGTGAAGCTCGAACACCACTCAGGAAGAAGCGAGCAAAAGAAATGAACAAAATTCGTTTGAATGTATCAGGAGACACTGAACAAGATGCGGC
>CM031601.1:35658453-35712483 GCA_018398815.1 Conus ventricosus
TGAAAGTACTCCCATTTTATCTTGAATACGCGTGAGATTTTCCCAAAAGGAAAAAAAATTTGTTTTTGGCCCGTTATACCCTTTAAAGAAACCCGGCAATTTCCTGGTAAAATAACACTTCGGGAAATTAACGGGGTGACCCATAATGAACATAAAAAACAATTTTCAGAAAGATGGGGCCTAGATTTTCTGAGATTTTCCATACGGGAAAAAACTTTTGGGGGCGTTATAGCCGTTATAACGGAAAAAAAAAACCTTTTTGGGCCGTTATACTGTTAGCAAGGCTATTTGGAAAAATTTAAAACATGGGGGCATCATCCGTGACCCAAAATGAACATACCCAAAATTTTTTCAGAAAAAATGGGCCAAGTATTTTCCCTGAAATTTTCCCAAACAAAAAAAAAACCTTTTTTGGGGCTGTTATAGCCGTTAGAAAACGGTGTTCTTTTAAACGTAAAACATGGGGCATCACCCGGGGGTTCATAATAAACCCATCCCCTAAAAATTTTCAGAAAGATGGGCCCAAAGGTACTTTCTGAATTTTCCCAAATAAAGAAAAAAAAACCTTTTTTTGGGCCGTTATGGGTTTACTAAGGGTTATAACGGAAAAATTAAGCATCGGGCACTTTCCGGGGGCCCATAATAAAACATACCAAAAAATTTTCAAAAAGTTCGGGCCAAAGGAATTTCTGAGTTTATTCCAAAAAGAAAAAAAAACCTTTAAAGGGAGGGTTTACAAAACGGTTTTTTTTTCCTGAAAGGGAATCTAAAAGTTACAAACGGCTTTAACGGTAAAGTAAAAATGGGGCATCACCCCGGGGCCCCATAAAAAAAAAAAACGTCCTAAAAATTTTTTTAAAAATCGGCCCAAATTTTTTGGTCTGGAGCGAGTGGAACACTTTTTGGACCACAAACGACACACACACCACAAACCACCACACAACACACACACACAACACCACACCACCCCACACACACCTTTTCTTGGGTTCCCCCTTCTAAATTACCCCCTTTTTTCTATAAGAACGGGGAGTAAAAAAAAACAGGGGGCAAATTTACGTAAAACTGCACAGAGAAAAAAGTATCCAATTTCGTCACAAAGCACTCGGACAGATCGGGCCCCAAAGATGGGAAACCCCACCTGTATGAGGGATTTTTGCCAAAACAGAGTGTGCCAAAAAATACTCAGTCCAAAGAGTGTCCAAAAAAAGGCTCGGGCCCAATAGAGGTGCCCAAAAAACGCTCATTTTCTTTGAGTGTGCCCCCAAAACCCCTCAACCCGTAGAGGGGAAAAAAAATTTGAGTTTTTACCAGGGAAAAAATCAGGCCATAGTTTGTCCCAAAAAAACACCAAGCCCATAAAATTTGTTCCACAAAACAGGGAAAGTCCATAGAATGTACCCCCAAAACGCTTAGTCCATAAAAATGTACCACAAAACGTTTTACCCAAAGGGGAAATTTTCCAAAAAACACAGAGTCCATAAAATGTCCCCAAAAAAAACGCTTAGTCCATAAAAAATATCCCACAAAACACGGAGTCCATGGGAATGTACCAAAAAACCCTTAGCCCCATAGAATGTACCAAAAAAACGCTCAGCCCAAATAGAATGAAACCAAAAAAGCTAAAGCCCCATAGGGGTGTCCCAAAAAAAGCTCAGTCCTTTGAGTGTCCCACAAAAGTCAGCCCTAAAGGTCCCACAAAACGCTAAATCCATAGAGTGTCCCACGAAACGTTTTAGTCCTTTGAGTGGGCACAAAACGCTAAGTCCAAAGAGGGTGCCACAAAAACGCCCCCATGAGTGTGCCCCCGAAACGCTCAGTCCTTTGAGGGTGCCACAAAAACGTTTCAATCCTTTGGTTTTGCCACAAAACACTCAGTCAATTGAGGTTCAAAAAATGTAAGTCCATAGATTTGGGGCCCCCAAAACCTTTCAGTCCAAAAGTGCGCCAAAAAACCTAATCCGTAGAGTTTTGCCACAAAACACCCCAGCCCCAAATAGTGAACCACGAAACTTTCCCGTCACAGAGTGGCCACGAAACTTTCCCAACCCACAGAATTGCCAAAAAAAAACTCGGCCCAAATAAAGGGGCAAAAAAAACATTCTTTCCATAGAGTGTGCCACAAACCCCTTCAGTCCAAAGGGGATTTGAATGGGAAAAAGATCTGGGGGCTCCACACACGATAAAAGATGGTGGCCAGGATTTAAGCAAAAAAAAGGGAGGGGAAAGGGGCAAAACATTATCATCAACAAACTATTTTTTTAAAACTCATGATAGTATAAAGCATCTCCCAACCGTTCCCTGCGTCTTACCGAGCTTTGGGGGGCCCAAGGGATGGTCGTGGGGCCTAGTTTTTCTCTGCTTGTACAACCCGGGGGTCCCCCTTTTCGCCCCAAAACGACGCCCCACGCCCTCCTTGGGCCCCAATTTGGGGTTTAACTTTTCCCTTGCCAAAGTCGCAGACTCAAAAAAGGCCCTACCTGGGGAAATTCTCCAGTTAAAAAAACCCGCCCGGGGCTAGAGGGTGCGGAACGTGCGGGGAAAAAACGGGGCCTGCTTCCCCCAAACCCCGGGCCCGGCAGAAGCGACAGGGGAAGCAGGGAGAAACGGGGGCATTTGTGGGGCCCCGGTCGGCGGACCGCAAGGTTTTTTCGCGTCAAGAGCCAAAAAAAAAGTCCACGCCGGGCCCCGGGGGGATTCTCGCTGAGGGGGGGATTCCCGGGTTTGCAGTCGATTTTAAACCCTCGTGTACCCCAAAGTTTCAAAACCAAATTTTTCCCGGCAACAACGGCCCAAAGCCGAACGGGGAAAGGGGGATTAAACTGCAAGCAGATTTTTGAGGACCCCAAAGGCGTTTTTGTGAAAAAGGGACGATTTTTACGAGGGACCCCAAACGGTTTTCATGTATTCTTTTTCTTTTGGGGGCGAAAGAGGCGCTTTCCTCCTGAGAAAAAAAGGCCAAACGGGAAAGCGAGGGAACGAGAATCCATAACGAGAAAGAACCAAAACCTGGAAAAAGGCAAGTCAAGCGGGGCCGTTTCCCCTCCCCAAGGAAAGGAAAAAAGGAGGAAAAGGATTTTAGTCGTTGGGGGTGCAATGATATGATATTACAAAGGGGAGATCATTCGTGTGGGCTTGGTGGTAATGAGAAAGAGTAAGCCCCATCGTCCCCAATTTTTATTTTTTTTAGGGGAATTTCCTGATTTTTAGGGCGATACTCCAAACCCCTTGGGGCAAAAGGAAATTTTTTTTGGGACGGTTAAGTATGAAAAAAAAAACTTTAGAAGGCTGTTTTTTGCTGTTTTAACGACTCCATCACCCCCGGCGTTTCATCATCAAATCTCATCACATCATAATCATCATCATAAACCATACCACCACCTCCACCCCATCACCACAGTATAGAAGATCTGTCAGGCGTAAGTTAAACCCAGGTTGCCCAAAAATCCATCATTTATGTAAAGTGAAAGGGGGAACCCTGGGAATGATTTAGCATCGTGGGCATCGTTATCCAACTAAACCAGATTCTTCGTTTTTGTTAAATCATCACAAAGGGTTTTAACATTCTTTTTGATTAAGGGGGGGGGGGGTTCCCTTTTAATCATCATCATCATGATTTCCCCCTTCGTCGTCCCCGGGCAAACATTTTCATCAAAAATAATTATCGTGGGTTGTCGTCGTCGTCACATCACATCATCCGTCATCATCATCACACCACTATCACCCATCACTGTTATCATTACTCCACCCGCAGAAAAACAAAACCCTAAATCTCAGCCCATTAGTTTTACCCGTTAAAACCAATCCATTTGATGTCTTTGGGCCCAAGTACAAATTTCCGCCCATAAATAAACGGAGACAAGACTTAAAACGTGCAGAGGGAAAACACTCAACGCTGAAAGACAAAAAAAAAAATCATAATACAAAAAAAAGGAAGTAAAAAAAAAAATGGTAAAAATGGCACTCAGGAAAGAACAAATTTTTTTAAAACCGTTTTTTTCCCGGATCGGCATTTAACATTCCAAAAGCTTGGGTCTTCGGGCCACATTTCCCTCTCCACCGGGGGGGGGGGTTACATGGGTTCATTATTTTCCCGCAGGGCCCTTGCTGACAGACAAAACAACCTTTCCCACAGAGGGGGGTGAAAATGTACCGTTCTTGGAAAGAAGCGTAAATAAAACTATTAGCCCCCTTTTTTTGGGGCCCTTTTTATTCATCCATTAAAGGGAAAACTAAGCACCCAAATTTCACCATCACCCCACCCCCGGGAAAGGGCAGCTAATTATGAAAATACATCGACCCAAATCAAAACCAGTCGATTTCCCAAGCTCCACCCTCACTATCTTTCTATGACACGGCCTTGGGGTTCTTTTGGGGCGGTAAAGAGCATGACTCAGCCCACCCAACAACCCACTGAAAAATGCCAGCCCCTACGGGGAAAAAAAACTTTACACAAACGGAACCGGGTTTGGCCCGTTTTCAAAGGGGCCCTTTTGGCCCCAGCAACAAAACGCCCACAGTCTCTGTGGCAAGTCTGCCCCCAAAACATTTTTTTTGGTGAGTCCCCCTACCAAATTTTCCATTGGAAAACTTCAAAAAAAAAAAGCCCACACATCGATGGGGAGTCCCATAACGGGAAAGAATTCTTTTTGAGCAGTCCCAAGTGGTGTGCCCTAAAAATAGACATTTTTCCCATAGTGGGGGGTCCATACTGAAAAGCCCCATACTCGGGAGTGCCCTTTGGGGAGGTTTGTTTTGCAAACAAACCCTTTTTTCTAGACTGTCCACTTAGTGAGCCCTAAAAAGGTGGTGAAAGGGAAGAAGGGATGGAGAACGAACGCTATTTCCCAATAGTCGATAAAGTCATGCGGGAGAGGTCCACCTCAAGAACGGGGGACCCTTTTTTCAGATTTTCCACAATAAAAGTCTTGAAAGGGAAATGGGGGATCGATGTTGACTAGTCCTTTTTCGGGACTTAAAGAATTTCACATCAGGAATTTTCCGTGTTAGGTGTCCCCTATTTCAGATTCTTTATAGTCATAAAAATTTCCCAACTGAGCCGGCTAAAAACTGGATATTTCTATGGTTGGGATCTCACACTGGGTCGTTCCATGGTGGGGATCTCACACGGGGTCATTTCCCCTTTGGTGGGGATCTCCCCAGGGGTCAGTTCCATGGGGGGGAAATTCACACTGGACATTTTCTGGGGGGGGATCCCCACCTGGCAGTTCCATGGGGGGGAATTCAAAAGGACATTTCCATGGTGGGGATCTCACACTGGCATTTTCCGGGTGGGGATCTCACACGGGCTTTTCCCCTGGTGGGGATTTTCACACGGGTCATTCCCATGGTGGGGATCTCAAAACTGGACATTTCCAGGGTGGGGACCCCTCACACTGGTCATTCCTTGGGGGGGGGATCTCACAGGGTCATTTCCCAGGGTGGGGATACCCACACTAGACTTTCCCCTGGGTGGGATCTCACACTGGTCATTTTTCCATGGGGGGGGATCTCACATTTGGGACTTTTTCCATGGGGGGGGATCTCACACTGGACATTTTATTGGGGATCTCACATTGGACTTTTTCAGGGGGGGGATCTCACACTGGACATTTCCATGGTGGGGATCCCACTGGTAAATTTCCCATGGTGGGGATCTCCCCGGGAAAAATTTCCATGGGGAGATTCACACTGGACTTTTCCATTGGGGGATCTCACACTGGCTTTTTCCATGGTGGGGGCCTCACACGGGACATTTTCATGGTGGGGATCTCACACGGTTTAGTTCCATGGTGGGGATCTCACCCCGGGGAAAATTCCATGGTGGGGTTCTCACATTGGACATTTCCATGGGGGGGATCTCACACTGGACATTTTCATGGGGGGGAAATCCACACTGGATAGCTCCCATGGTGGGGATCCAAAACATGGTCGGGGTTCCAGGGTTTGGGAGATCTCAAAAAGGGGTCATTTCCATGGTGGAACCCCTCATTCATTTCTTCCCTTGGGGGGGAAATCTCCAGGGGTCAGTTCCATGGTGGGATCTCACACGGGAAATTTTCCCTGGTGGAGATCTCACACTGGTCTATCCTGGTGGAGATCTCACACTGGCAGTTCCATGGTGGGGATCTCAACGGGGATATTTCCAGGGTTTGGGGAAAATCTAACACTGGACATTTCCATGGTGGAGATCTCAAAACTGGTCTTTTTCCAGGGTTTGGGGGATCTCACACTGGTCAGTTCCAGGGTGGGGATTTTAAAACCCTGGACATTTCCAGGGTGGGGATCCACCCTGGTAAGTTTCTTGGGGGACCCACCCCCCTGAACTTTTCCCAAAGGAAAGGGATCTAAACATGGTAAAGCCCCCAAAGGTTGGGGATCTAAACACTGGACATTTCCCATGGTGGGGATCTCACCCCGGTCATTTCCATGGAAAGGGAAATCTACACGGTCAGTTCCATGGTGGGGATCTCACACGGGCCCAGTTCCATGGTGGGGATCTAAACACTGGACTTTTCCCATGGGGGGGATCTCACACGGAAAAATTTTCCATGGTCGGGATCTAAACACTGGCCTTTCCCATGGGGGGGATCCCCACACTGGAAGTTCCCATGGTGGGGATCTCACACAAACTTTTCCAAAGGTAGGGTTTCCCAAAAGGTCATTTCCCTTTGTGGGGATCTCACAGGGCTTTTTCCGGGGTGGAAAATCCCCTTACTGAACTTTTCCATGGTGGAATCTCCCCCACGGGACATTTCTATGGTGGAGACTCAAAATGAACATTTCCATGGTAGGGATTCACAGTGGCCCGTTCCTTTGGGGGATCTCACATGGATATTTCCCCTGGGGGGGATCTCACACTGGCCATTTCCTTTGGTGGGGATCTCACACGGGTTTCCGGGTTCCTTTGGTGGGGGAACCTCAAACAAAACATTTCCGGGGGGGAATTCCTGTTGAAGAACACCACAAGGACGGGACACTTTAAGGGGGGAATCCCAAATGCGGGGGGAAAAGGGGGACAGAGAGTTAGTGGGGGGGGAAGCTGATAAAAATACTGAGCTGTACCGCCTTATTCTCCTGAAAAAGTTTTTCCGGTTTTAAGATTCACAAAAGGGGTCAATACGGTTTTGGGGGAGGGGTTTTTGGAGCCCGTAAAAAGGGGCAACAGCATCGAATCAAACTGATCAAGGGCATGGGGTTCATGTGGTACGTCTTTTGGGCACAATGACACAAAAAAGGTCAAAGGAAAACTAAAACCCAAAAGGGCCGGGGGAAAAAAAAGGAAAATTTGGAAAGAAAGAAAGCAAAAAAAAAGAAGTGAAAAGGCATGGGATTGCTGTCAATTTTAGGGGCACTCGTGGGGTGAAAAAGGAAAATTACCCCATCGTCACCCTTAGCATTCGTCATAAAGGGGAAAATGAAAAGGACAAGGATGTGAAACAGGTGTTGTAATGCAGAAAATCAATACCCCCAACCGTTATTAGGGGCCCCCCGCGTCAGATCAAATTTTTGGGGCTTTTAGTTCTTTTTTGTCTGACCCTTTCCCACTGGGGAAAAAGAAAAACCTTTGTAAAAAGGGAAAAACATGCGTTTTTCTTCCCCCGATTTTTTTTTTTGTTCCCCCCCAGTCCGCTTTCTTTAATTTCACTGTGATCAGAAAAAGAAAAAAAGTAAATTTTAGGGGTGTGAAACGATGGCCCCGTAACGCAGACATTGTGTTAAAACAATTCGACTTTTTTTGGGATTATTATGACTATCGATCGATTCAATCTGTTATTCTTTTTTTGGGGGTTTTTTTTGAAGTTTGGGTTTTCCGAATTACACAAGCAAAAAGTGGGTTAGTGATCTTGACCCGTACACGGGAGAAAAAGGGGTAAACCCTTTTTTTCAATAGAAAAAACAGGGATTGATCTTTACCTGTACCCCGGAAAAAAAGGCTAATCTGTTTACAATTTGAAAGACAAGCTTTTATCTTGCCTGTACACGGAAAAAGGCACTCGTTTTCAATAGGGAAAGGGCCCCGGCGTTATCTTCCCCCGATTTTTTGTCGGAACAGGGCTATTCGAAACAACAAAAATTTACGGCAAAACTTGCTCCTCTGCCACTGACAAGTGAAGCTGGGGGCTCCCTTTTTCAAGTCACAAGGAAAAAAAAATAGAACTGGGCGAACTAAAGCAGCCCCCGACATGTAGAACAAAATTTAAAAAAACAGACACGGAAAAATGAAAAAAAAATGACGAAGTTAAAAAAACTGGGAGAGTCTAATTCAGGGGCTTTTCTATTCAAATCCATTTTATTTCGTTGAAAAAGATGGAATATTCTTTAAGGGCCAAAATAGTTTTTGGGAAATCAAAACTTTTTTTTCTGCCCCTTTCACCAAAAAAAAAGCAACGTTTTTTTAAAATTGGGGAGCCCCAGTTAAACATCCCAACACCCCCCAGGGGCAGCTGTTTCGGCGGACGTTCTTTTCCAGCACGGGTTTCTGTTTATCAGCTGCATTTTGCCCTCGCAGGACTCCAGGTCCGACCCCGCACGGCCCCAAGCAAACGCTGATTTTCCCGCTCATCCTCCACTGAGCCAGCACTAAAAAGGAACCCGGCCTACGCTCCCGCTTTCCCGAACCCCAAAATCATTGTCCCTCAATTTTCGTTTATGCTCCTTATATCGTCATCCTCATCTCGTCGTCGCATTTATCATCGTTATCATCGGGCATCATTACATCTTTATCAAACCTAAATTTTCTAAAGTTTATCATCATAAACATCGTCATCATTATAAACATCTTTATCATTGTCATTGGGCATGAAGTTTATCATCGTTTTTCATCATCCCTCATCATCATCCCTTATTTATCATCGTCGTCGTCGTGGTCGTCATCAAACGGCAATTTTTCACATCATCAACTCAAATTTTATAAAACTCATACCCCTCTTAAACACGTTTTTCATCACAATTTTTATCAAAGGGCATCCCCTCTTTTTTATCACGTCATCATCATGACTGCACCCTGTTTTGTCCGTAGCTGCGTCCATGGGTGAGCTGAAAACAACCCCGTAACTCTGGTTTCCCCCTTCCCAGCTCCTGGGCACTCCAAGGCCCTCACCTTTGGGTTTTTTGGCCCGAACCAGCATTATTCAGTGAAAATCATCGTCCTTTGTCACTGACATCGTTTTCCGCCCTCATTGTCTTCTTCCTTAGCATCATTATCATTATTTAGCTGAAAAGCATTTAAACCCAAATTTTAGGCTTTGCTTTCTTGGAAAAAACCCTCATCGTCACCGTCATGTCATCATCATAACATCGTCAATGGGTTTGCTTTTCTATTATTTTTATTATTATTATTTTTATTATTATTTTATTTTTATCAAAGGCGTTGTCTTCCCTAATTCGAAAACCTGGGAGTTTCCCAAAAAACTACGACGACGACTACAACAAGAACACCCACACAAGAAACCCAAAAATGATGAAATTAAGAAAAACCATGACAAAAGAAGGGTGCTATTAGGAAATGCCATGCCAAAAAAAAGACAACAAAAGATGTCCCCAGAGTGGGTGAGGGGCCCGGGCTGGGGTGCTTTTAAATAGACCGTTCATCTGTCTCTGTAGGGGCGGGAAAAGGGGTAAGTTGTTTTTATAACTGAAACAAATCAAAACTTTTCCTTTTTCCCCACTCACACCACCCTACAAAAACGGGAGCACCGCAGGAAGTTTGGAAAGGGGTGTACATTTTAAAAAACCCAAAGAGATGGAAAAAGATTTTTTTTTTTTTTAGCACATGGGCAACGTCAAAAATGTAAGTGAAAAAATAATTCCAACATGTGTGTAAAATCAAAACTTGCTGTTTTGGCTAGAAAAAAAATTCATAGCTTCAAACCCTGACCAATAGAGCATACGAAAATTCAAAAGGGAGAAGAATTTTTAAAACATCACCCCATGACATGATACAATAACATCAACAAAAAAAAGGGGTTTCAACTTTCTCAAAGAAAATTTCATTCCCAAATTTTCCAAAATGATTCTGGATACCACGCTGCAGGTCAGGGGGGTCGCTTTGGGGTTTTACTTGCACACAGATTTTCACATAGAAAAGAAAACCCCTCTGACCTCAATTTCGGACGCGCTGAAGGCAGTTCACAAAAAATAAACCCCTTTTGAGATTGAGCACAAAAAAGAGGAAAATGGTTTTCCCCAAAATGTGATGGGCACAAAAGGAAAAATAGCTGAAAACCCACACCTGCACAGGGGGGAAAACAGACCCAAAAGTAGAGGGACCAGCCAGTCCCTCCAAAAGGGGGCAAACCCGGGAGACAGCTGTTAATTTTGTCCCGGCCTCCAAGAAGGGGTACCCCCACCGGATGTGGAAGAAGGATCGCTCGGAAGGCTACCACCACACGATGTGGAAGAAGGGTCGCTCGGGAAGGGTTCCACCCACACGATGTGGAAGAAGGATCGCTCGGAAGGGGTACCCCCACCCACGATGTGGAAGAAGGATCGTCGGAAGGCTCCCCCACACGATTTTGGAAAAAGGATCACTCGGGACACTCCCTTCAGGGGGCACACAGCCGCCGGACGCACCTCAACGAAAAAAACCCCACAAAAGAAAAAGTTTCATCAATAATCTACCAACTATTCAACATCAAAATTTTCAACAATTTTGAAAAAGGAGAATCGAAACGGGCTAAAACTGTACAAAATTGGCCAAAAAAAACCGAACGGCAATACTGAAATGAATACTTCCAAAACCAAAAAGTGATATTACCAAAACTGAACATTTTTGCACTACAGTTAATTTTATTGACTTTTAACTATGACATGGTTTGGAAAAATATTCTTTCCCTCTGGGGGGAATTTTTAAAAGAGCACTACCCCGAAAAACCAAACCAAGGGGGGGGCAGCCAGCTTTCGGAGCAGATGGGGACCCAATCCAAAGCCATTCCTTGTGGGAAGTCAAACCCCGGGTAATTCATCAACGTTCGCGGTGAGTAGTGTTTTCCCCGGAAAAAAGAAAAAAAAAATATATTTCTCTCTGGCTGATGCGCCTAAAAATGTCGGGGAACCGTGCCCGTGACCAAAAAACGGGGGTTTAAAGTTCCCAAAAAATAACCCTGCCTGTGACAATAAAAGGAGTAAACCCTACAAAAACTATTTGAAGAAGTGCATTTTTTCCTCCTCTATCTCTCTCTCTCTCTGGGATGTTTGTTAAAAGTTTTGTAATTTTTCTAGGTAGTCCCTGTTAGTAAGTTTCCCTTTTTCGGGGCAAGGGCCAGATGAAAAAAAGCATTTTGTTTGCTTTTCTGTTAAACCTTTAAAATAAAAATCATACATCATCTCACACTCATCAACCCTCATGTTTATCCCTCCTCCCCCTCTCTGTCCCCCCTTTCCTCCTCTCTCTCTTCTCTCTCTCTCTCTCCCCCTCTCTCTCTCTATCACACAAAACAACCCCACAACCACAAAACACAAAAACCCACACACAAATCACCCCACGATTTTTACCTAATGAACATTAAATTTTCAGCATAAACCACGTATTAACCATAATGGACATAAACCCCCCTCATGTACCATAGTGAACATGATCCAACAATATGTTTCCATAAAAGAACTACAATAATGAACATTTAAACCTCAGCATGTAAACCCCGTGAACATAAAACCCCCGCATTTACTGTAAAAGGAAAATAAAACCCCAGTATGACCCCTTAAAGAACAAAATCCCCAAGGTTTTTTGTACTGCAACGGACATAATCTCCACCAAGTAAAAAAATGAACATAATAACCCTTTTTACTGTAAAAAACATAATCCCCAACACTACCCTAAAGAACACAATCCACAGTTTCACCAAAAGAAAATAAACCCCAGGGATGTACCATAATTTTAATATAATTTCCCCCTCATGGGACGAAAAGAACCTTTGTCCCCCGTATTTCCACATGAGGGCCCCTGGGGGGGGTTAAACGAGCCCACGCCGCCAACATGTACAATAAAAAACAAAAAATCCCCGGTACTACCATATGAACATGATCCCCAGTATGTCCTATAATGAAAAAAAATCCCCACATGACTAAAGGGGAAAATAATCCCCCGCTTGTACCCAAAATTTTAATATCATCCGCAGCACGTACCGTAAAATTTAAAATAATGTCCACCATGTATAAACGGAGGGTAAAGTACAAAAAAATTTGACATATCCCCCCATGTATTTATAATGGGGTATAACCCCAACATGCAACATAATTAACATAAACCCCGGAATTACTTTAATAAACATAATCCCCCCCATGTTTCCATAATGAAATTTTTCCCCAGCATTTACCAAAAAAGAACATAACCCCTTTATGCATTTTAAGGAAAGGACGGACCGTTTTCCCGTCCAGTCACAAAGTTTTTTTGCAACCGGGCTAAAACCCGGGGGTGTCGTCCCAAAAACCCCGTTGGAAAGTTTACCTGATGCTGCCCCCTGCGCACTTTAAAAGCCGGGTGAGCTGAACCCGGGTTTGGGAGTTTTCTGCAGTGTTCCGGCAACGCAACAAAAACAGAAGGCCGAAGAGGGGGCTCTATCCGTTTTATTTTGGCAGTCAGGTATTTATCACCACAATGTCCCTATTTGCAAAACCGAAACCGTTTTCCCTGTTAGGAGCGGGCTGAAATTCCTCAGCGCCCCGTGAAGGGTTTTTTTTTTTAAAAAAAAAAATTAAATTTTTAAAAGTAATTGGGGTTTTGGAAAACATAAATAGATTAAATTGGGGTGTTAAAGGAAGTGGTTTTAAAAAAAAAGACTTTTTTTCTAAAAAAAAAAAAGAAATTTGTTTATTCTGTGACTTTTAAATAGTTATGAAAAATTTTATGATGAAAAAAAAGGTAATTATTCCAATGTGGTTTTGCAAACTTTTGGCAGAAAGGGGAGTTTTTTATGCTATGGATAAAAAAGCTCCCAGAGTGAGCGACAGAGACTGTATATATTGGTTTATATGTTGGTTTTGAATTTTGATGTGAATGAGTATTTAACTCACTCTTGATATGAATATTGAATAGTTGTGTGTTGGTAAACAAGAATGTGTGGGAATCTTTCCCTTACATATATTGAAGTAGATGAATCTTTGGGGAAAAAATACCTTTTAAAATCTGGTGATTATATGAAATGAAATGAACATTCTTGTCATGTTACAAGAAAAAAAAAAAGAACATTTGTGACATGACGAAAGACATTCATAGTTTGATGGAAAGTAATCATTAATTGTGTGTAATGATTGTATTCATGGTTTATTGAAAGGGTCTAGTGGATATCCTTTCCCCAATTTGGAAAACTAGATTCTGAAAGGTTTATATGGAAATCCTTTCCTGTGTAGTTTTGTGATTCCGGAAAAAAGGGAATGTTGTAGTGTTATGATTCCGGAAATGGGAATGTTGTAATGTTGAAGAAAGAATATGCTGATGTTTGTCTCAAGTTCTAGTGAAATAGGATGTATATGAATGTAGTCGTGATTGTAATGAATAGTAGCCATGATAATCAAGGTAGTTAATCAGTTTGCCCCAGGTAGAAGTGTTCCCTGGACTGAGGGGACTGGCTGCCATTGTCCGAGGGTCAGGGCCGTAGCTGTGTCTACCTCCCCCCCCCCCCCCCCCCCCCCCCTTTGTTCTCCGCCCTGTGTCGGTGTTGAGAGGCTGGCCTGAGTGCCGACAACCACCCTACCTGCCACTGCGCCCGGGACCGACTACCCGCTGAGCTAGTTGGGCTGGAGACTCCGCTGCTGCCAAGCCAGAGCGCCGCTCCTGAGTTTGAACCAGCGACCTGTTGGCTAGGCCGTCGCTGCGTTGTGTTCTGTGTTTGAGCCACAGCTCTGAAGTGCTAATAAGTCTTGTGTCGGACTTGACGCTGTAGTCGTCGTCTTCATCTTCGTCGTCTTCGTCCTCTTCATCGTCTCGTCGTCTTCATCGTCTCGTCTACGTCGACGTTGGAATCAGCAGCGCTAATAGCCAGTGATATATAGATATATTTTGGGTGTACGCCTTATGGTTGGCGTGCCGACCTATTAATGTTCTTGCATTTATTATGTATGTCTGTCTGATGGCTCGGGCAGCATAAAACAAAAAGAAGTGTTCTGTTGCCTGGCTGTCAATGTTCGGTGAGTGGGTGTGTGTATGTGCGTTGGAAAAGTCGTGCATGCATCCGTAATTTCTGAGTGAGAGTCAGACAGTCGGACACCTGCAGACACTACCCAACCCATCCGTAACAATGAACATAATCCCCAACATGTACTACAATGAACATTATCCATAAAATGTACTATAATAAGTACCACACTGAACATAATCCCCAGTATTTCCCATAATGAACATAGTCCCCATCATGTACCATAACGAACATGAGCCCCAGCATGTACTCTTATGAACATAATCCCCAGTATATACAATAATGAACATACTCCCCAGCTAATACTTTAATGAACATAATCCCCAGTATGTACCATAATCAACATAATCCCCAGTTTGTACCATAATAGCCATAATCCCCAGTATGTATCATAATGAGCATAATCCCCAGCATGTACCATAATGAACATAATCCCAAGCATGCACTGCAACAGACATAATCCCCATCATTACCATAATGAACATGATCCCCATCAGGTACCATGTTAGACATAATCCCAAGCATATAACATAATGAACATAAGCCCCGCCATGTACTATAATGAACATAATCCCCAGCATGTACCATAATGAACATAATCCCACTATGTACCATAATGAACAGAATCCCCAGCATGTACTGCAACAGACATAATCCCCATCAAGTACGATAATGAACATGGTCCCCATCAAATGCTCTAATGACCATAATCTCCAACATGTACCATATTTAATATAATCCCAAGCATGTACCATAATTAACAAAATCCCAAGCATGTACTATAATGAACATAATCCCCATATGTACCATAATGAACATAATCCCCAGCATGTATCATAATAAACATAATCCCTGGTACGTACCATTATGAACATAATCCCCAGTAAGTACAATAATGAACATAATCCCCAGCATGTACCATAATGAACATATTCCCCAGATCAACTATTTTGAACATAATCTGCAGCACGTAGCATAATTAACATAATCCCCAGCATGTACCATAATGAACATAATCCCCATCATGTATCATAAAGAACATAATCCCTAGCATATACCATCATAAACATAATCCACAGACTACTGTAATGAACGCAATCCCCAGCATGTACCACAGTGAACACAATCTTCATCTTATACCATTATGAACATAACCCCTTTCATGTACCATAATGAACATAATCCCTAGTATGTACCATAATGAACATGATCCCCATCATGTACAGTAATGAACATAATCCCCAGTATGTACTATAATAAACAATCCCCTTTTACCACAGTGAACATAATTCCCATCATGTACCATAATGAACATAATCCCCAGCACATACAACATTGAACATAATCCCCAGCATGTACCATGATGAACATAATCTCCATTATGTACCATAATCTCCATTATCCCCAGCATATTGAACATAATCTTCAACATTTACCATAATGAACATAATCCCCAGCATGTACCATGATGAACATAATCCCCAGCACGCACTGTAATGAACTTAAACTCCAGTATGTGCTATAGAAACATAATTCCCAGCATCTGTGAAATGACCATGATATCCAGTATGTATTCCAATGTGCACTGAGGATGCCTAGTGGCTCAGTGTTTCAGCACCATGTTCGCTGTCAGACGTTTTCGGTTCGGATCTCGCTGGCGGCCCACAGAAACATGGACATTTTGGCTGGTGTCGTGAATCAGTGGTTTTTGTCCACTGTTCAGTGTTTAGTGGCAAAGAAAAACTTACTTTAGTAACTGCTCACTGTTTGGCGAACAACTGTAATGTTTGTTAACTGTGTAACATTGCTGTTTATGGTGTCTGGTTAATGTCAAGCCAAAAATTCCTGTAATCATTCGACTACTTGATACTTGACAAGAACTTCTGTAATTGCTGACTGCTGGAAATTTGGTGAAAGTTATTTCGTTTGATGACAACTTAATACTTATTGAAAGTTTGTGTAGCTGTAGCAGTTTAAAATGTAGTGTCCAAGTATGTTATTGTTATTGTTATTTCCATTTATTTGTTTTGTTTGTTGCCCAGTCATTTTGGTTGACTGATGAAGCCCCCATCTCACGACAATCACTGCTTAGTAGAATCAACACAGCCAGAACATGACTGACTAAGCCGCCTTCTGATGACAATCACTGCTCATGTCGGGTTCAATAAGGGACCACAGATCGGGAGTCAGGTCGCACACTCACCACAAGAGCCGAAAGTACACGACATGAACAACATTTATTCTTCCATACACACATACACATTCACATTCCTTTTGGGACTCGGGCCTATCACAGAAGAGGGAGAATAGACAGAGCGTATGGAGAAAAGAGGGTATAGAACAGGAAAGCACCCTACGAAGAGCTAACTATCCTACTGGGTAAAAAAAAAAACAAAAAAAAAACAATGATAAACATAGAACACCCCCGAGATACCTGCTAAGTCCAAAATGCCTAGCCCACTATTACTATCCCCCCCAAAGAAACAATAAAGCCAGAAACACGACTAGCACGCAAATGGGGCCTACATCCTAACAAAAACGGTTACTATTAAAAACAAACAAACAAACAAAAAAAGACACACGTTTGTTGCCCGCTGGCAGAGTGCTCCTAAACTGGGTGGATCATCCCCACTACAACGCCTCACAACACAGCCCCACTGACACCAGATTCACTCAATTGTGGAAGAAGTCTTTTGCAGCACCGAGTCACACATACGCAAGGAGACCCCTCTTTTGGAGATCCCCCCTCTGGGCTCGATGCTTCATGGACCGTGGACTGCTCCCTCATGGGCATATATAATGAAGTCTATAACATCCCTCGAGATGGGCAGGGCGCCTCCGCTGACTCACCATATTGGGCGAATGTACATCAGGAAGAAACCTGAAAACCCAACCCTGTACCAGGGATCCATCGTGTGTTCACATATCTGTTCATGGTCATGGAGTCATGAGGAGGCAATAGTGGGGGCGTCACTACCCGTCGTCAGTTCATGAGTAGGTGTATGGTGAAATCATAAATTCCTGAGCTCTATAAATGTCCCCGCAGTCGTTTCAGGCCGTAGGGGCAGTGCTTCAATAATCATAAATTCCGTTTCACCCAAAATAAATCCACCTGGTCAAAAAAAGTAACCTTACTATAACACCTTGCAATCCTGATATTCTAAATAAATAAATCACTGAATAACATACAAACGAGTACCACAAATACAAGACAAGGCAAAACGAAACAAGACGAGACCAGACAAGGAGTGAGCACAATGAACTGGTCCGCTGAGGAGTGTCACTTGCCATCCGCTATGGTTTCCACACTGGCCGCGTGTCAGCATCGTCGCGCGTCTCGACTTGCCTGCTAGTTTTTCTTAACATTTCTTTCGACCACAGGGTCTCACTCGTAAACAGTTGATTCATTATGGATTAAATTTTTCATTCTGTTACGAATAATAACGAGCGAACATTAGCATTGGAATTCATCTGGCTAGACGAACTAGCATGTTTCTACACACATAATAAATCCATTTCTTAATCTCTACATGGATTGTCAACAAGGCTACCAAGCCAATATAGGACAGTTAGTCCTCTTCATAGTGAACACTTCCCCGAGTGGGACTACAGGTAATAAAGAAAAGATTTCTGAAACGACCTCCTCCTATTTCCTATGAGGAAAAACGGCACTTTTCCGACCACTTTGCACAGGTAGAAAAAAAAATCGAAAGAAATGACCGAGTAAGCTAACAAATGGTTTCAAAAAGAAGAAAAAAAACCTCTAAGCTGCTACTACGAAAAATGAATAAGAATTCCGACTCCTACCGGCCTTCCCTATCTACATGGAAATACAAACTCTTCCCGTGCTTACCAACAGGATGGTGGACGGGGAAAAGAAGAAAAATAAAGGAAGGACCGTCGCCTCAAGCCAGTGAAGACAGGACAACCCAGACCTCTCCAAACTGGACCCCAACGAAGAGGATTCAAAGAGCAGGAATGCTCGCTGACAGCTCCCGATGGTGGAGACCGTGCTCTCCAATCAACGAACGACTCAAGAGTGAGCAGCAAATCACCTACAAACACCCTCTGCTAGCACCAGAACGGTAAACGGTTGTCGTAAATGCTTGGAAATAGATACATGCATCATAAGTTCCTCGTACCACGACAAGCAACAGGCCATACAGATGAAAGGTTGGGGGGATGGAAGGGGAAAGTAAAGATTGCACGGACAGCTCGCTTCATCTCTCCACTGGTTGAACCACTTAGAGAGGGGGAAGGGAGGAGGCCATCCGTGACACTTAGTATATCCAACACAGGCGGAACATGACTGACTAAGCTGATAACAGTCACTGCTTAGTATATCCAACACAGGCGGAACATGACTGGCCAAGCCATCTTCTGATCACTGCTTAGTATATCCAACACAGGCAGAACATGACTGACTAAGCCACCTTCTGATAACAATCACTGCTTAGTCGCGGAACCAGCATGAGGAGCGTCCCCATCCGAAGAGATGCGAGGACGTGGACTTTCTGAAAGTGATCTATACAGCCCCAGTGCTCACCCTGAGATCATCTGAATGTGATGTGCACAGTCCCAGACCCCAGTGCTCACCCCAAGATCAAGCCTCTTGATGCCGGATCCCTTGATCTCTAGCAGCTGACGTAGCAGAAAGGTGGCGCCCACAGATGTCATGGGATTGTTCGCCAGCTGAAAGACACAAAGCATCACATGCATCATGCAAGCTCTGTTGGATTGGAAGATTGGATACGCACGTGCGTACACGAACAAATGCAACAAAAAAAAAAATTTACTTAGTAGTGGGAAAATATACAAGTGCAGACTAACAATTCCTCCGTCATTAAATTAATGACTTGGCAAACACACACACACACACACACACACACACACACACACACACACACACACACACACACACCACGCACGCACGCACGCACGCACGCACGCACGCACGCACACACACACACACACACACACACACACACACACACACAAAATAGTAAAAAGGGGAAGGGGAAGGCAGAAGTAAAAAAATGAAAACACAAATCAGGGAAATCTAACATAAACATTAAACCCTTCACCAGCAGGCAGACATATCAATTTATATTGCCTGTTCCGAGGTCTTTCGTCCGCTGGATCAGACTCATCAGGTGGCACGACTGATAGTGTCTGTGCTCCCTTGGCATCAAATAAAGATATCCATAGTCTATAATCCTGTGGTGTTCTCACCACCAAGGGATTAAAGACAGAACCCAACAGCACTCCAAAGCAGTCAGCAAAGGGTCGAAAAGTAAACTGAAAAGAAAGTTTGATAAAGAAATAAGTTGCTAAAAACTAAAATCATGTATAAAATGTAGAGCAACATCTATGAAGCTATGCTTGAGGATCTATCTAAGGATGCAAAGGATGCAAAATGTATAATTTAGTAGTGGAGGAAAACGACCGCAGACTAACAATTCCTATGTCATTGCGTTAATAATCTGGCAAAAAATCAAATGAAAAAGACAGATGTCGGGGTGGGGAACGGGGAAATAAAGAAAATGAGAAAGGAAAAGTAAGAAAATATACTATAAATATTAAATCCTTCACTAGGGGCATATGGGAACCATTGTAATCCATCTTGAAGATAGAACCATTCACATTGCCTGCTCCGAGGCCTTACGTACGCCGGATCAGACTCATCAGGGAGGCTCGACTGACTGTCTGTGTTCCCTTGGCATCAAATGGAGATTTACCATAGTCTATGATTATATGGTATTCTCACCACCAAGGGTTCAAAAATAGAATCTAGCAGCACCTAAAAGCAGGCAGCGAAGGGTCGAAAAGTAAAACGAAAAGAAATTGCGTTAAGGAAGCATGCTGCTGAAAAACTAAAATCATTATCTAGACAGTATAAAACGTAGGGAAAAGTTTTTGCCAATGCTTGAGGATCCATGTAAGGATGCAAGGGAGGTCAAAAGGTGTCCAACAGTCCGAGCGTGTGTATATCACACACACACACACACACACACAACACACACACACACACACACACACACACGCACGCACGCACGCACGCACGCACGCACACACGCACACACACACATGCACGTACATACGCACGCACGCCTACGTACACATATCTCACGCACGTACGCGCGCTCGCGCACGCAGACACACACACACACACACACACACACACACACACACACACACACACACACACACACACACACACAACACACAATTTGGACTTGAATTTAATACTGTCACCCTTGTTAGTAGCGAGCAAATAAACATAGGAGAATACATAGAATTCAACACTGTTGAAATGCATGCACACATGGAGAAAGGTCCAGTGACGGTGAGGAAAGACCCACTGACCACAGGGAAAGTCCTGTTGACAGTGGGAAAGACTACAACTTTGGATTCTCTCTTGAGGCACATAAGACCGTATGGCGAAAGCTTGGCTGTGTCTGGAGTGGCACTGTCTTCATCTGTCCGTGGGCAGGGGTGGTTGGGTCTGTGGGGTGTGCTCGGCAGCTGGAGGGTGGTTTTTTCGCCGGTGGGCTCTGCAGTCATGAAATACGGGCTGGTACAACCCATGGGGATGCTACTTTAAGGCTGTTATGAGCTGCATCCTGTAGTCTAATTTACCTCTGTTCAGGAGCAGTTATGTCCCTTGATATCTTAATGACGTTGTGTTACTGGCCCCTACGTCAAGATCAGAGAATGAACTGCCTGTACCCATCGTCAACACAGCGCAGGCCTCCAAGGGTGGTACAGGACTGCTCTAAAGGCAGGTGAAGACAGTGCTTCTCTGGGTCCTCCCCAGCACCTTCGGGTGTTTCTTTTTCTTTTTTCTTCATAGAATTCAACACTGTTGAAATGCATGCACACAGATGCCTAGTTGCTCCGGAACAGACAGGTGGATCTGGAGCAGCGCCCTTGCTGCTTTGGTGAGGTGGTTGAGGCCCTCCTCGGTGACCCTCTTCAAACCATTCATCTCCATCCCTTCCGCCATATATCCCTTCCTCCCCACTTCTTACGTCACGGTCTTATGACATCCTCTCCCATCTGCAGCTCCTCCAGGCTACCTCTCTCTCCGTCATGACCATCTCTTGATTTAGTGGAGGCAGCAGTCCCTTCAGAGGTAGCTGAGCTTTGTTATGGTGAAGTGCTATGGGATGTCGGAAAGCGGTAATGGAAATTCCTCCTCGTACTCCTCCTCCTTCTCCTCCTCCTCTTTCTCCTCCTTTTCCTCCCCCTCCTCCTCCTCCTCTTCCTCGTTCTCCTCCTCCTCCTTACTATTATCATCATCATCAATAGTAGTAGTAGTAGTAGTAGTAGTAGTAGTAGTAGCAACAGCGCAGCAGCAGCATTAGTATAAGAGAAAGGGCTGATGCAATACAATAGAAGGTTGACAGACTGAGAAGGACCACAAAAAAGGCGGAGAGGGGCAGAGGAAGGAGGGAGAGAATAATTTCAACTGGCTCAATGAGGAACGCTTCATGCACATCGTCAAAAACCTCTTCAGGAGAGACAGCCACAACAGTAGAGATAGGAATTAAGATGGGGGGGGGGGGGGGGGGGAGGGCATAAGTTGACGGCGACACGGAAGAGGGCAATTAGGAGAAGGGGGCCATTTACAAGTAGAGTGACTGCAAGCGGGGTGACGGTAAGACCAGCATGTTGACATGCGTCAGTTACTATTGTAACGTGTTTGTCCCATTCGTTTGGCGATGTAGTAACACAACGTTCATTCTCTGATCTTGACGTAGGGCCAGTAACACAACGTTCATTCTCTGATCTTGACGTAGGGGCCAGTAACACAACGTTCATTCTCTGATCTTGACGTAGGGGCCAGTAACACAACGTTTCTCTTTGACTAGGCAGTAAACTTATTCTCTGCTGACGTAGGCAGAACACAACGTTTCCTACTGACGTAGAGGCCGTAACACTTTTTTCTCTTGCCCTGACGTAGGGCCAGTAACACAACGTTTTTCTCTTACGCTGACGTAGGGCCAGTAACACGTTTTTTCTCTTGCCCTGACGTAGGGCCAGTAACACAACGTTTGTTCTCTTACGCTGACGTAGGGGCCAGTAACACGTTTTTTCTCTTGCCCTGACGTAGGGCCAGTAACACAACGTTTGTTCCTTACCCTGACGTAGGGGCGAGGAAGGAAGGTAAGCAGGAGAGGGTGCGGGGGTGGGAGTGGATTGATGGAGACAGGGAAGACAGTTGGAGGCTAGAGGGGAAGAAAAGAACACCTAAGGCGTGTGGGGAGTTGAAAAATGACGGGCGTAGGCTATGGAGGACATAGTCAGCGAGGAGAGCCTGAATCACCTCTGAAGGGACTGCTGCCACCACTGGTTCAGGAGATGGTCATGACAGAGAGAGAGAGAGAGGTGGCCTGAAGAGCCTCAGCTACCTCTGAAGGGACTGCTGCCTCCATTGAATCAAGAGATGGTCGTGACAGAGAGTACATTTGCACGAAGAAGAAGAAGGAATTTCCATTAAGCTTTCCGGCATCCCACAGCACTTCACCATAACAAAATAAATTTGCACGAAGAAGAAGAAGAAAAGAAGAAGGGATTTCAATTCAACTTTCCGACGATAAAGTACGATAAAGCAAGAAGAAGAAGAAGAATTAATGAATTTCCATTACGCTTTCCGGCATCCCATAGCACTTCACCATAACAAAGTAAACATCGCGCACTTGCACTGAGACACAAGACACATCGGCGTGCGCGCCGCCTGCTCCTTGATCCCCAAACACTACTCCTCCACACCCCTTCCCCCTCCCTTCCCGCCATTCCACACACACACACACACACACACACACACACACACACACACGCAGGCACGCAGGCACGCACACACACACACACACACACACACACACACACACACACACACACACACACACACACACACACCGCGCGCCGCGCGCGCGCGCGCGCGCAAGCTCTCTCTCTCTTTCTCTCTCTCCTCTAATGACTGCGGTATGAGTTCGAATCACTAAACTATGTGATTCGGACAGTGTTCTCACTTCTCCTCCCCATACCTACCATTCTTTGTCCCTCATTTCCCCCTCACTCCCCACCTTCGACCTCTCTCTGTGTGGTTGTTTGTTTGTTTGCTCTTCTTTTCTGTTTGACTACCCACCATGTCATTATTACGTGTTAAAATAGTCTGCTTGTCAATGGTTGCTATGTTGAATCGTCAGTATGATCAACATGTGTTGAAATAATGTATGTATGACAAGGACAGATTGTAAGACTAGGCTTTGGCCTAAAATCTTCATCCTTGCGTGTTAAAGATCAATAAATCAATCAATCAATCAATCTCTCTCTCTCTCTCTCTCTCTCTCCTCTCCTCTCTCTCTCTCCCCCCCCCCCCCCCACACACACACACACACATACACACACACACCACCTGTCCTCCCTCCAAGCTACCATGAACAAGCAGAGGGTGGAGTTGTGGCGGAGTCCTTAAAGAGCTGACAGAAGCACCCCTAATCCCTGTTGGTCCCGCTCATTTTCTTCTAGCCACTTCCTCCCTTGGTCCCCTCGCCTTGCCTGTTCCCCGCCCCCTCCCCCTCAGCGTCATGTTCTCCCCGCCCCCTCCCCCTCAGCGTCATGTTCTCCCCGCCCCCTCCCCCTCAGCGTCATGTTCTCCCCCGCCCCCTCCCCCTCAGCGTCATGTTCTCCCCGCCCCCCCCCCCCCCCACATCAGCGTCATGTTCTCCCCGCCCCCTCCCCCTCAGCGTCATGTTCTCTCCCCCCCCCTCCCCCTCAGCGTCATGTTCTCCCCGCCCCCTCCCCCTCAGCGTCATGTTCTCCCCCGCCCCCCCCCCCCCCCCTCAGCGTCATGTTCTCCCCGCCCCCTCCCCCTCAGCGTCATGTTCTCCCCCGCCCCCTCCCCCGCAGCGTCATGTCTCTCCCCGCCCCCTCCCCCTCAGCGTCATGTTCTCCCCGACCCCTCCCCCTCAGCGTCATGTTCTCCCCGCCCCCCCCCCCCTCCGCAGTTCTCCCCCCCCCCCCCCTCAGCGTCATGTTCTCCCCGCCCCCTCCCCCTCAGCGTCATGTTCTCCCCGCCCCCCCCCCCCCCCCCCCTCAGCGTCATGTTCTCCCCGCCCCCTCCCCCTCAGCGTCATGTTCTCCCCGCCCCCTCCCCCTCAGCGTCATGTTCTCCTACCTTCAGCACCCTCAGTGTGGAGTTGTGGCGGAGTCCCTTGATGAGGTGGATGAGGCACTCCTTGTTGATGCGGTTGGAGGACAGGTCCAGGACCTGCAGAGACCTGTTCTTCTCCAGGCTCTTCCCCAGCTCCTTGCAGCCCTCCAGGTAGAATCCGTTCCATGACACGTCCACCTCCCGGAGCCCGCTGTTGATCTGAATACACACACAGCTACATGTCGATCTGAATACACACACAAACGACATGTAGATCTTAATACACACACAATGACATGTTGATCTGAATACACACACAACGACATGTTGATCTGAATACACACACAACGACATGTTGATCTGAATACACACACAGCGACATGTTGATCTGAATACACACACGGCGACATGTTGATCTGAATACACACACGGCGACATGTGTGTGTACACACACAGCGACATGTTGATCTGAATACACACACAGCGACATGTTGATCTGAATACACACACAGCGACATGTTGATCTGAATATACACACAGCGACATGTTGATCTGAATATACACACAGCGACATGTTGATCTGAGTACACACACAGCGACATGCTGATCTGAGTACACACACGGCGACATGTTGATCTGAATATACACACAGCGACATGTTGATCTGAATACACACACGGCGACATGTTGATCTGAATACACACACGGCGACATGTTGATCTGAGTACACACACAGCAACATGTTGATCTGAGTACATACCCAGCGACATGTTGATCTGAATACACACACAGCGACATGTTGATCTGAATACACACACAGCGACATGTTGATCTAAGTACACACACAGCGACATGTTGATCTGAGCAGACACAGTGCGACATGTTGATCTGAATACACACAGTGTCATGTTGATCTGAGTACACACACAGTGACATGTTGATCTGATTACACACAGCGACATGTTGATCTGAGTAATACACAGCGACATGTTGACCTGAGCACATACAGGGACATGTTGATCTGAGCACACACACAGCGATATGTTGATCTGAGCACATACAGGGACATGTTGATCTGAGCACACACACTGTGACATACTGGTCTGAGCACACACACAGTGACATGTTGATCTGTGCACACACACAGGGACATGTTGATCTGAGCACACACACAGCGACATGTTGATCTGAGTACACACACAGTGACATGTTGATCTGAGCACACACAGCGACATGTTGATCTGAGCACACACAGCGACATGTTGATCTGAGTACACACACAGTGACATGTTCATCTGAGCACACACACAGTGACATGTTGATCTCAGCACACACAGCGAATGTTGATCTGAGTACACACACAGTGACATGTTGATCTGAGTACACACACAGCGACATGTTGATCTGAGCAGACACAGTGCGACATGTTGATCTCAGCACACACACAGGGACATGTTGATCTGAGCACACACACAGGGACATGTTGATCTCAGCACACACACACAGGGACATGTTGATCTCAGCACATACACACACAGGGAGATGTTGATCTGAGCAGACACACGGACATGTTGATCTGAGCACACACACAGCGACATGCTGATCTGAGCACATACAGGGACATGTTGATTTGAGCACACACACTGTCAGATGTTGATCTGAGCACACACACTGTCACATAATGGTCTGAGCACACACACAGTGACATGTTGATCTGAGCACACACACAGTGACATGTTGATCTGAGCACACACACAGTGACATTTGATCTGAGCACACACACTGTGACATAACGGTCTGAGCACACACACAGTGACATGTTGATCTGAGCACATACAGGGACATGTTGATCTGAGCACACACACAGCGATATGTTGATCTGAGCACATACAGGGACATGCTGATCTGAGCACACACACTGTGACATACTGGTCTGAGCACACACACACAGTGACATATTGATCTGTGCACACACACAGGGACATGTTGATCTGAGCACACACACAGGGACATGTTGATCTGAGCACACACACAGGGACATGTTGATCTGAGCACACACAGCAACATGTTGATCTGAGCACACACACTGTGACATACTGGTCTGAGCACACACACAGGGACATGTTGATCTGAGCACACACAGCGATATGTTGATCTGAGTACACACACAGGGATATGTTGATCACAGCACATACACAGGGACATGTTGACGCAAACCTGGCACGCAAACAATCTCCACCACCACCACCATACATAAAAACAGCACCCTTGAGGGGGACTCAATGCCCACACTCTCAAGCCATTCACCACAACTGAAAAACTACATTCCCTCTTGGATATAATTTTAAGTTGTGTATTTTTTCCCGCTTGTTATTTTCGTTGTTAATCTTTGAGTCCTCTCTTCCTCAAGCCCCCACTTCCTCCCTGCTATTCGTCAGTCTGGAATCCACAGCTTTGCCATCGTACACACGTGCAGATACTGGCCAAACAAACACCCCTGTGGAGCCGTTTTTAAATATGTTTTTTACCTATGTACAAGAGTCGGTTCAGATTCTCTCATAGTGATAATGCACGGCATCAGATCTGTCAAGGCTGCCACCACCAAGGAGGTTCTAGTTTAACCCGTGTCAACTGGTTGTCACTCCGTCTGTTTGCAAGACTTCACACATAACTACACATGCTACCGTGTCAGCTGGTTGTCACTCCGTATGTTTGCAAGACTTCACACATAACTACACATGCTGTTTTGTTTCTTCTCCTTTTTTTTCAAACTAAACTGGTGAGGAGCGGGGGAGGGGGAGGTATGTAGCCCAAGGATGAACACATCTAATGGCGGATCCAAAATCCATTCAACATCATGATCACACACACACACGCACGCACGCACGCGCGCGCGCGCGCACGCACGCACGCACGCACACACACACACACACACACACACACACACACACACACACACACACACACACACACACACACACACACACACACACACACCTGAGCTGATTTTAACAACACTTGGTAGAAAGACGGAATATAGCATAAAAAGTAACCGAACTGATTCGTGTGAGGATTTGTGCCGTTGGCCAGTTTTAATACATATTGCTAGAAAGGTAGAATGTGCTACCAAGACAACTCAGTAGATTGTGGTGGGGATCAGATCTGTGTCCTTCGACGGTTTTAACAAAACTTGCTAAAAAACAGAGATGTGGTGCAATGACCAACTCATTAGATGTTGATATAGATCTGTGTCCTTTGAAACTTGTCTGAAAGATGGTACGTGGTGTAAGGACCAACTCATCAGATGTTGGTGAGGATCTATTTCTTCAGCTGATTTCAAGAAAACTTGTTAGAAATGTGGAACATGGTTCAATGTACGACTCTCAAGATTTGGATAAGGATCTACGCTGCGGATCCGAATTAAAGAGCGGAAGTAGGATTCGTTCCTTCTTTGCAGAGGTCTGCTTTCTCCTGACTTGTCTTGCAGTGGGCGCCGGTTTAGCCGTGTACATTTAGTCTCGAGTTGTTGGTTTTTTTCTTTCTGAAATAACGGGAAATAATAAAAACTGAATTTCAAAAATGATAAAAGATACACAATTATTTTAAAACAAATACAAACACACACAGGCATAAACGCAAATGAGAAATCAACAAGAGGACAACGATTTTATTTATTTATTTGTTCGTTTATCTATTCATTATCTATCTATCTGTCTATATATTTGTTTATTTTCTTAACCATTTATTCACCAATTCATTCATTGGGGCAAGGGGTTTTCTGTTGTGGTATTGAAGGCTTTGGGAAAAATCAAACTGTTTTTACACACACACACACACACACACACACCACAGCGAGAGAGAGAGAGAGAGAGAGAGAGTCGAGACAAAAACCCTGCTCTGCAGGCTAGGTCTACGTGCAGGATACAGGTATTTACAGCTAAGGCAGCGGCGATGGCGGAGGCTCCTTGTCGACGTAAATGGTTCCAGCTGAGGTCCAGCACTTCCAGATTGTCGTTCCATCCTGGGAACCATTTCATGGGTAAGACAGGGCTCGCTATGGTTATGCTTGTAAGGACACGATTATGCTTGAATAATTGCACCTTCTCCCTTCCTCTTGTCCCTAGCCCCCACCCCTCCCCCACCCTCCTCAGCATCCAAAGAAGGGGAAAAAATCGATGGGAGAGATTTGCCAGCGATGGCTTCCCTTTCATGTGCTTGTCTTAGTCTTGCCGCGTGCCAATGTTTGTGCGCGATTGACTTGACAATAAAGAGTGCGTGCGTGCATGTGTGTGTTAAAACTTGAAACTTGAAACTTTTTTATTGTCACTAAACACCATTAAAGGATTTATGGACACAAGATGGCGATGATTGAACAACTCATCGTCCAAAGAAATATTAATTTGTTCTTTTTACATAAAAAGTCATTATGTAAAGCAGTCATATACATATTTCGCATTTTCAACCTGAAGGTCATCATTAGACATCAAAGTACTTATTTTCAATGAGGTAGCGTCGTATATATCAATCTTGTTTATGATACGTTTTTAAACGTATTCCTGATTTTATCGTAACATTTACGAGAGTCTAAAAAATGTACCTCGTCTTCTATTATATTGCAAGTTGTACATTTCCTGTCTTCACGCTTAATATGAGAATATCTATCTCTTTCTATTGCGAGGTCATGTGCCTAATTCTTAATTTACAAAGTTCTTTCCTGTAATGTTTATTTGTGCATTTGATGAGGTACGGTTCAAGCCTATATTTATTACTGATGTCATTATGAAATTTCAACCTTGATGCTCTTTCTTTTTCTTTTTCCTAAAAGTGATATATTCACTTTGTAACTTTCTCTCTATTGCATAATGCAATTTTTGAGGGTTAAGTGTACTTTTGTTATTCCATACATGTGTGTGTGTGTGTGTGTGTGTGTGTGTGTGTGTGTGTGTGTGTGTGTGTGTGTGGTGTGTTTACCCGTGTGCGAGTGTGTGCGTGTGCTTGTGTGTGTGTGTGTGTGTGTGTGTGTGTGCGTGCGTGCGTGCGTGCGTGCGTGCGTGCGTGCTGCGTGCGTGCGTGGGTGTGGGTGTGGTGTGTTGTGTGTGTGTGGTGTGTGTGTGTGTGTGTGTGTGCGTGTGTGTGTTTGTGTGTGTGGTGTGTGTGTGCGCGCGCGCGCGCGTGCGTTTATGTGTAAGTACGTGCGTGCAAGCGCGAGATTAACGGCAGACACATGACTAAACCATCGCATATCCAAAACAAACAAAAAAATCCCTTGAAACGTATTCCATCTACACAAATTAATGACGGTAATGTAAAATTATACCCCAACCAAAGTCTCATTCATTTTCTTTTTTCTTTTTTAATCTTCTAGCACCAAAGACAGAAACAGCTGCAACAGCACAGCAGCAGCAGCATACAAAGAAAAGCATAAAGAAAGGAACCAAAACAATCACATTAGCAGCAGCAACAGCACTATTTTGGCAGGGGCTTTTATCAACAATATGAGAATAAGCACCAACCATTACTGTCATAACAAGCACCTGATCACCGGCCTTTTGCCACAGTAACCTCATCGCACCCCAGACTTTGTAATAAACCCCCTCTCTACTCTTTAATACCCACGTACAATATCTTTCCACCAACTAGAAGTCACACTGATCCCAAACCACCTCTGATTAAACAAGACAGATGTCTTACCGACAGCATGCCCCCTCCCCCTCTCCCCACAAGACAGATGCACCCCCTCTCCCCACAAGACAGATGTCTTACCGACAGCACCCCCCCCCCTCCCACAAGACAGATGTCTTACCGACAGCACCCTCCCCCCTCTCCCCACAAGACAGAAGTCTTACCGACAGCATGCCCCCCCCCCCCCCCCCCCCCAAGAGACGATGTCTTACCGACAGCACCCCCCCCTCTCCCCACAAGACAGATGCACCCCCCCCTCCCCACAAGACAGATGTCCCTTAAACCGGGTACAACCCCCCCCCCCCCTTCTCTCCCCACAAGACAGATGTCTTACCGACAGCACCCACCCCCCCTCTCCCCACAAACAGATGCACCCCCCTCTCCCCACAAGACATGTCTAACCGATAGCAACCCCCCCCCCCCCCGCTTCCCCCCCACAAGACAGATGTCTTACCGACAGCACCCCCCCCCCCACAAGACAGATGTCTTACCGATAGCACCCCCCCCCCCTCTCCCCACAAACAGATGTCTTACCGAAGCACCCCCCCCCCCCTCCCCACAAGACAGATGTCTTAACCCGATAGCACCCCCCCCCCCCCCCACAAGACAGAAGTTTTTAAACCGATAGCACCCCCCCCCCCTCTCCCCACAAGACGGTTTGCACCCCTCTCCCCCACGGACAGACACCCCCTCTCCCCACAAGACAGATGTCCTACCGACAGCACCCCCCCCCCCCTCCCCCACAAGAAGATGTCTTACCCACAGCACCCCCCCCCTCTCCCCACAAGACGATGTCTTACCGACAGCACCCCCCCCCCCCTCCCCACAAGACAGAGGGTCTTACCGACAGCACCCTCCCCCCTCTCCCCACAAGAAGATGTCCTACCGAACAGCACCACCCCCCCTCCCCCGCACAAGACAGATGTTTTAAACCGACAGCACCCCCCCCCCCCCCCCCCCCTCCCCAAGAGACAGATGTCTTACCGATAGCCCCCCCCCTCTCCCTCACAAGACAGATGTCTTACCGACAGCACCCCCCCTCCCCACAAGACAGATGTCTTACCGATAGCACCCCCCCTCTCCCCACAAGACAGATGTCTTAACCGACAGCACCCCCCCCCCCCTCCCCAAAAGACAAAATTCTTACCGACAGCACCCCCCCCCCTCCCCACAAGCCCAGATGTCTTACCGATAGCACCCACCCCCCTCTCCCCACAAACAGATGTCTTACCGACAGCACCCCCCCCACCCCCCCTCCCCACAAGAAGATGTCTTACCCACAGCACTCCCCCCTCTCCCCACAAGACGATGCCCCCTCTCCCCACGAGACAGATGCACCCCCCTCTCCCCACAAGACAATGTCTTACCGACAGCACCCCCCCCCCCCACAAGACAGATTCTTACCGACAGCACCCCCCTCCTCCCCCACAAGACAGATGTCTTACCGACAGCACCCCCCTCCCCACAAGACAATGTCTTACCGATAGCACCCCTCCCCCTCTCCCCAAAAGACAGATGTCTTACCGATAGCACCCCCCCCCCCCCCCTCCCCACAAGCAGATGTCTTACCGACAGCACCCCCCCCCCTCCCCACAAGACAGACGTTTTAAACCGATAGCAACCCCCCCTCCCACAAGACAGATGTCTTACCGACAGCACCCCCCCTCCCCACAAGACAGATGCCCTTACCGATAGCACCCCCCCCCCCCCTCCCCCACAAGACAGATGTCTTACCGATAGCACCCCCCCCTCTCCCCACAAGACAGAGGTCTTACCGATAGCACCCACCACCCCTCTCCCCACAAGACAATTCTTACCGATAGCACCCCCCCCCAAGACAGAAGTCTTACCGATAGCACCCCCACCCTCTCCCCACAAACACATGTCTTACGATAGCAACCCCCCCTCCCCCCACAACACGATTCTTACCGACAGCACCCCCTCTCCCCACAAGACAGATGTCTTACCGACAGCACCCCCCCCCCCCCCACAAGAAGATGTCTTACCCACAGCACCCCCCCCTCTCCCCACAAAGACGGATGCACCCCTCTCCCCACGAGACAGATGCACCCCCCTCTCCCCACAAGACAGATGTCTTACTGACAGCACCCCCCCCCCCCCTCTCCCCACAAGAAATGTCTTACCCACAGCACTCCCCCCTTTTCCCCACAAGACAGATGTCTTACCGACAACACCCCCCCTCTCCCCCAAGAAGATGTCTTACCCACAGCACCCCCTCCCCCTCTCCCCAAAGGGGAGACAGATGCACCCCTCTCCCCCACAAGACAGATGCACCCCCTCTCCCGACAAGACAGATGCACCCCCCTCTCCCCACAAGACAGATGCACTCCCTCTCCCCACAAGACAGATGCAACCCCTCTCCCCACAAACAGATGCACCCCCCTCTCCCCACAAACAGAGGCACCCCCTCTCCCCAAAAGACCGATGTCTTACCAATTAGTACCCTCCTCTCCCCACAAGACAGATTCTTACCAACAGCACCCCCTCCCTCCTCTCCCCACAAGACAGATGTCTTCCCAATAGCACCCCCACCCCCCTCTTTCCTCTTGCAGAAGCATTACAGCTAGCACCCCCCACCCCTCCTTTTTCCCACTACACATGCTTATCGTTAGCAAACCCCTCTCTTTCCATTTACACATGTCTATCGATAGAAAACCCCCTCTCTTTCCACTACACAGGTGTCTTATCGATAGCAAACCCCTCTCTTTCCACTACACATGTCTTACGATAGCAAACCCCTCTCTTTCCCTACACAGTGTCTTATCGATAGCAAACCCTCTCTTTCCACTACACATGTCTATCGATAGCAAACCCTCTCTTTCCACTACACATGTCTTATCGATAGCAAACCCCCTCTTTTCCACTACACAGTCTTATCGATAGCAAACCCCTCTCTTTCCACTACACATGTCCTTATCGATAGCAAACCCCCTCTTTCCACCAACACATTTTTCTTATCGATAGAAAACCCCTCTCTTTCCACTACACATTCTTATCGATAGCAAACCCCTCTCTTTCCACTACACAGGTGTCTTATCGATAGCAAACCCCTCTCTTTCCACTACACATGTCTTATCGATAGCAAACCCCTCTCTTTCCACTACACAGGTGTCTTATCGATAGCAAACCCCTCACTTTCCACTACACATGTCTTATCGATAGCAAACCCCTCTCTTTCCACTACACATGTCTTATCGATAGCAAACCCCTCTTTTTCCACTACACATGTCTTATCGATAGAAAAACCCCTCTCTTTCCACTACACATGTCTTATCGATAGCAAACCCCTCTCTTTCCACTACACAGGTGTCTTATCGATAGAAAACCCCCTCTCTTTCCACTACACATGTCTTATCGATAGCAAACCCCTCTTTCCACTACCCCAGGTCTTATCGATAGCAAACCCCTCTCTTTCCACTACACATGTCTTATCGATAGCAAACCCCTCTCTTTCCACCACACATGTCTTATCGATAGCAAACCCCTCTCTTTCCACTACCATGTCTTATCGATAGCAAACCCCTCTCTTTCCACTACACATGTCTATCGATAGCAAACCCCTCTCTTTCCACTACACATGTCTTATCGTAGCAAACCCCTCTCTTTCCACTACACAGTGTTTTATCGATAGCAAACCCCTCTCTTCCACTACACATGTCTTATCGATAGCAAACCCCTCTCTTTCCACTACACATGTCTTATCAAATAGCAAACCCCTCTTTCCACTACACATGTCTTATCGATAGCAAACCCCTCTCTTTCCACTACACATGTCTTGTCGATAGCAAACCCCTCTCTTTCCACTACACAGGTGTCTTATCGATAGCAAACCCCTCTCTTTCCACACACATGTCTTATCGATAGCAAACCCCTCTCTTTCCACTACACATGTCTTGTCGATAGCAAACCCCTCTCTTTCCACTACACGGGTGTCTTATCGATAGCAACCCCTCTCTTTCCACTACACATGTCTTATCGATAGCAAACCCCTCTCTTCCACTACACATGTCTTAATCGATAGCAAACCCTCTCTTCCACTACACATGTCTTATCGATAGAAAAACCCCTCTCTTCCACTACCATGTCTTATCGATAGCAAACCCCTCCTCTTTCCACTACACATGTCTTATCGATTAGCAAACCCCTCTCTTTCCACTACACATGTCTTATCGATAGCAAACCCCTCCTTTTTCCACTACACATGTCTTATCGATAGCAAACCCCTCTCTTTCCACTACACGGGTGTCTTATCGATACAAACCCCTCTCTTTCCAACTACACAGGTGTCTTATCGATAGCAAACCCCTCTATTTCCACTACACATGTCTTACCGATAGCAAACCCCCTCTTTCCACTAGACAGGTGTCTTATCGATAGCAAACCCTCTCTTTCCACTACACATGTCTTACCGTAGCAAACCCCTCAAATTTCCACTACACGGGTGCCCTTATCGATAGCAAACCTCTCTCTTTCCACTGCACATGTCTTATCGATAGCAAACCCCTCTCTTTCCACTACACATGTCTTATCGATAGCAAACCCCTCCTTTCCACTACACATGTCTTATCGATAGCAACCCCCCCCTTTTCCACTACACATGTTTTTATTCGATAGCAAACCCCTCTCTTTCCACTACACATGTCTTATCGATAGAAAAACCCCTCTCTTTCCACTACACATGTCTTATCGATAGCAAACCCCTCTCTTTCCACTACACATGAGAGAACTATAAAATACCAAAACCTAACTCACTTTCGTCCTCAAACCAGTTTTCGGACGAAGTGACCTAGGATTGGTATTTTATAGTTCTCTGCCCAAGTAAGACTTCAATAAAAAAAAAAATAAGGTTTTTTTACAAACAACATACTGTGTAGATTATCCGTTTTCAATCCCTAATTTACTAAACTTTCAGCGAGTAACGAAGGGAAAGCAGCAGTGGCTGAACACACCCCATAGAGTGACGTAGGGGAAAAGCAGCAGTCGCGAATACACCCCATACACAAACGGTGGAGCAGGTAAGCCTTTAATTGCTAATTTTCGACTGCTTAAGGGCTCCGCACTATCAAATACTGCAGAGACCCGTCATTAGGTCGACACCGATTACTTAATTTGCGGTATTGGGCCTTATGACTTGGCAATGTGTAATACCATTTTGGGGCCGGACATGACGATCTTGAATCAGCGCCCTCCAACCAACGCCCCCTCAGTTTAGCCATGACTTCCCAATGCAAACGGTCGTGTTTTGTTCACAAGGAACAAGTTCTTGCTTAGGTGATTGTGTTTTACTACAACTGTATGGCGGAGTATTTAAACAAAGAAAATCAGGCGGAAACCCATTGCTTTAACTCCTAAGCCAAAGAGAAGTATTGCTTTTTGGAAGGTGAGGAGAAAGAAAAAACGAGAACTTACTATTGATGAAACTACACAAGCCCCCTTTAAAGCTTGTTAATTTAAGACAGAGATTTAGCCGATATATTTGAAAGAGATGTTTTAACTTTTAAAAGCTTTTAACTTTGAAGAAATGATTCTATTTAAAAAGCCCCAAATGTTCAGTGACAGGTGTACTACCTAGTAGTTTAGAAAACTTCCTCACCTTGTGGTGTTCGTGACCCCAACGGCAAAGCAGACGACATGGAACACGACTCGGGCTGGGCCCCCGACAGGGCTGTGTTGTTACTGGCTAATTATAGTGGGTGTAAACACTGTTTGCTAATTACTAAGTAGTCCAAAACCCACATGCTGTTAGGTCGTATCAGCTGGCGGATACCTTTGACCGCTCCTACAGGAGCGCCGGGTTGGCAGAGTACCAAGTTCTCTCTCCCTGTGGCCTCAACAGTCGAACGGTATTTAAAAATAGTTCTTACTTCACCCAGCGCTCCAACCATGGTCGGTTCAAAGGTCATGATAGCGAGCTTTCTAGGTCGATCAGCGAAGCTGCCTGATTGGCCAGTATTGCTTGGTGCTTTCTAAACCGGATCCCAAAGCTGGCAGGAAGCCAGGTCAGTGGTAGTAAAACTGCCTGTACTTTCTAAAGTGCGGACACTAAAGGGGGGTAACTCCTGCACACCCCCACCCCATGCACGCACGTCCCCACCCCCCCACCCCCACGTACGCACACCCCCCGCTCCACCCCACCCCCCCCCACCCCCCCCCCCACGCAGCACACACTCAAGTCACTTCTAAGTTCTTAACTCAAGTCACCCCAAGTCACTTCTAAGTTCTTACTCAAGTTGTCCTCAAGTTGTCCTCAAGTCATCCTCAAGTTCTTACTCAAGTTACTTCTAAGTTCTTACTCAAGTTACCCCAAGTTCTTAATTAAGTCACTTTTAAGTTCTTACTCAAGTCATCCCAAGTAACTTCTAAGTTCTTACTCAAGTCAGCCTAAGATCATAACTAAGTCATCCTTTAAGTACAACCAAGTTCTTATTCAAGTTATCTTATAATTATCAAAAAAAATACAATCTATGTTTTTGTCTTAAATAGTAGATGTCTAATATAGTACACACACGCCTCAAAAAACGCGTCATCGTCGAGGATGTCTTGCTTAGCGTCTTTGACGCGAGATTGGTCAGCATAGATCTTAATGAAGTTCTTACATCCTAAGCAACCGCATTGATTACAATTCTGGTCTATGGAAATGTCTTTTATAGACTCCATGTCTTTATTTATTGACTCCATCATTTTAAACAAATAATAATCCGTCATGATCTATTTTTATCAAAGAAACAAATTTATTTATAATAAATCAAAAACCAATCTAGTATGTTAGGATTGCAGTATTATATTTATTAAGTTCTTAAATATTATTCCATCTTAAATGGATCAAAATCATCTTTTGTTGTTGGCGGTTCTGGCATACTTTTGTGTTCGGCTTCTGTATTTAGTGGTGGAGATTGTTTGGGCTCTTGTTTTTGCCAGCGTTGTTTATATATTTTATAACCGTAATAACCGCCCCAGCAGCAGCAGCAAGAACGCCAAAAATGACAACAGTTTTAAGTTCAATATTCCATGAAGACTTTGGTGCTGTAGGCCTTGAATCAACTTGTTCTTGTTCTGGAGTTTTTATCATTGAATCAACTTGTTCTGGCGTTGGCGGTGTTATGTTTTCATGATGAGTTATATTCTGTGATTGTAACATTAATTTTCTTTGTCTGTTCCACTCTGCTAATTTTTTTCCTGCTTCAACACGCCCAGGATGAGGATGCTTTTCACTGGTCACTTTCTCCACTTGATTCAGTGTTTTCTGATTCTGCTGATTTTCTGGCTTGGTCATTTTGAAGGGAAATAAAATCTATATGATTAAAAGTAATTAATCCCATGATTAATGGCGATAACAATGTTCCAATCTGTAATATAAATCACAGCTTAGAGACTCTAATGACTTTGTTAAAACTGGATCCTGCGTTAAATCATACATAAAATCTTGTTCAGAATCAATAGGCGCAAATCTACTGACTAGTTTAGTGTACAAACTAAGAACCGTTTGCCCAACACTTTTTACCATTCTTGATCCTAGTTGCGCTTCATACCTGTTATGATACTTTACAATGTCTTGTGGCGACATCTGTTGAATCTGTTCTATGCTGAATTCAGTTCCGAGGAACTGTTTTGTTTTTCCACATGCTGCCAAAGAATACAGCCTTTCCTTTTTGGACATAATAGCTTGGTCATCAACTTCTTCATTTGTAAGCCCAAGACGGTTTAGGCCGCTCTGTAGCTCTAGCAGATCATCGGTGTTCATGTTTTTTTTATTAATTATAATTATTTTATTTTTTAAAAATGAGCACCGAAAAAACTGTCGCCAACCTTGTATACCATTCTGCTGTTATTGGAGGCCTAAGTGTAGGATACACGATGCTTGGTAAAAGCTTGTTAAAAATAAAACCAGCAGATCTTGGCAAACTAGACTTTGAGGATTCAGCAAAACTGATTGCTGTTATAACAGCTTCGTTCGCTACGAAAGATTTTCTAGTTAAGCAAGGAATAATTCCTGATAGTATCAATATGTAAAAAAAATACATTTATAAAAAATGGCTTCACTCGTAATGATGATAGGCGGCGCTGTGGTGAATGCGCTTGCTTTTAGCGGAAGTAATTACGCATTTAGTAAACTGCGGGATGACGGCGAGAGAAAAAGACATAACAAAGCTGTGGAGCAACTAGCTGCAGCACAAGATCACTATGAAAAGCAGAGAATTGAGCAGTTAGATTTTATTAACGATACCCTGAAAAAACAGGGACATGCAGCTTACACATTTAAAGATGTTGATCAAGCGATAAAAGAATTTTATCTTGTAACAGGCGAGCCAATTGAGACATTGCCCCCACCAAAATTCAGCGACTTTTATCAACCATCAGAAAAACAAAAGATGCAAGAAATCGCGTTTATTCCCTTTTTGGGTAGACTGTTGTGTATTTTGTTGCGCAAAATATTGGCTGAATAAAATGAACAAAATCTATTATTCACCAAAAGGATATTGGAAGGGAATAATGGCAATCAAAAAGCTAAGCCAAGCAGCTGGGGGTTTGTGAACAAACGGCAAAGGAATGGTTATCTAAACAAGCGATTTGGCAAATTTATTTACCACACCTAAACGAATACAGAGACCACATTTTGTCAACACAACGCCAAACGACACCCATCAAATGGATCTTCTATATTTACCCCTGATACGATTAGACGAAAAAGATTTAAGTACGCACTTACAGTCATTGACATAGCTTCAAGATACAAAGATGGGGAAACCCATTAACCCACAAAAGATGCTTCTGCTGTTGCTGTTGCCATAAAACTAATATATAAACGAGGCCCGCAAACTTATCCTCGCATGATTCAAGTCGTTGAGGAAAAAATTTTAAAAGGCCAAGTGAAATCAATTATTGTTAAAACATAGAGTTACCATTAAAAGAGGCATTCCAGGAGTTCACAGATACAGGCTTTAGTTGAAAACTTTAACAAACATTAGCCGAAAGCCCTTTTTTCTTACCAGTATCACAGAGAGCTGATGCAATTCTCCAACACAGAATGGGTTAGAAGTGCCCTCGGTTCTACGTGCAATGAATAATGAAGAATTTAAATTAACAGGCTAAAACCAGTACAAGCAATCAAAAACAACAATAGATGTTGCTGAAGACTCCAGTTCATCCAGCAAACATTACCGTTGGTTTTAAAAAAGTAAGGTACCTTTATTTACCAGGGGAAGCGAAGGGGACACTCGCATTAGGGCAACTGATCCAGTTGAGTGTTGATCCATATGAAATAAAAAGAATTGTAAAAATGAATCCCCGGTGTATTATTTACGAGAAAACTGACACAACAAACAACCAGCTCCTCAAAGATCTTTTGTAAAGAAAGAACTGCAGATAATCCCACCAGACACAGTTCCGCTTTAATTAATTTACTAAATATATTTGAGTTTAAAATGGAAGCTCAGAAGGAAGCGCAAATGATACAAGATGATAAATGAAAGCCCTTTGGGAATTTAATGCGGAATCATATGGTTTGATTCTGCTATTAGTGCAACATTTGCGAGGTTTCCCTCAGCACATAGCAAGGCATCCAGATCACCTACAACCCAAAATCCCAAATTTTGACTATCAAAAATGGGATAAAGAATATCTTGAAATAATTAAAAAAAATTCGAGCGCATCAAGCAAACATGAGAAAAATTTTAAAAGAATTGGAGGTTGATATGATTGATTTTATAGATAAAGTTGATGAAAAATAGGGACCCGAATATAAACCCGAAGAAGATATAATAATTTGCCGTTCTCCAATGCCCGATTGCATATGAAAACCTGGATTAACAAATACTCGTTTTGTGTTTGTTCAAATCTAATGACTTCTTTGTTACAACATTTGTGTTGATCTTAGTAGATTAGATCGTAGTTTTACGTTGTCATGATGAAAAGTATGTTTATTGAACAATGCTTCTTTGTAGTTGTCATGCGATATGCTCGACTGTACAACACTGCGAGATATTTCCCTTTTTCTTTCTTAATGGTTTCCCTGGCTCAAATACTGTACATTTTCGACCTTAAACCCAAAAAAACTCCTTGATCACCTTTTCCCGATAATTCATCCTTCATCTTTCCTAAAAACCCTTTTTGTTTGTAATTTAATGCAAAGGCGAATCTTTAGGATAATCGGATGGTCGTACCTCCCGCAGCCCTTTAGCTACTTCTAATTCCATGTCTTTATAGATGTCTTCAGTAGGGATATCTTTTAACAAAACTGTCTGTATCTGTGTAAAGTACTCTGGACTCAGGATACGAGGGCTTAAAGTAGTCGTAAAGAAATTCTAACATCAAAAGCTTGATAATTCTAAAACAGTAAACCCAATAAATACTGGTTTGTCTAAATTTTACTTTCTTTTTTTTTCATTATTATGCCAAAAAGCTTATCATGAAATCTTCTAAAGTCCTGATAATTTGGTTTTGAAGTCAGCTTAATTGCTTCGTTTCTCTCTGGTGACCAATCTGACTCTTTGTGCTGTGTGGATTCTCCATAGTTTTCCAAAACAGCTGTTGTTCACAGCTTGAAAAAGTCTTTTTCTGAAGCTCTGCGGATTTATTCTGAGATCAGTGTTCTTCATGAGTATGGTTTCATGAACTGTTCTTGATCAAAAAGCAATTATACGATGAACAGCTGTCAACTTCAAACCCGGGCTTAATAAAATGCAGAAGCCTGTAATGACAGACATATTTTTTTTGCCTCGAAGATTAGGGACAAGTTTAGGCGGCTCTGTTTTCGCCATCTTTAGACTTTCTGCTGCTAATGATGTCATTATGCAGGTCATGGAATTCATGAGGATATTCTAAGTCAACTTCTAGAATGAAACCACACCGTTTACCCGGCGTCAAACTGCTCAACCACTTTAATGCTTTTTGAATATTATTTGTACGCCACCTGTGTACATTTTAAAGTTGCGTAATGGAAGCGGTTGCGCCATTGCCCATCCATACAGATTGTTTGCATCTAAATACATGAGTAGTTAGACCTTTTACTCGGATCATAATCATCTAGGTATTTGTTGTTTGCTTTACAGTAATGATGCGATGCCATACTAATTCCTCCACGCAATCCGTTTTCAATCATCTGAATCATTGGTGGTCAGACAATAAATCAATCTGTACTCCAGTAAACTTTAAGAAAAACGTTCCAACTCATCCGGGGGCCCGAAAATAATGCGCGGGAAACCAGGCTAAATTTTCATGCAGGTCTTTTTATAATTTTCAAAGACGTCCGCCAACAAACATACATCGGCCATCAAGTATGCATCATGATGTCTCCATCGTTTTACACTCTAACTTCTGCCACGCATCTTGGCATGCTGGTAATCGGAATCACTGATTTCCTTTCCTCTAAGACTAGAAAAAGAAGCACATTTAGGGGGAAGTGAGTCTTCATCAAACCTTTCCCCAAATGTTCATGTATTCAAAGGGTAAACACCTTTTCTAACGAGTGTTGGGTCAAAATATTCTTCCGTTATTGGGCAGGGGCTTTAAGGACATAGCAGTGACCTCTAATGATCCCATCATGTGTTGCATAGAGTCATAAAAAGACATGTTATTTAAAGTGAAACACATGTACTTTTCTGATGACTGTGCAATGCAGACACCCTAAAGGGTCGGTTACTGCTTGCATTATAAGATGAGAGTCGTAACCTCGCAAGTTGTGAAAGAATATAGGCAGCTTCCATGTCTTTGGCTCAAACTTTAGTTGAAGATTGCATTTACTGTGCGCTGCTCCTCTGAACTTCCCACTAATGTGATCATGGTCTCTTACTGTCGGATTGGTTTCCTCACTGAGTTCTAAACCGCAAATCCAACAATGTGTGGCTGATTTATACTGTTGTTGGTCTTCGGGCGTCATTATGATTTCAGATAAGTTTAGATTATTAGAACAGTCATTACGCACTTTCTGCATGCGTTCTAAGAAGTATTCTGCAGCATCTAGTCCTCTATATAATTCTGGTGCTGAATGGACGCCATCCGACCTGACAATAACGAAAGCAAATGAACAAATCTGATGATTACTCATTAAGACTGTTTTTGGAAGTTTCTGTGGGGTTGGCCCTTCATAAGGAACAATGAGCGATTCAAAGTCTGCGTAAACAATGTATGGAGAATTTTGCATCCGTTTCCAGTTCTTAAAACTAACTTTAGATCCTGGTGGGGGCGTAATAGTTCTGTATTACAGTCAACTGGACCAATACAGTGTTTCTTATGTTCACTCGCCGCTTTAACAGATGGAATTCTTGTTAAACATTTTCTACAGAATTCTTGTTTGTGCCCATCTTTTGAAGTATGCTGCATTAGTTTACTCATTGTTCGTATTAATGTGTAATGCGGTAGCCCCGCTGGTGAAAGCATCAGTAGTAAGTCAACATGATTTTTGTCTGGTTCGCCTATTGTTGGACTGTTCTTGGACACTTTAATAGAGAGAACTATAAAATATTCATTCTGGCTCACTTGATCCTCCACCAAGTTTTTGGGCGAAAGTGACCTAAAAGCCGCCTTTTCCTGTTCTCTGACAAGTAAGACTTCAATAACCAAAAAATAACGATTATCTACAAACAGACATACTGTGTAGGGTTATCCGTTTTCAATACTAATTTACTAAACTTTTCAGATTTCAGTTTTTGCTTAATCCTATGTTTTTCCTGATCATTTTCAATAACGTCATTTTCACGCAAACATTCATCAAATGCATCTCTGTCTTTCATGTGAAATAAAACTACAGTCTTTAACTGTTCTCTAAAGTCTTTTAAAACCGAGTTATATTTTTGACATAAAATCCACACACTTATCCCAGCATGCCTTCCGCTAAAGGCTAGTTTTGACAAAGTGTTTCTCTTTTAAACTATGTCTCTTTCTGCTGAACAGTCATCTATAATAAATAGTGTCTGCGTTCCTTCAAACAATATAAAAAAGCGTTCTAGACACTCACTCAGTTTATTGCTAGGATTAACTAAAAATATGTTATCATCAGACCATATAAACCTTCTATCATGATATGCTTTGTTCCATTTAAGTGTTGGGCAGAAAATTACAATATGATCAAAATTATAACGATAAACTGTTTGTAACAGGTTGAGGATAAATATTGTTTTTCCACAACCAGTTTGTCCACAAATTAATGAAAAATGAGGGGTTTTTGTCATAAAGTTTAACTGCTCCATAGTTTTATAACAGAACTTAATCTAATCCAGTTATTGTTTTTATCATGCTCTCTGTCAAAACTTGTTCAGTATAATAAAATCCTATAAGGTCTAAATGTGTAAGATTAATCCAATTTAGTTCTGTAAGATTGTTTCTATTTAGACTAATATTGATTTTGTTGCTTGTTGTTATGACCTTAATATCCTCACCATTGTTAAGAATGACGACGGTAACTTTAAGTTTTTCAACGTCTAAGTTTTGCCAGCTAATTAGAATTCCTTTTAGAAGGACGTCACTAACGCCCACAACCCCATCCCTTTTCACATCTTTTAAGACAGAAATTTCAAATATTATTGTGAACGTGTCTCCTAATTTCATTTGTGGAATGAATTGTAATTTTGTAGAAGCATCTTTTAAAACCGTTTCTCTTCTGTGGAGGATGTACTGTTTTTTCCCATACGGCGTTATTTCAATCTCTTTCCGACTATTGTCGTCTGGCATAAGACTTACATGTAAAGGGCCAGAGTTGAATGCTTTTCTGAAACTTTTTTGGCGGCTAAAAAATGTAAATGGGCTTATGAATTCAAATTTTATTTCCCATTCTAAATATGGTTCTAAATGCCATTTGAGGTCAGGTTTTCGAACTATTTTATATTCATACTGGCCAACATTATTTGCTTCTAGATTGCGCAGTTGTTCTAGTTTAGGAAACTTTTTGCTGTCGCCAACCTCTTTGCGTTTATAATCACCATCTTTAGTGTACTCAAACCCATACAAAGCGCCTATCTCACCATTCTGTTCAAAGTCCGCAACGTCTGCAAGGTCTTTTAATTCTAAAGTTATACACCTCACAGGCGCTAATGTAACTCCGGATTCTTCTGGCCCACGCGACATTTTTTAGTCAACTTATTATTTATTTCCAAAACAATGTGTAGGTTATCACATTTTACGACTTTCCCTGTTTTGTCTGTGATCTTTATATTAAATGATCCAACCCTCCCACAAACTAATCTTTTAAACTGTAAATTAGGGAATTGTATAATTTCATAATCGCAATATGCAGCTTTCCTGATGGAAGAGCTCTTAAAACAGTTGAGGGCCTTCCATCATATAAGTTTTCATCAGTGCTTAGCTCGTCCAAATGAACATAGAGTAATGATGTAATTCAAGATCGAGCGGATTTTTTCCCTCAAAAGTAGTTTTGTCTGGTTCAACAATAAATCTTTTAGTGTCCCGACTGTCAGCTTTAAACCAAAAATTTTTGCAGCTCTTATCAAAAAGTAAATTTTCTTCTTTTTGGTTGAATGAACATTTTTTTTAGATTTGCATTGTTAAGTTTGAGGTAATGTCTAAGTTCTCATTGCTTCTTTAGTGAGCAAAACCCGTAAAACCACAGGTTTTGTTAACGGGCAAAATTCGTTGTTCCCCCTTCATTTTTTTTAAATTCTTATTATTCCCTTTGGTTTCAGTTATTTTAAAACCATACAACTTTTGTAATATTTCATGGAGCGCGCCCTTTTTTGGTTTCCACAACTTTTACAATGCATGTTCTAAAGCGGAGGACGTCTTATTTGTTATTGTTACAAACATTTTTTTAAAAACAAATAAAATGAGTGCTTTCAAATATACTAAAATGCAAAATATTTGGGTTTGGGCCGCAACAATCTTAAAAATATAGAACTGAACTTTGACTTTGCTGTACCCGACTGTGTTTTCAAAAAAAGGTGAGTACCCCATTAGCCAAATATTTAACCCTCCTATTAAAAAATACATCGCGAAAGTGTGGTTTAGTCACCCATGCATTTTTCCCCAAAACCCAGTTAAACTTTGCGGTTTTGTGCATAAAGGGGGTGGGGATGTCGTATCTGATCATTAAAATCACCCCGACCCTTTGGGTGAGGTCGGGATAGTTTTTTATTCTATTAACCTTAGGCGTATTTTGGGAAAAGAACACCTTTAACCTAATGAAAAAACGTTTAATCCATTCTGAAACCCGAAAGACATGAAGGCTTTTAAAAAGGTTTTAAGAATTTAATATTAAGTTAAGCGATTTTTGACAAAAGTCGTCTTAATCTGGGTTAGGCACCCCTTTTTTTTTGGGGGTGCACAGAAGTAAAACTATGACGGGGGTCCCTTACCCCATCTTTCTCTTTAGGCCAGGCGTTACCTAGGGTTCATAGAGCAAGGCAAAAAAAGCATGGACAAATTTATTAGCATATCTGAGGGCCTAACTAAAGCGGAATAGAACGAATAAACGACTCATTCGTACTTACGTTTGGGGTTTTTTCTAGGTGGGAACACAACGAGATCGAGCATAACTGTTTCTTCTACTGGTATTGATGCACAAAAAAAAATTTTAGCAAATTTAGGGACCCATTAATTTACAGTTTTTTACCCCCAAGTATAAAAAAGGGACAAAAAGTTTTACTACCAAACGAAAGTAGACTTTGCTGTTGGGACTGGTTTATACATGCGCCTTCTGACCTCAATCAGAAGGTACAATATAAACTACAAAAAATGAAATTCTTTAGCAGGCAAAGACAGAAGGGTTGGAAAAAAAGCATAAATTTGGGCCGTATACTACCTAAAAAAACAACGATGACCCCCCCGTTAAGTCATCCAACCCCCCAGGCCCAAGTCCAAAGACCCTTTAAGTAAAAAAAATACCATGAATATGAAAAGGAAGCACTTGTTGTTTGGATTAATGGGCCCAGGAATACTCGGTCTTATCTTACTAAAAAGTAACCAACTATTAAGACAACTAATGCCCATAAGTGCTCGGCCATAAAGCCAACTACTTTGCTTGCAGTAGACAAAAGCCAGCTAATAACACTCCCTAATATACCCGGTAAGAGTCTATAGCTTCCCAGCTAATTTTTTTTAATAAACTCGCAAGATGATCAAGCTGTTTTTTACCCATGATTATCAGGTGGAGGCGATGGGGGGGAGGCACTGCCCCACACCACCACCGCCTGAAACAGCCATCCCCATTTGACTTATTGCAAAACTAAGGCTGTTATAACGCTTGTTTAAATTTTGTGCCCCTTGCTCTCAAACAATGTTCTTATTGTTCTGTTAGCGTCGTGTTTTCATAAAAATTCTATGGATAGTTTCTCTTATTCTCCCTCACTTGAGTTCGTTAATTTTTCTCGGTTAGTAGCAACGCTTCTAGTCTTGCCAATCTTATTTTCCTTTAGCTCTTATTTTTGGATTTTTTTTTCTTTAACATCATGTTCTAAGTTGGCTCGTGCTCAGCGAGTTTTTTTTTTCCCTTTTTCTATATCCTTATCAAAGTTTAGTCAGTTTATAAATTGTTTATTTAATTCTCCTCTAAAGGGTTTCTTAAAGTGGGATCAAGGGATTTTAATTTCTTATAGGGCCTTTATTTTTTTGCTTGGCAGCGGCGATCACTTTATAGTTTTAATGCTTTTTTCTTCTTCTTCAGTGAGTTTGCTTCATTGTATTATTATTTTTTTAAACTGTTGGATTTAAATCTTTAAGTTCAAATGTTTGCATTTGGTTATCTGTTGGGAGTCTTGTGTGTGTTTTGATTTTAGAAAACTGCCTCTGTATCTAATTTTTGGTTTAGTAAAGCCAAGGCGATTTCGCTCGCTTGCACTGACCTTTGTCTATTATCCCGCTTACAAACCTTGATGGGTCTCGTTATACGTAAGCGGAACACCGTCTCCTTTTCGATTCTAAAATACAAATGGTTTTATCTTTAGTTCAAAAATCATCGGGTATATAGTTTCGGGAGTCTAGTTCTAACTTTGGTAAATGATCTGACTTACTTTCTGTTAATCACGCCTTTGCCCCCTTCGGCTATTCACCTCCAATGAAGTCCGAGCGATGCTGTGACAAGGAGTTCTTTAATCCATGTCGGCGTCTCAGATCACTTTTATCATAACTTCTTCATCTCCAATTCCTGCCATGTTTTTAAATAATTAACTTTATTTGTTTTATAAAAATGTCACAAGTCTTTGCTCGATTCTTGACCCCCTAGAAACTAAAAGAACCCGGTGCGTGAAGGGAAATAAACGGAATATTCTGTTCCAATAATCCATGCACTATTGATGCAGAAAAATTTCTATGTTAGATTTCCAGACTAGGACGATGATTGATTGTCCCGGGCTCTGCACGGCTTACTTTCAAAATAGAACGCTTAACAACAGCCAAACCAAAACATTTGTCCAGAATTGGGGCGGGCAATCGTTAAAAAATTTCTGTAAACTTGGGGGGGCAAGAAGTATTTTTCTTAAACAATGAGACATATTTTTAACCTTCTGATCATGGCTAACCCAAAATGAAAGGAAGATCTTGCGTATCAAGGAACGGCAATGAAGAAGCATTTAAATTTTAGAATAGGCCCAAAACTCCCCTCAGGTGCTAAAAGCACCCAAAAGGCTTAGCTCTAAATTTTGCGTAGGGAAATTCGCTTTCTATTCCCTAGATTTTGAGTTGTTAAAAAGCGCATGCCCATACTTTCAAGGAGCATTAAAGACAGATTGTCTTCAAACTAACTTTTAATGAATACAAACGTGTTATTCTATCTACAGACACCGAAGCAGTGTACAGCATTTCTGACATCTCGTTAGAGTTTGAGTTGTTAGCAACTCTAATTTAGCAAAGGGTGATTGAGCAACAATATGAGTCACAATTAGTAATATATTACGAAAACGTGCGCCATCATTCAACATATCCCAAAAGCAGGGCAGACGCTATATGGAATTTTAATTTTAGCGTCGCAGTAAAATCGCTTAAAGGTATTTTATTGCTGTGTGAAGATGAAGAACCATTCGCAAGAGCAAGTGAAAAGTTTTTTAATCCAAAAATAACGAAGTGCAATGTACAATTGTGGTAGTCCTAACCAAATCTACGCTAGCGGGCTTAGCCCTTATCATCATTTTGACGAAATAAGAAATTGTTTGGGGGTGGGGGGGAGAGTTCAACAGCGACTTTGGTCTAAAATTTTACACCTTCACAGAGTTTAGGCTTGATGATTTTTACAAACAATCGGGTTTATGGAAATTGACCTAGGTCAACGAGGGATAATCAGTTGCATGGAAGTGGGAGAACGGTTTTTAAAGAACGTAAACATTCAATTGAGAAAAAAAGAAGCCGTTTAAAGCTTAAAGTACATTTGTTTTTATTAATTGATGCACAGCTGAAATTGAAAGAAAAAAATTAAAAGATACAGAATCTAATTTATTTTTTCATTTTAAAAAAGCATGTCTGTTCAAGTTTATCCAAATGTGCCTCACACCGGAGTCGCAAAGGAGAAGAGATAGTAGAACCCCCCGGCATAAAAACCTTCAGATTAACCAACATACACAACACAAAAACTAGGCAGGCCTTTCAAAATACAGCAAAACCAAACAATGTATTCTGTTTCCTTAATGCTGTTAACATATGTTAAAACTGAGCATCGACTATTGTGCTGCATCAGCTGGAACGAGTGTGGCTCTTACCATCGGGGATAGGCGCGCCCCGCAGCTTACCTCTAGGTGGTTTGTCTTTAGCTCTTGGCCGTGTGTTCATTAGCTGTAGTGCAGCTAGCAAAAAAATAAAAACTAAACTCCAAAAGCACCAGCTATAGTTCCACTAATAACAGCCTAACTTAGTTCCTTCAAGCTGATTATAAATAAAGCACTAGCTGACTCAAACATCACGGAATGAAAGTTTAACGTTTCGGCCGATTTTGATTTACAAAAAAACACAAAGTTTGATCTTCAAAGAAAGGCGGGGAGGACAAGTTTTTCTCAACAGCCAGACCCCGAGCAGATAAAAAAGGAAATGCTTAAAAAAGTAAAAGAAAAAATTAAACTCTGTTCTAAACAGCTCCCATTAACAACGCCAAAGGGTGTTTATACTTTAGTTTATGAGTCTAAGCACAAAAGACTATCGATATTGATTAATTTTTTTTTGATTTAAATAATAAATTTTTAGTTAGAAAAGAAATCAGCATGGATAAAATATATGAAGGTCCAGACGAATTGTTTGAAGCAATGCAAGAAGATTTTTCAAGAGCACTGAATGATATTGATTTAGAAGTCTTGATCCCACCAAACTTTTCAGGCAAGTGTTGCTCATGCTATTTCTCAAGTTCCAGGTAAACTAACAATAGACCCGCCAGTTAAAGTAATGTTAGCTGTTTTAATGACTATGTAACAATAAATGGGAAAAAAACCTAGAAGTCTGGGTCTCGACTAAACAACAGACTATTCTTTCTCATAATGACTTAACACCCGGTTGGGCAGACCAGGGTGCTTACACAGTTTGATGTGGCCGCTGAAGAAGCCAAAAGAGAGGCTCTGGGTTTGGGCAGAGGGCGAAGTCTTAGAGATCAGATTAAAACAGTCTAAGTAAGCGCCGATTGTTGGCAAGGCTTACATTCCACTACCTCAGCATTAGTTGCGAAAAGAGCAGTTCTAAACATAAAGAATACAGACAACAAATGTTTTATGTGGTGTGTTCTCGCAAGGCTGCTTATATCCGCAAAAACGCAGGGGAGAGTGTCTAACTATTGGGATTACATCAATGATCTTAAAATTTAGTGGAATATCCTTTCTGTTAGTGTAGATCAAAATTTATCAGTTTGAAGAACAAAACAAACCAATAACTGTTAATATTTTCCCCATGGGATGAGGAAACAAATCTCAGCCTATGAAAGTGTCCAAGAAAAAGTCCAACCATAGGCGAACCAGACAAAAATCTGTTGACTTACTGCTGATGTTTTCACCAGCAGGGATACCCCATTACACATTGATACGCACGATGAGTAGACTAATGAAGATACTTCAAAAGATCATGGCAAACAAGAATTCGTAGAAAATGTTTAACAAGAATGCCATCGCCCCAAGCCGCAAGCGAACATAAGAAACATTGTATCGGCCCCGTTGACTGTAATACGGAACTAAAATTTCGCCCCAGAAGGCAGTAAGTTTGTTTTAAAAACTGGAAAAAACTGCAATTCTCCATACATTGTTTACGCAGACTTTGAATCACTCATTGTTCCTTATGAAGGGCCAGGCCACAAAACTTCGAAAAACAGTCTTAATGAGTAAACATCAGATTTGTTCATTTGCCTTCATTATTGTTAGGTCGGATGGCGCTCATTCAACGCCAGAAAATTTTACAGAGGACCAAATGCGGCTAGAAAATTTTTACAGCGCATGCAGCAAGTGCGTAACGCCTGTTCTAATAATCTAAACTTATCTGAAATCATAATGTCGCCTGAAGACCAACAACAGTATGACTCAGCCACACATTGTTGGATTGCGGTTTAGGCCTCTCATCAGACGCAGCGAATCCGAAGGTAAGAGACCATGATCACATTAGCGGGAAAGTTCAGAGGAGCAGCGCACAGTAAATGCAATCTTCAATTAAAGTTTGATCCTAAGACATGGAAGTGCCTATATTCTTTCACAACTTGCGAGGTTACGACTCTATCTTATAATGAAGCAGTGGGCGATGCCTTCAGGGTGTCATGCATTGCACAGTCATCAGAAAAGTACATGTGTTTCACTTTAAATAACATGTCTTTTTATGACTCTATGCAACACTGATGGGATCATTAGAGTCGCTGGCTATGTCCTTAAAGTCCTGCCCAATAACGGAAGAATATTTTGACCCATACTCTCGTTAGAAAGGGCGTTTACCCTTATGAGTACATGAACAGTTGGGAAAGGTTTGATGAAGATACACTCCCTCCTAAAGGCGCGTTCTTTTCTAGTTCAGAGGAAAGGACATCAGTGATTCTGATTACCAGCATGCTCAAGATGCGTGGCAGAAGTTAGATTGTAAAAACGATGGGAGACTATCATGACTCCTACTTGATGGCTGATACATGTTTGTTGGCGGACGTCTTTGAAAACTATAGAAAGACCCGCATGAAACATTATAGCCTGGATCCTGCGCATTATATTTCTGCGCCGGGATGAGTGGGACGCTTTCTTAAAGTTTACTGGAGTACAGATTGATTTATTGTCAGATTTACCAATGATTCAGATGATGAAAACGGATTGCGTGGAGGAATTAGTATGGTGTCGCATCATTACTGTAAAGCAAACAACAAATACCTGGACGACTATGATCCAAGTAAAAGGTCTAACTTTTTTATGTATTTAGATGCAAACAATCTGTATGGATGGGCAATGGCTCAATCGCTTCCATTACGCAACTTTAAAAGTACACAGGCGGCAGTACAAATAATATTCAAAAGCATTAAAGTGGTTGGGCAGTTGACGCCGGGTCAACAGCGTGGTTTCATTCTGAAGTTGACTTAGAATTTTCCTCATGAACTCCATGACCTGCATAATGACTATCCATTAGCAGCAGAAAGTTAAAGATGAACCCAAGAGAGCGCCTAAACTTGTGCCTAATCTTCGGGGCAAAAAAAATTATGTCTGTCATTACAGACTTCTACAATTTATTTAAGACATGGTTTGAAGTTGACAGCAGTTCATCGTATAATTGCTTTTGATCAAGAACAGTTCATGAACCAACATCATGAGAACATGATCTCAGAACTAAATCCACAGATGCTTCAGAAAAAGACTTTTTCAAGTGATGAACAACAGCTGTTTTGGAAAGACTATGGAGAATCCGCACAAGCGCAAAGATGTCAGATTGGTCACCAAAGAGAACGAAGCAATTAAGCTGCTTCAAAACCAAATTTTATCAGGACTTCAGAAGATTTCATGATCAGCTTTTTGGCATAATGATGAAAAAAAAAGAAAGTCAAATTGGACAAACCTGTATTTATTGGGTTTACTGTTTTAGAATTATCAAAGCTTTTAATGTTAGTTTCTTTATGACTACTTTAAGCCCTTGTATCCAGAGTCCAAAGTACTTTACACAGATACAGATAGTTTTGTTATAGATATCCCTACTGAAGACATCTATAAAGACATGGAATTAGAAGTAGCGAAAGGGCATGCGGGATGGTACGACACATCCGATTATCCTAAAGATTCGCCTTTACATTCAATTACTAACAAGAAGGTTTTAGGAAAGATGAAAGATGAATTATCTGGAAGGTGATCAAGGAGTATGTTGGGTTAAGGTCGAAAATGTACAGTATTTCGAGCCAGGAGAAAACCCTTAAGAAAGCAAAGGGAATATCTCGCAGTGTTGTGCAGTCGAGCATATCGCATGACAACTACAAAGAAGCATTGTTTGGCAATAAGACTTTTCATCATGACAACGTAAAACTACGATCTAATCTACATGAGATCAACACAACTGTTGTAACAAAGAAGTCATTAGATAGAACAAACACAAAAGTGTGTTTGTTAATCCAGAGTTTTCATATGCATATGGCCATTATAGAACAGTATAATTACATTTTTTTCTTCACTGAAGAGTATATATTCGGGTTCATATCTTTCCTGAAATTTTATACTCAGAGGCATAAAAAACGGGGAAAACAAACTGTATAGAAATGTTGATGTAATTTGGCTACCGATTCCTTTGAACTGGTAATAGAAAGTGAGAAAAGCAATCGAACACCGCAAAAGTGTCCTTTCAAAGTTCATTCTGGTAGAAAATAAGGTCACATGAACTTGACCTTGACCCTGTGTTAACAGCAGAATGTCAGTATCTGGTGTGACCACCTCGAGCATTGATCACAGCTGTGCACCTGCGGTACATCGAGCGCACCAGAGTGTTGGTCTGCCTCTGGGGGACTTGCCACCACACCTGGCCCACAGCGACAGCAAGCTGAGCTGCTGTCTGGGGTCTGGGGTTGAGCTGGTTCAACTGCCTCTGAAGGGCATCCCAGAAATGCTCTATTGGGTTAAGGTCGGGAGAACGGGCTGGGTGAGGCAGCAGATTGATGTTGTTCTGCCTCAGGAAGTTCTGCGTAGCACGGGCAGTGTGCGGCCTTGCGTTGTCCTACTGAAACAGGTTCTGTGGATGCTGCTGGAAATGCGGCAGGATGTGGGGCCTCAGAACTTGGTCGATGTAATGAACAGCAGTGACCCCGTTACCACGTCCTGGACCCACATTCTGGAAGATGACTGGCCCAATACGGCGATTTATGCCGATAGCCCCCAGATCATGATGCTTTCACCACCCCATGGGTCCCTTTCAGTGATGTTGGCATCCGTGAAGCGTTCCCCCGCTCTTCTCCAGATCCGGATGCGGCCATCGCCTGGGTCGACGCAGAACCGGCTTTCATCACTGAAGAGGACTCGGCCCCAGTCCCGATGGCGCCAATGCACGTGGATCTGTGCCCACTGCAGACGGTTCTGGCGATGCTGGAGTGTCAGGATAGGTCGCCGGGCTGGACGCCTGCATTGGAGACCAACTGTGTTCAGTCGGCGACGCACGGTCCTGTTGCTGATTGGCCTGCCATGGTTGCCGACGGTGTTCCTGGCTGTGTTGGCAGCGGTTTGGTAAGGCTCCCGTCGATGCTGACGAAGAAGATGGCGGTCTTGGGCTGCTGTGGTGACCTTCGGTCTGCCGCTCCTCGGTCTGTCATCAGTGGTGTTTCTTGCTTGAAAGCGGTCCAGAAGGCGATAGACGGTGGAAATGTGGACTCCGAATGCGATAGCGACCTGCCTCATTGGAACCCCGGCCTGCAGTTGCCCCATTGCTATGCAACGATCTTGACGAGAAGTCTCGGCATTATGTTGGCGCCTCTGGAAGGGATGATTTGAACTTTCTGGGGTTTGGAATTTATAGCCCCACAATGGGGGCCACATTGAGTTGCAATTCACATTGATGCACGTGGCGTAGTAGTCCACATGGCAAATGCACTCCTCGTGCCAAAAACGCTGACCGGCATTCCCCTGTTACAAGGTTACAAACGGCCAGACCCACGTACTGCTAATGTTGCACGTGCCAACGACATTGCTTCGTCCTGTT
>CM031601.1:35712583-35774140 GCA_018398815.1 Conus ventricosus
CTTTTTTTTTTAAACATTTTCCCTTTTTTTAAATTTTTTCTCTGGTGTCAGGCTGTTGAGAAAAACTTGTCCTCCAAAATGCAGCCTGTAAACGACTAAATTCTTCATCCGTGATGTTTGAGTCAGCTAGTGCTTTATTTATAATCATCTTAAAGGAACTAAGTTTAGCTGTTATTAGTTGAACTATAGCTGTGTGCTTTTGGAGTTTAGTTTTTAATTTTTTGCTAGCAGCACCTACAGCTAATGAACACAGACCAAGAGCTAAAGACAAACCGCCTAGAGGTAAAGCTGCGGGTGCACCAACGCCTGTTGCTAAGAGACCTACACTTGTTCCTGCCGATGCAGCACTAATAGTCGATGCTCCAGTATTAACATAGGTAACAGCATTAAAGGCAGCAGAATACCTTCGTTTGGTTTTGCTGTATTTTGAAAGGTCTTGCTCTAGTACTTGCTGCATTTGCGTAATGTTTGTTAATCTAAAGGTTTTATTCAGGGTTTTCTACTATCCCTTCTTTTGGCGACTCTGGCGCTGTAGGCACATTTGGATAAACCTGAACAGACATGCTTTTTTAAAATAAAAAAATAATTTAGTATATTGCATCTTTTAATCTGTTATCTTTAATATTTAGCTGCGCATCATATATTAAAAACAAATACACATTAAAGCGGTTTTATCAGCCTCTTTTTCTTTATCAATTTGAATGTTTATTATGTCTCTAACATCTCTCCCGCTTCCATATAACTGATTATCCTCCGTTGACCTTAGGTCAATCCATAAACCGTATTTCGTTGTTAATAATGATCAAGCCTAACGCTGTGAAGATGTAGATCTTTAGACACAAGGTCAACTGTTGGATCTCTACACCTCCCGCCTCCAAACAGTTTTCTTATTTCATCAAAATGCTGATAAGGTTAAGCCCGCTAGCGTAGATTTGGTTAGGACTACCCTCAATTTTACATTGCACTTTCGTTATTTTGGGATTAACAAAATTTTCAGTTTGTCTTTTGAATGGTTTTTCATCTTCACACAGCAATAAAATACCTTTAAGCGATCTTGCTGGGCACTAAAACTAAAATTCCATATAGTGTCTGCCCTGCTTTTAGGATATGTTGAATGATGATGCACTCTTTCGTAATATATTGCAAATTTTGACTGATATGTTGCTCAATCAGCCTTGCTAAATTAGAGTTGCTAACAACGTCAAACTCTAACGAGATGTCAGAAATGCTGTACTTTGCTTCGGTGTCTGCAGATAGAATAACATGTTTGTAGTCATTAAAGTTAGTTCATATGACAATCTGTCTTTTAACGCTCCTTGAAAGTATGGGGCATGCGCTTTTAACAACTCAAAATCTAAGGGTATGGAAAAGCGATTACCATACGCATAACTTACAGCTTCATGCTTTTGCCGGCTTCAGCATCTGCGGCGTCTATTCTATGTTTTAGTGCATCTTCATTTTCGATTCTTTGAAACGCAAGATCGGCCCTTTCGTTCCCGGTTACCCATAGATCAGAATAGGTTAAAATATGTCTGCATTATGTAAAGAAAATACTTCTTGCCCCTCAAGTTTATAGAAATTTTCTTACGATTGCCCACCCCAGATTCTGTACATACTGTTCTGTTGGGGTCTGTTGTTGAAGCGAGTTCTATTTTGAAAGTAAGTCGTGCAGAGCTGGCACAATCACTTCATCCGCTCCTAGGTCTGGAAATTTGACAGTAAGAATTGATCTGCATCAATAGTAGATGGATTATTTGGAACAGTAATATTCGTTTATTTCCCTTCACGCCACGGGGCTCTTTCAGTTTTCTATACGGGTTAAGAATCGAGCCATATGCTTGTGACATTTTTTTATAAAAACAAAATAAAAAGTTAATTATTTAAAAATATGGCAGGCATTGAAGATGAAGATTTTAATTTTAATCTGGAGTCGACATGAGCGATTCCCCTTGGGAGCAGCATCGCACGAGGCTCTCAATACATGATGAATTAGTAGAAGCGCGGCAAAGGTTGTGAATTAACAGAAAGTAAAGCCAGATCATTATACCAAAGTTTAGGACTAGAACCTCCCAAAACTATATACCCTGATGATTTTGAACTAAAAGATAACCATTTGTATGTGAAAAACGATAAAGGAGAACGTGTTCCGCTTACGTTTAAACGAGACCCATCAAGGTTTGTAGGCATGGATACAATTAGACAAAGGCTCAGTGCAAGCGAGCGAAATCGCTTTAGCTTTGCTAAACCAGAATTAGATCCGGATGAAGTTGCTGCACTTCAAAACATACAACAAAAACTCCCAACAGATAACCAAATGCAAAACATAGAACTTGAAGATTTAAGTCAAAAAACGGGCGAAATAAATCAAACAATAGAAGCAGCAACCACTGAAGAAGAAGAAAGAGCATTACAAACTATACGCGAACCACAGCTACCTATGAGAGAATTATTAGCCCTTGATCGTACTTTAAGAACCATCAAAGGTGGATTAACAAACAATTTAGCAAAACTGGGTGAACTAGATAAGCATATAAAAAGAGAAAAAGAAAAACTCGTTGAGGCTGACGACGCCAACTTAGGACCTGAGGTTAAAGAAAGAATAAAACAAAGACTAAAAGATCTTGAACAAGAAAGATCAGCAAGACTAGAAGTGACGACTACTAACCGAGACCAATTACGAACTCAAGTGAACAGAATAAGAGAAACTATCGAAAAATTTTTATATGAAGACGCGACGCTAGCAGAACGAATACGAACACTGTTTAGAGAGCAAGGCGTCACATTAGCAAGCGTTATAACAGCCTTAGGATTTGCAATAAGTACACTGGTGATGGCTATTACAGGCGGCGGTGGTCAAAGTTTAGTACCTCCACCACCATCACCTCCATCACCGCCTGATAAATCATGGGTAAAAAAACAGCTTGATCATCTTGCGAGTTTATTAAAAAAATTAGCCGGTAAAGCTATAGACTCTTTACCTGGTATATTAGGGAGTATCGTTAGCTGGCTTTTGTCTACTGCGAGCAAAGTAGTTGGCTTTATGGCCGAGCACTTATGGGCATTAGTTCTCTTAATAGTTGGGTTACTATTTAGTAAGATAAAGACCAAGTAATCCTAGGCCAGTTAATCCAACAACAAGTGCTGTCTTTTTCATATTCATGGTCATTATTTTTAACTTCAACAGTCTTTGGGCTTTGGACCTCGGGGATTGGATGACTTAATCTTGGGGGGTCATCGTGTTTTTTTATTGTTTGTAATATTACTGGCTCAGAATTTATGTCGTTTTTTCCGACCTTCTGTTCATTGCCTGCCACAAGGATTTCATTATTGTAGTTTATTATTGTACCTATCTGGAGTCTGAGGTCAGAAGGCAGCATGTATAAACCAGTGCCAACAGCAAAGTCTACTTTCGATCTTGCGTATTGTAAAACATTTTGGTACCTTTTATACTCGAAGGTAAATCAACTGTAGAATTAATGGCGTCCTCTAAATTTGCTAAGTATTGTTTTTGTGCATCAAAACCAGTAGAAGGATTAGTTATGCTCGACCTTGTCTGTGCTTGCGAACCTAGCAAACACCAAACGTAAGTACGAATAGAGTCGTTTATTCGTTCTATTCCCGCTCTAGTTAGACCCTTAGAAGCGTCTAAGATAAATGTTGTCCACGCTGTTTTATGCTCTTGCTCTATGAACCCTAGGTGAACGCCTGTGCCTGAAGAGAAAGATGTGTAAGGAGGATCCCAGTCATAGTTATACTTTCTGTGCACGCCCCAAAAATAAGGGGTGCCTAAGCCATGATTAAGATCCGACTTTTGTCTAAAGTCTGTCTTAACATTAATATTAAATTCGTTACAAATCCTTTCAAAAGCCTTCATGTCTATTCGGTTGCAGAATGGATTAAACGTTTTGTCATTAGGTAATGGTGCTTTGCAGTTCAGTCAAAATACGCCTGAAGGTGTAATAGAAATGAAATCTATACACCGACCTCACCAAAGGATCGGGATGATTTAAGTGATCAGCATACGACACTCCACACCCAGTTGATGCACAAAACACAGCAAAGTTTAACTGGTTCTGGTAAAACGCATCGGATGACTAAACCACACTTTCGCGATGTAGTCTTTTTTAATAGGAGGGTTAAGATATTTGGCTAATGGAGTACTCACCTTTTTATGAAAGCGACAGTCTGGGTCACAGCAATGTCAAGAGTATCAGTTGCTATATTTTTAAGATTGTAGTGCGGCCCAACAGAATATTTTGCATCAGTATATTTAAATGCACTCATTTTTATTCTGTTTAAAAAATGTTTGTAACAATAACAACCCAAGACCGTCCTTCGTTTTTAGAACATGCTATTGATAACAATTGCGGGGCTAAAAACGGTCGCGCTCCATGAAATATTTTACAAAGTCGAAGGGTTTAATATAAGCGAAACCAAGGGGAATAATAAGATTACAAAAGTTGTGGGGCTCAAAGCTAACCAGTTAACAATACCTGATGGTTATTACGGGTTTTGCTCACTAAAAGAAGCAATGAGTAAATTCGGCATTACTCTCAAACTTAACAATGCAAATCTAAAAACAATATTAACATTTGAACCTGAAAAAGCAGATTACTTATTTGATAAAGAGCTAGCTAAAATGTTAGAAATCCTTTCAAAAGCCTTCATGTCTATTCGGTTGCAGAATGGATTAAACGGTTTGTCATTTGGTAATGGCGCTTGCAGTTCAGTCAAAATACGTCTGAAGGTGTAATAAAGATGAAATCTATACACTGACCTCACCAAAGGATTAGGATGATTTAAACGATTGGCATACGACACTCCACACCCAGTTGTTGCACAAAACACAGCAAAGTTTAACTGGTTCTGATAAAACTGCATCGGATGACTGAACCACGCTTTCGCGATGTAGTCTTTTTTAATAGGGGGTTAAGATATCTGCTTAATGGAGTACTCACCTTTACTTGAAAGGTGTCAGTCTGGGTCACAGAAATGTCGAGGGTGTCAGTTGCTATATTTTTAAGATTGTAGTGCGGTCCAACAGAATATTTTGCATCAGTATATTTAAACGCACTCATTTTTATTTCGTTTAAAAAATGTTTGTAACAATAACAACTCAAGACCGTCCTTCGTTTTTAGAACATGCTGTTAAGAACGATTGCGGAACCAAATGGTCGCACTCCATGAAATATTTTACAAAGTCGTATGGTTTAATATAAGCGAAACCAAGAAGAATAATAAGATTAAAAAATATGACAGGGGAAGAAACTTAGTTAGCCAGTTAACAATACCTGATGGTTATTACGGGTTTTGCTCACTAAAAGAAGCAATGAGTAACTTCGACATTACTCTCAAACTTAACAATGCAAATCTAAAAACAATATTAACATTCAAACCTGAAGTAGCAAATTACTTTTTGATAAAGAGCTAGCTAAAATGTTAGGCTTTGGAGCTGACACTCAGGACACTCAAAGATTTATTGTTACACCAGACAAAACTACTTATGAGGGGGAAAGTCCGCTCGATCTTGCATTACATTCATTACTCTATGTTCATTTAGATGAGCTGAGCACTGATGAAAACTTATATGATAGAAGGCCCTCAACTGTTTTAAGAGCTCTTCCGTCAGGGAAAGCTGCATATTGCGATTATGAAATTATACAATTCCCTAATTTACAGTTTAAAAGATTAGTTTGTGGGAGGGTTGGATCATTTAATATAAAGATCACAGACAAAACGGGAAAGTTGTAAAATGTGATAACCTGCACATTGTTTTAGAAATAAAATAATAAGTTGTACTAAAAAATGTCGCGGGGGCCAGAAGAACCGGGGGTTACATTAGCGCCTGTAAGGTGTATAACCTTAGAATTAAAAGACCTTGCAGACGTTGCGGACTTTAAAAAGAACGGTGAGATAGGCGTTTTGTATGGTTTTGAGTACACTAAAGATGGTGATTATAAACGTAAAGAGTTTGGCGACAACAAAAAGTTTCCTAAACTAGAGCAACTGCGCAATGTAGAAGCAAATAATGCTGGCCAGTATGAATATAAAATAGTTCGAAAACCTGACAGCAAATGGCACTTAGAACCATATTTAGAATGGGACATAAAATTTGAATTCATAAGCCCATTTACATTTTTTAGCCGTCAAAAAAGTTTCAGAAAAGCATTCAACTCTGGCCCTTTACATGTAAGTCTTATGCCAGAGGACAATAGTCGGAAAGAGATTGAAATAAAGCCGTATGGGAATAAACAGTACATCCTCCACAGAAGGGAATCAGTTTTGAAAGATGCTTCTACAAAATTACAGTTCATTCCGCAAATGAAATTAGGAGATGCGTTCACAATGATATTGAAATTTCTGTCTTAAAAATGAGGGAGGATGGGGGTTTTGGGCGTTAGTGACGTCCTTCTAAAAGGAATTCTAATTACTGGCAAACTTAGACGTTGAAAAACTTAAAGTTACTGTCGTCGTTCTTTAAAAACGGTGAGGATATTAAGCTCATAACAACAAGCAACAAAATCAATATTGGCTAAATAGAAACAATCTTACAGAACTAAATTGGGTTAATCTTACCCATTTAGATCTTTTAGGATTTTAATTATACTGAACAAGTTTGACAGAGAGCATGATAAAAACAAAAACGGATAATTAAATTCTGTTTTTAAAAAACTATGGAGCAGTTAAACTTTATGACAAAAGAGCCTCATTGTTCATTGAATTGGACAGACTGGTTGTGGGAAGACAATATTTTATCCCGACCTGTTACAAACCCGTTTATCGTTATAATTTTGCTCATATTGTTTATTTTCTGCACAACCTTAAATGGAACAAAAACATATCACAATAGAAGTTTATATGGATAGATGATAACATATTTTTAGTTGATCCCAGCAATAAATTAAGCGAGTGTTTAGAACACTTTATAGACGTTTGAAGGAACGCAGACACTATTTTTTATAGATGACTGTTCAGCAGAAAAAGACATAGTTAAAAAGAGAAAAACTTTGTCAAAACTAGCTTTCAGTGGAAGACCCTGCTGGGGTAAGTGTGTGGATTTTATGTCAGAAATATAACTCGGTTTTAAAAGACTTTTGAGAACAGTTAAAGACGAGTTTTTTTTCACATGAAAGACAGAGACCATTTGATGAATGTAATCGTGAAAATGATGTTATTGAAAATGATCAGGAAAAACACAGGGTTAAACAAAAACTAAAAATCTGAAAAGTTTAGTAAATTAGTATTGAAAACGGATAATCCTACACAGTATGTTTGTTGTAGATAAACGTTATTTTTTTGGTTATTGAAGTCTTACTTGTCAGAGAACTATAAAATACCAATCCTAGGGTCATTTTGCCCGAAAACTTGTTTGAGGGGAAAAAGAGTTAGGGTTGGTATTTATAGTTCTCTACATGTCCTAACGATAGCAAACCCCCTCTTTTCCACTACACATGTCTTATCGATAGCAAACCCCTCTCTTTCCACTACACAGGTGTCCCTTATCGATAGCAAACCCCTCTCTTTCCACTAACACAGTGTCTTATCGATAGCAAACCCCTCTCTTTCCACTACACATGTCTTATCGATAGCAAAACCCCCCCTTTCCACTACACATGTCTTACGATAGCAAACCCCTCTCTTTCCACTACACATTCCCTTTTCGATAGCAAACCCCTCTTTTCCACTAACATGTCTTAATCGATAGCAAACCCCCTCCTTTCCACTACACATGTCTTATCGATAGCAAACCCCTCTCTTTCCACTACACATGTCCTTCTCGATAGCAAACCCCTCTCTTTCCACTAAAAACATGTCCCTTTTCGATAGCAAACCCCTCTCTTTCCACTACACATGTCTTCTCGATAGCAAACCCCTCTCTTTCCCCTACACATTCTTATCGATAGCAAACCCCCCTCTTTCCACTACACAGGTGTCTTATCGATAGCAAACCCCTCTCTTTCCACTACACAAGGGGTCTTATCGATAGCAAAACCCCTCTTTCCACTACACAGGTGTCTTATCGATAGCAAACCCCTCTCTTTCCACTACACAGGTGTCTTATCGATAGCAAACCCCTCTCTTTCCACTACACAGGGGTCTTAAACGATAGCAAACCCTCTTTCCACTACACAGGTGTCTTTATCGATAGCAAACCCCTCTCTTTCCACTACAAAATGTCTTATCGATAGCAAACCCCTCTTTTCCACTACACATGTCCCTTTTCGATAGCAAACCCCTCTCTTCCACTACACATGTCTTATCGATAGCAAACCCCTCTCTTTCCACTACACATGTCTTATCGATAGCAAACCCCTCTCTTTCCACTACACAGTGTCTTATCGATAGCAACCCCCTCTTTCCACCACACATGTCTTTTCGATAGCAAACCCCTCTCTTTCCACCACAATGTCTTATCGATAGCAAACCCCTCTCTTCCCACTACACATGTCTTATCGATAGCAAACCCCTCTCTTTCCACTACCCCAGTGTCCCTTAAACGATAGCAAACCCCTCTCTTTCCACTACACAGGGGTCTTATCGATAGCAAAAAAACCCCTCTTCTTTCCACTACCATGTCTTACGATAGCAAACCCCTCTCTTTCCACTACACATGTCTTATCGATACAAACCCCTCTCTTTTCCCCTACACATGCTTTCGATAGCAAATTCCTCTCTTTCCACTACACATTCTTATCGATAGCAAACCCCTCTCTTTCCACTACACATGTCTTATCGATAGAAAACCCCCCTCTTTCCACTACACATTCTTATCGATAGCAAATCCCCTCTCTTTCCCTACACATGCCCTTTTCGAAAGCAAACCCCTCTCCCTTTTCCCCTCACAAGTCTTATCAATAGCAAACCCCCTCTTTTCCCCTACACAGGTGTCTTAATCGATAGCAAACCCTCTATTTTCCCCTACACATGTCTTACCGATAGCAAACCCCTCTCTTTCCATACACAGGTGTCTTATCGATAGCAAACCCCTCTCTTTCCACGACACATGTCTTACCGATAGCAAAACCCCCCTATTTCCACTACACAGGGGTCCCTTAAACGATAGCAAACACCTCTCTTTTCCACTAAAACCCTGTCCTATCGATAGCAAACCCCTCCTTTCCACTACACATGTCTTATCGATAGCAAACCCCTCTTCTTTCCACTACACATGTCTTATCGATAGCAAACCCCTCTCTTCCACTACACATGTCTTATCGATAGCAAACCCCTCTCTTTCCACTACACATGTCTTATCGATACAAACCCCTCTCTTCCACTACACATGTCTTTTCGATAGCAAACCCCTCTCTTTCCACTACACATGTCTTATCGATAGCAAACCCCCCTCTTTCCACTACACAGGTGTCTTATCGATAGCAAACCCCTCTCTTTCCACTACACAGGTGCTTTTCGATAGCAAACCCCTCTCTTTCCACTACACATACTTATCGATAGCAAACCCCTATCTTTCCACTACACATGTCTTATCGATAGCAAACCCCTCTCTTTCCACTACACATGTCTTATCGATAGCAAACCCCTCTCTTTCCACTACACATGTCTTATCGATAGCAAACCCCTCTTTTTCCACAAAAAACATCTCTTATCGATAGCAAACCCCCTCTTTCCACTACACATGTCTTATCGATAGCAAACCCCTCTCTTTCCCCTACACATGTCTATCGATAGCAAACCCTCTCTTTCCACTACACATGTCTTCTCGATAGCAAACCCCTCTCTTTCCACTACACATGTCTTATCGATAGCAAACCCCTCTCTTTCCACTACACATGTCTTCTCGATAGCAAACCCCTCTCTTTCCCACTACACATGTCCGTTTCGATAAACAAACCCCCTCTTTCCCACTACACAGGTGTCTTATCGATAGCAAACCCCTCTCTTTCCACTACACAGGTGTCTTATCGATAGCAAACCCCTCTCTTTCCACTACACAGGTGTCTTATCGATAGCAAAACCCCTCTCTTTCCACTACACATGTCTATCGATAGCAAACCCCTCTCTTTCCACAAAACAGTGTCTTATCGATAGCAAACCCCTCCTTTCCACTAAAACAGGTGTCTTAATCGATAGCAAACCCCCTCTCTTTCCACTACCATGTCTTATCGATAGCAAACCCCTCTCTTTCCACTACACATGTCTTATCGATAGCAAACCCCTCTCTTTCCACTACACAAAGTCTTATCGATAGCAAACCCCTCTCTTTCCACTACACATGTCTTTTCGATAGCAAACCCTCTCTTCACACAACATCTTATCGATAGCAAACCCCTCTCTTTCCCCTACACATGTCTTAAACGATAGCAAACCCCTCCTACACTACACAATCTTACGAAGCAAACCCCTCCTTCACACACATGTCTTATCAAAGCAAAAAACCCTCTCTTTCCACTACACATTCTTTCAAAGCAACCCTCTCTTTCCACAACACATGCTTAATCGATAGCAAACCCTCCTTTCACACACATCTTATCGAAAGCAAAAACCCTCTCTTTCCACTACACATGCTTAACGATGAAGCAAAACCCCTCTCTTCCACTACACAGGTCTTATCGAAGCAAACCCTCCTTTCCACTACACAAGTCTTATCGATAGCAAAAAACCCTCTCTTTCCACTACACATGTCTTACGAAGCAAAACCCTCTATTTCACTACACACTGCTTACGATAGCAAACCCCTCTTTCACAAAAACATGTCTTACGATACAAACCCCTCTCTTTCCACTACACATTCTTATCGATAGCAAACCCCCCCCTTTCCACTACACATTCTTATCGATAGCAAACCCCCTCTCTTCCACTACACATGTCTTATCGATAGCAAACCCCTCTCTTTTTCCACTACACATGTCTTATCGATAGCAAACCCCTCTCTTTCCACTACACATGTCTCATCGATAGCAAACCCCTCTATTTCCACTACAAAATGTCTTATCGAAAGCAAACCCCTCTCTTTCCACTACACAGTGTCTTATCGATAGCAAACCCCTCTCTTTCCACTACACAGGTTCTTATCGATAGCAAAGCCCTCCATTCCACTACACATGTCCCTTATCGATAGCAAACCCCCTCTTTCCACTACACATGTCCTTATCGATAGCAAACCCCTCTCTTTCCACTACACATGTCTATCGATAGCAAACCCCTCTCTTTCCACTACACATGTCTTATCGATAGCAAACCCCCTTTTTTCCACTACACAAATCTTATCGTTTGCAAACCCCTCTCTTTCCACTACACAGTCTTTTCGATAGCAAACCCCTCTTTTCCACTACACATGTCTTATCGATTAGCAAACCCCTCTCTTTCCACTACACATGTCTTATCGATAGCAGACCCCTCTCTTTCCACTACACAGTCTTATCGATAGCAAAACCCCCTCTTTCCAATACACAAGTCTTATCGATACAAACCCCTCACTTTCCACACACATGTCTTATCGATAGCAAACCCCTTCACTTTCCACTACACAGGTGTCTTATCGAAAGCAAAACCCCTCTCTTTCCACTACAAAGGTGTCCTTAAACGATAGAAACCCCTCTCTTTCCACTACACAGTGTCTTAATCGATAGCAAACCCCTCTCTTTCCACTACACAGTGTCTTAACGATAGCAAACCCCCCCTCTTTCCACTACACATGTCTTATCGATAGCAAACCTTTCTCTTTCCACTACACAAAGGCTTTTCGATAGCAAACCCCTCTCTTTCCACTACACATCTTATCGATAGCAAACCCCTCTCTTTCCACTACACATTTCTTATCGATAGCAAACCCCTCTCTTTCCACTACACAAGCTTGTCGATAGCAAACCCCTCCTTTCCACTACACATGTCTTAATCGATAGCAAACCCCTCTCTTTCCACTACACAAAGTCTTCCGATAGCAAACCCCACTCTTTCCACTACACAAAGTCTTATCGATAGCAAACCCCTCTCTTTCCACTACACATGTCTTAAACGATAGCAACCCCCCTCTTTCCACTACACAATGCTTATCGAAAGCAAAACCCCTCTCTTTCCCCTACACATGCTTATCGATAGCAAACCCCCTCTTTCCACTACACATGTCTTATCGATAGCAAACCCCCCCCTCTTCCACTACACAGGTGTCTTATCGATAGCAAACCCCTCTCTTTTCCCCTACACAGTGTCTTATCGAAGCAAACCCTCTATTTCCCTACACATGCTTACCGATAGCAAACCCCTCTCTTTCCACTACACAGGTTTCTTAAACGATAGCAAACCCCTCTCTTCCACACACTGTCTTACCGATACAAACCCTCATTTCCACTACACAGGTGTCTTATCGATAGCAAACACCTCTCTTCCACTACACATGTCTTATCGAAAAGCAAACCCCTCTCTTCCACTACACAGTCTTAAACGATAGCAAACCCCTCTCTTCCACTACACATGTCTTATCGATAGCAAACCCCCTCTCTTTCCACTACACATGTCTTATCGATAGCAAACCCCTCTCTTTCCACCACACATGTCTTATCGATAGCAAACCCCTCTCTTTCCACTAACACATGTCTTATCGATAGCAAACCCCCTCTTTCCACTACACATGTCTTATCGATAGCAAACCCCTCTCTTTCCACTACACATGTTTTTATCGATAGCAAACCCCTCTCTTCCACTACACATGTTTATCGATAGCAAACCCCTCTCTTTCCAAATACACATGTCTTATCGATAGCAAACCCCCTCTTTCCACTACACAGGTGTCTTAACGATAAACAAACCCCTCTCTTTCCACTACACAGGTGTCTTATCGAAAGCAAAACCCCCCTCTTTTCCCCTACACAGTGTCTTATCGATAGCAAACCCCTCTTTTCCACTACACAGGGGTCTTTTTCGATAGCAAACCCCTCCTTCCACTCACAGTGTCTTATCGATAGCAAACCCCTCTCTTTCCACTACACCTGTCTTATCGATAGCAAACCTCTCTCTTTCCACTACACATGGCTATCGATAGCAAACCCCCCTCTTTCCACTACACATGTCTTATCGATAGCAAACCCCTCTCTTTCCACTACACAGGTTCTTATCGATAGCAAACCCCTCTCTTTCCACTACACATGTCTTGTCGAAGCAAACCCCTCTCTTTCCACTACACATGTCTTTTCGATAGCAAACCCCTCTCTTTTCCCCTACACATGCTTATCGATAGCAAACCCTCTCTTTCCCCTACACATGTCTTATCGATAGCAAACCCCTCTCTTTCCACTACACATGTCTTATCGATAGCAAACCCCTCCTCTTTCCACACACATGTCTATCGATAGCAAACCCCCTCTTTCCCATACACAATTCTTATCGATAAACAAACCCCTCTCTTTCCACTAAAACATGTCTTATCGATAGCAAACCCCTCTCTTCCACTACACAGGTGTCTTATCGATAGCAAACCCCTCTCTTTCCACTACCCAGGTGTCTTATCGATAGCAAACCCCTCTATTTCCACTACACAGCTTACCGATAGCAAACCCCTCTCCTCCACTAAAACAGGGGTCGTATCGATAGCAAACCCCTCTCTTTCCACTACACATGTCCCTTACCGAAGCAAACCCCTCTTTTCCACACACAGGTTTCTTTTCGATAGCAAACACCTCCTTTCCACTACACATGTCTTATCGATAGCAAACCCCTCTCTTTCCACTACACATTTCTTATCGATAGCAAACCCCTCTCTTTCCACTACACATTTTTATCGATAGCAAACCCCTCTCTTTCCACTACACATGTCTTATCGATAGCAAAAACCCCCCTCTTTCCACTACACAGTTCTTATCGATAGCAAACCCCTCTTTTCCACCACACGTCTTATTGATAGCAAACCCCTCTCTTTCCACCACACATGTCTTATCGATAGCAAACCCCTCTCTTTCCACTACACATGTCTTAATCGATAGCAAACCCCCTCTCTTTCCACTACACATGTCTTATCGATAGCAAACCCCTCTCTTTCCACTACACATGTCTTATCGATAGCAAACCCCTCTCTTTCCACTACACAGTCTTACGATAGCAAAAAACCCCCCTCTTTCCACTACACATGGCTTATCGATAGCAAACCCTCTCTTTCCACTACACATGTCCCTTTTCGATAGCAAACCCCTCCTTTTCCCCTACACAGTCTTAACGATAGCAAAACCCCTCTCTTTCCAACACAATTCTTATCGATAGCAAACCCCTCTCTTTCCACTACACATGTCTTATCGATAGCAAACCCCTCTCCTTTCCACTACACATGTCTTATCGATAGCAAACCCCTCTCTTTCCACTACACATGTCTTATCGATAGCAAACCCCCTCTTTCCACTACACATGTCTTATCGATAGCAAACCCCTCTCTTTCCACTACACATGTTTTTATTTGATAGCAAACCCCTCTCTTTCCACTACACATTACTTATCGATAGCAAACCCCCCCTTTCCACTCACATGTTTTATCGATAGCAAACCCCTCTATTTCCACTACACATGTCTTATCGATAGCAAACCCCTCTCTTTCCACAACACATGTCTTATCGATAGCAAACCCCTCTCTTTCCACTACACAGTGTCTTATCGATAGCAAACCCCCCCTCTTTCCACTACACATGTCTTATCGATAGCAAACCCCCCCTCTTTCCACTACACAGGTGTCTTATCGATAGCAAACCCCTCTCTTTCCACTACACAGGGTCTTATCGATAGCAAACCCCTCTCTTTCCACTACACATGTCTTATCGATAGCAAACCCCTCTCTTTCCACTACACATGTCTTATCGATAGCAAACCCCTCTCTTTCCCTACACATGTCTTATCGATAGCAAACCCCTCCTTTCCACTACACATGTCTTATCGATAGCAAACCCTCTCTTCCACCACACATGTTCCCTTTTCGATAGCAAACCCCTCTCTTCCACTACACATGCTTATCGATAGCAAAACCCCCCTCTTTTCCACTACACATTCTAACGATAGCAAAACCCCCCTCTTTCCACTACACATGTCTTATCGATAGCAAACCCCTCTCTTTCCACTACACATGTCTTATCGATAGCAAACCCCTCTCTTCACTACACAGTGTCCCTTATCGATAGCAAAAACCCCCCTCTTTCCACTACACATGTCTTACGATAGCCCAAAACCCCTCTATTTCCACTACACAGGTGTCTTATCCCATAGCAAACCCCTCTCTTTTTCACTACACATGTCCTTTTCGATAGCAACCCCCTCTCTTTCCACTACACATGTCTTAAACGATAGCAAACCCCCTCTCTTTTCCACTACACATGTCTTATCGATAGCAAACCCCTCTCTTTCCCCCACACAATGTCTTTTCGATAGCAAACCCCCCTCTTCCACTACACATGTCTTATCGATAGCAAACCCCTCTCTTTCCACTACACATGTCTTATCGATAGCAAACCACTCCTTCCACCACACAGTCTTATCGATAGCAAACCCCCTCTTTCCACTACACATGCTTATCGATAGCAAACCCCTCTCTTCCACTACACATGTCTTATCGATAGCAAACCCCTCTCTTTCCACTACACATGTTTTATCGATAGCAAAACCCCCCTCTTTCCACTACAAAATGTCTTAATCGATAAACATACCCCTCTCTTTCCACTACACATGTTCTTATCGATAGCAAACCCCTCTCTTCCACTACACAGGTGTCCCTTTTCGATAGCAAACCCCTCCTTTTCCACTACACAGGGTCTTATCGATAGCAAACCCCTCTCTTTCCACTACAAAAGTGTCTTATCGATAGCAAACCCCTCTCTTTCCACTACACATGTCTTATCGATAGCAAACCCCTCCTTTTCCACTACACATGTCTTATCGATAGCAAACCCCTCTCTTTCCACTACACATGCTTATCGATAGCAAACCCCTCTCTTTCCACAACACATGTCTTATCGATAAACAAACCCCTCTCTTTCCACACACATGTCTTAATCGATAGCAAACCCCTCTCTTTCCACAACACATGTCTTATCGATAGCAAAAACCCCCCTCTTTCCACTACACATGTCTTATCGATAGCAAACCCCTCTCTTTCCACTACACATGCTTATCGATAGCAAACCCCTCTCTTTCCACACACAGGGTCTTATCGATAGCAAACCCCTCTCTTTCCACTACACATGGGCTTATCGAAGCAAACCCCTCTCTTTCCACTACACATGTCTTACCGATAGCAAACCCCTCTATTCCACTACAAAAGGTGTCTTATCGATAGCAAACCCTCTCTTTCCACTACACATGTCTTTTCGATAGCAAACCCCTCTCTTTCCCCCTACACATGTCTTATCGATAGCAAACCCCTCTCTTTCCACTACACATGTCTATCGATAGCAAACCCCTCTCTTTCCACTACACATGTCTTATCGATAGCAAACCCCTACTTTCCACTACACATGCTTATCGATAGCAAACCCCTCTCTTTCCACTACACATGTCTTATCGATAGCAACCCCCTCTCTTTCCACCACACATTCTTATCGATAGCAAACCCCTCTCTTTCCACTACACATGTCTTATTTGATAGCAAACCCCTCTCTTCCACTACACATGTCTTATCGATAGCAAACCCCTCTCTTTCCACTACACATGTTTATCGAAAGCAACCCCTCTCTTTCCACTACCCCATGTTTTATCGATAGCAAACCCCTCTCTTTTTCCCCTACACATGTCTTATCGATAGCAAACCCCTCTCTTTCCCCCTACACATGTCTTATCGATAGCAAACCCCCTCTATTCCACCACACATGTCTTAAATTTATAGCAAACCCTCTCTTTCCACCACACATGTCTTATCGATAGCAAACCCCTCTCTTCCACTACACATGTCTTATCGATAGCAAACCCCTCTCTTTCCACTACACATGTCTTATCGATAGCAAACCCCCTCTTTCCACTACACATGCTTATCGATAGCAAACCCCTCTCTTTCCACAAAACATGTCTTATCGATAGCAAACCCCTCCCTTTCCACTACACATGTCTTATCGATAGCAAACCCCTCTCTTTCCACTACACATGTCTTATCGATAGCAAACCCCTCTCTTTCCACTAACACATGTCTTATCGATAGCAAACCCCCTCTTTCCACTACAATGTCTTATCGATAGCAAACCCCTCTCTTTCCACTACACATGTCTTATCGATGCAAACCCCTCTCTTTCCACTACACACATTCTTATCGATAGCAAACCCGTCTCTTTCCACTACACATGTCTTTTCGATAGCAAACCCCTCTCTTTTCCACTACACATGTCTTATCGTAGCAAACCCCTCTCTTTCCAATACACATGTCTTATCGATAGCAAACCCCTCTCTTTCCACTACACATGTCTTTTCGATAGCAAACCCCTCTCTTTTCCACTACACATGTCTTATCGATAGCAAACCCCCTCTTTCCACTACACATGACTTTTTCGTAGCAAACCCCTCTCTTTCCACTACAATGTCTTATCGATAGCAAACCCCTCCTTTCCACTACACATGTCTTATCGATAGCAAACCCCTCTCTTTCCACTACACATTACTTATCGATAGCAAACCCCTCTCTTTCCACTCACATGTTTTATCGATAGCAAACCCCTCTTTTCCACTACACATGTCTTATCGATAGCAAACCCCTCTCTTTTTCCCCTACACATGTCTTATCGATAGCAAACCCCTCTCTTTCCACTACACAGGGTCTTATCGATAGCAAAAACCCCCCTCTTTCCACTACACAGGTGTCTTTATCGATAGCAAACCCCTCTCTTTCCACTACACAGGGTCTTAATCATAGCAAACCCCTCTCTTTCCACTACACAGGGGTTTTATCGATAGCAAACCCCCTCTTTCCACAAAACATGTCTTATCGATAGCAAACCCCTCTCTTCCACTACACATGTCTTATCGATAGCAAACCCCCTCTTTCCACTACACAAAGTCTTATCGATAGCAAACCCCTCTCTTTCCACTACACATGTCTTATCGATAGCAAACCCCTCTCTTTCCACCACACATGTCTTATCGATAGCAAACCCCTCTCTTTCCACTACACATGTCTTTTCGATAGCAAACCCCTCTCTTTCCACTACACATGTCTTATCGATAGCAAACCCCTCTCTTTCCACTACACATGTCTTATCGATAGCAAACCCCTCTCTTTCCACTACACAGGTGTCTTATCGATAGCAAACCCCTCTCTTTCCACCCACACAGTGTCTTACGATAGCAAACCCCTCTCTTTCCACTACACAGGTCTTACCCATAGCAAACCCCTCTATTTCCACTACACAGGTGTCTTATCGATAGCAAACCCCTCTCCCTTTTCCCCTACACATGTCTTATCGATAGCAAACCCCTCTTTTTCCACTACACATGTCTTATCGAAAGCAAACCCCTCCTTCCACTACACAAAGTCTATCGATAGCAAACCCCCTCTCTTTCCACTACACATGTCTTATCGATAGCAAACCCCTCTCTTTCCCCCTACCATGTCCCTTTTCGATAGCAAACCCCTCTCTTCCCACTAACACATGTCTTATCGAAGCAAACCCCTCTCTTTCCACTACACATGTCTTATCGATAGCAAACCCCCCCTCTTTTCCACTACACAGTCTTATCGATAGCAAACCCCTCTCTTTCCACTGCACAGGTGTCTTATCGATAGCAAATCCCTCTCTTTCCACTACACATGTCTTATCGATAGCAAACCCCTCTCTTTCCACTACAATGTCTTATCGATAGCAAACCCCCCCTTTTTCCCCCTACACATCTCTTATCGATAGCAAACCCCTCTCTTTCCACTAAAACATGTCCTTACGATAGCAAACCCCTCTCTTTCCCCTACACAGGTGTCTTATCGAAAGCAAACCCCTCTCTTTCAACTACACAGGTGTCTTATCGAAGCAAACCCCTCTCTTCCCAATACACAGTGTCTTATCGATAGCAAACCCCTCTCTTTCCACTACACCCGTGTCTTATCGAAAGCAAACCCCTCTCTTTCAACTACACAGTGTCTTATCGATAGCAAACCCCTCCTTTTCCCCTACACATGTCCCTTTTCGATAGCCAAACCCCTCCTTTACAACTACACAGTGTCTTATCGATAGCAAACCCCTCTCTTTCCACTACACAGTGTCTTATCGATAGCAAACCCCTCTCTTTCCACTACACAGTGTCTTATCGATACAAAAACCCCCCTCTTTCCACTACACATGTCTTTATCGATAGCAAACCCCTTTTCTTTCCACTACACATGTCTTATCGATAGCAAACCCCTCTCTTTCCACTACACATGTTTTATCGATAGCAAACCCCTCTCTTTCACTACACATGTCTTATTTGATAGCAAACCCCTCTCTTTCCCTACACAGTGTCTTATCGATAGCAAACCCCTCTCTTTCCACCCACATGTCTTATCGAAAAGCAAACCCCTCTCTTTCCACACACATTCTTTATCGATAGCAAACCCCTCTCTTTCCACTACACATGTCTTATCGATAGCAAAACCCCTTTTCCCTTTTTCCCCCCCTTTCCACTACACATGTCTTATCGATACAAACCCCTCTCTTTCCACTACAAAATGTCCCTTTTCGATAGCAAACCCCTCCTTTCCACTACCCATGTCTTGTCGATAGCAAACCCCCCTCTTTCCACTACACATGTCTTATCGATAGCAAACCCCCCTCTTTCCACTACACATGTCTTAATCGATAGCAAACCCCTCTCTTTCCCCCTACACATGTCTTATCGATAGCAAACCCCTCTCTTTCCACTACACATGTCTTATCGATAGCAAACCCCTCCTTTCCACTACACATGTCTTATCGATAGCAAACCCCTCTCTTTCCACTACACAGTCTTATCGATAGCAAACCCCCTCTCTTTCCACTACACATGTCTTATTCGATAGCAAACCCCTCTCTTTCCACTACACATGTCTTATGATAGCAAACCCCTCTCCTTTCCACTACACCCTGTCCCTTTTCGATAGCAAACCCCTCTCTTTCCACTACACATGTCTTACGATAGCAAACCCCTCTCTTTCCACTACACATGTCTTATCGATAGCAAACCCCTCTCTTTCCCCCTACACATGTCTTATCGATAGCAAACCCCTCTCTTTCCACTACACATGTCCCTTTTCGATAGCAAAACCCCTCTCTTTCCACTACACAGTGTCTTATCGATAGCAAACCCCTCTCTTCCACTACACATGTTCTTAACGATAGCAAACCCCTCTCTTCCACTACACATGTCTTATCGATAGCAAACCCCTCTCTTTCCACTACACAAAGTCTTATCGATAGCAAACCCCTCTCTTTCCCCCTACACATGTCTTATCGATAGCAAACCCCTCTCTTTCCACTACACATGTCTTATCGATAGCAAACCCCTCTCTTTCCACTACACATGTCTTATCGATAGCAAACCCCCCCTCTTTCCACTACACCTGTCCATCGATAGCAAAAACCCCCCCCCTTTCCACTACACATGTCCTTATCGATAGCAAACCCCTCTCTTTCCACTACACATGTCTTATCGATAGAAACCCCTCTCTTTCCACTACACCCTGTCTTATCGATAGCAAACCCCTCTCTTTCCACTACACAGGTGTCCCTTATCGATAGCAAAACCCCTCTTTTCCACTACACAGGTGTCTTTTCGATAGCAAACCCCTCTCTTTCCACTACACAAATGTCTTATCGATAGCAAACCCCTCTCTTTCCACTACACATGTCTTATCGATAGCAAACCCCCTCTTTCCACTACACATTCTTATCGATAGCAAACCCCCTCTTTCCCACTACACATGTCTTATCGATAGCAAAACCCCTCTCTTTCCCCCTACACATTCTTATCGATAGCAAAAACCCCTCTCTTTCCACTACACAGGGCCTTATCGATAACAAACCCCTCTCTTTCCACTACAACAGTGTCTTATCGATAGCCAAAACCCCCCTCTTTCCACAACACAGGTCTTATCGATAGCAACCCCTCTCTTTCCACTACAACAGTGTCTTATCGATAGCAAACCCTCTCTTTTCCACTACACATGTCTTTTCGATAGCAAACCCCTCTCTTTCCACTACACATGTCTTTTCGATAGCAAACCCCTCTCTTTCCCCTACACATGTCTTATCGATAGCAAACCCCTCTCTTTCCACTACACATGTCTTATCGATAGCAAACCCCCCTCTTTCCACTACACATGTCCTAACGATAAACAAACCCCTCTCTTTCCACTACACATGTCTTATCGATAGCAAACCCCTCTCTTTCCACTACACATGTCTTATCGTAGCAAACCCCTCTCTTTCCACTACACATGTCTTACGATAGCAAACCCCTCTTTTCCACTACACATGTCTTACCGATAGCAAACCCCTTCCCTTCCACAACACAAGTCTTCGATACAAACCCCCTCTCTTCCACTACACATGTCTTACCGATAGCAAACCCCTCTATTTCCACTACACATGTCTTACCGATAGCAAACCCCTCTCTTCCACTACACATGTCTTATCGATAGCAAACCCCTCTCTTTCCACTAAAACCCCTGTCTTACCCATAGCAAACCCCTCTTTTCCACTACACATGTCTTACCGATAGCAAACCCCTCTATTTCCACTACACATGTCTTACTGATAGCAAACCCCTCTATTTCCACTGTGCATGCACTCACAACCAAGATGGCCTAGGCAGCAGCAACAGTAAATTTCGTCGGAAAAATGAACTGCCACACACACAGGCTACAGAGCCCAAACATTTCACGTGAATGCATTCAGTGAAAAGACAGTAGTCCTGTGTAAAAAAAAGATAAAAAGTTTTATGCAGTTAGTTAGGGCGACAAATTTGGAATTTCACCCGTGGGAAACCCGCACGAAGTCAGGACTGGGTACCCCCAAGCATGCACACGGCCTACAAAAGCTAGTGAACCAGAGAAGCCAGATTGCCGACACCACGATCCTACAGTGTTCATTGAAGGACATGGTGATTGACCCAGAACAAACGTGCCTAAACATAGCAAACAATGAGGGCAGGTGAGTACACAAAAGCAAGCCATGTGTTTGTGACAGTGTGCACAGACAGGCCACCTCTAAAATTTCCGAGGCGCCCAAAAGCTAGCTGGATGCACAGAACTGCCATGTATCAACACTTATTTTTTACTGAAGCCCAGAAGATACAAACGAACTGAGTGCAGGACAAAAGTGTAGAGGAAGATGCCGCTGCCACAATTAACCGATGCGCTGACAACGCTGTGTCAGACAACACACCACCACTCATCTCGGCAAATTGTTACACCGAGTGGTTTTGAAGCCTTCATACACGGGCAAACGCACACTTCAAAACCTAGAGGGTGCTGTGAACACACTAGCTGAACAGAATGTTTGAGTGTGAGAGGGCCAGGGGTGAGGAAATTGGCCAGCTTATGGCGGCCTGGCAGCAGCAGGAAAGGAAACATCACCGAGACCGTTCCTTCCCCACATGTGGCAAAGATGACCAGCGCCCACCTCATCCCGTCAATACCACTCCCTCCCCTGCCTCTACAACCCCTTCTCCCGCCCCCACACCGCCACAACATAAGGTACCATCACCCCCCACTTCCGGAGGAGACGCAGAGCGCCAGGGCGCCTCAAAAACCGGAAATGACCCCGCTGGCAATGCCGACCAAACAGAAGCTGTAAGGAAAGAACGTGACCTGACTCAACAACAGATCTCACTTCCAGCGGTATCATCGCCATCTTCGTCTTCATCTTCTTCATCATCCACACACAGTGATAGCGATGACGACACGGAAGACAGCGACCGTGAGGAGGGCGCTCTTCCAAAGTGCTACTACTGCATGATTATGTATTAAACAGAATTGACGGGAAACGCCTGAGCCAGTCCTATGGCCTCACAGTGACCACTCGAGAGACGCCTACCATTGGTGACTGTCACAAACACAGCCTGCACATCATGACAGCGGTGGCCATCCATACAGGTGTCAACGACCTTAAGAGTGCCCTTCCTCAGACTGCCAGTGGAAATTTGGAGTCCCTGGTAAGAAGCATACTCCGGAACAATGATCAGATCAGAGTGGTAATCAGCAAAGTAGCTCCACTGAACGACGAAGAGCTGCAGACAAAGGCTGACCTTTTCAACGCCTTGAACCCATCTATGTTTACAGGTGAGAAGCGAGTCAGCTTCCTTTCCCACACCAATCTGAAAGTGTGGGACAAGCGACTTATGAGGGGCACTATGCACCCCACTAATAAGGGCACCAGCATTCTGACAAGCAACCTGGGCAGACAACTCGCGAGCCTGTTATGGGGAAAAACTAAACAGCGACACAGACGACCCAACCGAGACCACAGACAACACACCACCACTCGACACCAGACCACGCCACCAATAGGGCTTCTACCGACAGCACAAAGGTGCTGTCACATACCACGACACGACACGCCACCAATAGGGCTTCTACCAACAGCACAAAGGTGCTGTCACATACCACGACACGACACGCTACGAATAGGGCTTCTACCGACAGCACAAAGGTGCTGTCACATACCACGACACGACACGCCACCAATAGGGCTTCTACCGACAGCACAAAGGTGCTGTCACATACCACGACACGACACGCCAACACTACGGACGACCCAACCAGCCCGATTCCAACCTGGTCATGACCATTACCGTTGGCTCGGTCGTCGCATGGAAGACTGTCGGGATGGACGCAGACATGGCCGACGGGAAGCCTACAGCCATGCTGCCCGAGGCCACAACCGAAATTACCGCCGAGCTGACCGCCGTGACATCACCCAAGATTACCACGGGTACGACCGCCGAAACGGGGGCATCCCGTTTCGCCGCTTCCCGTTTTGCCGTTTCTCGTTTCGCCGCTTCCCAATTTGCCGCTTCTTGTTTCGCCGCTTAATCAATTGGGTCCGAACTTTGACATGATTTAAGGAATTCTCACTGCACGTAAACCAACCATTCAAAGCTACATCTCAAAGCTAGATCTACTTGAATACAAATTAATTTTATTGAAAACCAATTAATTTTATTTGAAAATAAACACAGATTAAAAACTCACCCCATCCCTTTCTCAATGTCAACCAAGATTGATTGCCATGGAAGAAGCATCAATAAAGTTCAGAATATCCCGAGTGCCGTTGTCAAACTCAGACTTAAGTTCTGCAAGTTTTCGCGTAGTTCCGATAACGGCTCTTTTTTTCCGGGGCAGGGGCTGACCAGCCTGTCGCAAGCGAAGTAGTCCTTCAGTCTTCTCTTGTTCGTCTCTCAAGAGTTGGATGAGGCGGAACACATTTGGGTGGGCACCACTGGTTTTCTTGTTGAGTGCTGAATGGAAGCTCTCCACAGCGTTGTTTGTCCTCGAACACCCGGGCACCATGTTTCTGTGCTGGTTCCAGACATGCCTGGAAAACATGGGAGCAATGTCGTCAAACCATGTGCGAATAAAGTAGTCTGCTAGGCGCTCTGCTCCTTCATGGTTTGGTGCTTCGCTGGCGATCAGGATCCAAGCTTCATCCAGTCTGCCTGTCGGTACGAATGCCAAGGCGACGAGACGTCGGATGTACTTTCTGATGTCTGCATTCTCCCTGTACTCGAAAGCAAGACCCAGACTTTGTACCTTTCGCCATATACTTTGGCTGAAATGGAAAAGACAGCCATTTATTGAAGCCCGTGGAAACACTTGCTGAATTGCTTGATGGCAGGGAAGTTCAAAGTCCACAGAGATTTCAGCAGGATCAAACGTTTGATCTCTTGCAGTGGCACAGTTTTGCAAGAGCTGAAAAAGCCGAACATAGGTGGCCCGCGTTTTGTCTGGTAATAATGCAAACGCCACTGGAAAAATCATCTCTTGATGGTAGACGTGCACAGTGTATAGTTGTGCAAAAAGTCTAGGAGTGACCCAAAAAGTTCCATCCATATATACCTTCTGGGTCTGGCACATTCTAGTGATGTTTTCACCCGTTCCAAACAAGAGAATCTTGTCGTCTTCTCCGTCATCAGCAAGAAGAAATCTTCGTCCATCATTTGTGTCTGAAAAAGGTGGTGAAATTGCAACCTCCCGTCGTTGTTGAGGCAATCTTGGGAGGGATTTTCTCTTCTCTCGGTACAGCGAAGACTTAATTTGATGAAACTGTGGAAGATAAGCAGCAACTTCGTCCGCTTGTTCATGCGCGTTGAGCTCCCTGAAGACTCCATCATATTGCATTTTGGCCGGACGCTCTGGTTCTTCCGTGCATTTCCTTTTCAGCTGCGCCACAATCTTCTCAGCTTCAATAGCAGCTTGGTTTGGAGCGTGTGTGTGGGCACCCACCACAGGTTGCTGGTACAGACAGAGAGACACAGTGTGTGTAAGTGTATGTGTCTGTATGTTTGTGAACGGGGTATAATTGTGAAAGAGAGGGAGAGAGAGACAGACAGACAGACAGACAGACATACAGTACTCATCGACCTCGCGGGCTCGCAATGTCTACTTCAGCCAATCACAGTTTTGACCACTGAAAGTTGAATGCCACATTTCACACATTGTATCAATGTTGCGTTTCTTTTTTCAACAGGAAGATGGTTTCAGCATACCTTTTTTTATTCTAATTCTAATTTTATTCTAATTACCCAGCCTCAATAATTTTTCACCCACCCAACCACAACAATAAAAGCTGCTGCAACAGACACACACACAGACAGAGAGTTAGAGAGAGAGAGAGAGAGAGAGAGAGAGAGAGAGAGAGAGAGAGAGAGAGAGAGAGAGAGAGAGTTAGAGAGAGAGATAGAAAGAGAGTTAGAGAGATAGTTAAAGAGAGAGAGAGAGAGAAAATTTACCTTCATCCATGAATCCATTGCTGCATTTGTGATGCATCTTGCTTTGCAGCTTTGGTTCTTGCATTTCCATCTCACTCTATCCTCTAACTTCTTATCTACTCTGTAGGAAAACCCTTCGCTATTGAGGCTCACGCCTCCTCGTTTTGTTTTAACCAGCTCCATGACTTGGGTATGACTCAGAGTGACACTCAGGAAAAGATGACATAGACAGTTAAAGGAAGTTATCCAGCTTTAAAAGAACTCACATTTTCACGCAGTGAACATGATTCAATCCATTATCTTCCCTATCACGAAGTTTTTGAAGCGGCGAAACGGGTGTATTAACTCAGCGCGGCGGTGAAACGAAACCAATTAGAAAGTGTCCCCTTTATTCCCATTTCGCCGCCAAGCGGCAAAACAGGAAGCGGCGAAACGGCACCTCCCCGCCGAAACGAACGCCGAGATGACCGCCAAAGCTACCGCCGGAACAACCGACGAGAAGCCTAGCAAAATGATCGCCGGGACCACCACGGCAATGACAGATAAGACGAGACAACGTGCGTCCTCGGTAGTATCACAGTCGGCCTTTCCCTCCCCATAACTCAAACCTGACCACAGCCGCTTCTATTAGCTCGTAGTCCGTGTGTGTGTGTGTATATATAAGCTATTTTTCCATTGATGTATTCCACATTTTTTCGTACTCAAAATATACTGTGCACAAAAAGAAACGCATATTGTTTTCGCTGAAAATATTAAGGAAAATTTTGACAGAAACATGTCCCGTATAGCAGGGAACTCTGTCCAGTGTGAATAGTCAGACATAATGAATAGACATAACATTAGATTGATGTCTTATTTCTTCTGTGGTTGTAATATTTTGAAGAAAGAAAAAGAAACACCCGAAGGTGCTGGGGAGGACCCAGAGAAGCACTGTCTTCACCTGCCTTTAGAGCAGTCCTGTACCACCCTTGGAGGCCTGCGCTGTGTTGACGATGGGTACAGGCACGCGCAGGACACTCCATTAGGATATCAAGGGACATAACTGCTCCTGAACAGAGGTAAATTAGACTACAGGATGCAGCTCATAACAGCCTTAAAGTAGCATCCCCATGGGTGTACCAGCCCGTATTTCATGACTGCAGAGCCCACCGGCGAAAAACACCACCCTCCAGCTGCCGAGCACACCCCACAGACCCAACCACCCCTGCCCACGGACAGATAAAGACAGTGCCACTCCAGACACAGCCAAGCTTTCACCATACGGTCTTATGTGCCCTCAAGAGAGAATCCAAAGTTGTAGTCTTTCCCACTGTCAACAGGACTTTCCCTGTGGTCAGTGGGTCTTTCCTCACCGTCACTGGACCTTTCTCCAGGGTCAGCCTAGTTAAGGCAAAGAAGAAAAAGAAACACCCGAAGGTGCTGGGGAGGACCCAGAGAAGCACTGTCTTCACCTGCCTTTAGAGCAGTCCTGTACACCCTTGGAGGCCTGCGCTGTGTTGACGATGGGTACAGGCACGCGCAGGACACTCCATTAGGAGTCATGTGACGTAGCCTCACATCAAGGCATGTGACGCTCCATCACATGTAGTTAGTAATATGAATCATTTCCCATGCCACTACTAAAAAGGAAGGATATTCATGTGGCTTGACTAGTGTAGAGGGCGTCCCCAAATAATTGTGAGTATGACTCAGTAAAGAAAGAAGGGTGGTCATGGGTGAAAGTGACCACTGAGTGATAGTTTAACAAGGGCTGGTATGGTGCTGGTCATGTGTTTTGAACACTGAGTATGCACTCACTAGGAGGAAGGAGGAAAGAATCAGTTTTAACCCAGCAGATGGCCTAGAGACTCGAACCTGTCAGGACGTTGGTCCTTGCTGCTGACCAGTCATTACCAGGTGAGCGATAGATAGTTGGGGAAAGCTACAGGGGAAAACTTAAGGAAAAGAGAAAGAAAGAATTCATATGTTGAATTAAGAAGGTTACTTACACGAACCTTATTCGTGTTTCAGCCCTTCACCCTTTTACCCTTCGGCCTTCACCCTTCACCTTTCACCCGTGAGGTGGTTGAAGATGGCCATGGTGTGGGGAACACACCGGTAGGCAGCCCCAGGAATTAAGGACTCCAGGGAGAGGAGTCGGGAACTCGTCATCTCTCCAGGGACAGGAGAAGACGAGGGAGAGGAGTTGGAACTCATCTCTCCAGTGACAAGAAGAGTCGAGGGAGAGGAGTCGGAAGTCATATCTCCAGGACGGGAGAAATCGAGGGGGGAGAGATGATGTTGAGAGAGACAGGGAATCCTGAAAGGATGAGGCGAGTCGTAATTCGGATGCAGGCATAGCATCAAGGAGTGAGAGAATCATTTATTTTCCTGGTCTGGAGTTTGTGGGCCAATGTTGTGTGGAGACCGTGACTTTATGAAGTCTTGAGTGAGTTAGTTTGCCTCTCAGTGGAAAGAATGCTTCGTGTATAAAATTTGTTTATAACGTGTTTGATGTGATTTAGTAAAGTGTTTTCCCGAAGGAGAGGGGGGAGAAGAAAAAAACATTCGGTAGTGCGCCTTTTGGTTGATTGGAAAGATTGCGTGTGCGTATGGAGTAAATGCTGTCATGGATGCACGTGTGCAAAAGTGACAGTGTGACAGTGGTGACCCCGACTCCAGTTTCACCGACGTAGCTGCCGTTTTGTTTCCCCTAGAAAAAAAAAGAAGAAAGATTTCTATTTGTACCTTCAGAGGAAGGATTTCTATTTGTGCCCTTGGGGCCTGAGAAAAAAAGATTTTGATTTGTACCCTCAAGGGTTTGAGGGAAGAAAAAGAAAAGAAATTAGTTAACTATTTATTGTGTATAATATTTGCATTTGTTGTTTTTTTTCTATTTTTATATGTGTTTCGGGTGGTTGACATTTCTTTTGGTTGCTCTACTCCGTTAAGGTTTTTTTTTTTTTTAGGATTTCCTTTTGCCTTTCCCCCTCAGGACCGATGCCTAATCCCTTGTGCTCCAAAGGGGGGGGTTTTTTTGTTTTCCCCTTTAAATTTCTTTTTGGGGGTTGTAATATTTTGAAGAAAAAAAAGAAACACCCGAAGGTGCTGGGGGGGACCCAGGGGAAAGAAATTTTCTTCACCTCCCTTTTTAGACCCGGTCCTTTTCCCACCCTTGGAGGCCTGCGCTGTTTTGGGGACGATGGGTACGGGCCCACGCGGGGAACACCATTGGGAAATAAAAAGGGGACAAAAAGTCCGGGAACAGGGGTTTTAAATTAGACTACAGGATGCAGCTCAAAACAGTTTTTTAAAGAAAGCATCCCCTTTTGGGTTTGAAAACCCCCCCCGTATTTCATGACTGCAGAGCCCACCGGGGGAAAAAAACCCCACCCTCCAGTGCCAAACATCCCCCACCCCCCCAAACCCCCCCCCCCCGGGAAAGAAAAAGACGTCCCCACTCCAGACACCCCCCAAATTTTTCCCAACGGTCTTATGTGCCCTCAAGAGGAATCCAAAGTTTAGTCTTTCCCACTGTAAAACAATTTTCCCTGGGTCAGTGGGTCTTTCCTCCCGTCACGGGAAACCTTTTCCCCAGGGTCAGCCTAGTTAAGGCAAAAAAGGGAAAAAAAACCCCCAAAAGGTTTTGGGGGGGAAACCCCAGGAAGCACTGTCTTCACCTGCCTTTAGAGCAGTCCGAAACCACCCTTGGGGGCCTGGCTGTTTTTAAACAAAGGGGGTACAGGGCACGCCCCGGGACACTCCATTGGGATCATGTGCTTCCTCAAAATAAAGGCCCTGTGACGCTCCTCAAAATGAAGTTTAGAAATTTGAATCATTTCCCCATCCCAACTAAAAAGGGAAAGGGATATTCATGTGGTTTGACTAGTGTAGGGGGCGCCCCCAAATTTTAAAGTTGATAAAATCAGTAAAAAAAGGGAAGGGGGGTTCTTTGGGGTTTTGAAAGTGACCCCTAAATGATAGTTTAACAAGGGCGGGTTAAGGTGCTGGTAAAGTTTTTAAAACACTGAGTAGGGCACTCATAGGAGGAAGGGGGAAAAAATTCATTTAAAAACCCCCAGAGATGGCCTGAACCCCAACCCTGTCAGGACGTTGGTCCTTGCGCTGACCAGCTTTACCAGGTGGGGCGATAGATAGTTGGGGAAAGCAACGGGGGAAAAATTTAAAGGAAAAGAAAAAGAAAAAATTCATTTGTTGAATTAAAAGGTTTTTTTAAAAGGGAACCCTTTATTCGTTTTTTTCAACCCCTTTCCCCCTTTTCCCCCTTCGGCCTTCCCCCTTCCCCTTTTCCCCCCGTGAGGTTTTTTTTAAAAGAGGGCAGGTTTTTGGGGGAACACACCGGTAGGCACCCCCCGGAAAATTAAAGGGAAATTTCCAGGGAGGGGGAATTGGGGGAAAACTCGTCATCCCCCCAGGGACAGGAGAAGACGAGGGAGAGGATTGGAACTCATCTCTCCATGACAAGAAGAGTCGGGGGGAAGGAGGTCGGAATTCATATCCCAGGACGGGGAAATCGGGGGGGATAAAGCTAAAGGGGTACAGGGAATCCTGAAAGGATGAGGCAAAGCCCTTAATTTGGAGGGCGGGAAAAAGCATCAAGGAGTGAGGAATCATTTTTTTTTCCGGGTTGGGAGTTTGGGGGCCCAAATGTTGTTTTTGGGACCGTGCCCTTTATGAAGTCTTGGTGAGTTAGTTTCCCTTTAAAGGGAAAAGAATGCTTCGTTTAAAAAATTTGTTTAAAACGGGTTTAAAGGGTGATTTAGTAATGTTTTCCCGAAGGAGAGGGGGAGAAAAAAAAAACTTTGGGTTTAGTGCGCCTTTTGGTTATTGGAAAGATTGCTTGGGAAAGGGAGTAAATCTTTCATGGATCCACGTGTAAAAAGGACAGTGTGACGTGGTAAACCCCCCCGACCCCATTTTTCCCCCGGGTTTAGCTGCCGTTTTTGTTTCCCCTAAAAAAAAAAGAAGAAAGATTTTCTATTTGTACCTTCAAGGAAGGATTTCTTTTTGGTGCCCGGGGGGCCTGGGGAAAAAAAGATTTTGTTTGTACCCTCAAGGGTTTTGGGGGAAAGGGAAAAAAGAAAAAAAATTTATTTTAACAAATTTATTGGAGAAATTTTCATTTTTTGTTTTTTTTCTTTTTTTTTAATATTGTTTCGGGGGGGTTGACTTTTCTTTTGGTTCCCTTTACTCCTTTTTAAGGTTTTTTTTTTTTTTGGTGGGGTTTTCCTTTTAAACCCTTTTTCCCCCCTCGGACCGATTCCTCAACCTCCTTTTGCTCTTCCCGGGCAGCAAGGGGGCAGGGCGTTGGGGGAACGCGGGCCTTCCCCTAGAGTATTAAATTTTTGTCCCCTTCCCCAGGACTGATACCCCCAAACCCTCTTCCCTGCTTTTTAGCGGGGGCATGGCGTTTGGGGAGTCAATATTTCCTTCCCTTCTCAAAAAATAAAAAATTCTTTCCCTTTCCTTTTGTTTCTTTTGTTTTTTCCCCCCTTTGGGCCCCTCAGAGGGGTGGATCAACTTCTCCCCCCGCAGCTAAAGTGTGGGTGGTGGATTTGGGATTACCGTTTCGGGCCCAAATAAACATCTTTATCTTTTAAATTTTTTATTTTTTCTTGGTGTGGTGGGGGCGGGGAATTTTTTTTGGTTTTTTGGGGGGAATGTGAAATTTATTGATTGATTTTTTTAGTTTTTTTGGAAATTATTCCCGTAGTGTGGTGTATTTTTGTGCGGGAAATTTTTTTTTTTTCCGTCTCCAGTTTCACGGAGACGGAACCACAGGGTGTGCCCCCCCCCCCCCCCCCTGGGGTTTTCCCTTTTCCCCCTTTGCTTTTCTTGTTTTTTCCCCCCCCCCCCCCTATTTTCCCCCCCGGGTTTGGTATCCTTTCTTTTCCCTTTTCCCCCCCTTTTTAAAACCCCTTTTAAAACCCTTCCTAAATTTAAGCCCCTATCTAGTTTTCTTCAAACTTTTTCATCTTTTAGGTAGGATTTCGCTATTTTGGGTTTTTTTCTTCCCCCTTTTTTTTAATTATTTTGCTTCCTTTTGGGTTTTTTTTAAATTTTATATTCCCCTTGCGTAAAAGGGCGATACATTTGTTTTGAAAATTTAATTTGAAATTAATTTAAGAAAGAAAGACTGACAAAAATAAAATTTTAAAAACTAAAACTTTATAAAAAATTTTTTTTCAGAAAACTTTATTGTTTTTTTTTTCCTTTTTTGGGGAAAAACAAAATTTTGCATTAAACTTCTTTTTTTTTTTAAATTTCCAAATTGATGGGCAGTTTGCAAATTTTTTTTGGGGGAAAATACATTTTTTGGGATTTCAATTAACCCTTTTTAAGTAAGCGTTTTTTTTAAAACCCCGGAAATTGAATTTTTTATTTGTAAAAAATTAAAATTCTTTTTTTAAACATATACATATCATATATGCCTTTTTTTTATTCAAACTTAGAGATTTTTTGTGTTTTTATCTTTTTGCGGTTCATTTTGGATGATTTTGATAAATATGTTAAAACAAACGGAACGTTTGGGGTTTTTTAAATGGAAAAAAACTTACCAACTATTTTTGCAAAAAATTTCAGAGATAGGCGGGCCCCGGGCCCTAAGCAGGGGGAACTAAAGAAAAAATAAAACTACAGAGGGAAGCTGAAAAAAAAAAGACAACAGGGGAAGCTAAAATTTGGAAGAAAAAAGATTACAAGGGAAGCTAAAGCTGAAAAACTTTAAATTTTAAAGTTGAGGCGTTAGAACAGAAAAATTGATGCTAAAATTTTAAAAAAGAATACAGGCCTCAAGAGCCCTCCACCGGGTTCCCCCATGGGTTTTCCGCACCCGGGGCCTCCCCCCCAAAAGGGGCCCTTAAAATTTTCCAAAGTTGCCCCCTTTTTTCGAGGAAAAAACGGATGAATTGAATTTTTTTTTTCCCGGGTTTTGAAATTTCACGCAAGTTTGTGGTTGGCCAAAGGAAAGTGGACATTGTATATTGCGCGTTTTTTAAAGGGGTTTAGGCTTTGACACTGAAACCACACTCTCGGGCGAAACAAAATTTAACTTGGGTTCTTTTAAAAGAAAAAACTCCTCAAAAAATTTCAATGTTCTGCTGATCTTTTTCGCGAACTTTTCCCGGGTTCTGTGCGCCCTTTGAAAAAGGGAGAATCGTTTCCGTCGTTTCTGATCCGTATGGGGCATTTTTTGGATAAAGGACGATTTTCTAAACGAAAAAAAACTTTTAAAATCCCGCGGATCTCCTTCTTAAAAGAACAATTTTTTCCAGAGCGTGAGAAAAAGATCGGCCACTTTTTTTTAAAGAAAGGCAATTTGAAAACTTTGAGGAAATTTTGTCAGATGGCTGACAATATTTTTAATGGGTTTCCCCCAAAAAAAAAGGGGGTTTGGCTGGGAAAAAAAAATTTTTTCCATCTTTGAGTCCCCATGCGTCAGGTACTTTCCCATCAGGACGGGGAAAGGTTACGGAAAGGGAAATTGGGGGCCCTTTTTCTGATTCCTCAAGGTTTATACCCCCCCGGGGGAAGGGGACGGGAAATTTTTCCCCGCGGTTGATTGACTTTCAATCGTCCCAGTACCCCGCCAAAAAAAACCGTTGCTTCCAGAAAACGTTCCGAGGCGTGGCAACGACCCCGCGTAGCCCCTTTTGGGCCAGTTGGGGGACACCCCCGAATTTTCCCCAAAATCAGTCAGCTGCCGATAGACAATGCATGTTTTCTATTGCTTTGGGAAGTTCCTTTTTGAAAAGGAATTCCCCCTTTAAAACCAAATGATTCAAAACCCGCATTAGTCTCCACTAAATTGGAAAAGGGCCCTTTTTTTTTTGGCACCACATCAAGCGGGTTAAAGGGGACTGGTTTTTTAGAAAACGGGGGCCACCCCAATGGATTGCGGGCCCTTCGGTTTTGCGGGAAAATGGGTGCACCACTGCGGTTTAGGGGAAATCTTTCGGCTTAAAAAACCAGAAACCTCAACACTGCCCCAAAAGTGTAGGTCGTTTGGAGGCAAAAATTGAAACTTTTTCCGCTGGGGGAAAATTTCGGTCGATAAAACCCGAAACTCCCTCAGGATTTCTTCCCGCCTGTGTTATTGATAACCCGTCTGCGATTTTTTCTTGGGCTTTTTGCCAGGTGTCGCTACATTCTTGGTGGTGCTGGGGATTTTTCTTTCCCTTGTCTTGTGAGTACTAGATCAAACGCCCTAGAGGGGGGAAAGGCAAAAAAAGCCCCCCTAAAAGTCTAAAAACTGGTTTGAACCCGGGATTACCCCAGATAAACTAAAAAAATGCGGGAAAAAACGAACGCGACGAAAATTACTTTCCCTGCGTTTAAACAGACGTAAGGGAAACAATTTAACGAAAAACCCAACGTACATAGGGGAATCTGACTTTCCCTTCCCGGGGTGTGTCCCTGGACGGGAAAAACAAAAAATTTTTTCGTTCCAAACCACTTAGAGAGACAGGGGCAACACACGGCTCGATCCCTTTGGTTCGCGGTCACTGTGGAACCCCAAAAAAAATTTTAAAGGGAGAGTTTTTGATTCTTTTTTTTGGCCCCAGTGTCACAAAGGAATTTAACAGAATAAGCCGCTCATGTGCATCCCCAAAAGACTTTCCAGAAAGGTCGCGTCCCATGTGCACCTTTGCACAAAAGGTCCCCCTTTTCCGTTCCATTTGGGGAAGGTGGCAAATTTGATCTTTTTGGGCCTTTACCACTGTCTTCTTCCGGACACGCTATATTTTTCCCTTTTGGGGGTTTCAGCGAAAAGGGACCAGGGCGTTTCCACTAAAGAAAAATTAAAAAGTGTTTGTCGCTGAATTTTTACTTGCGATTTTTTCCAGAGTGGGGTCTTCCAAAACGAAATTCTCTGGGATTTGGAACGAAATTCATTTCTAAATTCAGGAGAAAAATTTTACGGGACTGTTGTAAATTTCTCTTCCATTTAAACCCACCATATAAACCCCAATCAAATGGCAGGGTTTTGAACGTTTCAAGGGAACGGGAAGGGCCATGTTGAAAAAAGGTTGCAAGACAAGAACCCCAAAAAATGGGATTTTTTCCCTACCGGTTTGCTTTTTGCATACAGGGAAATGCCGAACAAAAACGCGGGGGATTCTCAACCATTCGACTTTTTTGGGGGGAAAACTAAACCAAAGGGGGGCCCTTTTGGGATCTATTGATGACCTTTTGGAGGAAAAACGGACTTCCCTGAAAAAAAAAACTTTTCCCCCTTTACTTTATAAACTGCATAATCGTTTGAGGGATGCAGTGGGGCTTGCTCAACAGTCGCTGAAGGAAAACAGTTGTTTTAAAAGGTCTTTGCAGACAAAAAAAAGAAAAGGGCCTTCCTTCAGCTTTGGGGGAAAAAATTTTCCTTGTGCTCCCAAACTGTTAAAACAAAAAAGCTTCGGGGTTTATGGGGAAAGGGCCCCTTTTCAGGTGGTCAAAAAATTTTCCCTGCATTTAAATTAAAAGATCCAAAAAGGGAAACACTGAGAAGGTATTTCATTTTGAACATGTTGAAGAAAGAAATTTTTTGAAAAGTACAAAATGTTGCCCTCAACCAGTCAGTTTTAGTGGATATTTTCCTGTTTTCAAAAAATGAAAGTCAAAATTTACAGACATTACAGTGAAGAATTTGTACCCAATTTTAACGTAAAATTACAGAACAAAGGTTTGTGGGAAAAAAGAAATGTAGGGGGTGTTAACATCTGCCGGCAGATGAATTTTTTTACCCCTTCCTTCTGTCTACAAAGGGGAAACCTAAAAGATTGGTTTCTGTCGGGAAGATTTGTTTTGCAATTTAAAAAGAACAGCCAAAAAAAAAAATTTTTAAAGACTTTCCCCGGATGTGTTTTTACAGATTTCCCCAGGTAAGGGGGGGGTTTTGGGGGTTTGTTTAGGGAAAAGGGGGGGGGGGGGGGGGGGAGGGGAGAAAAGAAACCCAAAAATTATTTAAAGGGGTTTAAACCTTTTTTAAATTCCAAGTCGAAAGGGGGCCAAACCCCTTTGGGGGGTTGCGGTTTTTTCGAAAGGAAAATTAAAAAAAATTCCCGGTTTAAAAAGGGATAGAACCCCCAAAATTTTGTTCAGCTCTAAGGGTTTTTTGGGGAAAACCTTTTAAAAGGTCGGGGTTTTTCCAAACGGTTTACAAAAAAAAAAGACATTTTCCAAACCCGGCCCTTTTCCCCGGCCAAAATTTAAAATTTTGGGGTTTCAAAATATTTTTTGCTGAAAGTGGACCCCAATACTTTTTGGGGGGTACAGGCAATTTTTTTTGGCTGGGAAATTTTCAATGAAAGGGCCTTTTCCAAAATTTTGGGGGGTTTTTCCAACTCAAAAGGGTTTTTTTTGCAAAACCCCCCTTCCCAAAAATTCCGTTGGTCCAGGTTTTTTTTAAACTTTTGGGGGTTTTTTTGGGGTTTTTTAAAACTTTTTTTTTCCAAAAAGGGGTTTTAAATTGGGGTTTGGGCCCAAGGGGAGAAGAAAAGGGGGGAAAAGGGTTTTATCTTTACTTTAAAAACCCCCTACAAAGAAAAAAGATCAGGTCACTCAAACGGTATTGTCTTTCTAAAAGACGATATGTACCCCCCTTTGCGTCCCTGCGGCCCCCTTTGGGTTTAAAATGCAAAAGGGGGAAAGAACAAAAAAAAATTTTGTGGTTTTTGGGTGAGTGCCAGAAAGGGTTTGGAAATGTTTCAGAAAACCCCAAAATCATTTTTTTGTTTGTTTTTAACCCCCCCTTCAGAAGACTTTTATTTTGAGAACCGATGCCAGTTCCAAAGGAAGGGGGGCGGTACTGTTGCAGGAAAAAAAATGCTTTGTTTTCATCCCCAAAAACGCCAAATAAGAAGTTCCAAAGACCCAGGGGGAAAAACTCCAAATTGAGAGAGAAATGCTTGGCTATTGTATGGGCATGGGAGAAGTTGCCGGGGTTTTTTTGACGGAAAAAGTTTCGGTTCCCGATGACCACAGGCCATTGACTTTCTTGCAATCCCCAAAAAATAAGAACAGCAGATTGTTAAGGTTTGGGCTTTGGCATTGCGGGAAACCCAAATTTTCCATTGAACCATCCTGGAACAAAAAAATGTCATAGGGAAATTTTTTGGGCACGTGTAGAAAATTCATGGACAAAAGTAACTATCTTCAAGAGAAAAGATAAATTCCCCGTTTTTTTTTTCCCCTTTTTTTAAGATTGTGGTGTGCTGACATTTGGACGTGAAAAAAGGGATGCTACTGACATTTAAATCAAAAAGGGGATTTATTTCTTAATTTGCTTGTTGAAAGTTACTTTATTTTTTAAAAAGCAAAACCTACTTGATGTTTTATGAAAATTTTCAAATCTATTCTTTGCCCTTTTTTCTTTCATAAGAATGAAAAATTTAACATGTACTATTTTTAAATCTAACTTGCTTGTGAAAATGAATATTATGAATGTTTGATGAGCAAATTTAAATCTTTAGAAATGAAAAATGCACATGTTTTGAAATTTTGCAGGGGAGAAAAACCTATTGTTTTTTATTAGGGAATTTTCAACAATTTGGGAAAAAAAAGTTTTACTTTTTAATGGCTAAAACATTTCATTGGGGAGGGGGGAAAAAAAATATTTTTAAATTAAAGTTTTTTTTGTTTAAGTCTATTGAGAAACAAATTTTTCACTTCGAAATTTCTCATTTTCATGAGGGTTTTAACCCAAAAATTTTGAGACAAAGATCAAGGGAAAAAAGTGCTTAATCTTAATGTATGAACCAATTTGTACTTTTGAAATTTTTTTTATCCCTTATTTTTAATCCTGTAAATTTTGGGAAATGTATTTTTTTGGGGATAAAAGGTGATCAATTTTTGAAAGGTTTTTTTTTTTTGAAAAATGAAAATTTTTAAATTATGCTATTTTATGGTGGATCATGATGATTGAAATTGATTAAAATTTAAATTTTAACATGTGTAAGGTTCACATTTTGAAAATTCATGGGCTGAAGATGTGTTTTAAGTTTAAGTTTTTATATTCCCTTTTAAAAAAAATTTTTTTTGGAAAAATTTTTTTTCACCCAGGATGGGGGGGGTCCCTGTGACGTTTGCCTCAAATCAAGGCAAAGGACGTCCATCACAGTATTTGTAATTTGAATCTTTCCCCATGCCACAAATAAAAAGGAAAAGGGTATTCATGTGGGTTGGGCTAGGGAGGGGCGTCCCCAAAATTGTGGGGTAAATACTCCGTAAAAAAAGAAAAGGGGTCATTTTGGGTTTTAAAGTGGGCCATGAGGGGAAAGTTTAAACCCAAAGGGGTGGGAAGGGGCTGGGAAGTGTTTTGAACACTAGTATGCACCACTAGGAGGAAAGGGGGAAAAAAAAATCAGGGTTTTAAAAAAGCAGATGGCCTAGAGACCTTTGAACCTTAGGGCGGGTCCCCGCTCTGACCAGTCATTACCAGGGGAGCGATAGATTTTTTTTTTGGGAAAGTACAGGGGGAAAAAAATTAAGGGAAAAAAAGAAAAAAAATTCATATTGGGAAATTTAAAAAAGGGTTCCTTTAAAACGAAAACCCTTAATTTTTGTTTCAGCCCTTCCACCTTTTTAAAAACCCCTTGGCCTTTCCCCCTTTACCCTTTTTACCCCCTTTAGGTGGTTTAAGATGGGCCCGGGGGTTTTGGGGGGAAAACCGGTAGGCAGCCCCAGGAAAATTTGGACTCCAAGGGGGGGAGGGTCGGGAACTCGTCATCTTCCCCGGGGCAAGGAAAAAGAAAGGGGGGAGAAGGGGGTTTGGGAAAACCCCTCTCCCGTGACCCAAAAAGAGTCAGGGAGAGGGGTCGGGAAATCCCTTTTCTCCAGGACGGGAGAAAACGGGGGGCGAGATGTTTTCTGAGAGGACCGGGGAAAAATGAAAAAAGGTGGGCGAGTCGTAATTCGGAAAGCAGGGATAGCATCAAGGAGTGAGAGAAACCTTAAATTTTTCCCGGTCGGATTTTTTGGGCCAAAGTTTTGTGGGGGACCGGACTTTTATGAAGTCTTGAGTAAGTTAGTTTTCCCCAGTGGAAAGAATGCTTCGGTAAAAATTTGTTTTTAAAGTGTTTTAATTTTGATTTATAAAAGTGTTTTTCCCCCAAAAGGGGAAGGGGGGGAAGGAAAAAAAAAATTTGGTAAATGCGCCTTTTGGTTGATTTTTAAAGATTGGGGTGGGGGTATGGAGTAAATGCTGTCAAGGATGCACGTGGAAAAGTGCCCGTGTTGGGAAAATATCAAGGGGCTTTAAATGCTCCGAACCGATGTAAATTAGGGGCTAAAGGGTGCAGCTCATAAAACCCCCTTTAAAAAAAACAAACCCCTTTGGGGTCCACCCTTTTTTCCCCATTTTTTGAAATGCCCGAGCCCCCCGGCGAAAAAAAAACCCACCCTTTCCCGCTGCCGAGCACCCCCCCAAGACCCCCCCACCCCTGCCCACGGACAGATAAAAACAGTGGGCCCCCCAAACACCAGCCAAGCTTTTGCAAAAACCGGGCTTATGTGCCCTTTAAAAGGGGGAATCCAAAGTTGTATCCTTTTCCCCCCCCGTCAAAAGGGCTTTCCCTTTTGGTCAGTGGGTCTTTCCTCCCCCGTCACTGGAAAACCTTTTCTCCAGGGTCAGCCTAGTTAAGGCAAAGAAGGGAAAAAAAAACCCAAAGGTTGGGGAGGAAACCCCGAAAAAGCCCCTGTCTTCCCCCTGCCCTTTTTTGGGAGTCCTTACCACCCTTTGGGGGGCCTGCGCTGGTTGAAGATTTGGGGGAAAAACACGGCAGGGGCACTCCATTAAGATATCCAAAAGGGGCATAAAATGCCCTGAAAAGAGGGAAATTAGACTACAGGATGCCGCTTTATTTAAAAGCCTTAAAAATAGCATCCCCCCGGGTGTAAAAGGTCCCCTAAATTTCCCTGACCGGGATAGACATAACATTAGATTGATGTCTTATTTTTTTTTTGTGGTTTTAATATTTTGAAAGCTAAATGGACGCATGGAAAAGACTGAAATAAAAAAAATGGTTTTTTTTTGTGCCCCATTTATTACAACTAAATTTTTTCCCATACGTTTGCTTCATGGAAATTTTGAGGTTTTCAAAGGGGGCCGAAAGATGGCTTTAAAAAATTCCCAAAAATCCTTGTAAAAGTGTTTTAAAAAAACCGTCTAAAATTTTCATTGTTTTTTTTACAAAAAAACCCATCTTGATAGAGGAAAAAACCAATGAATTTTCTTTAAAACCCGGTTTTGCTGCAGGGGTTTATTTAAAAATCGACAAATTTGGGGGGGAAACCCCCGGGGTTTTGGGGGGTTCTTGTTTCTTTTAAAAAAAAATTAAAGGAAAATTATAAAAATTTCCCACCAAAAAAAAAACACGTGTTGCATGGCAAAAGATTTTAAAAAAAAATGTTTAAAACGAAAAAAAAACAGAAAAGAGGGTTGTAATTTTTGTTTGTGTATATGTTACAGTAAATTTATCAAAACAGGAAAAATTCATAATTTCCTAAACATTTCAGTAAATTTTAAAAAATTACGTTTCCCCTCAGGAAATTTACAAAATTTTTCCCAAATAAAAATTAAAGGAAAATTTTAAAAAATTCCCGAAAATTTGAAGGCATTTGTTAAAAGGAAAAATTTAAATGAAAAAATGAAAGTACTTTCAGTAAATTTTCAAAAATTTTCTGCAAAACGATTTTTGTTTCTTTAAAAGGAAACCCCTTTACTTTCGGGGATTAAGATATGTTTATCTTGAAAAGTGAAACCCCCTTTCCCCTTTCTGCAAACTGAAAATGTGTTACTTTAAATCCCTTTATTTTTGGAAATTTTTTCAAAGCCCCTTTTGGGGGTTTTGGAACGATCATAATCTGAACCTATCAGCTGTTCAAAATGTGGTGACAACATCAACATTGCCACATAAAATCCTGAATAATTTAGAGGCAGAGGAAGATATTGCAAGACTGGATTTGCCTCAATCTGCCTTCACTTCAGCTGAACCTGCTACCTAATCAGTTGATGCAGCCATCATCACAACTGACTCTGCTACTACGACATCAGCGAACCTGCTACTTTATTTATCAGCTGACGCGGCCATCATCACAACTGACGGAGCCATCACCACAGCTACCTCTGCTACGACATCAGCGGAACCTGCTACTTTATCAGCTGACGCGGCCATCATCATAACTGATGCAGCAATCACCACAGCTACCTCTGCTACGACAACAGCGGAGCCTGCTACCCCTGACATAGCATTGCAGTTAACTGAAAGTGAAAGAGTTAAACATGCTCGAAAAAGGGCTTCCACTGGTCAACTGTGTCAAGCAGAACGAATGGTTAAAAGAGGCAGGGTGGATTTTAAATGTGGAGAAGTAGACGACAGTGTGACAGTGCCAGTGCCCATGGTCAATCGTGGCAGAGGCGATGCCAGAAACATTTTAGGTGTTATTGTAAACAGGGACTTCAAAACTGACATTTATACCATTGCAATGAAGGCCGGGGTTTTGAGGGGAGGGTATTCACGAAACCAGTTTGATCTATGCCCTCAAAGACTGCTTTCGATGACTGATGTTAATCTTGAAAAACAGGTATCTCTGCGATCAGCTGTTGTTGCAGAATCAGCATCAGGGGGTCAAGGCTACACTAAGTGCAACTGTGGGGATGGAGCGAGAAAGTGCCAAACAAACAAGTGCAAATGCTTCAAAACAAAACTCATGTGTAATTCTCGATGTCTGTGGTGTGCAAGGTTTCAGTAAATTTATAAATTTCCTGGCCTTTAAAATCAGGAAATTTATAAATTTCCTAGACATTTTAGGAAATTTGTAAATTTCCTAAGTGAAACAGTAACTTTATAAATTTACTGAAATGTTTAGGAAATTTATAAATTTCCTGATTTGATAAATTTACTGTAACATATATATTCCACCGGAACATTCTTCCTTTGGCAAGGACTACATTACACGCATATGGGACTCATTAGAAAGTGACATTGAAGAACTAACAACAAAAGGCAATGTCCTCCTGTGTGGTGACTTTAATGCAAGGACAGGCAATCAAGCCGACTTCATCAGCATGGACAATGAGAAGAATTATTATGATTTACCTGCTGACTACCATTTTGATAACGTCATAAAAAGAGAGTCGATGGACCTCTTAACTAATAAGAACGGACGTCTGTAACATGTGTATTGAAAATCAAATGTGTGTTTTGAATGGGAGAGTGCTTGGTGATCTTGCAGGATTGTACACTTGTCGTAATTCACAGGGAAGCAGCGTAGTAGATTATTTCCTTTGCTCACAATATTTGCTTAGACATGTGTTAAACATGAAAGTGACTGACTTGACACGACATTCTGACCACTGTATACTAGAGTTATTGATCCAACTACCCATAGAAAATGAAAATACATTACACAAAAGGCAAGCCTCTCTCACAACCCACAATGAACAACAGTTACGTAAAGACCTACTTCATAGGAATTCTACAATAAACACAGAAGAAGGATATCTAGTATTTCAGTGGAATGAAAAGTCTGCCGAAAAAGTAGTAGCAACCTCCAAAATGCCCAACATACCCACCATGATTCAAGAAATCAAGACCGACATTGTGACACAACTTGCAACAAATGAACATGACAGCGACATAAATACGACTATTGAACAGATAACGAATATATTTTCAACCACAACAAAGATGGCGCTTAGACAAAGATGGATAGAAAAAAAAATCTAGACGTAGAAAGAAGAAGTGGTTTGACAGAGACTGTCATTCCCAAAGAAGAGAGATAAGATCACTGCTGAACGCGGTCAACAGAAACCCCCAAACAAACAACTCAGGCAAAAATACTTTTTACTATGTAAAGTATATAAACGACTTTTAAAGAAAACCAAGAAAACATACCGGAACAAACTCCTTTATTCCTAAACGAAGCCCCTCCCCTCTCCACACAAGAGAGAAGTCTTACCGATAGTACCCCTCCCCTCTCCACACAAGAGAGAAGTCTTACCGATAGTACCCCTCCCCTCTCCACACAAGAGAGAAGTCTTACTGATAGCACCCCTCCCCCCTCCACACAAGAGAGAAGTCTTACTGATAGCACCCCTACCTCCTCCACACAAGAGAGAAGTCTTACTGATAGCACCCCTCCCCCCTCCACACAAGAGAGAAGTCTTACTGATAGCACCCCTCCCCCCTCCACACAAGAGAGAAGTCTTACTGATAGCACCCCTCCCCTCTCCACACAAGAGAGAAGTCTTACTGATAGCACCCCTCCCCCCTCCACACAAGAGAGAAGTCTTACTGATAGCACCCCTCCCCCCTCCACACAAGAGAGAAGTCTTACTGATAGCACCCCTCCCCTCTCCACACAAGAGAGAAGTCTTACCGATAGTACCCCCATCCCCCCCAACCTGTCCCCACAAGACAAAAATTGTACCGATTGCATCTCCTATGGCCATTCCGCCCGTTTCTCGGAAACAGTTGTGGGAACAACGGAGCTCCTTCAAGGTCTTCGTTTCCTGTCACACACACAGACACAGACACAGACACAGACACACACACACACACACACACACACACACACACCACACACACACACATATACACGCGCGCACGCATGCACACACACAAACACACATACAAACTCACACACACACACTGACTGACTGACTGAAACCAATTTATTGTCAGATTAACTCAAGGTTGTACTCACACACACACACACACACACACACACACACACACACACACACACACACACACACACGCGCGCGCGCGCGCGCGCGTACGCATAAACTTTTACACATAGCAAGAATCCTTGTGTGTGTGTGTGTTTGTGTGTGTGTGTGTGTGTGTGTGTGTGTGTATGTGTGTGTGTGTGTGTGTGTGTGTGCGTGCGTGCGTGCGTGCGTGCGTGCGTGTGTGTGTGTGTGTGTGTGTGTGTGTGTGTGTTGTGTGTGTGTGTGTGTGTGTGTGTGTGAGTATGCATATGTGTGTGTGTGTGCGCACGCACGCATGTGTGTGTGTGTGTGTGTGTGTGTGTGTGTGTGTGTGTGTGTGTGTGTGTGTGTGTGTGTGTGCTCGTGTGCATGCGCGCGTGCGTACGTGTATATGTGTGTCTATGTGTGTGTGTTAATGTGTGTGTGTATGCGAGAGACAGAGAGAGAGGGGGGGGGGGGGGGGGGAGAGTGAAAGAGTGCAATCGTGTGTGTGTGAGAGAGAGAGAGGAGAGAGAGAGAGAGAGAGAGAGACAGGACGAGAGAGAGAGAGAGAGAGAGAGAGAGAGAGAGGGTTTGTGTGTGTGAGTGCGTGCGTGCGTGCGTTCGTAGGTGTGTGTGTGTGTGTGTGTGTGTGTGTGTGTGTGTGTGTGTGTGTGTGTGTGTGTGTGTGTGTGTCTGTCTGTGTGTATGTGTGCGTGCGTGCGTGCGTGCGTACGTGTGGTGTGTGTGCGCGCGCGCGCGCGCGAGCGTGTCTGTGTGTGTCTATGTGTGTCTGTGGTGTGTTTAAGCATGCCTATGCATGCGTATGAGAAGACGAGTATGCACGGGGCTTGTTTGTGTCAATGCACACAAGCGACAGCGAAACGTGTTTTACCTCTATTAAATCACGGATGGTATCTCCATCGTATTCTTGTAAAAGGTTTCCTGTGAACACACACACAGGAATTCACTGAAACCACGTTCCCGGCCATTCTGTCATCCAGTCAGTCATCGATCTTTCAGTCACCGGTAGCGCTCCACCCCTACTCTTGACCACCTCCCTCCACGTTTTGTCCTTCTATCTCTTTCTCTATCTCACCGTCCCTTCGATTCCCCCCCCCCCCCTCTCTCTCTCTCTCTCTCTCTCTCTCTCTCTCTCTCTCTCTTTCTCTCCTTTCTCTCTCTCTCTCTCTCTCTCTCTCACACACACACACACACACACACACACACACACACACACCACATACACTCACAAACACACACACACACACACACACCACACACAACACACACACACACACATACACACACACACACACCACGCGCGCACGCACGCACGCACGCACGCACGCACGCACGCACGCACGCACGCACGCACCACACACACACACACACACACACACACACAACACACAAAAGTACTCTTTTAGGGTCGCACACATGTACACATCAAATGAAAAATGGAGAGAAACAGAGAGAGAGGGAGGGGAGGAGGGAGGGAGAGACAGAGACAGACAGACAGACAGAGACAGACAGACAGACAAACATGTAGACAGACTCATAAACAGATACACAAACAGATACACAGACAGATAGAAAGAAGAAAAGAGAGGGATCGCCACTAACAGAGATACAGGGTGAAGTGACGTCAACTGACCTGATACGTCAAGTTTGATGACGTTGTCCGTTTCTCTGATGGCGTCAATTACACACTGAATGCCGGAAGATTTCAGGTTGTTGTCAGCCACATTCTGAAACCAACAACTGCTTCAGCAAACCTGTCCTTTTCTTTCCTCACTCCTTCGTTTATTTTTTTGTTTGTTTGTTTTATCTTTCTTATTTTCCTTTCCACTTCTTTCCTCTTGATTTTCCGTTCCATTTCCGTTCCATTTCCAAAATTCATATTTTCCCGTTTTCTCTCCCGTCTTTCCCCCTAACTCTCTCCCTCCCCGTCTTTCCCCCTAACTCTCTCCCCTCCCCGTCTTTCCCCCTAACTCTCTCCCTCCCCGTCTTTCCCCCTAACTCTCTCCCCTCCCCGTCTTTCCCCTAACTCTCTCCCCTCCCCGTCTTTCCCCCTAACTCTCTCCCCTCCCCGTCTTTCCCCCTAACTCTCTCCCCTCCCCGTCTTTCCCCCTAACTCTCTTTCCTCCCTGTCTTTCCCCCTAACTCTATCCCCTCCCCGTCTTTCCCCCTAACTCTCTCCCCTCCCGTCTTTCCCCCTAACTCTATCCCCTCCCCGTCTTTCCCCCTAACTCTCTCCCCTCCCTCTCTTTCCCCTAACTATATCCCCTCCCCGTCTTTCCCCTAACTCTCTTTCCTCCCTGTCTTTCCCCCTAACTCTATCCCCTCCCCGTCTTTCCCCCTAACTCTCTCCCCTCCCCGTCTTTCCCCCTAACTCTATCCCCTCCCCGTCTTTCCCCCTAACTCTCTCCCCCCCCTCTCTTTCCCCTAACTCTATCCCCTCCCCGTCTTTCCCCCTAACTCTCTCCCCTCCCCGTCTTTTCCCCTAACTCTTTTCCCTCCCCGTCTTTCCCCCTAACTCTTTCCCCTCCCTGTCTTTCCCCCTAACTCTTTCCCCTCCCGTCTTTCCCCCTAACTCTTTCCCCTCCCTGTCTTTCCACCTAACTCTATCCCCTCCCCGTCTTTCCACCTAACTCTATCCCTTCCCCGTCTTTCCACCTAACTCTATCCCCCCCTCCCCGTCTTTCCACTAACTCTATCCCCTCCCCGTCTTTCCCCTAACTCTTTCCCCTCCCTGTCTTTCCCCCTAACTCTTTCCCATCCCTGTCTTTCCCCTAACTCTTTCCCCTCCCTGTCTTTCCACCTAACTCTATCCCCCCCCTCCCCGTCTTTCCACCTAACTCTATCCCCTCCCCGTCTTTCCCCTAACTCTTTCCTCTCCCTGTCTTTCCCCCTAACTCTTTCCCCTCCCTGTCTTTCCCCCTAACTCTTTCCCCTCCCTGTCTTTCCCCCAACTCTATCCCCTCCCCATCTTTCCCCCTAACTCTTTCCCCTCCCTGTCTTTCCACCTAACTCTTTCCCTTCCCTGTCTTTCCACCTAACTCTATCCCCTCCCCGCCTTTCCACCTAACTCTTTCCCCTCCCTGTCTTTCCACCTAACTCTATCCCCTCACCGCCTTTCCACCTAACTCTATCCTTTCCCCGTCTTTCCACCTAACTCTACCCCCCCTCCCCGTCTTTCCACCTAACTCTCTCCCCTCCCTGTCTTTCCCCATTTGCCAACGGTTCATTTCTGTTTCACATTACTTTGACTTCTCTTTGTCTTCCCTTTCAGTTTCCACCACTTCCATTTTGTGTAACTCATTTGAATTTCTTTCTCGTTGTTTCCTTTCTTGACGTTGTTTTCTGATTTTTCCCGTCGTTTTCATCGGTGAACACATTCCTCTGCATATTGATGCAGAGGGGACGGGAGGATAGGGCGTCAGAGAGAGAGACAGACAGACAGACAGACAGACAGACAGATAGACAGACGGACAGATAAACGCAGAGAGAGAGAGAGAGAGAGAGAGAGAGGAGAGAGAAGGGGAGAGAGAGAGAGAGAGAGAGAGAGAGAGAGAGAGTGAAGGAGATAGAAACAAGGAGAGACCGTTGGACATCCGAGACAAACAGACCCACAGAAAACACAAAAACACACCCGTAGTCATGAAAGAGAGAGAGAGAGAGAGAGAGAGAGAGAGAGAGAGGAGAGAGAGAGAGAGAGAGAGAGAGAGAGAGAGAGAGAGAGAGACGGTGAGGAGACAGAATGAACAAAGACGTAAGCTAATCACAACAATACGATGATGACCAGGCCTGGCAGAGAAGGGCCATTTACAAATGGGAGAAAATGGGGTCCTTGATTTGAAGCATTGTCCTACAGCCTGTCCTATACATTGAAGTATTGTCCTGCAGCCTGTCCCATACATTGAAGTATTGTCCTACAGCCTGTCCTATACATTGAAGTATTGTCCTACAGCCTGTCCCATACATTGAAGTATTGTCCTACAGCCTGTCCCATACATTGAAGCATTGTCCTACAGCCTGTCCTATACATTGAAGTATTGTCCTGCAGCCTGTCCCATACATTGAAGCATTGTCCTACAGCCTGTCCCATACATTGAAGCATTGTCCTACAGCCTGTCCTATACATTGAAGCATTGTCCTACACCCTGTCCTATACATTGAAGCATTGTCCTACAGCCTGTCCCATACATTGAAGTATTGTCCTGCAGCCTGTCCTATACATTGAAGCATTGTCCTACAGCCTGTCCCATACATTGAAGTATTGTCCTGCAGCCTGTCCCATACATTGAAGCATTGTCCTACAGCCTGTCCCATACATTGAAGCATTGTCCTACAGCCTGTCCTATACATTGAAGCATTGTCCTGCAGCCTGTCTGTGTGAAAGGCCATGATTTGAAGCATTGTCCTACAGCTTTCCCCATGCCAACAGTTGTCTGTGTGAAAGTCCATCTGGTCTCTGCAGGCGACAGCCAGTCGCCAGAACACGATAGAACCCGTTTCTTTCTCTTTTTCCCCTTCTTTCTTTCTTTCTTTCTTTCTTTCCTTCTTCTTTCTGTATTTTCTTTCTGTCTTTGTTCTTTCTGTCTGTCTTTCTTTCTCTTTTTTTTTTTGATTGTTTTTCTTTCCTCTTTTGTTTCTTTCCTTCGTTCTTTCTTCCTTTCTTTCCTTCCTTCGTTCTTTCTTCCTTTCTTTCCTTCCTTCTTCTTTCTTTCTTTCTTTCCTTCCTTCTTCTTTCTTTCTTTCTTTCCTTCCTTCTTCTTTCTTTCTTTCTTTCGAGCTTGCTTGCGTTCTTGTATCTTTCTTTCTTCGTTCCTTTCCTTCTCTCTTTTCTTCTTTCTTTTCCCCCTTCTTTCTTCCTTTCTCTCTTTCTGTTTCTTCTTTTTTTTTCTTTCTTTCTTTCTGTCATTCTGTCTTTCTGTTTGACTGTCTGTCTGTCTTTCTGGTTTTTTTTCACATCAAAGAAGTTATGCCTTTATCCGCATTTGATGGTGGGGTCCGATGTGAACGAAGTGTGATGGAGAACGGACTGCCCGGCGCCGGACCAAAGCCGTGACCATTGTTAGATACACGTCTGAGGTCTGATCCGGGTGTTCTTTTTTCACCATCTGTAACACTGCTCCGGTGAAATTTGTCCACGTGTTCGCCCTTTTCTCCAGGAATAACCCGTGAACCTCAAAAAGATCAGGTTTATCAGGCGTGTTGCATTCTACAGACTTGTGATGTTGGGTGCAAATTTAGATTACAATCAAGATCCAGCAAGCGAAATAACATTCATATGAGGAGGGAGCGGGGGAGGGAGCAATGTTGCCCATTTATAAACTGAGCTAGAAACAGGCAACTTTCTCCAAAATCAAAGCCTGAAACAATGAGAAATTAGCGAAGTTATAATGAGTCCTGATGTATTCGTGACAGTTTGGGAGATGTTTGCAGAGACACTGCATGGACTGGGGGCAGGCTTGTGACAGGACTGTTCCACCCTGACAGGAGATCTACGTCTGTTCGTTGCCCTTAGAGAGTGCATGCCTTTTGTTTGAGCATGGTTAGGGTTAACCGATCAAAGTGCGTTGTTTTTTGTTTGTTTTTGTTTTTCAACAGATATGTCGCCAGCAACACTTACGTTGGGTTCGATTCCAGGCTCAAAGTGCACGCTGCATATAGTGGAACGCAATGTTTATCATTTCACGCGAAAACATTAGCAAAAGACCACCACCTAAGGTCTACTAGAGAGGCGGAGGAGGGGCGCGGCAGGAAAGACCTGTGCCTCCTTCACAGAACTGACCCCCGAGTCTGGAACTCTTGTCACTGGGTGAGCGTATTGGCCCCCTGGCTGCTGGTTAACATCGCCAGAAAGGATAGTGACCAGGCCAGAGCTTAAAGAACCAATATAGGGAGGACAGGGCAGAGCGACAGACTGCAGGACAGACAGACGGATACACTGGCAGACAGACGGACAGACGGATACACTGGCAGACGACGGACAGACAGACGGATACACCGGAAGACGGACGGACGGACAGACGGATACACTGGCAGACGGACGGACAGACAGACGGATACACTGGCAGACAGACGGACAGACAGACGGATACACTGGCAGAGGGACGGACAGACAGACGGGTACACCGGCAGACGGACGGACAGACAGACGGGTACACTGGCAGACGAAAGGACAGACAATCGTATACACTGGTAGACGGACGGACAGACTGACGGATATACTGGCAGACGGACGGACAGACAGACTGATACACTGGCAGACGGAGGGACATACAGACGGGTACGGACCAGATGGAAGATGAAAGAGTTTTCTGTCAACATGTCGGCAACGTGCTTGGCCCCTTCCTTCCCCAGACCGTTGTCCTTCATGTCCAGTGTGGTCACTGAGGAGTTCTCCTGGACATCACACACACACACACACACACACACACACACACACACACACACACACACACACACACACACACACACACACACACGCTATAACTGATTCAATAAATGAAAGTACAACTGATGTTTTTTTTTAATTATGCTTTGAAAAACGTACAAATTTGTCAGAAACAAGCGTATTCTCATTATCATTTCCATAAAGTAGTTGTGTTTTCTTACATAATGGATGGTTTGTTTGTCTGTCTGCTTGTCAACCAATGTGTATGTGCGTGCGTGCGTGTGTGTGTGTGTGTGTGTGTGTGTGTGTGTGTGTGTGTGTGTGTGTGTGTGTGTGTGTGTGTGTGTGAGTGTGTCTGTGTGTGTGTGTATGTGTGTGTGCGCGCTCGCACGTGTGCACGCGTGCGTGCGTGTCCGTGAATGTAACAAAACTTGGTAGAAAGATGGACTGTGATTTACAGACAAAGCCATTCAAATCGGATGCTGATCCCATATCAAAAAGCGACACCATCTTCCGTTTAACCAAGTTACTCGAAAACGTCTGAACAGATTTGGATGAAGTGCGGTGGAAAGATGGAATGTGGCCCACAACGAAGCCCGTCACTGTCAATGCAGACCCGGGCGGCAGATCCAGCTCTTCGTGTGCCGGAGATTGGCGCTGTGCATGGAGCTGACTGCTCTGCAGGCTATCAGACCAATGGCTGGCTGCACAGGAACTCTGTGCTCGCTTTCACCGAAGGAAAAGTTTCGCCGGTGTGCTATTTCTTCCTGTTGTCCTGTGACATTCATATCCTGAATGTACACTGACATGGACTGGTTGATGTGCTGTTAGTACTGGTTGCCCCCTGCGACATACCATCCCGGACACCCATCATTAACCAACCGCTGTTGGTGTACCAACCAACCAGTCCCAACAGCATATCAACCAATCCCTCTCAGTGTATCAACCAGTACCAACGGCACATCAACCAATCTGTCAGTGTACGAATCAGTACAAACAGCACATCAACTAATAATCCCTGTCATTGTATCAACCAACCAGTACAAACAGCACATCAACCAATCTCTGGCAGTGTACCAACCAGCCAGTACAAACAGCGCATCAACCAACCTCTGTCAGTGTACCAACCAATCAGTATAAACAGGACATCAACCAATCCAAACAGGACATCAACCAATCCCTGCAAACAGTGCCAGTCAGTACAAACAGCGCATCAACCAACCTCTGTCAGTGTACCAACCAATCAGTATAAACAGGACATCAACCAATCCAAACAGGACATCAACCAATCCTTGCAAACAGTGCATGAACATACCGTGTCAGTGTACCAACCAACCAGTATAAACAGCACATCAACCAATCCCAGTCAGTCTACCAACCAGTTCAAACAGCGCATCAGCCAATCCCTGTCAGTGTGCCATCCAATCAGTACAAACAGCACATCCATCAATCCCTGTCAGTGTACGAACCAGTACAAACAGCCATCAACCGATCCCTGTCAGTGTATCAACCAACCAGCACAAACAGCGCATCAACCAATCCCTGTCAATGTACCAGCCAGTACAAACAGCACATCAACCAATCCCTGTCAGTGTACCAACCCGTAAAAAGCAGCGCATCAACCATTCCTGTCAGTGTACTAACCTGTACAAACAGCACATCAACCAATCCCTGTCAGTGTACCAACCCGTAAAAAGCAGCGCATCAACCATTCCTGTCAATGTACCAGCCAGTACAAACAGCACATCAACCAATCCCTGTCAGTGGCACAACCCGTAAAAAGCAGCGCATCAACCATTCCTGTCAGTGTACTAACCTGTACAAACAGCACATCAAGCAATCCTGTCAGTGTACCAACCAGTACAAACAGCACATCAACCATTCCTGTCAGCGTACCAACCAGTACAAACAGCGCATCAGCCATTCCTGTCAGTGTGCCAACCAGTACAAACAACATATCAACCAATCCCTGTCAGAGTACCAACCAACCAGTACAAACAGCGCATCAACCAATCCCTGTCACTGCACCAACCAGTTCAAACAGCACATCAACCAATCCCTGTCAGTTTACCAACCAACTTGTACAAACAGCGCCGCAACTAATCCCTCTCAGTGTACCAACCAACCTGTACAAACAGCACATGAACCAATCCCTGTCAGTGTACCAACCAGTACAAACAGCACATCAACCAATCCCTGTCAGTGCGCCAACCAGTACAAAGAGCGCATGAATCAATTCCTGTCATTGTACCAACCAGTATGAACAGCATATCAACCAACCCTAGAGAGTGTACCAACCAGTGCAACCAGCCCATCAACAGTCCCTGTCGGCGTAGCAACCAGTACCGACATCAACCAATCCCTGTCAGTGACTCAACCAGCTCCAAGAGAATATCAACCAATCCTTGACAGTGTACCAGCCTACCAGTACAAACAGCACAGTAACCAAACCCTATCAGTGTACCAACCTACCAGTACAAACAGCACTTCAACCAATCCCTCTCAGTGCACCAACAAACCAGCACAAACACACAGTCGCCAGAAACTGACATGGATTGGTTGATGTTCTGTTGGTACTGGTTGGTACACTGACAGGGATTGGTAGATGAGCTGTTGGTACAGGCTGGCCCCCAGCAACACACAGTCCCTAGACACCCATCATTAACCAACCGCTGTTAGTGTACCAACGAACCTGTACCAACAGCACATCAACCAATCCCTATCAGTGCGACGACCAGTACCAACAGTACATCCACCAATCCCTGTCAATGTACCAACCAATACAATACGCGCATCAACCAGTCCCTGTCAGTGTACCAACCAGTACAAACAGCATGTCAACCAATCCTTGTCAGTGGACCAACCAGTATCGACACTAAATCGACTAATCCTTGCCAGTGTACCAGCCAGTAGAAACAGCACATCAACCAATCCCTATCATTATACCAGCAAGTACAAACAGCGCATCAACCAATTCATGTCAGTGTGCCAACCAGTACAAACAGCACATCAACCATTCCCTGTCACTGTACCAACCAACCAGTACAAACAGCACATCAGCCATTCCCTGTCACTGTACCAACCAACCAGTACAAACAGCGCATCAACCAATTCCTGTCAGTGTACCAACTAACAAGTAAAAACAGCACATCAACCAATCCCTGTCAGAGTACCAACCAGTACAAACAGTGCATAAACTTATCCGTGTCAGTGTGTCAACCAACCAGTACAAACAGCACATCAACCAATCGCAGTCAGTGTGCCAACCTGCTCAAACAGCACATCAACCAATCGCAGTCAGTGTGCCAACCTGCTCAAACAGCACATCAACCGATCCCTGTCAGTGTACCAATCAACCAGTACAAGCAGCCCATCAACGAATCCTTGTCAGTGTACCAGCTAGTGTACCAGCTAGTACAAACAGCCAATCAACCAATCCTGTCGGTATATCAACCAGTACAAACATCCCTGTCAGTGTACCAACCAGCACAAAAACGACATCAACCAATTCCTGTCAGTGTATCAGCCAATAAAACAGTACATCAATCAATTCCTGTCAACCAATCCCTGACAGTGTACCAACCGACCAATACAAACACTACAAATTCCTGTCAGTGTATCAGCCAATAAAACAGTACATCAAGCAATTCCTGTCAACCAATCCCTGACAGTGTACCAACCGACCAATACAAACACTACAAATTCCTGTCAGTGTATCAGCCAATAAAACAGTACATCAACCAATTCCTGTCAACCGATCCCTGTCAGTGTACCAATCAACCAGTACAAGCAGCCCATCAACGAATCCTTGTCAGTGTACCAACTAGTGTACCAACTAGTACAAACAGCCAGTCAACCAATCCTGTCGGTGTATCAACCAGTAAAACAGTACATCAACCAATTCCTGTCAACCAATCCCTGACAGTGTACCAACCGACCAATACAAACACTACAAATTCCTGTCAGTGTATCAGCCAATAAAACAGTACATCAACCAATTCATGTCAACCAATCCCTGACAGTGTACCAACCGACCAGTACAAACACTACATCAACCAATTCCTGTCAGTGTATCAGCCAATAGAAAAGGGACATCAACCAATTCCTGTCACTGTACCAACCAACCAGTACCAACAGCATATCAACCAGTCCCTGTCAGTGTACCAACCAGTACCACAGCACATCAACCAATTCATGTCAGTGTACCAACCAGTACAAACAGCACATCAACCAATCCCTGTCAGTTTTCCAACCAACCAGTACAAACAGCTCATCAGCCAATCCCTGTCAGTGTACCAGTGCATCAAGCACTCCCTATCAGTGTACCAACCAACCTATACAAACAGGACATCAACCAATCCCTGTCAGTGTACCTGCCAGTACAAACAGCACATCAACCAATCCCTGTCAGTGTACAAATCAACCAGTACAAACAGCACATCAACCAATCCCTGTCAGTGCAGCAACCACCCAGCACAAACACACAGTCCCCAGACACTGATGGGGATTGGTGAATGTGCTGTTTTTACTGCAAGTATCGGTTGATGTGCTGTTTGTACTGGTTGGTTGGTACACTGACAGGGATTGGTTGATGTGCTGCTTGTACTGGTTGGTTTGTACACTGACAGGGATTGGTTTGTTGTGCTGTTTGTACTGGTTGGTTGGTACACTGACAGGGATTGGTTGATGTGCTGCTTGTACTGGTTGGTTTGTACACTGACAGGGATTGGTTTGATGTGCTGCTTGTACTGGTTGGTTTGTACACTGACAGGGATTGGTTTGATGTGCTGCTTGTACTGGTTGGTTTGTACACTGACAGGGATTGGTTGATGTGCTGTTAGTACAGGCTGGCCTCAGCCACACACAGTCCCCAGATACCCATCATTAACCAACCGCTGTCGGTGTACCAACCAACCAGTACAAACAGCACATCAACCAACCCGGTCAGTGTACCAACCAGTACCAACAGCACATCAACCAATCCTTGCCAGCGTATTAACCCACCAGTACAAACACTACATCAACCAATCCTTATCAGTGTATCAACCAGTAGAACAGGACATCAACCAATACCTGTCACAGTACCAACCAACCACTGTACCAACAGCACATCAACCAATTCCTGTCAGTGTACCAACCAGTACCACAGCACATCAACCAATCTCAGTCAGTGCACCAATCAGTACAAACATTACACCAACCAATCCCTGTCAGTGTTCCAACCAACCAGTACAAACAGCTCTTCAGCCAATCCCTGTCAGTGTACCAACCAACCTATACAAACGGCACATCAACCAACCCCTGTCAGTGTACCAACCAGTACTAACGGCACATCAACCAACCCCTGTCAGTGTACCAACCAGTACTAACGGAACATCAACCAACCCCTGTCAGTGTACCAACCAGTACTAACGGCACATCAACCAACCCTGTCAGTGTGCCAACCAGTACTAACGGCACATCAACCAACCCCTGTCAGTGTGCCAACCAGTACTAACGGCACATCAACCAACCCCTGTCAGTGTGCTGCCTGGTACCAACAGGACATCAAGCAGTCCCTGTCAGTTGGTTGATGTGCTGTTTGAGCAGGTTGGCACACTGACTGCGATTGGTTGATGTGCTGTTTGTACTGGTTGGTTGACACACTGACACGGATAAGTTTATGCGACTACAGGCGGAAATTGAAACAAATTTAGAAGAGAAGTTTTATTCTGCCAGACGAAAAGGACAAAACACGACGCGTTTCGACCTCTTTGGTTTTCTTCAGGCAAGACAAACAACATTGAGGACGGTAAGAACGATAAACAAGCAATTAATTAATCATCTCAAATTGGGCGCAACATGATTCAAAGTCAATTTGCACATAATCTGAGAAGATAAGTGATTGGTCGTTCTTCGTTTTCATTGAGCTGAATATTGTTTGTTTAGTCTGAAGAGGACCAATGTGGTCGAAACGCGTCGTGTTTTGTCTTGTAATTTGTTGGTCCCTTTTGTCCGGCGGAATGATTATGATTTCTAAATTCAATCCCAGTTTCCGAACAAATAGCTCCTCAACAACAATTTTACCACACTTACGATTAGAGCCACACAAAGGGCCTTAACCCCGTCTGGCCCCAGCAGGTGATGAGTCAGCACCAGGCGGTCACGTGTCAGGTTGCGCAACACGTGACTGTTAGGGGTCACTTTCAACTTCCTACACATGCGCACGTACATCTTCTGACTGTGACTTCCAGTCAGGCTCTTCTGGGACTGGTCCAAGTCGTCATCGACGGCTAGACAGAGCACAAAGTGAACAACCGTGCTGGTTTATACAAACCACCACGAACTTGACAGAATTCAGCACACACACACACACACACACACACACACACACAACCTATATCTATATCCATCTATCTATATCTGTCTATCTATCTTCGGTTCGAATATATAGATAGATATATATATATATAATGCTGAACAATTAAGTAGTGGGGGAAAACAAGTGCAGGCTAACAATTCTTCAGTCATTATAGTAATGACTTGGCAAAGATTTGAACTTTTAGAAGAAAAAAAAATTGAAGTTGAAGAAAATGGGGGAATATATTATAAATATGAGAAACCCTTTACTAGCTGCATGAAGAAACCATCGTAATCCCTCTCGAAGGCACATCTATTTGTATTGCCTGCTCCTAGGCCTTTCGTCCACTGGATCGGACTCATCAGGGAGAGACGGCTGATTGTGTCTGCGCTCTTGGTGTCAAATAGAGACACACAACAGTCCATAATTCTGTGGTGTTCTCACCACCAAGGGTTCAAAAAAGAATCCAACAGCACCCCCGAAGCAGCCAGCGAAGGGTAGTAAAATGGAACAAAACGAAAGTGTGGAGAGGAAAAAAGTTGCTGAAAAACTAAAAGAATTATGCAAACAGTAGAAGATGTAGGAGACAATCTTTAAGCCTATGCTTGAGGATCTATTCAAGGATGCAAGGGAGATCGAAAGATGTGGAACAGTCCGAGTGGTCAGCTCTGCTGTTCAATAACCCAAGCATTGTAAGTGGCTAAGAATTGTACAGAACAACCTTTACTTGGATCTCCTAAGAGATGCAATCTCCCACTGATTGACCAAACAATATAATGCTGAACAATTAAGTAGTGGGGAGAAACAAGTGCAGGCTAACAATTCTTCAGTCATTATAGTAATGACTTGGCAAAGATTTCAACTTTTAGAGAGAAAAAATTGAAGTTGAAGAAAATGGGGGAATATATTATAAATATGAGAAACCCTTCACTAGCTGCATGAAGAAACCATCGTAATCCCTCTCGAAGGCACATCTATTTGTATTGTCTGCTCCTAGGCCTTTCGTCCGCTGGATCGGACTCATCAGGGAGACACGGCTGATTGTGTCTGCGCTCTTGGTGTCAAATAGAGACACACAACAGTCCATAATTCTGTGGTGTTCTCACCACCAAGGGTTCAAAAAAGAATCCAACAGCACCCCCGAAGCAGCCAGCGAATATATATGGATACAAAGAAAGAAAGATAGCTACCTATCGTAGCTAGGTAGCTAGCTAGCTAGGTAGATGGATAGATAGATAGATAGATAGATAGATAGATAGATAGATAGATAGATAGATAGATAGATAGATAGATAGATAGATAGACAGACAGATAGACAGAGAGATAGATAGATGTGTATGCGCACACATATATAGATAGATAGATAGATAGATAGATAGATAGATAGATAGATAGATAGATAGATAGTTAGATAGTTAGATAGTTAGATAGATAGATACAGATAGATAGATAGACAGGCAGACACATAGACTAATAGATAGATAGATAGATAGATAGATAGATAGATAGATAGATAGATAGATAAGGTAAGGTAATGTTGCTTATAGCCCAGCCGACCGCAAAGGGCCATATCGGAGCTGTCACCACGTTGAGTCAGCTCACAAGTCACACACACACACACACACACACACACACACACACACACACACACACACACACACACACGCACGCACGCACGCACGCACGCACACACACACACACACATTTTTCACACATCTCTTTAAAATACATCTTCTAAATAAAAAACCACTACGTTAAAAATCTTTCGTCTATAAAATCTTAGATCAGATGAAAAATGTTAAAAACCAAAGATCACATCTCTGAACAGGGTTTTCATGGAGACTGCTGTAAAGTGTTTACACCTCCCATCGTGCAAGTCCCAACACTCTAAAAGAATATGTTTCACTGTGAGTGGTACGTGACACGGAATGCACCACGGAGCTTCTTCACCTTTTAAAAGATAAGAATGGGTGTAATAGCGTCGCGGACTCCCGGCTGGGAGGTCGCGGGTTCGATTTCCATCAGAGGCATGTGCGATTTTTCTGCTCCGATCGCCTCCTACCCAGAGTTGAGTTTGCTACGGGCTCAGTTGGGAAGACTGGGACCACACAGTCGAGTTTCATCCACTCAATGGATGCGTCTCTGACAGTGTTGCTCAAATTTCCTGACCAACACTGCAGGTGTCTGTATCTCACGGGCCTGGTTGACGCCGGGATATATTATGAAAGGAAGCGTAGAGTACAGCCCTGTCATGCAGTCTCAGACCGAAATGGAAATCCGCAGCATCATATTAATCATCCTCTTTCTCATCGATCAGTATAAAAAGAAGTCTCAAATTCTGTGGTCCTTCATACCCTGCTCTCATGGTGACCTCAGTTTCGATGACTTCTCCACGTCTGTAGCCTTGGTTTGATTCCGTCGGGGTCACCGGTATCGGCGAGTCCATGGGGGCTGTCGTTGGACGGACGTGGTGGCGCCCTCTGGAGGGAGAGCTCACTCATGCCGGCTCCGCGACTAAGCAATTATTGTCGTCAGTAGGGGGCTTAGTAGGTGGAGTCCTGCTTATGTTGGATCAGAACAGGCGCCACTGAACACCACCGAAGTGACTCGACGGCAGTGCAGTGTCTCCTCCGGTGGGTTGTCTCTTGACGACTTGACATTGACTGCTCCTGTGGATTGCCGGTGCCGGGGCTGCGGTGGAACTGACCAGACTGTGGCTGTGGACGGAGTGTCGAGACGAGCGGCGTGGGTGCAATGCCACTCAGGTGGCACAGAAGATGGGACAACGAAAAAAAAAAAGGGGGGGGTGTAAAACGAGTGGCCTATAAGCAAACGGCACAAGACTGCTTCCTCTTTACGGCCGCCTCGGGAACATAGTAAAAACTCTTTCAGGTTTGGACGGATTTTAAATAGTTTGTTATCCGTCTGCGAGTTCCATTCCTCTTACCAGAGGTCTTTGACATATGCCTGTGTTTGGGGTTTCAGATCAGTGTGAGGAATAGACAATCTGCTCAACTTTTCCTTTGTGGTGCTCTTGGCAGGTTGATCGACCACCTCGTTGCCTCGAATGCCCGCTCACATGGCTGGGAACCCAAGCAAAAACTATGCTGTATCCATCTGATTTCAGAGAGGTGTACAGTTCGAAAACTTTCAGCCGCTGAGGGTGCTTGAGATTACGGCCGGCAATGGCCTCCAAAGCAGAAAGGGAGTCTGATAAAATGAGCAAATCTTTATGTTTGGATTTACAGACCATTTTAAGAGCCAGGACCAAGGCTACCGGCTCAGCAGTGTAGATGGAGCTATCGGTGGGAATATGTTTAGTACATCTACTGCACAAAACACAGCAGAGGCAACTCGGTCCTCAGATTTGGAACCGTCAGTGAAATTTCTTTTGAAGGAAGGAGACTTTGAACACAGTTCAGCAAAAAGGGACTTGTATGCCAAGGAACTAGTGGAATCTTTCCGCTGCGAGACTAAATCAAACCGGATCTCTGGAGTGAAGCAAGTCCATGGATGGTCATCAGGAAACTTGGATAAATCACAAACTACTCCTAGGTCTATATCTGCTTTGTTCAAATGGGGAAGAGGACGAATTCCCAGGGTGGAATGGAACTGGGGTGGTCATCGAATTTCTTTAGGAACTTGGGGTCAAAATGACTGTAGTCATATGCAGGGTTTTGAAGTTCAGAAGAGAGATTCAGACAGTGGTTCAAGACAAGTTTCAATCGACGATTTGATAGGGATGGTTCTCCTGCCTCAGCATACAGGCTATAAACAGGTGTGGTGCAGAATGCACTCAGACACAATCGAAGCCCTTGATGGTAGATAGGATCTAGACTTTTCAGGTAGGATGGTCTGGCCGAGCCATACACTACACACCCATAGTCCAGTTTGGAGCGGATCAGAGCCCTGTAAAGATGGAGGGGAGTTTTCCTGTCAGCGCCCCAATCGGTGTGTGTCACAACTCGCTGAATGTTCAGTGCTTTCTGACATGCAGTTTTTAAGTGTTGGATATGACTTTTAAAGTTCAGTTTCTGATTTTTTAAAATAACACCCAGAAATTTGGTTTCTTTCACAGCTGGAATGGTGGACTTGCCCAGACGAATCTCAGGATCAGTAAAAAAAATAAAATAAAAAAAAACCTGACGAAAACTGTGAAAATGGATTGACTGAGTTTTGATGCTTGAAAACGTAAACCTGTATTCCTCGGCCCACTGTTGAATCTTATTCACACAAAGTTGAAGTCGACGCTGTACGGTGGCGTAAGAGGCTCCAACTGCGCACAGTGCGAAGTCAACAAACAGAGAGGACTCAGAACCCTGGTATAACGATTTAACAATGTCGTTAATTTTCATGCTGAAGAGAGCAAGAGAAAGAATGCTCCCTTGAGGTACACCAAACTCTTGCCCATGAATGTCAGACAGCATGGTGCCAGTACGGACCTGGAACTGCCGATCAGCTAGAAAGTTTTGAATAAATGACCACGAAAACCAAGTTTATGAAGATCCATAAGGATTCCATATCTCCAGGTGGTGTCGAACGCTTTTTCTAGATAAAAAAGATTGCAACCACATGTTGGTTTCCAGACTGACCAAATGGTCAACTGTCGAGTGGTACTTCCGGAACCCGCACTGTTCACTGGCTAAAAGGCCATCGGTTTTCAGCTTGCACATCAGTCCGGAGTTGACCATTTTTTCCGTTAGCTTACAGAGGCAGCTAGTCGGAGCTATTGGACGATAGTTTGAAGGACTGGTAAGGCCTTTTCCTGGATTGGAATGATCAGGGCTTTCTGTGGTCCAGATATGGTTGTAAACTTTGAGAAGGGTCTGGAGACAGTTTTCTGGGAGATGTTTTAAAACTTGATAATGAGTATCATCCAGGCCAGGGGCAGAATCTTTGCAGGTTTGCAGAGCTCATTTCAGATCATCGACTGAAAAAGGTAGATTGTAGGCTTTAGAGTTGTCTGATGTGAAATTGTATGAAGAATTTTCCCTGAGTTCTTATTTTTGGTAAAAAGGCTGCAGATTTACTTGAAGATGATTTCTGTTGAATGGTGTGGAGGCCAGAGATTGGCAACAGCTTGTTTGTCAGTTATCATAGTATCGAAAAGTTTCAGATGATGAACTGACGGGTTGGTGTTCTTCCCTTTAATTTTCATGATTATGTTCCAGACTTTTTTCTTGGATGATTTAGATATCAGCCCGAAGCAGAAGTTTCTCCAAGACTGACGTTTACTGAAATTAAAAGTGTGTCTAGTTTTAGCACGGAGTTTTT
>CM031601.1:35774240-35829240 GCA_018398815.1 Conus ventricosus
GATCGGCTCGAGCGTTGGGACCTGAAGGTCTTTGGAATACCCGACGCTGAGCCCGCTTGCGTACTTTTGAGACTTGTTGACAGTCAGAATTGAACCAAGGTGTTTTAGGCAGTTGGAGTTTATCGGAGGACATCGGAATACAGGTTTTTGCATACTTTATCAAAGCATTGGTTAGAGATTCTGCTGGGTCTGGACTTTGAAGACCGAGAGTGCCCTTGTGGTGAGGGACCAATGACAACTGACCACATCCTTCAAGTCTGTACGACGTATGCAGCATCCAGGAGAAAGTACTGGCCAACACCGACAGCAGTGGAAGCCAAGCTGTACGGCACCCTGGAGGAGCTGCGACGGACGGCAGCCTTCATCGAGGGCACCGGGCTGCTCATCTAACGGGATGGCGAACGAGGAAGAAGAAGAAGAAGACCGACTAGCCAGAACCTGCTTCCGTGCCTCTAAAAATGAGATTTTGTTTTCTGTTTTAACTTTTTGTATGTTAGCTTCCTGGATCCAAACTGGACAGTTGCGTGAAGAGGTGGGGTGGTTGCCATCGCAGTTTGCACAATGAGCCGGATCTCTACACGGCCCATCATGGGCAAACATCACACACCCCAGAACAACGACCTTTGACGTGCCCAAACTTCTGGCTCTTGAAGCACTGCATCGGAGACGGGATATAAAGTTGGACACGCAATTCAAATAACTCACTTTGAGACTTGGGCAATGAAGGGGTACAGAATGTCAAAAGGGGGTGTTGGTGGGCACTCGTTCTGACCTTTTCGAACTGTCACCCTATGCACGTCTATCACACCTTGGGATGCTATTCCCTTTCGATTTCTGTCTCCGAACACCTCTGAGTTTTGGGGCATCGAATGCTCTGTTGGGGACGAATTTAACTGTTTATGGGCAGTCACCCGATTTATCTGTCCTCTAGCCTTGTGGCCCTCAGCAGTTTATTCAGATTGTTCTTCGACTTGCACTGAAAAAGGGAATGAACCCGTTCTTAGCCTTTTCACCGACTGAAGGTCGCCTGATATTCCTTGGAACCCCTTTTTCTGACTGCGAAAGGTTCAGAGCTGAAATGGATTTTCCTGCTCTGTTCCCTTCAATCACAAGCCAGGAAGCCCAGATTTTGTCCTGTCTTTGTTTCAATGTCAGAGTCGCTGTCGAATAAAAACCCTTCAATATAGAGGCTACTGTTTTCCCTTTTCTTTGGGGGGTTGGGGGGGGGGGGGTGTTAAAAAAAGCTATTTTTTCATGTGTTTTAATTTCGTTTTCTCCTTACCACCGCACGGAGACCAGGATGCCAGGGCCAAGAGTCCTGTCTTGCCCTTTCCAGGTTTCAGAAGAGAAAATACGACAACAGGAGCCAACCAACCCTGTCCCCCCTGATCATGCTCAACTCCCGGGGTCAGAGAGCTGAGCACTGCAGGGGTTGCCTTGGCCAGCCGGGAACTGCCTGTTTGACCGCCTACGCGGGTAGCCGATTGGCACTGCCCTCTCAATACCAGGATCTCATTCCCTCCATCACAGGTCGCACCACAGACGCGGTGGATCTAGAAGAACCGGAGAGAAAATGAATGTTGAAAAGAGACTTGAAGGGGAGACGAACATAGAAAAGAGCCCAAATAAGAAAGGCAGAAGATAAGAAGGAAAAATGTGGGTCACTATTTTCTTAGGGCCTAACCCTTAGTCTTTCTGTCATGGGAGGCATCAGTTTCCCACCACAAGTGCTTAGACCAGTCAGCAACTTGGCTATACAGGCTAGAAGCGTTAAAAACAACTAGCCCTCTAGTCGAGTACTGATGCCCCGTAGCAAAGCAAGCCTCCCACCCCGGCAAGGTTGCACCCCCCCCCTCCCCCGGGGGGGATAATCGATAGATAGATAGACAGAAAGATAGATAGATAGATAGATAGTAGATTAGATAGATGATAGATAGATAGATGACAGATATTTGTACACACACACACCACACACACCCAACACACCACACACACACTTACTTTCGATTAAAAATCACCACTCTCTTCTCTCTCTCTGGCTTCACTGGTGGCGACAGACGCGCTTCAATCACTGTCCCGAATATTCGGATATTCTATGTGATTCACGGAATGGAGTGCTTAAATTTTTACACGCTATGATTCTTTTAGTTCAGTACTTGCACCTCTGAAAGCGTGGTGCTTCTACTGAGCGCACAAAGCGCACAAAGTGGAATATTCTAGTCTATTTGGTTGTGATTATGTGTGTTCCCGCTTTATGTGCCGTCACTGACCACGCAGCGCGAGCCAGCAAGCCAACAGCATGTAACGCGCAGAAGGTAGGAAGGAGGCCAGCGCACAGCTGAAATGCTTTGTACTATGTAGCTGACCGGCAAGACTGTGCCGCATGGCGGCGTGAAGAGACTGACTGAGTGATACTCTGTATTATTGTGTTTTTGTTTCAGTGTCGTATTAACCATGTAAACAACCATGTGCGACACGCCCACTGCAGGCTCCGACTTCACGGGGCCTGCAACAGTATCCATGGACACCCCTCATTCTGGCATACTTTGTGACACAGCTGACCCACTACAAAAAAAATTCCACTGTAGCAGACTGAACTGGCCACATGGAGGCAATGCCTCCTACACAGATACCACCCGACAATCTACCCAGTGAATTCTCAGTGAACGTAGAGTCAAGGGACTTTGACGAATGTCCCATCAACATCAGTGAGACTTCCCCAATTAACTTTGCTCCCCACTACCATCTAACTTTGCCAAAACTGTTATAAGATTATTAGTTCAGGGCGCTCAGATAATCGTTATCACACTCTATGTTAAGAGTGGGAAGATTTGGAGGAACAGTGCTATTGCAAGGTGCCGGCTGTCCTACGTTTGGTGTAGACGAAATTGACCAAATTAGCCCAATAGTAGGTCATCTTTCAGCCAGTGATTTAGCAGCTGACATGACAAACCTTTCACGAAAGGATCCTAGCTCTACCCTTCCCTGATCTGGAAGACAGTCCAATGCCCAGAACATCCGAAGAGGAGTCCATGAACTAGATCACACACACAAATGTCAAAAAACCGCAAACCTACGACCAGACATACACCAGCTCAGTGTCAAACGAGCCCATCGACGAAGGTCGTCAACAGATTCATTCGCCACCCTGTCAAAGGACCACATCACCAAAGATCACCAGGACACTGCAAACCCTACAAGAGAATGTGGACTACAACACACAACCGTTTGTCGGATGCAGAAAATATTGTCCAAAGCCATATTCTAGATTTAAAAGAACAGATAAAAAATGAACTCAAAAGCTTTGCCAAAGAGAAACTAGAGTCCCTTGAAGATCTATGCAAATCACTATCTACCAAAGTTAAAACATTAGAAAATGAAAATCACAAATTGAAATCAGATGTTGGCGAGCATAAAGAATTATTACAGATCTCAAGAAGCGGCTTGCCACCAGTTCTCCTCATGAGTACCCCACATTGAAACCTGCCTGTGAACCTGCCATGTCCACTGCCCCTGTTCTGTTTTCCACTGTCTTGAAGAGGACCAGCCTGCATCAAGCGACGACAACATCACAGATGCACAGATCACCTGACCTGTCTAAAACCCACCAGCCCTCCACCCCTACCCAACCACCCAGCGGTCAACTCAGTCCCACCTCCTTCCAAGTAAAAACACTCTCTGCACCCAGCCTCTCTTCCACCCATTTCCCACCTCCCTTCCTCTGACCTAGCTGACACCAGTCTCCATGCCAGTCCCGCCCCTTTCAAGTTAGACAGTGCTCCTGTCCTACTCCATCCCAGTTATAAATCGTTTGATCCATCACCATCATCACCTGATCATCAGTCCATTCCTGTCCATGTCTCCAAAAGACAAACAGCTACTCCCAGCCCACCCCGGTGTCTCCATCAAACATCATTGGAAGAACAGACGGACTGTTTGATTATAGGAGATTCCACATACATAACATGGATGCACACAAATGAACACAGGTAGCTTCAAATCAGTTCAGAAAATCAGTGTGTCTGGTCTCAGGTCTCTGACATAAAACACTGCTTGAATCCCGTCCACCCAATGCCCATAGGTTAGAGTTATTTTGCATGTAGGAATCAACGACTGTAAAGGGGGAGAGATTACAACACACCAATGGAGGCTCTCCTTTACTCATGTCAACGGCCTTCCCCAGAGCAACAGTCGTGACCTCGTCCATCATCCCCGCATGTGGTAGACATTTAATGAATCCAGCCATTGTTCAATCCAACCTAAAGCTTCAGACAGTATGCAGGGAACTGTCTGCAGTATTTGTAGACAACAAAGATTCCTTTCTTGCTAGGAGTGTGCCCCCAGGAAAGACATGTACAAATCTCCCCTAGCCATCAGCCACAAAGGTTTGCTAAAACTAGCATGGAACATCAAATACTGTGTTAGTGCCTCGTCTACGCACCGACTCCGCCCTGCGCAAGCCACAGATGTCAATACAACACGCACGCCAACACACCATCACCCCATGTTCCGGCCAGCGCAACTCAGCCATCCCAACGCTACACTTCAGCGGTCGCGCCGAAGCAGTACCACACAGGCCACGCCCCCCTTTTGAGAACCCCAGCTTCTCAGATTCCGATGGCCGGCCCTGTCAGTACTTCAGTGACTAACGCCAACGCGCAGCAGCAAGAGCACAGGTCCCCAACAACTGCCCACTTACGGCACCGCTGTTCCCGCCATGGTGCTCCCCTCCCCCACTAGGCCTAATCCTCTACAGGCCATTGCTGAAGCAGTGCGACTGCTGCAGGCAGCCTGTGGCCTTTCTTCAGTGTGAAGACTGTAAGAGTCATCCCTTCACACAACCACCGCGCGCGCGCGCGCACGCGCGTGTGTGTGTGTGTGTGTGTGTGTGTGTGTGTGTGTGTGTGTTGTGTGTGTGTGTGTGTGTGTGTGTGTTGTGTTGTGTGCAGCGCGCGTGCGTGCGTGTGTGTGTGTGTGTGGTGTGTGGGTGTGTGTGGTGTGTGTGTGTGTTGTGTGTGTAACTTTTATCCTTCCTTGCCAGACTGAGAATTAATCCTCGATACTATTTGTGCGTGTCATTATCCTTCCTTGCCAGACTGAGAATTAATCCTCGATACTATTTGTGCGTGTCATTATGTTCTTAGGAATAATAACTATCTTTTCACATCGGCATCTAATTGTTGACAGTGATCATCGTAGGCTGTGCTGAAACATCTTGTGTTCTACTCATTTACTATCAAGACCACTCGTGTCACTAAAGACATTTCGCCCCATGTTTCAGAAATGACTGAACTGTGTGGCTCATGAATCATATGTGCCTTCACTGAATGTCAACTACATTTGTGTTTCTAAAAAAAACAAAAACAACAACTTTTTCTTTTTACCTGCGTTCGTGGATGTGACTGATTGGAGAGCGCTCCATAAGTGCAACGCATTTGTGCCAAACAAACTTGGACCTATAGACAATTTTATCTGATTATCAGCATATATTATATATATGTGTGTCAGATACATATGAGTTGGAGATTCTGTGCGTGCAACATACAGGAATTGTGCTTTTTAGTCCTGCAGTACTTCGTCCTGTACAACCTGACAGCAATTAGTTGAGTGCACATTAAATTGTAAGTGCATTCTCAGTCACCTATTTCCGAACCACTGCTGTGTACCGATTCTACCAGATTGTTTGATTGATTTTTTTTTTCCTTTGTGTTGTTGTTATTGTTGCTGTTTGTTGTTGCTGTTGGTTGTTGTGTGTTGTGTTGTTTTCATTATTTATTTTACTTTTTTATACGTGTCCTTTCTCCCCTTTCTTTTTGTTTTTCGTTTACTTGTGCACTCAGGACATAACATGACCACAAACCAGAACTCATGGCCATCGAGAGATGGAATGAGAATTGCCATTTAAATATCAATAGTGCAGTCAGTAAGATCTCTGATATCTCGACCCTGATATCGAACCACCAAAAGCCATTCCATGTTCTGGGGCTCTCCGAATCAAGACTAAATACCTACATTAGTGATAAAGATGTAGCAGTCCCAGGTTATAATATCGTTCGAAAAGACCCTACTAAAGACAAAGAAACAGGTCCTTCTAGTGTATGTCAGTGAATCTCTCAACTTCAAGAGACTTCCCACCTAGAACAGCATGACGTAGAAGCAGTGGATACAAATCACACTGAACAAATCACGATCCATTTTAATCGGGTTTTGCTATCGAACCCAGCAGAAAGAGTCAGCTGACTGATAAATTTGTTACTATGATGGACGCAGTTTCCTTAGAATGTAAAGAGATTGTTTACTCGGTGACTTCAATGTAGATCTTTTGAAATCAAACAGCCAATGGAGCCAAACGATAAGTGTGTTGAACTTACATCAGATTATCAAAACACCCACCAAGTAACACCAACTTCAAAGACAATCATTGACCATATCTATATCTCAAATGAAATAACATACTAGAAGCTTGTGTACCAGTCTTCTCTTCTAGTGATCATTACCCAGTGTGTGTTACATGGTCTAAACATGGAGTGAAAATCCCAAAACCAGCCACAAAACCATAACCTATCGTTGCTTCTCAAAATTTAACGAACAAAACTTCTGCTTGATTTAATGAACTCAGAACTTAATACAGTATACAATATTGCTGATCCGGATTCAGCGATTGACTTTTGGATCGAAATTTTTACAGAAGTCTATAACAGACATGCTCCGTTAAAAACAATCAGAGTAAAGCATATTCCCAAACCACCGTGGTACACGAAAGAATTACAGGAGGCGTGCTACCTTAGAGACCTTTTGAAAGAACATGGCTATGAAGAAGAATCAAGATCACTAAGAAACACAATAAACTCTCAGAAGCGCAGGGAAAAAACTAAATACTATCGCGAGTTATTAACTTCCAAACAAAATCCAAAACTGGTTTGGCAAGCAATAAACCACTTAACAACAACAGTTCTTCTTCAAAATCAACTGTTATCAAAGTATTTCTGCTGAACACTTAACACTCACTTCTCTACCATTCCAATACAGTTGTTACTACTGATCATTCAAGCGCTAATGAACTTAAAGAACTCCATCAATTTTGTCACACAAACAAATCACGTCTGAACTAAACATTCCACTTATAACTGTGCACGAGGTGATATCAGTACCTACTTCATCTCAACAGTCAGGAACACGTGGACTAGATGGCATAGATGGCAAAATTCTGAAACTCTCGGCTCCAGTTATAACTGACACGTTAACGTATATCTTTAATCTGTGCATAGATAAAAGTTATTTTCCTAATGCGTTCAAAAAAGCAAAAGTTATACCCATTCATAAATCTGGTGATAGTACTGATCCTTCAAACTACAGACCAATATCAATCTTATCTATCCTTTCCAAACCTCTAGAAAAGCATTTAAATAAACACATCCTTCATCACTTCAACAAGTACGATTTGCTCCATCCCGGACAGTCTGGTTTCAGACAGAAACATTCCTGCCATTCTGCATTAATCAATCTTGTAGATGTGTGGCTTAATAATATTAATAACAACAGATATTGTGGTGTCTTATTCGTTGATTTTAAAAAAGCATTCGATGTCATTGACCACAATCTCCTTATTCGAAAACTGGAGATATACGGTCTTTCAAAATCCGCCCTTATCCTTCTAAAATCATACATCACAAAACGACAACAATGCGTCTTATCGGGACGGCTGTCTCTCTATAACAACTCTTAAGTATGGCGTTCCACAAGGCTCCATTTTAGGCCGTTACTCTTCTCAATCTACATTAATGACCCTACCCCTACAGTGAGATCCTACATGCGACCTCTTTGCAGATGACACCACCAATTCACACCAGCCATAATGATCCTTCCAGTCTTTCAAACATTTGCAAGAGAGTACCAACGACCTTGTAAAATGGACCGAACTAAATCATATGTCACTTCACCCTCAAAAAACAAAACTCATGTACATTACAACTAGGCAAAAAAGACAAAAGCTCACCAATGATTTCCCTCCTATACACCTCAATAATGTACTTGTGGAACAAGTCACTCATCATAAAGTATTAGGACTAATATTGACAATAGTCTCAGCTGGAATCCCACATAACGTTACTATGCAAAAAGCTCTCCCAGAAAGTCTATCAGCTCACCAAAATCAAACACTTTCTTGACCTTCACTCACGAAAACTTTTTCCATGCTCATATTCAGTCTCATGTTGATTATGCATCGACTATATGGGATTCTGCAAGTGCAAACACACTAAAACCATTGTTCAGCCTACATAAACGAGCGCTCAAACTAATCCTTCTGAAGAAAACTAGCCTCGAAAGCTCTGATTATAAACTCTTCACATTCTTCCATCAGCCAGAGACTCAAATACAACAAAGGGCTAATGATGCACAAGATTCTGACCGGGAATGCTCCAACAACTTTAATGAGACGATTCTCAAAAGTCTCGTCGAGAAACTCCCACAAACTCCATATCCAATCCCCAGAATTGACCTATTTAAATCAAGTCTAACGTACTCGGGAACCTCTTTGTGGAACTCCCTTCCAGAATACATCAAACAAATCCATTGTACCACAACTTCTCAAAAACACTTACCATTACCCATCTTCTGCGGTAAAAAAAAATTTAAAAAAACCATAAATAAAAATAAAATAAAAAAACCATAAGTAATACCAAGTAATCTCAAAAGCATAAATCATCCTTTTTCATGTACTTAACCAATTTGTCTTTTCTAACTTTTTTTTTCTTCTTCTCTTTTTTCATGTATCAAGTACTTGATATATAATATATGTGTGTGTGTGGTGTGTGTGTGTGTGTGTGTGTGTGTGTGTGTGTGTGTGTGGTGTGTGTGGTGTGTATGTGTGCATAGGGATATAATCTTATGAAAAATGATTATATGTTGTCCCCTTTTTCACTCTCTCTCTCTCTCTCTCTCTCTCTCTCTCTCTTCTCTCTCTCTCTCCCTCTCCTCCTCCTCACCCTCTCTCTCTCTCTCTCTCTCTCTCTGCCTCTCTCATTCCTCTCTCTCTCTCTCTCTCCTCTCTCTCCTCTTCTCTCTCTCTCTCTCCTCTCTCTCTCTCTCTCTCCTCTCTCTGTCTGTGCATGTGTGCGTGTGTATGCTCCGAATTTCGTATATATTTTGTCATGTTCATTTTAACTGTCTGATTTTATACAGCTAATTATTGTGCGTTTTAGTACAGTTCCATTTCAAATCATTACATCTCAGGCTGTTCCCCCTCTCCCTTCCATCCTCTCTCTCTCTCTCTCTCTCGTCTCTCTCTCTCTCTCTCTCTCTCTCTCTCTCTCATCCTCTCTCTCCTCTCTCTCTCTTTCTCTCTTTTTTTTTTCTCCTCCCCCCCCCCCCCCCCAATGTCATCTCACTTTGCTTAATACGTTCGACGTATTTTCAATGCCTTGCGAAAAATGAATGCATGTGGTGCCTAGCCTCTCTCTCTCTCTCTCTCCTCTCTCCCTCTCCCTCTCTCTCCTTCTCTCTCTCTCTTTCTCTTCTCTCTCTCTCTCTCTCTCTCTCTCTCTCTCTTCTCTCTCTCTCATCTTCGCTATGTGCAAACGTGCGTGTATTTGTGTGTTCAAAATATGTCAAATTCACTTCACTGTCTGTTTTCATACATGCCAACGTGTACGTTGTAGTACACTTACCTATGTTTCCCCAGCCCACCTCACTCCCTACACCCGCTCTCACCTTCCTCTTCATTATTATTATTCTCTTTTTTATTTCATTTTATTTTTTTGTTATTATCATTTTTTAGTTGTTGTTTTGTTTATTGTTATTCTTATTTTTTGTTTTGTTTTCATTTATCTTCTATTTTCATTTGATGTTCCTCTATGATTACATGACCGCTTTGCTTGCTTCTTTGATTTCTTACATTAATTGATTTCACTGCTTTGTTGTAGTCCCTACTCAGGGCGAGGACTGGATGTAAAAAAGCACGTTAGTGCTTATCTATTATCCTCGAAAATAAAGAATTTTGTCTTGTCTTGTCTTGTCTCTCTCTCTCATCCTCTCTCTCTCCTCCTCTCTCTCTCCCCTCTCTCTCTCTCTTTCTCTCTCTCTCTCTATTTAAATACTGTTCTCCGATAAAATTGTCGCTCAAAACGTTTCCTGACAATCTGAACGTGCACACTTTCAATATCAGATTTTAACAATGTTTGCAAGACTTGCTTGGCAGGCAAACAGTGACGAGCAGTTTCATGTTTCATCTTCTCTCTCTTTCACACACACACACAAAACCACACACACAACATACACCCACACACACACACACACACACACACACACACACACACACACACATACATACAGACAATACCACAAGACCAGAGAGAGAGAGAGAGAGAGAAGGAGAGAGAGGGGAGAGAGAGAGAGAGAGAGAGAGAGAGAGAGAGAAGAGAGAGAGAGAGAGGGGAGAGAGAGAACGAACGAACGAACGAACGAACACGAACAAAATTTAATGATAAGCCAATCTGCCCATGTCATCAGGGGGTATAAAAATTTGGGAATGGAGGGGGAATAATGATGATAATACTAAACTAAAACGAAAAAGCAAAAGTATATCTTCAAATGAATCAAACATCAAACATCGTACAAGAAGTGGTTTCTAGTATTAAAGGCTTTTGATAAATACACAGCAAGAGGTTTACACATTCTGACATCTGATAGTAATAAAGTCAGTTTGAATGCATTTGGATGCCTATAGTATTTGGCTGGGATAAAGGTTTTCCGTAAAAGAACTGTATTCATTACACACTAGTATAAAATGCAGTTCAGATTCTTCAATACCAGGACAAAATGGACAATCATTATTTATTCTTGTGATTGAAAATCTAGACTCATGAATTCTTAGTTGTGAAACTCCAAGTCTAATTCTTGTCAAGTATTTTCTAACAAATGGATGTTTTATTCTAGACAAATATTCTGGAACATCATAGAGTTGTCGAAACGAAGAGTGGAACTGAAATCTTTCTTTCGAGTTAATAACAGCGTCTAAGTCTTGTAAATACAGTCAACAAGTCTTTGTTTAAAGGCATGCACAAAACATTTAATATTTTCCACCCCTTGATTTTCCCACACAATCCAAAACCATATTTATATAATGTCAAACATATATTACTTTACCCAGTTTTTTTTTTTGCCCTTTTAATGCAGACTACATAACATTTTATAGGATTTCTTGGATACGGCTATCTTCCATACGGGTCAATTTCAGCCAATATTTTAACACATTTTATGAAGTCTGAATATATAACGGGTATCTGCCAGTTTGGAATATATAAGTGCACTTGGTGTGTGAACAATTACATTCAGAAGACGTTTAATAGCCAAAAGGTGTACTCTTTCAATTATAGCATGGTTTGCAGTTAAACCCCAAACTTCAGCGCCATATGTTAAAATTGGCTGGATCTGGCTATCAAAAATTTTGAAGAAAAGTTTTGGATTGTTTTCGCCTACAACCACAAAAATTTTCAAAATACTGAAAACATTTTTTAGCTTTGAGCGCCTTGTCCTCCAAAGAATACGAAAAAGTTAAACTGGTAGAAAGAATGACACCTAAGTATTTATACTCATTCACAACTTACAATTGTATACCATTGTGAAACCATTATTCTCGTGAGGCAACATGCCATCCTTTACGAAATATTATAATTTTAGATTTTTCCTCATCCACGATCAGTCCTAGTTTATTGGCAGTGTTAGTTAATATATCTAGTTGTTTTTGAAGACCAATTACAGTATGGGAAAGGAGAACGTCATCAGCAAAAAGCATAATAAGAATGTGAAGAATTCGGGGGATAAGCTTATTCCATGTTTTCCAGATAATGCAACGTCATTTGCGAGTTCATTTATGAATAGCGAAAATAAAATAGGACTACAGTTGTGACCTTGTTTTCAAACCACGGGACACGTAAAAGGCTTCAGTAAAATCACTGTTTGCCCGAACTCTAGCTTTAACGACTTGGTACATACTTTTAATTGCATGATGCATTTTACCTTGCACACCATTTTTTATTCAGTATTAACCACAATTTATTTCTATTCACTAGATCAAAGGCTTTTTTAAAGTCGATAAATGCTGCATAGAGCTTTTTGCCAGAAGATTACTGTTTCGTACAAGTGATACTAAAGTAAATATGTGGTCGACTGTGCTATAACTCTTCCTGAATCCTGCTGTGACTCATTGATTACATTATTTTCTTCCACCCACTCCGTAAGACGTTTGTTCAGAATAGAGGTGTATAATTTGCCACTGATATTTAACAATGACATGCCTCGGTAATTGTCCGGAAATTAACATTACCTTTTTTATACAGAGGATGTATAATTGCTTCTGACCACATGAGTGGAAATGTCCCGGAATCAACCAGTCTATTGAAAAATTTGGTCAAAAAAGAAACGACTAATGGAGAGGGAGCATACTTGTAAAATTCACCACTAAATCCATCGGTTCCAGCAGCTTTACCATTCCGAAGTGATCGTATTGCATTTTTAACCTCTAATTCTGTTATTCCCCAGTCTAGGGTGGAAGTATCTAAATTACAGGAGAAACTAGCGTCACTATTATTATTGTTGGTCATCTGATTAGCTATTTGGGGGCTGAGAGGTGAGCTTCAAGACTGGTCAGACGTGTTCAGTGTGTTGTGTCCCAAAATGGATTAGTGTGCCAGTTTTGAGTGTTCGATCCTCGGTGATTTTTGGACTCATGGTTGTCTAAGGTACGTTCGATGTGTTGACTGATTTTTTGGTCGCGGAGTTTGATCGGATTAGACATTATTTTCATTTCAAAAACTGATACATAAATAATAGAGATTTCTTAACCTGAACTGTTTTTTTGGGGGGAACTGTTGGATGACAGCAACGCAGCATGTGTGCAGCACGTGCAAGGTGTTCGCTTGTTCGTGAGAGAAAGAAAGGGAGAAGCTGTGCATTGGCGCATGAAATAAGACTTGTTTGGCCTCTGAGGTGGTCCGTGACTATGCTCTTCGCGTCAGTTTTTCTGAACTGCATTGAGGCTCAATGTAAAAGCAAACAATGCAGGCGGCTGTGGACAATGATTTCTCTCCAACACACCAGTATCCATGTCCGTGTCGGCGTCGTGTATCAGTCTCTGGATGTAAACATTGCACACGTGAACCGTCTTTTCCTCATGTGGTCAGTGACTGTCCATTTTCAAGTGATCTCAAGATCAAAATCAAATCAAAAACTCAAGTTTGTGATAATAATCCACGCAAAAGGTTTACTTCTGATGTTCTTCCTGAAGTCTTCTGCAGTTTGTAGAGAACAGGAAACACCGATTCTAACTCACCCTAGCCCTCACCTAGGTTCGGGCTAGGGCGACCTAGAATCGGTGTTTTCCTGTTCTCTGACAAGTAAGACTTCAATAACCAAAAAATAACGATTATCTACAAACAGACATACTGTGTAGGGTTATCCGTTTTTTAATACTAATTTACTAAACTTTTCAGAGAGTAACGTAGGGGAAAGCAGCCGTGGCTGAACACGCCCCATAGAGTAACGTAGGGGAAAAGCAGCCGCGGCTGAACGCGCCCCATATACAAACGTTGGTGCTGGTGCACTAGGCTATCCGATTACTTACTACACAGCGTGGGGCCGTCAGCAGAGAGAGACGTTCTATTCAGCCAAAGCCCGTTAAGGTCAAGTTGTCCTCAGAGCAACGTGTGGCAAAGGATCGCTCGTGGGTTTAAATAATATTTTCATTTAGACACGGAGGAGAGACCAGTCTCGGAGCTATAGACATACGTGTTCTGCGTTTCACAAATACGTGCGTATGCGCACACACACACACACACTCAATCTCACAAACATACACAAACTTACGCGCGTACGCGCGCCATTACAAACACACACACACACACCCGCACGCACGCACGCACGCACACACAACACACACACACACACACACACACACACACACACACACACACACGTGCGATCTCATACATTCACAGACTCTCTGTCCTCAGGCCGACACGAGGCTGAAACCTGATCACTTAATTTGCGTCTAGCGCAGACAAGCGGCCTGCGTTTGCGCACGGCCCGCTTACAAACTGCGACCAAAAAATATAAAACACACCTCGCGGCGCGCTAACTTGCAACGTAGGCCTATTGCATCAGCGAATGTTTCTAGACTGTCACGTGTCACTGCTACTTCGTGGCCGCCACGTCAGCAAGACCGGTTTCGCCATTGTTTACCGGACTACTTCACAAGAAGGTTGTGTTTTGACTGTGCTTTGGTGTGACCACTGTGGTTTAGTTGTGTTTTATTTTAAAATGGCTAACTGTTTACTAAAAAAAACTTTTGCATTCGAGGCCATAAGTTTTTTAACTGCATGTTAAGTTTTTGTCGAAAGAATTAGGTGAAGCAAAATTTTTGGGAAATGAACCTATCTTAAAGGTTTGTTGGTCGGAAAATGAAAGAAAATTGCTGAAAGATGTAGCCATTTTTAAATAGTGTTTGACTTTGAGAGATGGTTCCTTATTATAAATGGGCGCATTGTTGAAAGTTGGCCGAAGCAAAAAAAATCCATCCGCGTTGATTTTTGGGCCCCCGGCTTTGAAACAGTAAGTTATTTTTTAAAAAACAAAACGCTACAAACATGGCGTTCATTTCTTAAGGTGGAGGTGAACATTCTGATTGTAGTGGGAAACTCTTCCCCCTTTTCGTGTTTTTTTTAAAACTATCCAAAATTTCAAAGCTGGAATTGGTAAAAGAAGTGTGAAAACGCCAAAAGTATCAAAAACTTTGCAACGGATAGCGTTTTTGAATGTTTGGCAAACAAATAGTGGGGGCTAGGCAGCCCTTAGTACATTGCCATTGGGGGGTAGTGTTACCCCGATATCCCCAATTTTAAATGCTCTAAATACAAGACGGGAAAACCTCTGGCGTTTAGAGCCCCCCCATAAACTCGGATACAGCAATTATGCTTTTTAACTCTCCCCAAAGTATTGCGTCTGGTTGAGAAAAAAAAAAGCACGCAGCAAAACTGGGCCCAAGTGATCTATTGATCGTGGCCCCCAAAGGGCCCCCCGGGGTTGCCCCAATGGTCAGACGGAGCACCTGAAAGCTCGGCGGAAACTAGCCAAGTGATCATATTGATCGCTTGCCCTGCAAAGCTCAGGGCCAAACTGGCCAAAGCCCCATGTGACCCCTTGGGCCCTAGTTATTGAGGTTGCGGCGGGAACAAACCTTTTTTGTCAAAAAACAAGAAGGGGCCCCTGTAGTTTTATTTTTTTTGTTTGTTGGTGTTTGTGTGTTTTGTCCTACCCCCGCAGACACCCCCCACCCCAGCTGCCACCCCCCCCCCACCCTACCCACCCCACCCCATGCATGCCCACATTAAGCACTTTAATTCTTACTTAAGTTCCCAATTTTTTAAATTTAAAGTTCTTAATTAAAAGTTTAATTTAAAAGTTCTTAATTAAGTTCTTAATTAAGTTTAATAGTTTTTAAATTAAGTTATCAAGATTGTAATTAAAGTCACCCTTTTAAGTAAAACCAAGTTCTTTCAAGTTATTTAAAATTATTAAAAAATACAATCTATGTTTTTATTTAAATAGTAGATCCCAAATATAGTACCACCGCCCCCCAAAAACGCGTCATCGTGAGGATGTTTTTGCTTAACCCCCTTGGCGCGGATTGGTGCATAGATCTTAATGAAGTTTTACCCTAAGCAACCGCATTGGTAAAATTCTGGTTATGGAAATGTTTTTTTTAGACTCCAGGTCTTTTTATTGATTTCATCTTTTTTAAACAAATAATAATCCCCCATGATCTATTTTTATAAAAAAAATTTTTAATTTAAGTTCTTGAAATATTATTGCTTTTTAAAAAGGATCAAAATAATTTTTTGTTTTTGGGGGTGCTGGCGGGTTGTTTTTCTGATTAGGGTTTCCCGATTTTTTTTGGCTGTTTTTGTTTTTTGTTGGTTGTTTTTTAAATTTTATAAGTAATAATGCCCAGCAGCACCCATGGGCCAAAAAGGGAAACATTTTTTAAGTTAAATTTTCCATGAAGTTGGTCCCCTTAAAAATCTTGCTCTTGTTTGGGTGCAGGGATCAGCTTTTTGGCGTTGGCGGGTTTTGTTTTATTTGAGTTTATTTTGTGTTGAACTGTAATTTTTTTTTGTTTGTTCCACTTGTAATTTTTTTTCTGCTGCAATCGTCCAGGATGGGTGTTTTTTGGGCACTTTCTCGACTTTATTTAAAGTTTTCTGTTCAGTGTTTCGTTCGCTGATTTTTGCCGTTCATTTTGAAAGGGAATAAATCTATTGATTAAAGTAATTAAACCCATGATTAAGGCGATAACAATTTTCCAAAATTTTAATAAAATCAAGCTTAAGGACTCTAATGACTTTGTTAAAACTGGATTTTTCGTAAAAAAACCGTAAGACTTGTTTAGAATCAATGGGGGCAAAATTCTGGGAAATTTAGTGTACAAAATAGAACCCCTTGCCCCCCACTTTTTACCTTCTGACCCCGTCGCTTTATACCTGTTATGATATTTTAATGTCTTGTGGGAATCTGTTTAATCTGTTTTATGCTGAATTCAGTTCGGGAAAAGTTTTGTTTTCCCCCATGTGCCCAAAAAAAACAACTTTCCCTTTTTGGGGGTAATGCTTGTCATCAACTTTTCTTTTTTAAGTTAAGCCTGTTGGCCGCTCTGTAGTGAAGTGATCTCGCTGTTATGTTTTTATTAATTATAAAAAATTTTTTTTTTAAAAATGAGCACCGAAAAAAAAAAAATGTACAACCCTTTTATACCTTCTGCTGTTATTGGGGGCTAAGGTAGGATACACGATGTTGGTAAAAGCCTGTTAAAAAAAAAACCAGCAGATCTTGGCAAACAGATTTGAGGATTTAGCAAACTGATTGCTGTTATTTCAGCTTCTTTTCACGAAAGTTTTCTGTTTGCAAGGAATAATTCCCGAGTATAAATGTAAAAAATACATTTTTAAAAAATGGTTCACTCGTAAGATGTAGGCGGCGCTGTGGGAATCGTTGTTTAGCGGAAGTAATTTTGCATTTGTAATTACGGGACGACGCGAGAGAAAAAAACTAACAAAAAAATGTGGAGCAACTGCGCTGCACAAGAGCCATGAAAAAATAGAATTGACAGTTAATTTTTTCCCACACACTGAAAAAACGGGACAGGCTTTAAAATTTAAAAGATGTTGATCAAGCGATAAAAGAATATTTTTCTTGTAAAAGGCAAGCCAAACGACATGCCCCCCCCAAAATTCGCCCTTTTTTCAACCATAAAAAAAACAAAAAAAGCAAGAACGCGTTTTTTGTCGTTTTTTGGGATGGCCCTTGTGTATTTTGTTGGCATAATATCAGCTGAAAAAAAAAATGAACAAAAAAAATTTTCACCAAAAGGATATTGGAGGGAATCACGAAATTAAAAAGCTAAAGGGAAAAAGGTGGGGTCAGTGAAAAAAACGCAAAAGAATGGTTATCAAACAAACGATTTTGGAAAATTTATTTCCCGCGCCCAGACAAATAAGGACCACACTTTGTCCTCACTCCCAAAAGACACCCCTCAAAAGGACCTTTATATTTCCTCTGATAGATTGACGAAAAAAATTTAAAATCGCACTTCAGTCATTGCATAGCTTCAGATCAAAGATGCGGAACCCTTAAAAAAAAAGAGTGCCTTGCTGTTGCTGTCGCTATAAACTAATTTCAAAGAGGTCCCTAAATTTTTTTTCGATGATTCAAGCGATGAGGAAAAGAATTTAAAAAGGGAAAAGGGAAACAATTTTGTTTTAACATAGAGTTACCATTAAAAGAGGGGATTCCGGGAGTTCACAGATCACGGCTTTGGTTGAAAACTTTAACAAAAAGTTGCTGAAAGATTTTTTTTACCAGTAACAGGAGCGCTTGCAATTCTCGCAACACAAAGGGTTGAAGGTGCCCTAGTTTTGCGGCAATGAATAAGAAGAATTTAAAAGGGGTAAAAACCAGTACAACAATCAAAAGAAAAAACAATAAATGTTGCGAGACTCCCGTACACCCCGCAAAATTTACATTTGGTTTGAAAGTAAGGTACCTTTATTTACCGGGGGGGGGCAGAAGGGGATACTCGCATCAGGGCAACCCATCCAGTTTGGGTGTTATCCTATGAAATAAAAAGAATTTTAAAAGAATCCGCCCGTGTTTATTACGAGGGAAATGACCAACAAAACAAACCAGCTCCTCAAAGATTTTTGTGAAAGAAGAATGCAGCTTGAAAAAGTTTTTTTTTGAAGCATCGTGGTTTTTAGTTCTGAGATCAGTGTTCTTCTTTATGTATTTTTTTCAGAACTGTTCTTGACAAAAAGCAATTATAATGAACAGCTGTCAACTTAAAACCCGGGTTTTTAAATAAATTTAGAAGTCTGAAAGACAGACAAAATTTTTTTTTGCCTGAAGTTTACCAAGTTTAGGCGGCTCTGTTTTTGCCATCTTTAACTTTTGCGCAATGGATTCATTTGTGGGTCATGGTTTCCTGGGGTTTCAAGTCAACTTCTAGAATTATCCCCGGCTGATCAGGGCAAAAAACCTGCTCAACCACTTTAATGCTTTTTGAAATTTTTTTGTCCCGTGACTTTTAAAGTTACGAAAAGGGGAATGATTGCGCCTTCCCCACCATAGGGATTTTTCGTCAAAATACATGAATAGTTAGACCTTTTCTCGGATCATAGTCACCAAGTTTTTTGTTGTTTGTTTTACAGTAAGGGGCGGCCATACAATTCCCCCACCAAACCTTTTTTCAATCATCTGAATCTTTGGGTAAATCAGACAAAAAAAATTTTTACTCCAGTAAATTTTAAGAAAGCGTCCCAACTCCCCCAGGCGCAGAAATGTAATGCCAGGATCAAACTGAAATGTTTCATGCAGGTCTTTCTTATTTTCAAAGACTCCCCAACAAAATACATCTCCATCAAGTATCATCATGAAGTCTCCCACGTTTTACACTCTAACTTCTGCCACCACTTGAGCATGCTGGTAATGGGATCACTGATTCCTTTCCTCAAAGACTAAAAAAACGCGCCTTTAGTAAATGTATCTTCAAAAACCCTTTTCCCCAAACTTTTTCATGCCATAAGGGTAAACACCCTTTCTAACGAGAGTTGGGTAAAAATATTCTTCCGTTTTTGGGCGGGACTTTAAGGACATAGCTATACTCTAAGATCCATCATGTGCTGCATGAGTCATAAAAAAACAGTTTTTTAAAAATGAAACACTGTACTTTTCGATACGTCAATGCATGACCCCAAAGGCAGCCCCTGTTTTTCTATAAATGAGATCTAACCCGCAAGTTATGAAAGAATACGGGCAGCTTCCATTCTTTGGTTAAAAATTTTTAGTTGAAATTGCATTTTTGTTGCGCTCCTCTGAACTTTCCACAATTGATCAGGTCTTTTATTTGGTTGGGCTTCTTCCTGAGTTTCAAAACCACAAATCCAACAATGTGGGGCTGATCTACTGTTTGTTGGTCTTCAGCTCATTAGATTTCAGATAAATTCAGATTATTAGAACATCTTTACGCACTTGCTGCATCTTTTTAAGAATACCTGCAGCATTAGCCCTCTATATAATTCTGGTGCTGAATGAGCGCCACCACCTGACAAAAAGAAAGCAAATGAACAAATCTATTTTACTCTTTAAAGGGACTGTTTTTCGAATTTTTTGTGGAGCGGCCCTTCAAAGAACAAAAAGCGATCGAAGTCTGCGTAAAACAACATAGGAGAATTTGCATTTTTTTTCCATTCTTAAAACAAACTTTACTCCCTTCTGGGGGCAAAATTTTTTTCGTATTACATCACTGACCAATACAGGGGTTCTTATGTTCGCTCCGGCTTGAACAAGGCTTCTTTTTAAAACTTTTCTACAGAATTCTTGTTTTATCCCAATTTTTGAAGGAGCCAAATAATCACTCATTGTGCGACAATTTTAATGCGTAGCCCCGCGGCAAAAGCATCATAGTAAGTCACAGATTTTTGTCTGGTTCCCCAAATCTTTTGGACTGTTTTTTGGACACTCAGGGGTTGTAGATTTTTTTCCCCCTCACCCCTTTTGTAGACTTTAACAGTTTTTGGGTTTGTTTTGTTTTTTCAAACTGATCAAGGGAACCCCGGCTAACAGGAAAGGATATTCCACGAAGTTAAGATCAAAAAGAATCCCAAAGTTAGATACTCTCTCGGGCTTTTGGGGACAATGCCCCTTGGGGAAACCCCACAAAAACTTTGTTGTCTGTATTTTTTATGTTTAAACTGCTTTTTTGAAACCAACTCTCGAGTATAATGTAAACCTGCCTAAAATTTGGCGCATATTTACCTTTTTAAAATCTGATCTCTAGACTTCACCCTGACCAACCAGACCCCCATTTTGGCCTTTCGGCGGCCACACAAACTGTGTAAGCATTTGGTCTCCCAAAACCGGTGTTAAGTCTTATAAAAAATAGTCTTTGTTTTGTCAGACCCAGATTTCTAGTTTTCTTCTTTATTGTTCATATCATTAAAACAGCTAACTTTACTTAACGGGCTCATTTTTATTTTTACCCGGGAAATTTGAGAAATACATGGAAACATTTGCCCGCCCTTTGCTGGATAAATACTTTCTAAATCAATATCATTCATGCTCTTGATAAATTTTCTTGCTTTGCTTCAAACAATCTCCGGCCCTTTTCAAATTTTTTACCCACGATTTTTTTTCTAACTAAAAATTTTTATTTAAATCAAAAAAAAATTAATCAATATCGAGGTCTTTTTGTTTTTAGACTCATAAACTAAAGTATAAACACCCTTGGCTTTTTTAATGTGAGCTTTTAAACAATTTAATGTTTTGTTATTTTTTTTAACTTTCCTTTTTTACTGCTGGGGGTCTCTTTTGAGAAAAATTTGTCCCCCCCCTTTTCTTGAAGACAAACTTTTGTCTTTTGTAGTCACAAAATGGGCTTGTAAACATAAATTTTTCATCCGGATGTTGAGTCAACATCTTTTTTTTAAAATCAGTTTAAAGGGAACAAATTTTTAGCTGTTATTATTTAACCCAGGGCTTTTGTTTTTTGGAGTTTATTTTTTAATTTTTTGCTACACACCACAGCTAATGAACACGGGCCAAGACAAAAACAAACCCCCTAGAGGAAAAGCTGCGGGCTCCCCATCCCGTCTAAGAGGCCCAAAAACCCTCGTTCCTGCGAGCACCTTATATCGATCCCCCCAGTATTAACATATGTAAAAATTTAAAAGGGCAGCAAATACCTCTTGGTTTTGCGTATTTTAAAAGTCCTCTCTTTTTTTTGTAGCATTTGTGTAATGTTGGTTAACTGAAATTTTTTATGTCGGGTTTCACTATCCTTTTTTGGCGACTCGGGCACATTTGGATAAACCTGAGTAGGCATGTTTTTTTTTAAAAATAAAAAAAAAATTTTTAGTATTCAAATTTGGGTCAATTTTTTCTTTGCAATTTTCACTGTGTATCAATTAATAAAAAAAATTTAAACATTAATTTTTAATGGGCTTCTTTTTTTTCCAATTTAATGTTTACTCTTTAAAAAACCGTTCCCCCCACTTCCATGCAACTGATTATCCTCTTTTGACCTTAGGTCAATCCTAAACCTATTTTGATGTTAAATAATCGTCAACCCAACACGGAAAGGGTGTAGATCTTTAAGCAAGTCTGCTGTTGGCTTTACCCCCCCACCCCCAAACAATTTTCTTATTTTCAAATTGTAAGGTCTAAGTCCGCTACATAGTTTGGGTTGGGACTGCCGTCAATTGTACTTGCACTTTCGTTATTTTTGGATTAAAAAACTTTTCACTTGCTCTTGCGAAGTTCTTCACTTCACACAGCAATAAAATCCCTTTTTAAAGCGTTTTTGCTGTGACACTAAGTTTAAAAATTCTATATAGCGCTGCCCTGCTTTTAGGATATGTTGAATGAGACCATTTTTTTCGAATTATAACAATTGTACTCAATTGTTCCCAAATAAGCCTTGCTAAATAGAGTTGCTAACAACAAAAAACTCTAACGAGATTCGAAATGCTTATTTTTGCTCGCGTCTTTTGATCTGATAACACTTTTTGTATTCTTAAAAGTTAGTTCGTAGACAACGTTTTTTTAATGCTCCTTGAAAGTATGGCCATGCGTTTTTACAACCAAAATCTAGGGAGGGAAAAGCGATTTCCAAAAACGCAAAACTTACAGCTAAACCCTTTTTTCTCCCTTTTTAACCTAGAAAGTTCGGGCCTATTCAATTTTTAGCCTTCTCATTGCCTTTCCTTGAAACCAAGATCTTCCCTTTTCATTCGCGGTTAGCCATAGATCAAATAGGTTAAAAATATGTCTGCATTGTGTAAAAAAAATACTTTTTTCCCCTAAATTTTATAGAAATTTTCTAACGATTGCCCCCCCGATTCTGGAAAACTTCGGTTGGGTCTTGTTGAAGCAAGTTCTTTTTTGAAAGTAAGCCGTGCAGAGCCGGGCACAATAAATCATTCGCTCCATCGGAAAATTTTAACATAAAATTTATCTGCTCAATAGTAGAGGGATTTTTGGGAACATAATATCCTTTTTTTCCCTTCACGCCATGGGTTTTTTCAGCTTCTTTTTGGGGTCAAAATCGACCATATACTTGTGACTTTTTTATAAAACAAAAAAAAAGTTAATTATTTTAAAACAGGGGGGGGTTTGGGGTGAAGAAAGTAAATTTTAAGTATTTTGGAACCCACAGGGATAAATGACTCCTTTGACACGCATCGCTAAATCCTCAATGGGGGCAGAAATAACGAACCAAAGGTCAGATCATTTTACCAAATTTGGGCCTAGAACCCCCCAATTTATAGCCCCGATATTTTTAAACAAATGATAGACCATTTGTTTTTTAAAAGAAAAAAAACGAGGAAAACTGTTCCGTTTACACATGAACAAACCCATCAAAGTTTGTATTTTAATACACTTAACCAAAATTTAAGGCAAAAGATCTAAATCGCCTTGGCATCCCTAAACCAAAACCAAATTTAAAGGGGAAAGCACTGAACCACCAAATTAAAAGGGGAAGCATTGCTAAACCCCTTTAAAACAAGCAAAAAGAACTCCCAACATTCCCCAAAAAATAGAAAATTCAAGATTTTAAATTTCCAAAAGAGACAAAGTATAAATTAGTAAAAAGCAGAAACCAGTTTTTCAGAAGAAAAAGCATTAAAAACAATAATGATCCCCCCCAAAACCCCCGCAAAATTAGAGGCCCTTGATCGAATGTAAAAAAAAAAGAGGGAATTAACAGACAATTTTGCAAGCCCGATGAAACAGATAACATATAAAAAAGAAAAAAAAAACTCGCTGAGCTGACGCGCCAACTTAGGGCGCGATGATAAAAAAAGAAAAGAACAAAGACTAAAAAAATTTTAAAAAGAAAACACAAGACAAACGGGGCTGCTAACGAGACCCAAATTTCAAAACCCTGATCAAATAAGAGAAACTATCCAAAAATTTTTTAGAAACACCAAAAGCTACAGAACGAATAAAAAAACTTTTAGCGAAAAAGGTTCACATTGCAGCGTTATAACGGCCTTAGGATTTGAATAATCGTTGGGATGCTATTACAGCTGGGGAGGGGAAAGTTTTGTGCCTCCTCACCACGCCTGATAAATCATGGGGAAAAAAAAACTTGATCATCTTTCGAGTTTTTTAAAAAATTTGCTGGAAAGCTATAGACCTTTTTCCATATATTTGGGGTGTTTTAGCTGCTTTTTTCTCTCAAGCAAAGTATTGGCTTTTATGGGTGAGCACTTATGGGGATTTGTTCTCTTAATAGTTGGTTCATTTAGTAAGATAAAACCAAGTAAACCAGGCCTTAAAACCCAAAAACAAATCTGTCTTTTCATACATGGGCCGCGAACAAAGTCCACTCTTCAACATCTTTGGGGTTTTAACCTCGGGATTGGATGACTTTTCTGGGGGGTTTTTTTTTTTGTTTGCAATATACGGGGTCAAATTTTTATCGTTTTTCCCCCCCTTCGTTCATTTCCTGCACAAGATTTCTTGTATTTTTTATTTTTTCCTACATGGGTCGAGTCAGAAGGGGCAGTATAAACCAGTGCCAACGCAAAGTCACTTTCATCTTCTATTGTAAAACTTTTGGTACCTTTTAATACTTTAAGGGAAAACAACTGTAAATAATGGCGTCCTCTAATTAGTAAGTATTGTTTTTGTCGTCAAAGCCCTAAAGGGAAAGTTATGTTCGCCATTGTCGTGCTTTCGAACCTAGCAAACCCAAACGTAAGTAGAAAGACGTTTTTTTCTTTTTTTTCCCCTTTAGTTAAACCCTAGATATTCTAAGATAAATGTTGTCCTGCTGTTTTTGCCTTGCTCTATGGACCCAGTGAACATTTTCCGAAAAAAAATGTTAAGGAGATTCCAGTCAACTTATACTTTCTGTGCACCCCCAAAAATAAGGGGTCCCAACCATGATTAAGATCCCAAATTTTTTCTAAAGTCTGTCTAAAATTAAAATTGAATTCGTTACAATCCTTTTTAAAAGCCTTCATTCTATTCTGTTGCTAAATGGGTTAAACGTTTTTTTCATTTGGTAATGGCGCTCGCATTCAGTCAAAATACGCTGAAGGTGTAATAGAAAGAAATCTTTCACGACCCCCCCCAAAGGATCAGATTTTAAGTGATCACATACGACACCCACACCCAGTTAGCACAAAACACAGCAAAGAAACTGGGTTCTGATAAAACCATCATGGGTGAACCACACTTTCGCGATGTGTCTTTTTTTAAAAGGGGGTTAAGATACTGTTTAATGGCTACTCACCTTTACTTTTAGAGGTGTCAACTGATCACAGAAAATTTAAGGGTGTCGGGGTTTCTATATTTTTAAATTTTATGCGGCCCAACAAAAATTTTTTCTCTTTAGTAATTAAACCCCGCTCATTTTTTATTTTTTTTAAAAAAATGTTGAACATAAAACCCAAACTCCTTTTTTTTTAAACTGCTATTGAAACGATTGCGGAATCAAAAAAATCGCACTTTTATGAAATTTTTTTTCAAAGTCTAGGGTTTAATAAACGAAACCAAGAACAATAAAAGGTTTTAAAATTTAGGGGGTCAACGCTAACCAGTTAACAAAAACCTATGGTTATTACGGGTTTTTTCTCACAAAAAAGCAATGAGTAAATTCCCCATTACTCCAAACAACAATGCAAATCTAAAAACAATATAACATTCAAACCTGAAAAAGCAATTTTTATAAAAAGGACTAAAATGTTGGCTTTGAAGTGACCCAGGTCATAAAAAAATTTGTTTTTTGGGCCAGAAAAACTACTTTTGGGAAAAGATCTGGATTAATTTTCTCTAAAGTTATTTTGATGGCTGAGCACTGAGAAAACTTTATGGAAAAGGGGTTCAAATTTTTTTAAAAAGTTTTCCCCGGGAAACGCAAAAGCATTATAAATTTAAAAAATTCCCCAATTTTCGTTTTAAAAATTCTTTTTTGGGGAAGTTTGAATCATTTCTATAAAAATCCAAAAAAACAGGGAAATCGTAAAAAATTATAACCTAAACAGTTTTAAATAAAATAAATAAACTTCTAAAAAAGCCGGGGCGAAAATTGGGGTTTACTACCTGTGATTTATAACTTTAAAAAAAGCCTTTCAGACGTTACAGCCCTTTTTGAACAATTTTGATAGGCGCTTTTAAAGGGGTTTTTAAAGTAACTAAAGATGGGATTTTAAACCAAAAAGGTTTGCGACAACAAAATTTTTCCCAAACTAGAGCAACACCAATGTAAAGCAAATAAGCTGGCCATAGAATAAAAATATTTTGAAAACCTGACAGCAAATGGGACTTTAAACCATATTTTTAAAAGGGGAAAAAAATTTGAATTCGTAAGCCCCTTTACATTTTTTTTGCCTCAAAAAAATTTCAGAAAAGCTTTCAACTCTGGCCCTTTAATGTAAGTCTAGCCGGGCGACAATATCGGGAAAAGTTGAAATAAAAGCCCATGGGGAAAAAAAAGATACCCCACAAAGAAACGTTTTTAAAAAAAGCTTCTACAAAATTACAGTTTTTTTCCAAGCAAAAATTAGAGACACGTTCACAATAATATTTGAAATTCTGTCTTTAAAGGTAAAGGGGTGGGGTTGTGGGCCAGTGACCTTTAAAAGGAATAATATTACTGGAAAACTTAGACGTTAAACACTTTAAAATTTTCCATCATCGTTCTTCACAAGGGGAGGATGTTAAAGGGCATAAAAACAACAACAAAATCGATTTTACTTAAATAGAAACAATCTACAGAAAGAAAGGATTTAAAGTTACACATTTAGGCCTCATAGGGTTTTTTTATCTGAACGGTTCTAACAAGATAGATAAACATAAAAATGAATTAGTTAAATTCATTAAAACATGGAGCGTTAAACTTTATGACAAAAAAACCCCCCTTTTTTCATTAATTTGGGGACAAACGGTTGTGGAAAAACAAATTTTCCTCAACCGTTACAAACATTTATCGTTATAATTTTGTCATATTTAAATTTTCTGCCCAAATTAAATGGAAAAACAACAAAAAAAAATTAATGGACTATGAAAAAAAATTTTTTTAGTTTAATCCTAGCAATAAACGAGTGAGTGTCTAGAACGCTTTTTATATTGTTTGAAGGAAGCAGACACATTTATTATAATGACTGTTCACGAAAGAACAATTAAAAAAAAGAAACACTTTGTCAAAACAGCTTTCAGTGGAAACAGCGGATAAGTGTGTGGATTTTAGCCAAAAAAATAAAATCATTTAAAAGACTTTAGAGAACATTAAAGACTGTATTTTATTTCCATAAAGACAAGATGCATTGAGAATGTTTGCGTGAAAATGATGTTTTTGAGAATGATCAAAAAACAAGGGTTAACAAAAATAAAAAACTAAAAGTTTAGAAATTAGTATTGAAAACAGATATCCTACCCCCGTATGTTTTGTTTGTAGATAATCGTATTTTTGTTATTGAAGTCTTACTTGAGAGAACAGGAAAACACCATTTTAGGGTCGCCCACCCAACCTAGGGAGGGGTAGGGGGGAGTTAAATCGGGGTTTTCCTGTTTTCTTTTTCAATTGTTGGGTTTCCTTGCCCGGGCCAACCGTTCACGGGGCCCAAAGTGACTTCCATGGAAAGATTTTTTACAGATGTATCCCACCAAATGGGCATCAAAAGACAAAATCGGTCTTTTCCGTCGGAACAAATTTTTAGATTTTTCAAAAGTTTTTGAAGGCCCAAAGGGGACCCTTCCCCAAATCACCAGAATGAATACAGCTGTTGAACCATTTTTCCCTTCCCAAACAGGGCAATCGATGACGTGGAGCGGGGACATCGGTTGGTTAAGAAAACAACAGCAATTACCCTCGCCCCATTGTCGCCGTCTTTTCCACTGGGAGATAATCTGACCCTTCTAGGGGAAAAAGTGCGGAAAAGAAAGGCAGAAACCGGGTAAACGTGTTGCTTCAACTTGCCCCCGCAAAACCCAAATTTTCAAAGAGGGGAGAAAAGCTGGGAGAACCTTCTTCTGGAAAGACCTTATTCTCAAGACAAAGAACATGAGAATTTTAAAAGGGACCCTAAACACCTGGGAATGTAACCATCCAAACCCCGCTCTACACTACAGCCAAGGGAAAATCACCCAAAGCAGCAACGTCAAATGGTGAACCAGTCAACCACACGACAGGGTCAAGAAGACGTGGGTCAACTCATGCCTACCCAGATGTCCGACACCTAAACGAAGTCGAGCTCACAACTCCACTGAGACTTCCCTGGACTGTCAATATGACTTTATCCCCGCCACTTCAAAACCCTCAAACGAAACATAAAGTTGGGACAGGTCTATTTTGAAGGGGCCCCTACCACAAGCGCAGAAACAGCAACACCGCCTCTACCACAAACGCAAAACATGCAACACCATGGACCCAAAAAACCCCGAAGACCCTTACAGTTTGGGTCGGGCTGCGTCCCCGAGACTCCCCTAAACCCTCACCACGTGGGTTGGCACCACACAACCCATGTTGACCCACTCACCTCAGTCCCCCACAAGGCCAATGACGTCCTCGCTGGGGACCCCCCTGGACAACAGCCAGTTTCACCATGCTGCTGCGCGATATTTTTTAAAAAACATTTAAACCCAAAAAGACCCAGTGCCAAACCCAAACACTGGGACTCCACCCCCCCCCAGTCCCAGTGGAGGCCGGGGTCATCCTCTGATGGGGGTCTCCCATGGACTGCAGACATGGCTGCATTCCTGCCACTCCCTGATCGTTCAACACAGGATTACACCGGCACATCGGAGACACCATGCAGAACACGTGGCGAGCACTGTGAGGAACGAGAATGTCGCCAGAAGCCTGTTGATACAGGCCATGGAGCCCCAGCGGATGTTCCAGGGACAGCGCCTTCCCATCCTCCACAGCCACAGCGAACTCCACGCCCCTCAGCCAGAGTGACGGTCAATCAATGGGGCGTCAGACTCACGTCCACACCGAACACGGAAGACGAGAACCATGTGCCCAGACCCAATTCTGGGAACGCCAGGGACCGTCTACCCGTGGAATCCCGCTTCATCATGAACATGACACGCAGACATCTTGTCTGATGACTGGTGAAGTTGCACCAACTTCTATGCAAACCAGTTGGGCCCAGTGATCGGTCGGGAATGTGTTGTGCATGGTGCATTCTATAGCAGCACTGACCCCTCTTGTGATGCCCCCCTCCCTCCTTCCACCCAGCAAGCAGTCCCTGATGGACCTGATGCAGATCTGGCTTCCCACACACCTTGTTCGCCACGCCCATCCTCAACCACTCCACCCGCCAATGAGGCCAAGGCAGACGACAGCACCACCATGGTGAAACGCCTGGTGGACCCATGGACTGGCGCAGATGAATTAGAGAGTCAGTCTTTAGGGAAGTCTGACGGTAAACGTGACGGGATGAACTGTTTAAGTGTAACACATCTTCCTGTAGTGTCAGAACAACAGAACTGTTCTATGATTTCAGAAACACCCAAAACACATGGCAGACAAACACGCAGCAAAACAAAGATGGCAATCGGACGTACAATGACAAACATAACACACGATAAAACCACTCTCAGACAAAAGCAGGTCACAGATTGTTTCCCACGCATCGAAACAGATCATCACAGGCGGATAGAAGCCAATCTATAGACACCTAGGGATTCGGCCCTGCCCTTGTCACTATACCTGGGGTTGTACCAGGCCCTGCAAATGATGCTAATGCAGAGAACTGTTGCATTTCTTTTCTTTCATACAATATAGAGGGTTTGAGCTCTGTATACCAACCTGAATTACGGTTGTTATTCTGTAAGTATGACATCGATTTTTGTCAGAAACTTTTGCGACCAATTTCCCTTCATATCTATTTCCTTCTTTTGAAATTTTTGTGTCACCTGGATTGAAATTATCTGATGCGGCGACATCTCGTCTATCTGGTGGTGTTGTTTTTACGGTAAAAAAGACAATTTCTAGATTTGTTGAACGCATTCCATTAGAATGTGATAATTGTATTGCTGTGAAACTATCTAAACAGTTTAGTGGCTTACCTATCGACACTATACTGTTAGGCATGTATGTACCCCAGCATCAAGCCCGTATTATTTAGACACAGAAATAAGAAATGGAATATATCTGCTTGAGCACTGTCTTCTCGATATTTTTGAACAGTATGGAGAATTACCTTTCATTATTATGGCAGATTTTAATGCCAGGACAGGTAAATCAAACGCTAGGGAAATTACTCTCCCTGACACTAATGTTTGGAACGATGATGACAATAATACTGAAGAAGATGAAGCATATCTTAGAAATTCCAAAGATGAAATGATGAATGAATTTGGATGTTACTTATTGAAATTATGTGAAGAATTCTCATTAATAATTCTAAATGGTGTTACCTCAGTTGATAACACGGAGACTATACATATATAGCACATAATGGGGCAAGTATCATAGATTTTTTTATATTTCAAGGTGCCTTTTTCAACATGCTCTAAGCATGAGAGCGCTCAACATTGCTGAATCTAAACATTTACCTATTGAATTAAGATTAAACTTACCAAGAAATGTAAAACACATTCAAAATAGATCTGTAAAACGTGTCATTCAAAGGTTCATTTGGAATAAGGATCGTTTAGATGAATATCAACAGGCCTTCAAGTCACAGGAGATACTAGATACTTTGAACGAAGCTGTAATTCTGACGACTACTGATGTCAACCTGGCACTGAAAAAATTTTACGAATGTTTGACTCTTGCAGGCCAATGTATGAAAAAGCATATGTTATAGGTGAAAAGAATAACAATTCCTGGTTCGATAGTGAATGTCGAAATGCAAGATCAGACTTATTGCAATCCTTGAAAAATTTTACATATTGCAAGAACGCAATACAAGTCGAGGAACTGAGGCTTACTTACACTTATAAACGAAGAGAATATAAACACTTGCTTGTTAGAAAACAAAAAGAAGATAAATTACACATACTGCTGCTCCTGAGACAAATAAAAATGATCCCAAGAAATTCTGGGGGACTATAAAGTCAAAGTAGGTACGAAAGCACTAGAAAACTCCATCACAATTGAAGAATGGTACAATCACTTTCATAAAGTTTATAACGACTTTGAACAGGAAAACGAACTATATTCTGGATTCAGCGACTATTTTGTACCTTTAGCTAATCAGAGAGAGAGAGAGTATTAGCTCTATGTACATTCCATTTCAGAACATCCCGAAACATTCGCCCAGCTGTACATGAATTTTTCAAGATATTTTGGAGATAGGCGCGCGCACGCGCGTGTGTATATATATATATATATATATATATATATATATATATATAACAAACTAATAAATTCCAAGGATAAGTACCGAGCACCGTTCCAGCAACTTACAGAGCAGCTTGGTGTTGCAATGACTGCAAGAAATATTGAATTATAAACAAAGCTTGCTCTTATGTCTTCGATTGAAGAAATAGGGGGAGATACGCATTCATACCTGCAGTGGCAGATGATTCTGCCTAACTAACAGTATGTGCTTGAGTGGGTGGATGGGGAAAAATAAAATAAATGCTTCTCAAAATGAGCCTTCAGCAAGCTTATATTCTCCAAGGGGGAGAGACATCCTCCAACAGGGAGGGAAACTCGCTAACATATAACTCCTGGTCATATACCGATATTTCGAAACTTGGTGGTTTCTCCTCAGTGACCGCGGAAAGTGGTAATTTGACTCCTCTGCCTTTTCAGTTTTAAGAAGAATGCAATCCCAGAAAAGGCTGGTGTGCAATACTGTAGTATGTTTGTTGAGTTTTCAAAAAACCAACCAAAGGTGCCACCTAAGAAGCAAAAGAAAATCATGAAAGAGCAAAACAAGCTACATTTTCTTGTGAAAAGTAGAAAATATAAGAAGATAACCTCTTAAGACACAAGTGCTGAGGGCCAGTTCTTGGAATGAATCCGCAAGGGACTAAATTACAATAAACTAATAAATTCCAAGGATAAGTACCGAGCACCATTCCAGCAACTTACAGAGCAGCACGCTCGAAACAAATTTGTAGAGTGAGTTTTAGCATTCCTTTTTTAATATTATTAACAAATGTTGCTCCCCAAGGGGTCGAGCACTTTTAAAGTCATTTTAGGCTTTCTAATTATATTCATCTATATATATATATATATATATATATAATGATGAACAATTAAGTAGTGGGGGAAAACAAGCGCAGGCTAACAATTCTTCAGTCGCCACAGTAATGACTTGGCAAAGATTTAAACGTTTAGGAAGAAAAAAATAAAAAAAATAAAAAAAATAAATAAAATTGAAGATGAAAATGTGGAATAAATTATAAATATGAGAAACCCTTCACTAGCTGCCTGAGGAAACCATCGTAATCCCTCTTGAAGGCACATCTATTTGTATTGCCTGCTCCGAGGCCTTTCGTCCGCTGGATCGGACTCATCAGGGAGACACGGCTGGTTGTGTCTGTGCTCTTGGTGTCAAATAGAGACCCACCACAGTCCATAATTCTGTGGTGTTCTCACCACCAAGGGTTCAAAAAAGAATCCAACAGCACCCTCAAAGCAGCCAGTGAAGGGTAGTAAAATGGAACCAAACGAAAGTGCAGAGAAGAATAAAGTTGCTGAAAAACTAAAAGCATTATTCAAACAGTATAAAATATTGGGGAAAATCTTTGAGCCTATGCTGTGGCTTTTTAACTCTGATTTTATATATATATATATATATATATATATATATATAATTATATATATATATATATATTATATATATATAATCAGAGTTAAAAAGCCACTCAGAACGTTAAAAGTGCTCAACCATGTAGGGAGCGACATATATATATATATATATATATATATATATATATATATATATATATATATATATATATATATTGGAGACTATAAGCTTGCTGAAGGCTCATTTTGAGAAGCATTTATTTTATTTTTCCCCATTCACCCACTCAAGCACATACTGTTAGTTAGGCAGAATTGTCTACCACTGCAGATATGAATGCTTATCTCCCCCTATTTCTTCGATCTAAGACATAAGAGCAAGCTTTGTTTATAATTCAATATTTCTTGCAGTCATTGCAATACCAAGCTGCTCTGTAAGTTACTGATAAATCTCAATTTGGTATTCTGATCTGATGTCTGGGGCAAAGAAGTCCGGTTTAATACTAAGGTCAGTAAAACGAACTCTAGGCATCATAAATTGCAATTACTTGTCTATTTTTTTAATCGTTCTATCATTTATCTATCTCATTTCCCCTTTCCCGTCCTTCGATTTCCCTCAACACCTATTCTTCCTGCTCCTCCCCTCCCATTTCTGCACTGTCAGTCACGTGCTCACCGTCATAGTCAAAGTCCTCGGGACAGTCGCGGTCGAAGTCCACAGAGCCCAAGGCGGAGGCCAGTGTCCTGTTTGAGTCGTTGCTCTCGCTGCCCGTCCCCGAGTTGGTGCGCCTGCGCCGACTGACGACCCCGGATTTGACCCTTCGCAAAGGAGCATGGGATAGCCTGTAGCGGGCGGTCAGCTCGTAAGGATTTCCGGTTGTAGGCCGCTTGATGTAATTCCACATGTCGAACTGAAGAATCGGAAGAGATCAAACTAATTAAACTCACGATTGTTATTTGATATCAAAAGAAAGTCTGTTTGACCATTAGCATACTATCAGATCTGTGACAAATAGAAATCTCGTTAGTTGATTTGGGGCACGTGTTAATGCTAATATTGATCTTAATATTGATGTTCTTAAGCTCGCCTAAGGTTTCACGCACATCCATGCACCTACAAACATAAATCAAATTACATCAATACACATCATGAACAAATCAACAGCGTCACATTCATACACGCACATTTACATACAATGCTTGGGTTCCATATAACAGATGCAGAGGCATACTGCATTTTGAACTTAGCCGAAAGGCAGAGAACCCATAGGCATACTGAACATTGTGGTATTTACGCGTTACAAAAAAAGAAGAATATATCGGCTCGAGGATACCTAAATTTATCAACATATACTTCGATTTAAAAAAAAAATATATATATATATATTGGTGATCGATGTATAAAAAGACGTCGTTTTGTTTTGTCATTTTGTGCATACCAATGACTTCAAACCTCGTACAAAACTCCCTAAAACATCCTTTGGGGAAAGCGAGACGTAACTCCAGATTTAACGTCAGGAGGATGTGCCATGAAAGCATGTTTCACTACAAGAGAAGAGATTTCCTGACTGGCGTTTATGGTTTGAAAAAAAAGTACTTCCGCAGAATCTGCTACATGATTCTCACCTGCTATTAACTGCCTCTCGTTTCATCACCTGCCATTAACTGCCTCTTGTCTCATCACCTGCTATTAACTGCCTCTCGTTTCATCACCTGCTATTAACTGCCTCTTGTCTCATCACCTGCTATTAACTGCCTCTTGTCTCATCACCTGCTATTAACTGCCTCTCGTCTCATCATCACCTGCTATTAACTGCCTCTCGTCTCATCACCTGCTATTAACTGCCTCTTGTCTCATCACCTGCTATTAACTGCCTCTCGTCTCATCATCACCTGCTATTAACTGCCTCTCGTCTCATCATCACCTGCTATTAACTGCCTCTCGTCTCATCATCACCTGCTATTAACTGACTCTCGTCTCATCATCACCTGCTATTAACTGCCTCTCGTCTCATCATCACCAGCTATTAACTGCCTCTCGTCTCATCATCACCTGCTATTAACTGCCTCTCGTCTCATCATCACCTGCTATTAACTGCCTCTCGTCTCATCACCTGCTATTAACTGCCTCTCGTCTCATCACCTGCCATTAACTGCCTCTCGTCTCATCACCTGCCATTAACTGCCTCTCGTCTCGTCACCTGCCATTAACTGCCTCTCGTCTCGTCACCTGCCATTAACTGCCTCTCGTCTCATCAGTCAGTTCTGGCTAAGAAGTGAAACAGAAAAACAACACAGTTTTTTTCAACATTTAAGTTCCTTTTTGCAGTTTGTAACCAGGGCAATTTGCAAGGCTGAGAAGTCCTCCAAGGAAAGAAATTACCTTCGTTTGGCCTATTACAGACATAATTTACTCCCCTTGCGGAGGACTGGAAGTAACCCAGAACGCCTTTAGAAGTGCTTTCCTTCAGTTTTCAGCATTGTCTTGTTTCAACATGCTCAATTAACTGCTGTCTTCTCTGTGTTACTCCATAAGTTGAACCGGCTGCTCGCCCCCTACCCTACCACCCCCGTCCAGATGGTGTTCAGAACTGAAGTAAATTACAGGGTGCACTGTGCTAAAAACCATTTTCTGGATCTGATTTCAAGGATTTTGTCCGTGGGCTCCAGCTCTTGAGTTAGGAAGCAAAAGACATATCTCCATCCTCCGTCCGCTCCTAGGTGAAAATGCAGAATACGCATCTCCTTCTTACATCACCTCTAAATTAAGAAGCAAAGCACATAAAACTTAGAATACGAATCTCCTTACATCACCTCTAAATTAAGAAGCAAAGCACGTATAACGTTCTTGAATATTGAAATATATTTTGCTGTCAAGCAGGTTGTGTGATTGTCCGACCTTGAATGTTCTAGGGTCGTGTTTATTAAAGTACAAGTTGTTCGTTTTTTTTTCAGTCACAGATATTAATAGATATAGATAAATCATAAATTTAAAAAAAATCACTTTTGTGCCCAAAGTAAATCAAGTAAAAACAAACAACTCCACACTAGGTGGCACCCTCTCATGTAGCACACATACAGACAAGAGGTATACAGAACAAACCAAGCAATACCCACAACCCCACCCCCACCCACCCCCAAAGTAGAAGTTGTAAGCTGGCCTGTGCAGCCTGAACTGACCCAGACACACAGCACCAGCAGCGGAAGAGATGGACAGACACTGACTGCACACTGTCCTTGCCCTGTGGTCTGGATTGTCAGGGTGTTACACACAGCACACTGATCAACTGGATCAAATGCAGGTGACCTTGCTACGGTTGTTAGGAAAGGGCATCTTAAACGGTGAGGCAGGAAGACCTGATTAATCAATTAGTGATAAAAAAAAAAGGATCAATCATGTTTTTACAGTTTCTTTTTCTTTGCAAAAATAATGAAAGAAGTATTGTTATTATTATCATTATCATAATTATCATCATTATTGTTATAACTATTATTATCATTATCATTATTATTATCATCATTATGATTGTCATTACTATTATTACAATTATTATTTTCACTACTACTACTACTGATGCTGCTGCTACTACTAGTACTACCACTACTACTACTACTACTACTCTACTACTACTACTACTACTACTACTACTACTATAGTATAATAATATTGTAGCATGATAATAATGATAATCGTATAATAATGGTAATAGTTGTGGTTCTTGTCATTATTGTCGTTGTTGTTATTGTTGTTGTTGCTGTCATAATCATCATCATCATCATCATCATCATCATCATCATCATCATCATCATCATCATCATCATTATTTTGTTGTTATTGTTATCATTAGTAGTAGCAGCAGCAGTAGTAGTGGTAGCAGGAGTAGTAGTAGCAGTAGTATCATAGTTATTGTGATGATGATGATGATATGATGAGATGATGATGAGATGATGATGATGACTCATCATCATCATCATCATCATCATCATCATCATCTATCATCATCATCATCATCAATAGTAGTAATAGTAGTGGTAGTAGTAGCAGTAGTAGTAGTAGTAGTATCATAGTCGTATCATCATCATCATCATCGTCATCATTGTTATCATTATCATCATTGTCAGGAGTGTTTATACTGTGCCAATCCTGGGTCACAGACCATGCTCTGAGTTCTGTGCAGTCTAGACATGTGTTTCACAGTGACTGTGTGGCTTGTACAGTTGTATCTCAAACACTCTCTTCGGAAAGACTGCGTTAAGTTCATACCAATATACCATCACTGACAGAATATCTGAACAGTACAGCTCTTCACACAGTGCCAGTGTGTACCCGCACGCAGAGGCCCAGACAGACTCACTCACGCACCACACACACACACACACACACACACACACACACACACACACACACACACACCCCACATATATATATATGTGCGTATGCACAGGGGAAAAGAGAGAGAGAGAGAGAGAGAGAGAGAGAGAGAGAGAGAGAGAGAGAGAGAGAGAGAGAGAGAGAGAAGAGAGAGAGAGAGAGTGAACGAACAAGCAAACCAACGAACGATCGAACGGAATGTTGTCTATTGAGGGAAAGAAATAAGCACAAAGTCAGTGGATTTATTTCATCCAGCCCGCAAAAAAAAAGGAAAGACGTCTGCAAATACATGAAAGAGATCGTCACACAGAACTACATATTAAAACTAAACAAAATTAATGCATGACGGTTCAGATGAATAATACAATACATATTTTAAGGGAAGAGAGTGTGGGAGGATGGAAAGGGTGGAGAAACAATTGAGAGAGAGAGAGAGAGAGAGAGAGAGAGAGAGTAGAGAGAGAGAGAGAGAGGAGAGAGGGGAGAACGAACTCGTGAACTCGTGACTTTAATGTGAGGCCTCCAGCCTATCCACATGAGGCACGTAACATGCAATTGTTCAAGCTATTGAAAATGAATGATGTATACAGAAAACGTTTCAAAAAGAAGGATGCTCATTTGGCGATAACAAAACTACAAACTTAAGGTTTATAACATTTAATTACAACTGTTCCTCTCTAAAATGTAAAGTGTAATATACAAACATAGCAACATCCCTCATTATGGTAGCATTTTCTTTTTGCAATAGTGTATTCAACTGGACAGGAAAGCTATCTTTATAGTGTTTATGAATATATTTTTCTCGTAATTTTTTGTAACTTAGACATTTTAGAAGAAAATGTATTTCGGTTTCTTCTTCACTGCAAAAAGGGTAGATGGTTATTGCTGTAGTATTGGTATACTTTTTATTTGTTCGAAGCTCACTTACACCTAATCTGACTTTTGCTACTGCCCTTCTGAATTTTGTAATTGTGATATCATATAAGTATTTCTCAGGTTAATGCAGTGATTTAAAGGATCGGTAGGCGGAATAATGATCACTACCTTCTAATTTACTGTGCCAGTCCCGTTAGAGAGAGAGAGAGAGAGAAGAGAGAGAGAGAGAGAGAGAGAGAGAGAGAGGAGAGAGAGAGAGAGAGCAATCGCAGTTCTTCAACCAAAAACGGAAAGCACGTATTTCCCAACATCTGGCCTCCCTGACACAGAACAGGATGAACACTAGTCACACGTCAGTGTGCATGACACCGTTACAATAGCAAAACAATCAGTCTTCGCACATCGGGAGAGGCAATGACAAGAAGCAAAGAGAGAGAAAGACAGAAGATAAGCATCCCAAAAATGTGTTGTATCACGAGCAATAAAATATAATGGAAGAAGGGTCATATAAAAAAATCAAATAAAGAAAAGGATGATATAGGGAGGTGCGTAAGTGAGTGTGTGTGTGTGTGTGTGTGTGTGTGTGTGTGTGTGTGTGTGTGTGTGTGTGTGTGTGCGTGCGTGCGTGCGGTGTGTGTGTGTGAGAGAGAGAGAGAGAGAGAGAGAGAGAGAGAGAGAGAGAGAGAGAGAGAGAGAGAGAGAGAGAGAGAGAGAGCAAGCGCAGTTCTTCAACCAAAAAGTAAAGCACGTATTTCCCAACATCTGGCCTCCCTGACACAAAAAGTAATGAACACTAGTCACGCGACAGTGTGCATGAGAATCGTTACGATAATAAAACAATCAGTCTTCTACATCGGGAGGGGCAAAGACAAGCAGAGAAAGAGAGAGAGGGATGATAAGCATACTAAAAATGTGTTGTATCACAAGCGATAAAGTATAATGAAAGAAGGGTCATATAACAAATGAAATAAAGAAAAGGATGATATCAGGATGTGTGTGTGTGTGTGTGTGTGTGTGTGTGTGTGTGTGTGTGTGTGTGTGTGTGTGTGTGTGTGTGTGTGAGAGAGAGAGAGAGAGAGAGAGAGAGAGAGAGAGAGAGAGGGAGACAGACAGACAGACAGACAGACAGGCAGACAGACAGACAGATATATACACACATAATCATACATACATACATACATACATACATACATACATGCGTGCACACACACACATATGCACTCCCCCCTCCCCCCCCCCCTCTCCTCTCTCTCTCTCTCTCTCTCTCTCTCTCTCTCTCTCTCTCTCTCTCTCTTTCTCTCCCTCTCTCTGAGCTTCGTCAGCGTGCAGGGCAGGGTACCCAGAACCAAGTGGAAGCAAAAAGACAACAGACCTGTGTCGTGACAATGGCAAGCTCCTGTGCCATGACAATGGCCAGCTCCTGCGCTGTGACAATGACCAGCTCTTGTGTTGTGACAATGACCAGCTCCTGCACCGTGACAATGGCCAGCGTGACAATGGCCAACTCCTGTGCCGTGACAATGGGCAGCTCCACTGGCCTGCACCGTGACAATGGCCAGCTCTTGTGCCGTGAATAGCCAACTCCTGTGCTGTGACATTGGCCAGATCCACTGCCTGTGCCGTGGCAATGGCCAGCTCCTGTGCCATGCCAATGTCCAGCGTCTCTCCCAGGACAATGGTCAGCTCCTGTGCTATGACAATGGTCAGCTCCTGTACTGTGACAATGACCAGCTCCTGTGCCGAGACAATATCTAACTTCACTGGCCTGCACCGTGACAATGACCAGCTCCTGTGCCGTGACAATGACCAGCTCCTGTGCTATGAGAATGGCCAACTCCTGTGCCGTGACAATAAACATCTCCTGTGCCGTGACAATGACCAGCTCCTGTGCCGTGACAATGACCAACTCCTGTGCTGTGACAATGACCAGCTCCACTGCCTGCACCGTGACAATGGCCAGCTCCTGTACCGTGACAAGATAAGATAAGATAAGATAATGTTGCTTATAGCCCAGCCGACCGCAAAGGGCCACATCAGGGCTGTCACCAGTACCGTGACAACGGCCAGCTCCTGTGCCGTGACAACGGCCAGTTCCTGTGCCGTGACAATGGTCAGCAGCTGTGCCGTTACAATGGCCAGCTCCAATGGCCTGCACCTTAACAATGGCCAGTTCTTGTGCCGTGACAATGGCCAGCTCCTGTGCTGTGACAATGCTTATCTCCATTGGCTTTAACTGTGACAATGGCCAGCTCCTGTGCTGTGACAATGCCCATTTCCATTGGCTTTAACTGTGACAATGGCCAGCTCCTGTGCTGTGACAATGCCCATCTCCATTGGCTTTAACTGTGACAATGGCCAGCTCCTGTGCTGTGACAATGCCCATCTCCATTGGCTTTAACTGTGACAATGGCCAGCTCCAGTGGCCTGCACCGTGACAATGGCCAGCCCCTGTGCCGTGACAATGGCCAGCTCCTGTGTCATGACAATTGCCAGCTTCCGTGCCGTGACAATGACTAGCTCCACTGGCCAGCGCCGTGACAATGGCCTGCTCCTGGGCCGTGACAATGGCCAGATCCACTGGCCTGCACCATGACAACCGGCCAGCTCCTGTGCCGTGACAATGGCCATTTCTACTGGCCTGCTATGACAATGGCCAGCTCCACTACTTGTGTTGTGACAATGACCTGTGCCTATGCCGTGACAATGGCCAGCTCCTGTGCCGTGACAATGGCCAGCTCAACTGGCCTGCACCGTGACAAAGGCCAGCTCCACTGACCTGCACCGTGACAATGGCCAGCTCCACTGGCCTGCACCGTGACAAAGGCCAGCTCCACTGGCCTGCACCGTGACAATGGCCAGCTCCACTGGCCTGCACCGTGACAATGGCCAGCTCCACTGGCCTGCACCGTGACAATGGCCAGCTCCACTGGTCTGCACCGTGACAATGACCAGCTCCACTGGCCTGCACCGTGACAATGGCCAGCTCCACTGGCCTGCACCGTGACAAAGACCAGCTCCACTGGTCTGCACCGTGACATAGGCCAGCTCCACTGGCCTGCACCGTGACAATGGCCAACTCCACTGGCCTGCACCGTGACAAAGGCCAGCTCCACTGGCCTGCACCATGACAATGGCCAGCTCCACTGACCTGCACCGTGACAATGGCCAGCTCCTGTGCCATGACAATGTCCAGCTCCTGTGCCATGACAATGTCCAGATCCTGTGCCGTGACAATGTTCAGCTCCTGTGCCATGACAATGACCAGTTCCTGTGCCGTGACAATGGGGCAAGCTCCTGTGCCATGACAATGTCCAGCTCCTGTGCCATGACAATGTCCAGCTCCTGTGCCATGACAATGTCCAGTTCCTGTGCCATGACATTGTCCAGTTCCTGTGCCATGACAATGTCCAGTACCTGTGCCATGACAATGTCCAGTTCCTGTGCCGTGACAATGGGGCCAGCTCCTGTGCCATGACAATGTCCAGCTCCTGTGCCATGACAATGACCAGTTCCTGTGCCATGACAATGTCCAATTCCTGTGCCGTGACAATGGGGCCAGCTCCTGTGCCATGACAATGTCCAGCTCCTGTGCCGTGACAATGACCAGTTCATGTGCCATGACAATGACCAGTTCCTGTGCCGTGACAATGTCCAGCTCCTGTGCCGTGACAATGGCCATTTCCTGTGCCATGACAATGACCAGTTCCTGTGCCATGACAATGACCAGTTCCTGTGCCGTGACAATGGGGCCAGCTCCTGTGCCATGACAATGACCAGTTCCTGTGCCATGACAATGACCAGTTCATGCCTGCAATGTCAGTCTGTGCGTGACAATGGGGCCAGCCCAACTGGCCTGCACCCTGACAAAGATCAGCTCCACTGGCCGCACCTTGACAATGGCCAGCTCCACTGGCCAGCTCCTGTCCTGTGTCATGACAATGACCAGCTCCTGTGTCCTGACAATGACCAGCTCCTGTGTCATGACAATGACCAGCTCCTGTGTTGTGACAATAACTCCTGTGCAGTGACAATGACCAGCTCCTGTGTCATGACAATGACCAGCTCCTGTGTCATGACAATGACCAGCTCCTGTGTTGTAACAATAACTCCTGTGCAGTGACAATGATCAGCTCCTGTGGCATGACAATGACCAGCTCCTGTGTTGTGACAATAATCTCTGTGCAGTGACAATGACCAGCTCCTGTGTTGTGACAATAACTCCTGTGCCATGACAATGACCAGCTCCTGTGTTGTGACAATAAACTCCTGTGCCATGAAAATGACCATCTCCTGTGTTGTGACAATAACTCCTGTGCCATGACAATGACCAGCTCCTGTGTTGTGACAATAACTCCTGTGCCATGACAATGACTAGCTCCTGTGTTGTGACAATATCTCCTGTGCCATGAAAATGACCAGCTCCTGTGTTGTGACAATAACTCCTGTGCCATGACAATGACCAGCTCCTGTGTTTGACAATAACTCCTGTGTAGTGACAATGACCAGCTCCTGTGTTGTGACAATAACTCCTGTGCCATGACAATGACCAGCTCCTGTGTTGTGACAATAACTCCTGTGCCATGAAAATGACCATCTCCTGTGTTGTGACAATAACTCCTGTGCCTTGACAATGACCAGCTCCTGTGTTGTGACAATAACTCCTGTGCCATGACAATGACCAGCTCCTGTGTTGTGACAATATCTCCTGTGCCATGAAAATGACCAGCTCCTGCTTGTGACAATAACTCCTGTGCCATGACAATGACCAGCTCCTGGGTTGTGACAGTAACTCCTGTGTAGTGACAATGACCAGCTCCTGTGTTGTGACAATAACTCCTGTGCCATGACAATGACCAGATCCTGTGTTGTGACAATAACTCCTGTGCCGTGACAATGACCAGCTCCTGTGTTGTGAAAATAACTCCTGTTCCATGACAATGACCAGCTCCTGTGTTGTGACAATGACTCCTGTGCCATGACAATGACCAGCTCCTGTGTTGTGACAATAACTCCTGTGCCGTGACAATGACCAGCTCCTGTGTTGTGACAATAACTCCTGTGCCATGACAATGACCAGCTCCTGTGTTGTGACAATGACTCCTGCGCCATGACAATGACCAGCTCCTGTGTTGTGACAATAACTCCTGTGCCATGACAATGACCAGCCCCTGTGCTGTGACAATAAACTCCTGTGCCATGACATTGACCAGCTCCTGTGTTGTGACAATAACTCCTGTGCCATGACAATGACCAGCTCCTGTATTGTGACAATAACGTTTGTGCCATGACAATGACCAGCTCCTGTGCCATGACAATGACCAGCTCCTGTGTTGTGACAATAACTCCTGTGCAGTGACAATGACCAGCTCCTGTGCCGTGACAATGACCAGCTCCTGTGCCATGATAATAACCAGCTCCTGTGTTGTGACAATAACTCCTGTGCCTTGACAATGACCAGCTCCTGTGTTGTGACAATAACTCCTATGGCGTGACAATGACCACCTCCTGTGCCGTGACAATGACCAGCTCCTGTGCCATGATAATGACCAGCTCCTGTGTTGAGACAATAACTCCTGTGCCATGGCAATGACCAGCTCCTGTGTTGTGACAATAACTCCTGTGCAGTGACAATGCCCAGCTCCTGTGCCGTGACAATGACCAGCTCCTGTACTGTGAAAATAACTCCTGTATCATGACAATGTCCAGCTCCTGTGCCGTGACAATGGGGCCAGCTCCTGTGCCATGACAATGTCCAGCTCCAGTGCCATGACAATGACCAGTTCCTGTGCCATGACAATGACCAGTTCATGTGCCGTGACAATGTCCATCCTGTGCCATGACAATGACCAGTTCCTGTGCCATGACAATGACCAGTTCATGTGCCGTGACAATGGGGCCAGCTCCTGTGCCATGACAATGACCAGTTCCTGTGCCATGACAATGACCAGTTCATGTGCCGTGACAATGGGGCCAGCTCCTGTGCCATGACAATGACCAGTTCATGTGCCGTGACAATGGGGCCAGCTCCTGTGCCATGACAATGACCAGTTCATGTGCCATGACAATGGGGCCAGCTCCTGTGCCATGACAATGGCCAGCCCAACTGGTCTGCACCCTGACAAAGATCAGCTCCACTGGCCTGCACCTTGACAATGGCCAGCTCCACTGGCCAGCTCCTGTGCTGTGACAATTGCCAGCTCCTGTGCCGTAACAATGGCCAGCTCCTGTGCCGTGACAAAGGCCAGCTCCTGTGCCGTAACAATAATCAGCTCCACAGGCCTGTGCTGCGACAATGGCCAGCTCCTGTGCCGTGACAATGTCCAGCCCGTGCCTGAAATGACCTATGTCTGACATAATGCGTGACAATGACATCCTGTGACATGACAATGACCAGCTCCTGTCTTGTGACAATAACTCCTGTGCAGTGACAATGATCAGCTCCAGTATCATGACAATGACCAGCTCCTGTGCCATGACAATGACCATCTCCTGTGCCATGACAATGACCAGCTCCTGTGCCGTGACAATGACTCCTGTGCAGTGACAATGATCAGCTCCTGTGTCATGACAATGACCAGCTCCTGTGTCATGACAATGACCAGCTCCTGTGTTACTCCTGTGCAGTGAAAATGACCAGCTCCTGTGTCATGACAATGACCAGCTCCTGTGTCATGACAATGACCAGCTCCTGTGTCATGACAATGACCAGCTCCTGTGTTGTGACATAACTGCTGTGCAGTGACAATGATCAGCTCCTGTGTCATGACAATTACCAGCTCCTGTGTTGTGACAATAACTCCTGTGCAGTGACAATGACCAGCTCCTGTGTCATGACAATTACCAGCTCCTGTGTTGTGACAATAACTCCTGTGCAGTGACAATGATCAGCTCCTGTGTCATGACAATTACCAGCTCCTGTGTTGTGACAATAACTCCTGTGCAGAGACAATGACCAGCTCCTGTGTTGTGACAATAACTCCTGTGCCATGAAAATGACCAGCTCCTGTGCCATGAAAATGACCAGCTCCTGTGCCATGAAAATGACCATCTCCTGTGTTGTGACAATAACTCCTGTGCCATGACAATGACCAGCTCCTGTGTTGTGACAATAACTCCTGTGCCATGACAATGACCAGCTCCTGTGTTGTGACAATAACTCCTGTGCCATGACAATGACCAGCTCCTGTGTTGTGACAATAACTCCTGTGCCGTGACAATGACCAGCTCCTGTGCCGTGACAATGACCAGCTCCTGTGCCAATAATTCCTGTGCCATGACAATGACCAGCTCCTGTGTTGTGACAATAACTCCTGTGCCATGACAATGACCAGCTCCTGTGTTGTGACAATAACTCCTGTGCCATGACAATGACCAGCTCCTGTGTTGTGACAATAACTCCTGTGCCATGACAATGACCAGCTCCTGTGTTGTGACAATAACTCCTGTGCCGTGACAATGACCAGCTCCTGTGCCGTGACAATGACCAGCTCCTGTGCCATGATAATGACCAGCTCCTGTGTTGTGACAATAACGCCTGTGCCATGACAATGACCAGCTCCTGTGTTGTGACAATAACTCCTGTGCCATGACAATGACCAGCTCCTGTGTTGTGACAATAACTCCTGTGCCTTGACAATGACCAGCTCCTGTGTTGTGACAATAACTCCTGTGTAGTGACAATGACCAGCTCCTGTGCCGTGACAATGACCAGCTCCTGTGCCATGATAATGACCAGCTCCTGTGTTGTGACAATAACTCCTGTGCCATGATAATGACCAGCTCCTGTGTTGTGACAATAACTCCTGTGTAGTGACAATGACCAGCTCCTGTGTTGTGACAATAACTCCTGTGCCATGACAATGACCAGCTCCTGTGTTGTGACAATAACGCCTGTGCCGTGACAATGACCAGCTCCTGTGTTGTGACAATAACTCCTGTGCCATGACAATGACCAGCTCCTGTGTTGTGACAATAACTCCTTTGCCATGACAATGACCAGCTCCTGTGTTGTGACAATAACTCCTGTGCAGTGACAATGACCAGCTCCTGTGCCGTGACAATGACCAGCTCCTGTACTGTGAAAATAACTCCTGTGCCGTGACAATGACCAGGTCCTGCGCCGTGACAATGACATGCTCCTGTGCTGTGACAATGACTCCTGTGCCGTGACAATGACCAGCTCCTGTGCCATGACAATGACCAGCTCCTGTACTGTGACAATAACTCCTGATCCGTGACAATGACCAGCTCCTGTGCCGTGACAATGACATGATCATGTGCCGTGACAATGACCAGCTCCGGTGCCATGACAATGACCAGCTCCTGTACTGTGACAATAACTCCTGATCCGTGACAATGACCAGCTCCTCTGCCGTGACAATGACATGCTCATGTGCCGTGACAATGACCAGCTCCGGTGCCGTGACAATGACCAGCTCCGGTGCCATGACAATGACCAGCTTCTGTACTGTGACAATAACTCCTGTGCCGTGACAATGACCAGCTCCTGCGCCGTGACAATGACATGCTCATGTGCCGTGACAATGGCCAGCTCCTGTGCTGTGACAGTAACTCCTGTGCCGTGACAATGACCGGCTCCTGTGCCGTGACAATGACATGCTCATGTGCCGTGACAATGACCAACTCCTGTGCTGTGACAGTAACTCCTGTGCCGTAACCAAGGCCAGATCCCGTGCCTTGACAATGGCTATCTCCTGTGCTGTGACAATGGCCATCTCCTGTGCTGTGACAATGGCCATCTCCTGTGCTGTGACAATGGCCATCTCCTGTGCTGTGACAATGGCCGTTTCTGTGCTGTGACAATAACTCCTGTGCTGTGACAATGGCCATCTCCTGTGCTGTGACAATGGCCGTTTCTGTGCTGTGACAATAACTCCTGTGCTGTGACAATGGCCATCTCCTGTGCTGTGACAATGGCCATCTCCTGTGCTGTGACAATGGCCATCTCCTGTGCTGTGACAATGGCCGTTTCTGTGCTGTGACAATAACTCCTGTGCTGTGACAATGGCCATCTCCTGTGCTGTGACAATAGCCGTTTCTGTGCTGTGACAATAACTCCTGTGCTGTGACAATGGCCATCTCCTGTGCTGTGACAATGGCCATCACCTGTGCTGTGACAATGGCCGTTTCTGTGCTGTGACAATAACTCCTGTGCTGTGACAATGGCCATCTCCTGTGCTGTGACAATGGCCATCTCCTGTGCTGTGACAATGACCGTCTCCTGTGCTGTGACAATGGCCATCTCCTGTGCTGTGACAATGGCTATCTCCCGTGCTGTGACAATGGCCATCTCCTGTGCTGTGACAATGACCGTCTCCTGTGCTGTGACAATGGCCATCTCCTGTGCTGTGACAATGGCTATCTCCCGTGCTGTGACAATGGCCATCTCCCGTGCTGTGACAATGGCCATCTCCTGTGCTGTGACAATGGCCATCTCCTGTGCTGTGACAATGGCCGTCTCCTGTGCTGTGACAATGGCCATCTCCTGTGCTGTGACAATGGCCGTCTCCTGTGCTGTGACAATGGCCATCTCCTGTGCTGTGACAATGGCCAGCTCCTGTGCTGTGACAATGGCCAGCTCCTGTGCTGTGACAATGGCCAGCTCCTCTGGCCTGAAGACGTTCTGCACTGGTTGAAGTGCTGACCATACAACACGTCCTAGCCTTGCCTGTTAATTGGGACCTGTCGGCCAGTCCAGCTCCCTCCCCTCTTTCTCCCCCCACTCCCAGATCCATGTCCCCTCTCCCGTTATTCAACTCATTTCTCTGTCACGTTTGACTCGTGTTTAAGATTTCCAAAGTCTTACGCTTCAGTTTTAGTGCGGGTGGAGAGGGGTGTTAGTGGTCATGGTGGTTTGTTTGGGAAGGAGCGGGACTGACGTCACGGGGGAGGGGGTGGGGGAGGAATATGATCTGTTTGTAATTATGTTTAGGGTTCCTTTGTATGTGTTAACTGAGTGAGCAGGGAATAGCATGAAAGGAGTGACGTATGGTGTTGGTGGTGGAGCGGGTAGGGGATGAGGGATAAGGGGGTTGGGAGAAGGAGGATCAGAGAGGTTGGGTGGCGGCGGGGGAGGGAGCGCGGGGAACAAGTGTGTGTGCTGTTGCCAGATTGGAGTTCTTTTTCTATTACCTCTTTTAACCTGAACTCTCCTCTCTCTCTCTCTCTCTCTCTCTCACACACACACACACACACACACACACACACACACACACACACACACACACACAACACACACACACACACACACACACACAATACAGAAACAGGAATGTAATAATTTTTGGAGACTATTGAGCAGGAATGTAATAATTTTTTGAGAATATTGAACAGGAATGTAATAATTTTTGGAGAATATTGAGCAGAAATGTAATAATTTTTGGAGAATATTGAGCAGGAATGTAATAATTTTTGGAGAATATTGAGCAATCGAGCAATGCCCCTCCTTTCCTCATCCATCGCATTCTGCCCCCCCCCCCCCCCCCCCCTTCCTCCCCCACCTCCCAAACCAAGACATCACTCTACCCTAAACCCTATCTCCAACCACTCCCATCTTCTTATCGCTATGTATGCCCGCGCGCGCGCGCGCGCAAGAGAGCGAGAGAGAGAGAGAGAGAGTGTGTGTGTGTGTGTGTGTGTGTGTGTGTGTGTGTGTGTGTGCGTGCGTGCGTGCGTGCGTGCGTGCGTGAGTGCGTGTGTGTGTGTGTGTGTTGCTTATAGCCCAGTCGACCGTAAAGGGCCACATGAGGGCTGTTACTTCTTTGATGTCATGGACTTTTTTTAAAAATACACATACAACTCATTAAAATCGAGTTTCTAAGAACACACCGGACTCTTCCTTAAGGATATTTCTTCCGTAGACTCTTAGCTCAGATGAAAAATATTGAACTCTTTCAGAAATTAAAAATCACGTTAGTTGGGACACCTCTGAACAAGATCTTCATGGAATCTGCTGGGTATCACATTATGCAAGTCCCAACACTCTGAAAGAACATGTTTCACTGTGAGTGGTACATGACACGGAATGCACCACGGAGCTTCTTCACCATTTAAAAGATAAGAATGGGTGTAAAAGGAACTGTGAGTGGTACATGACATGGAATGCACCACGGAGCTTCTTCGCCTTTTAAAAGATAAGAACGGATGTTAAAGGAGAAGCCTGTGTGCGAACAGTACGACTGTTTCTTCTTTATGGCCCCCTCGGGAACATGGTAACAACTTTTTCAGGTTTGGACAGAAGTTCCTTTCTTCTTGCCAGAGGTCTTTGACATAAGCCTGAGCTTTGGGTTTCAGATCGGTGCGAGGGATAGATAATCTGCTCAACTCTTTACTTGAGGCACTCTTGACAAGTCGATCAACCACCTCATTGCCTCGAATGCCAAAATGACCAGGAACCCAAACAAAACCCATGTTGCAGTCATCAGATTTCAGAGAGATGTACAGTTCAATTTCAACAGTTAAGAGTTAAGCAGAAAGGGAGTCCGACAGAATAAGGAAGTCTTTATGTTTTGATTTAGAGACCATTTTGAAGAGCCAGGACCAAGGTTGTTAGCTCAGCAGTGTGGAGGCGTCTGTGGAATGTGTTCATAACATCTCTGAGAGGAAGCTGTTGCGCAATATGCAGACAAACCCCACCCCACCCCCTTCAGATTTGGAGCCATCAGTAAATATTTTTTGGAAGATGGAAATCTGGAATAAAGTTTGGCAAAAGGTATCTTGCACATCAAAGAGCTGGTGGGGTCTTCGCGATATGAAGCCAGATCAAAGCGGATTTCCGGGGTAAGAAAAGTCAATGGTGGGTCGTCTGAAAATGTGGATGAATCAAGTACGGCTCCAAGGTTTATGTCTGCACTGTTTAAGTGGGGAAAATATGAATACTGGAGGCTGGAATGTAAGTCCGGTTGTCTTCAAATTTCTCGGGGAATTTTGGGTCAAAGACACAGTCATCAGCAGGGTTTGAGGGCTCAGAAAAGAGATTCAAACAGTAGTTCAAAGAAAGTTTCAGCAGACGGTTCGAGAGGGATCGTACGGGGCTAGTGTGTTATGCTCCCAAACAGAGTCGAAGCCCTTGATAGTGGATGGGATCCAATATTCTGAGGTAGTAGGATGATGAACATGCAATTACCGTCAACACTTGCACTAAATCGGAGAAATGATTTCCACAGAATACTGCCAAACAATCCACATAATTCTTTTTCCTCAAACGTAACGATTGCAGCTCGAGTCAGAAAAAGATGAATATGTTACCATGTAAACAATCTCACATGTTTTTTTTTAGAACACACAGTACTTCATGAATAGGTAAGTCTGCGGCTTATCAACCCCATATAAGATATACATGAACATAGTGTGCCAACATGTAGGTCTAGGTTATGCATGTGTGTGTATGTGTGAAAGAGATAGACAGGCCCTATAAATGACAGAAGAGAGAGAGAGAGAGAGAGAGAGAGAGAGAGAGAGAGAGAGAGAGAGAGAGAGAGAGAGAGAGAGAGAGAGAGAGACGAATACGGATACGGATACGAATGATTTTTTTCATTATAGGCCATGGCCCCTTATGAAGAGGGTGGATTAAACCTGAGCAAAATGATAATATACGCATACTAAACGAAATAAAAAAAAGCACATAAATATAGAACACGCTATGCTTCGGTGTTTAAAAACTTTGTAAAAGTACAACGCAAACTTTTTAACAACATCCTCTCTAGTACAAGCCATGAATAAGACGAGTCTAAACATAGATGGTTGCGTATAATATCTAGGAGAAATGAACTCATCTCTAAGATCACGCAAGGCAGTACATTGTAATACAAAATGAACTTCATTTTCACACGCGTTTCTGCGTACTGGACAAGTAAGATCAGAATTACAATGCTGCCTGTTACGGAAATGAACTAAGATATCCAATATTCCAAATCTGAATCTTGTTACTATAAATTTTAAATGTCTATTCATTTCATTGCCAAATAAGTCGGAATACAGTGCAAGGAGTTATATTGTCTATACCGATCAAATCTAGTACTGTAATTCATGTGGGAATTCCATTATTGCCTCTGCTATCAACCAATCTGGTTGTTTGTTTGTTGTTGTTGTTGTCTGTCAAGACGACGAAGACCATCTAGTCTTCCTGATCATCCTGCGCTGCTCAGCTGCAGCAATTCTGTTGCTTTCACAGGTCTCTGCACCTTTGCGGACAACTGATCGCCACCCGTCTCTGTCCTGGGCAGTCTACTCCCATGTTGTGTGGCTGATGTTGAAGGCCTTCATGGAAGATTTGAGGCTGTCTTTGAAACGCTTCTTCTGGCCTCCATAAGAGCGTTTGCCTTGTTGTAGTTCGCCAAACAATAGTTTCATTGGCAGCCGATGGTCTTACATGCGAACTACGTTATCTGCCCAGCGAAGCTGTGACTGCATCAGAATGGTGAAGATGTTAGGCAGGCCACCACAAGTGAGGACTTCAGTGTCCGGAATCTTGTCTTACCACTTAATGCCCATGAGTCTTCTTCTGGTACAGAGCATTCGAATAAAAGTCGGTTCATCTCCTTCACCCTGCAAATCAGGCAAGGAGAGCCCAGTTCATATAATTTCACACTCAGTGTCGTAGTCCAATTTACTTTTATCCTAGTATCTAATTTCTGTAAGATGTTATATGCTTTCTTCGGTAATCTACGATCACTCATTTGTATCAGCTTCAACCAGCACTGAATACATCAAAGTACAGAATGGAATTCTAGTATATTGGGTATCTGGAAGTTTACCCATAAACCAAATCATTGGAGGTTTGCATTGAAACCCCCAAGAAACCTCTTTAGGGCAAATGAATAAACTTTCTCACAACTGACGGCAGCTTTATCCAGACCCCGTATTTCAGCAGCGTATTGCACAATGGGTTGGATCTGAGAGGCTAATATTTTTAGATATACTTCGAATGATTGAGTCCTAAACGTGACATCGCTCTCATTATGCACAAAAGAGCATCTTAACAAGCAAAATTAAAACTTAATCGGGTTGAAAAACAGATTCCTAAATACTTGTATACATTTACGACAGGTAAATTATTCCGTTATAACTCTAGTGCTCTCTTGCCCCTAGATAGCCCTTTCTCTGAATACAATATACCCTTATGTATATTTACCTTCAGTTGTAGAGAAGTAGCATCACGCCATAAATTATTCTGCTGTGTTTGTAAACCAATAACTGTTTCAGACAACAAAACAACATCATCTGCCAGAAGAAGTATAACCAGTTCTAAAAAGTCATCAGTGAATTGTGCTCCACGTCTACCATGGTTCTTCACCTTCTTTAACACCACTAGTATACATAATATCATCTACGCCTTGGCTTAAGGCTGTGTCAGACCAATTGACATAGGCCAGAACACCAAGGCTACATCAAAATGTTGTTATGCTCTGCATAGTTATGTGGGGATTGTCTTCAGTCGTGACAAGCTCCTAGCATAACATTATCAGTCTCCCAAATCCCCCGAAGTCGGAGTGTGGCTGCCCATGTGGCGGGGTAATCAAAAACGGTCACACACGTAATGTTCTCATTCCCAGCTGATGCATTTGTGCCATAGTGTTCAAATACTTCGGCTGTTCGGATGATCCCTGGAGTCTTTTAGCCAGGTACGACAACAACAACAACATAATATCATCTGTCAATCTCCCTCCACTTCTCACTCTATATTTTACACAATTATACATACTTACTGTACATCTAAATAAATTACCATGAATACCATTTTCAATAGAACAGGCCATAAAATGAGTCTGGTAACAGAATCAAATGTTTTTTTTCAAAATCAATGAAAGCAACATATAATTTGCAATTGAAAGAACTGTTTATAAATAAAAGCCATCAGAGTAGACATATGGACAACAGTAGAATAATTACGTTTGAATCCAGCTTGGTCTTCTCTTTTAAGATTATTTTCTTCTACCCGTTCCTGTAACCTACAGATAATGATATTGTTATACAAGTTACTAGAAGTATCACAAAGGGAAATGCCTCAATAATTATTGGGATCGTTTACATTTCCTTTCTTATAGAGGGGTATAATAATGAATTCCGCCCAATTCTCAGGATAAATTCCTTTATCAATAGAGTTGAAAAACGTCACCAGGAAATTCTAGATGGGGTCAGATTTACAACCATATTTCAATAGCTCTCCAGTGATACCATCCGTCCAGCAGCTTTACAATGTTTAATTTTCCTAATGGCATACAAAACAACTTCTTCTTTAGAGATTGGGCGATTTATATCATCCATTTCCATTTCTTCAATATGTACCACATTATCAATGCTTGTAACGTTTGTCAAAGGTGTTTTGAAATGTTCGAACCAAATGTCCATTCTGACGCTATTTGGAGGCTGATTTTGTTTTAAGGAAATCCTTTCCACTGTGTCCCCAAACTGTTCTAGACTATTTACAAACGATAGTAAATCTGCCATTAGGGATTCGTTGAACCGTTTCCTCTTTCTCTTTGTAAATGCTTATATTCTTATCTTGCCTTGCATTATTTAAGACGATCTTCAGCATCAGCGAACGCCGAAATTCATTCAGCACGTGATTTACATGCCCCACATCTGTATCAAACCAGTCTTTGGGTTTATCATTTTCCGTATGCCTTATTTGTTCTTTCATGCATTCCGCAGCTTCCTTTAAACACATGTTAAAGTAACCCAGTGCATCGTTAACATCAAGATCAATTAAGCTGATTGCACGTGCCATTTTTTTCATGGAAATACTTTGATATCATTATCATCACAGAATACATCAATAGAATCATCATTCCATACATTTTTTTTCTTAAATAAAATTATTGACTAGTTGCAAAGTGAGGCGACTATTTCATTGACATTTGATCTAGTATTTGGGTGATTGTCTTCATGACTGACATGAAATTCTACAGGCATATGGTCTGATTCAATACGTTCACACACGTTCAGCTCACACGAATCACTTAAACACGCAAATAATTCACAGGACATAATACGGTAATCACACAGCAACCACACTCTGACACGTATTCTTTATAATGGACCATAATTATAAGGGAAAAAACCGCACAGCAAAATGTGTGTGTGTGTGTGTGTGTGTGTGTGTGTGTGTGTGTGTGTGTGTGTGTGTGTGTGTGTGAGTGAGTGTACATAACAGAGAGAGAGAGAGAGGGGGGGGGGGACCGAAACAGACTAGACACACGGTCATTAATCCAACATCTATATCTACAGCGGCAATACCTAGTAATTCTGAACAAGCTGAGCCATTCAGCAGTCACGGAAGGTCTACGATCGATGTCGGGAAACTGGCTACTCCCTTTTGTTCGTCAGCCGACAGTGAGGGAGCAGACAGGACACAAACAGTTATAGCACCTGTGGCAGCCATTGAATACTGACATGAACCTAGAGACCTGTCATCCGGCCAACTATAATGGAAACGCTTCTCTTCTTTCTTTGCTCAACCTACAGTAATCACACACCACAACACACACACACACACACAACCACACACACCCACACACACACACACACACTCCTTCCTTACTCTAACTCCCCCTCACCTCTCTCTCCGCCATTCCCCGACCTGGTAAACACACACCCTCCCAGACCTCCTCCCCCCCCCCCCCCCCCCCCCCCCCCCGCCCACACAAACACATACATTGGAACTTCCACTATTCGTTCTGCAGCACCAGTACTAACACCCCACCGATCCGTCCTTACTCCAACCCCAACTCAACCCCCCTAACATCCACTCCCCCCCCCTCCCCCCCCCCCCCCCCCCCCCCCCCAAACTGTTCCGAACGCTTCAACGTGGTTCGGGACAACGGAGATAATCCTGAGCTCAACGTGATTCTGGACAAGGTAGATAATCCTGATCTGCAATTTCGCAACCCCTCTGTGGAATGGAGCGCTGAGGTGCCGGCATACCCCACAGACATATTCACGTTTTAAAGTGGATGGCCTACCCCCCAATTAACAACGTCTCTCTGCTGGCGTGGTGGCCACCTAACCCATTGTCAACCTGTTCTTTCACAGTCAGCCAGCAGAGGCCAGGATCAAATTAGCTGTCTGCCCGTAATGCCTGCCGATGATACAGAGAGGATTTACTGTGTGCTGATGATACAGTGTGTGTGTGTGTGTGTGTGTGTGTGTGTGTGGTGTGTGTGTGTGTACTGGCGAAGTATTATGTTTCTCAGCAAAGGTTTCATTACCAGATACCTTCATCCCATGTGCTATTTTGGACAAGTTCTAAAGCTGGCTTCAGTGCTGCACGTTTTGTTGCTGTTAAATTTGTTCAGTTTTATTTCGTGTGTTGAATCTGTTCCTGTTTTTTTTCCCCTTTGTTTTGTTTCTCGTTTTCTTTACGATCCATAGTATTTAGATGAAGTCGTTGAATTTAGTGCTTGGTTTATTGCTGTTCACCGTATATAAGATTTTTTTTTAAAAAACGCACAAATACGTCAGAG
>CM031601.1:35834240-35963711 GCA_018398815.1 Conus ventricosus
AATTCGGATGCAGGCATAGCATCAAGGAGTGAGAGAATCATTTATTTTCCTGGTCTGGATTTTGTGGGCCAATGTTGTGTGAAGGCCGTGACTTTATGAAGTCTTGAGTGAGTTAGTTTGCCTCTCAGTGGAAAGAGTGCTACATGTATAAAATTTGTTTATAACGTGTTTGATGTGATTTAGTAAAGTGTTTTCCCGAAGGAGAGGGGAGAAGAAAAAACATTCGGTAGTGCGCCTTTTGGTTGATTGGAAAGATTGCGTTGCGTATGGAGTAAATGCTGTCATGAATGCGCGTGTGCAAAAGTGACAGTGTGACAGTGGTGACCCCGACTCCAGTTTCACCGACGTAGCTGCCGTTGTTTTGTTTCCCCTAGGAAAAAAAAAGAAGAAAGATTTCTATTTGTACCTTCAGAGGAATGATTTTTATTTGTTCCCTTGGGCCTGAGAAAAAAAGATTTTGATTTGTACCCTCAAGGGTTTGAGGGAAGGAAAAAAAAAGAAAAAAGTTTAATTATTTATTGTGTATAATATTTGCAATTTTTTTTGTTCTATTTCTATGTGTGTTTAAGGTGGTTGAGATTTCTTTGGTTGCTCTACTCCGTTAAGGTTTTTTTTTTTGGTAGGATTTCCTTTTGACCCTTTCCCCCCTCAGGACCGATAGCCTCAACCTCCTCTTGCTCGTACCTGGCAGCAAGGGGGCAGGGCGTTGAGGAATCGCTGTCCTTACCTAGAGTATTAGATTTTTTGTCCCCTTCCCCAGGACTGATAGCCCCAACCTCTTCCTGCGTTTAGCAGGGGGGCATGGCGTTGGGGAGTCGATAGTCTTTCCCTTCTCGTAATTATCTATTTCTTTCCCTTTCCTATTGTTTCATTTTGATTTTTCCCCTTGCCCTCAGAGTGTGGGATCAGCTTCACCTCCATCACGCAAATAGTGTAGGTGGTGGAGTTGATTACCGCTCAGCCCAAATAAACATCTTTATCTTTTGATTATTTTTTTTTCTGGGTGTGGTGCGAGATTTTCTTTGAGTTTGGGTGAATGTGCATTTATTAATTGATTTGTTTATTATTTTGCATTATTGCTGTAGTGTTGTGTATATTGTGAGTGATTTGTTTTTTCCCGTCTCCAGTTTCACGGGGGACAGTGACCACTAGGGTGCTGTCTGAGGGCTTCTTTTGCTGTTCTTGATTTCTTCTCACTGTTCCGATCCTGTGTATCCTTTCATTTCCTTTTCACCCCCTTTTTCAAAACCTCTTAAACCTTCTCATCAATAAGCTCCTATCTAGTTTCTTTTCTACATTTTCATCTTTTAGGTAAGATTTCCGCTAGTTTGTGTTTCTTCCCCTCTTTTTAATTGTTTGTGCTTCCATTTGTTTTGTAAATTTATATTCATTTATCGTATAAGGCGATACATTTGTTTTGTAAATTCATTTGAAATTAAGTAAGAAAGAAAGACTGACAACAAGAACATTTAAGAACTTAGACTTTATAAGAATTTATTTTCAGAAAACTTTATTGTGTTTTTTTCCTTTCCTAGGAAAAACAGATTAGCATTGAACTTCATTTTTTTTAAATTCCAAATTGATACCTGTTTTCGAGAACAAAATATTTCTGGAAAAATACATTCCTTGTGTTTCATATCTACCTTGTTTTAGTAAGCTGTTTTCTGTTTACACCGGAAATTGAATTCTGTATTTGTATATATTATAATTACATTTTTTGTGAAACATAAAGCGCCATCATATATCGCCTTATTTTTATTCATACTTAGAAATTGTTTTGTGTTTATATCTGTTGACGGTTCATGATGGATGATTTTGATAAATATGTTCAACAAGCGGAACGCTTGGGTTTTGATGGAGAAAAACTTACCAACTATGTGCAACAATGCATAGATAGGGCAGACAGGCTAAGAGAGAGAGAAGAAAATCAAAGGAAACTAGAAAGTGAAGAAAGAAGATTACAGAGGGAAGCTGAAATTGAAGAAAAAAGACTACAGAGGGAAGCTGAAGCTGAAGAACGTCAATTTAAGTTGAGGCAGTTCGAACTAGAAAACTGATGCTGAAATTAAAAGAATACAGGCATCGAGAGACCCTCCACCAGTCGGTTCCGCAAGCGCGCCTCAACCGAAAGCGGCATATATTCCAAAGTTACCGCCTTTCGAGGAAAAAACGGATGACATTGATAGTTTTCTTTTCCGTTTTGAAAGTCACGCAACGTCTTGTGGTTGGCCAAAGGAGAAGTGGACATTGTATATTGCGTCGTTGTTTAAGGGTAGCGCTTTGACACTGTACCACACACTCGCGGCGAAACAAAATTTAACTTGGGATCAGTTGAAAGAAGAACTCCTCAAGAAATTTCAATGTTCTGCTGATCGTTTTCGCGAACGTTTCCGTTCTGTGCGCCCTGACAAAGGAAAATCGTTTCCGTCGTTTCTAATTCGTATGAGTCATTGTTTGGATCGATGGATCGATTTGTCAAAAACGAACAAAACTTTCCAATCACTGCGAGATCTCCTTCTTAGAGAACAACTTTTCCAGAGCGTGAGCAAAGATCTGGCAACTTTCCTTAAAGAAAGGCAATTTGAAAGCGTTGAGGAAATGTGTCAGATGGCTGATCAGTATTGTATCGCTCACCCAGATAAGGGCGTGGCTAGGAAAGGAGAATTTTCCATCTTTGAGTCTCATGCGTCATGTACTATCCCATCAGGACAGGGAAGTTACAGGAAAGGAAATCGTGGGTCATTTCTGAGTCCTCAAGGATATACTTATCCTAGGAACGGACAGGGATCTTTCCGCGGTTCGAGTGACTTTCATCAGTACCAGTACTCGCCACCAGAAAGACCGTTACTCCTCAGCAAACGTTCCGAGGTCGTGGACAACGACCACCGCGTAGACCTGTTGGGCCAGTTCGTGGACAGAACCGAAGTTCACAAAATCAGTCAGCTGCCGATCAGACAATGCGATGTTTCTTTTGTGATGGCAAGTTCCATATGAAAAAGAATTGCCCTTTCAAACCAAATGATTCAAAACCCGCATTAGTCTCCACTGATTGTGAAGAAGGCCTTGTTTTGGCACCACATCAAGCTGTTGATGGACTGGTGTTAGAAAACGGAGCCATCAATGGATTGCAGGCTTTGGTTTTGCGAGACACTGGGTGCACCACCGCTGGTGTACGGAAATCTTTCGTGCTTCAAAACCAGTATCTCAACACTGTCCAAAAGTGTAGGTCGTTTGGAGGCAAGATTGAAACGTTTCCGCTGGCGAAAATTTCAGTCGATACACCGTACTACTCCGGTTTTCTTACCGCCTGTGTCATTGATAACCCAGTCTGCGACTTGATCTTGGGCAATTTGCCAGGTGTCGCTACAGTACATGGTGGTGCTGGAGGATCGTTTGTTCCTTGTCTTGTGAGTACCAGATCAGACATCGTAGAGCAGGGAAAGGCTACAAAGCCGCTAAAAGTCTCAAAACTGGATGAACTCCAGATTACCCCAGATGATCTAAAAGAAATGCAGGGAAAAGACGAGACGCTGACGACAATACTTTCTGCTGCTAAACAGACTGTCACTGACATACCAACGGACAAACAGTCAGCTGATAGAAAAACAGATGTATACAAGGTCTTTGCTGATAGAAAAGCAAAGGCACGTTCCTTCAGTGTAGGGGATAAAGTCCTTGTATTACTCACTGATGAACATAACAAGCTTCGTGTTATGTGGAAGGGTCCTTTTCAGGTGGTCGAAAAAAATTCTGCAGTTAATTATAAGATCAAAATGGCAAACACTGAGAAGGTATTTCATGTGAACATGTTAAGAAGTATGTTGAACGTACAAATGTTGCCATCAACCAGTCAGTTGAGTGGATATGTCCTGTGTCAGAAACTGATGTCAACATGACAGACATTATCAGTGATGAATTTGTACCCAATGTGACGTACAGGGACAGATCAAAGGTTGTGAAAACAGCAAATGTAGGAGTGTTAACATCTACCAGTGCAGATGATGTTGTACCCTTCCTACTCTGTCTGTCAAAGGTGAAACCTATGATGATGTGATTTTGTCGAATGATTTGTCTTCAAGTCAAACAGAACAGCTCAAAGAAATTTTGAAAGACTTTCAGGATGTGTTGACAGATACCCCAGGTACAGTGACTGGTATTGAACCCCATAGTATTCAGTTAACTACTGAAATACCAGTGCGAACCAGACCATATCCCCTGCCGTTTGCAAAAAAAAGAGGTTGTCGAGAGGGAAATCAAAGTAATGCTGGATTTAAAGGTCATAGAACCTTCTACGTCTCCGTACAGCTCACCAGTTGTATTGGTGGACAAACCTGATGGATCGGTGCGTTTCTGCATCGATTACAGAAAAGTAAATAAGATCACTGTGTTCGATGCCGAGCCTATCCCAGACATTGAAGAACTTCTGTGTCAGCTCTCAGAAGGAAATTATTTTGTGACAGTAGACTTGACTAAAGGAATTCCAATTTACCATTGAACCAGTGCCTGGAACACAAAATGTCATGGCAGATTTATTGTCACGTGTATGAATATTCATGGACAAATGTAACTGTCTTCAAGGGAAAGACTATTCCTGTTTTTTGTCTTTCTTAATGATTACGGTGTGATCACATTTGACAGTGCATTGTATGCTACTGACGATTTAAATCAAGTGGTATTTATGCATAATTTGCTTGTTGAAGTGACTATATGTTTTACAAGCAAAAACTACTTGATGTTGATGTATTACATATCTATTCTTTGCTTTATTCTTTCGTAAACAATGAAAAATCATCATGTACTATTTATGTCTAACTTGCTTGTGAAGATGAATATATATGTATGTGTGATGAGCAAATAACCCTTTAGAAATGTATATACACATGTTTTGATTGGGCAATGAGACAAACCAATTGTTTTCATTTGTCACTGTCAACAATGGAAAGCATGTGACTTTTCAATGGACTATAACATTACATGTGGGAAAAAACTGTTTCAACTATGTTTATTTTGTTTACATGTCTATTGAGAAACATTTACACTTGGAAATATTCTCATTTTCATGAGGGTTTTGAAACATATGATGTGAGACAAAGATCAAGGGAAAATATGTGCTTCACATCTTAATGTATGAACACAATTTGTACTTTGAATTGTTAATATCCCTAATTGTTTTATCCATGTAATTTGTGAAATGTATTTTGTGAAGTATGGTGATCAATTATGAATTTTTTTTTTAGAAAGACTGAAAGTTTGAAATATGCTATTTATGGTGGATCATGATGATTGATTCTATACGTTGATTATTAATTTGGTGAATCATGTGTGATGGTTACACATTTTGAGATTCATGGCTGAAGATGTGTTTAAGTGAAGTTGTATATCCTTTAAAAAATTTTCTGGAGAAAATTTTTTCATCCCAGGATGGGGGGTGTCATGTGACGTAGCCTCACATCAAGGCATGTGACGCTCCATCACATGTAGTTAGTGATATGAATCATTTCCCCATGCCACAACGGAAAAGGAAGAATATTCATGTGGCTTGACTAGTGTAGCGGGCGTCCCCAAATAATTGTGAGTATGACTCGGTAAAGAAACAAACGTGGTCATTGGGTGAAAGTGACCACTGAGAGATAGTTTAACAAGGGCTGGTAAGGTGCTGGTCATGTGTTTTGAACACTGAGTATGCACTCACTAGGAGGAGGGAGGAAAGAATCAGTTTTAACCCAGCAGATGGCCTAGAGACTCGAACCTGTCAGGACGTTGGTCCTTGCTGCTGACCAGTCATTACCAGGTGAGCGATAGATAGTTGGGGAAAGCTACAGGGGAAAACTTATAGAAAAGAGAAAGAAAGAATTCATATGTTGAATTAAGAAGCAGGTTACTTACACGAACCTTATTCGTGTTTCAGCCCTTCACCTTTACCCTTCGCCCTTCACCCTTCACCTTTCACCCCGTGAGGTGGTTGAAGATGGCCATGGTGTGGGGAACACACCGGTAGGCAGCCCCAGGAATTAAGGACTCCAGGGAGAGGAGTCGGGAACTCGTCATCTCTCCAGGGACAGGAGAAGACGAGGGAGAGGAGTTGGAACTCATCTCTCCAGTGACAAGAAGAGTCGAGGGAGAGGAGTCGGAAGTCATATCTCCAGGACGGGAGAAATCGAGGGGGCGAGATTATGTCTGAGAGAGACAGGGAATCCTGAAAGGATGAGGCGAGTCGTAATTCGGATGCAGGCATAGCATCAAGGAGTGAGAGAATCATTTATTTTCCTGGTCTGGATTTTGTGGGCCAATGTTGTGTGAAGGCCGTGACTTTATGAAGTCTTGAGTGAGTTAGTTTGCCTCTCAGTGGAAAGAGTGCTACATGTATAAAATTTGTTTATAACGTGTTTGATGTGATTTAGTAAAGTGTTTTCCCGAAGGAGAGGGGGAGAAGAAAAAACATTCGGTAGTGCGCCTTTTGGTTGATTGGAAAGATTGCGTGTGCGTATGGAGTAAATGCTGTCATGAATGCGCGTGTGCAAAAGTGACAGTGTGACAGGGGGAAACATTGAACAAATCACACACACACACACACACACACACACACACACACACACACACGCACGCACGCACGCACGCACGCACGCACTCACGCACGTACACACGCACGTACACACGCACGCACGCACTCTCTCACACACACACAGACACACACACACACACACACACACACACACACACACACACACACACACACACACACACACATACACACCCGACTCACCTTCGATCTCCCAGTACCGGAATCCGGAGTGATGTACCCGTCCATCTTGGCTGTTTGACGAGAACTTGCCGTGGTTGGGCGAGATCCAGCGGTTGTCGGTCTTGACGTCACAGACATGATGACATCACTGGCGTCTTGATGCTACTGCTGGTCTTTGTGGCGATTGGCTTAGAAAGAGTGTCCTTTGTGAACCAAATGTTGCCCCTTATTGTGCACTGAGCATATGTAAACGAACCCACGACAACAGTTCGTAACCAAAAATTCTGTCGAAAAATTCATCCATTTTTACAGATCAATTAAACACAACAATCGAAAGACAGAAAAAAAAACATAAAATTATCGAAACGCTCTCCCGGGGAGAGGGAGTGTTGTGGTTGGAGGGGGTGGAGTGGGGATGGGGAGGGTGTAAACTAAAATTCACTCTGAGAAACAAGCAAAATGGCCAGAGACATTGAGGACAACTGGTCGCATAGATTGGATGTAATGAATTCCCTCATCAAGGAATGAAGTAAACGCAACCGACAGAAAAACAAAACTGTTTTATTCCAAAATGGCATCTGGAAAAGCTGGCTAAATGTAATAGAATCTTCCACATCAATTGCAAAAGAAAAAACATGTGAAAGGACTGGGCAGAATAGACTATGAATTCTGGAAAGAAGTCCTGTCAACTAGAGAAGAAATCTGTAATCAAGCTGGAAGATGTTAAGTGTAACAATTTTCAAAGTCAAATGCTCTTCAATAACTTATTACTCACTTATAAACACAAAACGCTGTTCTTCCCAACTTGGCAAATTAAGGAATTGAAACGATTAAACAGATTATTCATTCTGGAGAAAACCGATTCACTAAAGGAATGACAAAACATTATCGGACACATCAGAGCAAATACCGCATTAGAGTATAACATTCTAATGAACATAGTGGATACAGAACGGAGAAAAAGAAAAAGAGAAGTCAGATATGGGAGGCGAATCGGTTCAATACGAAAGTAAAGGACATTAAGAAATAAGTATGTGACGGTTAAAAAACAACCGAATGACTGTGTGCGTCTCAGTTTTGGTTTAGAAAATTTGCCATAAGATTAACTGCATCAATAGGTCAAGCGCAAAAGATGTCACAAAAAAGAAACAAGATTAAGAGTCTTGCACTGGAAAAGCTTGCGCAAGGTTTATCCTACAAATATTCTTCTAAGTACAATGCAAGTAAAAGAAAATAACGTGTTCTTATTTTCCTGATACAGTCGATTACATCGACCATTTTGTCTATGATTGTCCACCTGTTCAAAAGTTTTTTTGTGTTTTTTTTTAAATCGAGGATTTTATATACGTAAAAACAGAAATAAGACTAAGGCTACCAGGATTGGACATACTGTTTGGGGTAAACAAATCTGGTCTAAATCTTGTAAATTACAAATTTATTAACTTCATTATTCTTTTAGCTAAGATGTGTATGGGCATATTAAAAAAAAACCGATTCTGTCTTCTCTACAAAATATTTTTGAAGAAGTGAATTATTATAAAATATCACACCTCTCCTTGAAGTAGACTGGAAACATACTGCCTGCTACAGAACTCCTTTGATTGCATATGTCTGCAAAAACACTTACCGCTGCCGTTGTGAAGTGTATGCCATGAAGCCTGTAAATCCTCTCCCCGCCATACCCCCCCCCCCCCTCTCTCTCTCTCTCTCTCTCGGTCTATTTTGTCTATCGGTCGGTCGGACCAATAGTCTACCTGCATGTCCGCCTATCCATCTGTCTGTCTTCCCCTCTGTCTGTCTGTCTGTCTTTCTCTTTCTCTTTCAATCTCTCTCTCTCTCTCTCCCTCTCTCCCTCTCTCTCTCTCTCAAAACATGAGATTTTACTTTTATTTCTCTATCTGTTCGCTAGTCTGTCTGTTTGCCGGTCTGTCTGCCTGTCTATCTGTGCCTGTCTGTCTATCACTGTCTCTCTCTCTTTCTGTTTCTATGAGAGAGAGTGCGCCTGTTTGTCAGTCTGTCCGTCTGACTTACGGTCTCACTTTCTGTTGTATTCTATGTTTGTCTGTCGTGTTCTGACTGTCTTCGCTCTCTGTCTGTCTTTATATTTGCCCCTCCCCTCCCCCTCCTCTCTCTCTCTCTCTCTCTCTCTCTCTCTCTCTCTCTCTCTCTCTCTCTCTCTCTATGACGTCTGTAATACTCGTTGCGTGGAGTACTCTCTCTCCTTCTCTCTCTCTCTCTCTCTCTCTTTTCTCTCTCTCTCTCTCTCTCTCTCTCTCTCTCTTGTGTGTGTGTGTGTCGCGCACACACACACGCACACACACTCGCACACACACGCACTGTCTTTGACATCAGAAAAGCTTACGACAAGGTATGGCATGCATGGCTTTTTGATAAGCTTAAAACTATTGGTTTAACCAGGAATATGCATCATTATATTGCTAGTTTTTTTTATCAAATATATTTCTACAGGTAAGAGTAGGAAACACATATTCAAATCCTAGACAGCTACACATGGGTCTTCCACAAGGATCAGTTATTTCACCTATTCTATTTAATATCATGTTATCAGATCTGCCAAGAGATCTATCTAAAGATGGAGTTTTAGTTCAATATGCTGACGATATTTGTTTCTGGATGAAAGTAACTATGAAACGCAAAACTCCAGCCAGGGTCTTGAACTATACTAAAAAAATGTATACCAGCGTGAACTAAATAAAATTAACAAGTTTAAGAATGAAAATGGACTAATCTTATCATTAGAAAAAACACATATCATGTTATTCAGTTCAGGCTATGATCCAAAAAAGCTTCATAGTTTCACTATAGATGGCACTGTCATTAAATACCCACAAATCATTAAATTTCTATGGGTATATTTGTCTTCAAAACTGTCATGGAATTATCATATAGAGTATGTTTTAGATAAAGCTAGGAAAGGTCTAAATTATCTTAAAGTCATAACTAAAACAACACTGGGCACAAGACACTAAGGCACTTGCTACATATCTTGTGCGTTCAAGGCTGACCTGTGCCCAAGAAGTTTTCTTCAGCGCTCCACAGCATTTGTTTTTGAAAAAAAAAAACCCTCCAAAGTATAGATTGTAAAGCATATAAACTCGCTCAACTTTAGGAACCTACAGAGAAGCAAGTATAAAAATACTCTTGATGAACAGAGAAACATTTCGGCTGTAAAATTTGTCGTAAAAGCTTCTGTTTGTAACACTTTTCTGCAACTGAAGTTACTTTAAGTTCACAAACAGATTTTGCAAAAACTGAAGTTACTTTAAGTTCACAAACAGATTTTGCAAAAAGAGCCAAAACAATACAATTGTTAACATCCATAAATACATTTGCTTCTGACATCTTAAGTCCAACAAAATAAAGTGAAAAAGAGATTGCAGTTAAACCTTCCTTTTCGCCAGTTCCGGCATGGAAACAATATAAACTAGTGTTTGATATTGATCACACAAGTTTATCCAAAAATCACTCAAAGACCTCAGTACATTCTCACTTAGAAAATCACTATATAAACTATCTAAAGATATATTCGGATGGATCTATTCTCGAAACGGGCAACGCAGGTGCGGCATTTGTGATTCCTTCATTAAAAATAGAAAAACGATATCACAAGGGCAGACATTATTCGATTTTTACTGCTGAATACCATACTTATGGCCTTACATTATCTTGCAGACCTCCCGATAAATGTTTGTAAAATATTGTTTTGTGTAGACTCCAAATCTGTCTTATATGCCCTTAGATCCCCAAATATGCAGACGCGATTAGAGATGATAACAGAAATAAGGCATTTAATTCACCTGTTGTCTATCAAAGAAATTAGTACCACCTTACGTTGGGTGCCTTCGCACTGCGGAATATTTTCAAATGAGTGGGCAGATCAGGCTGCTAGGAGAGCAACGCGCAACATAGAAGGCTCAGTCCCACTAATGATGTTATCAAACTAGACCTTTCTGAGCATTACAAATGTATAGAGAAAGTGCCGAGGGATCGATTTAATGATTTTCTGATAAACTCAAATAGTCAGTATCATCAGCAGTGCGTTAAAGGAATGAAAGGAACTGATCCTAAACCCTTTTTAAGTAATGTACCCATTTTTTTTATTCTAGACCAATTACAAGTTTAATTTACAGGTTACGGTTAAATGCATTTCGCACAAAATATTCTAAAAATGTACTATGCACATGTGGGAAACAAATTATTGTAAACCATTTATGTTTTTCAGTGCCCCGTAATAAATCTGTGAGCTCCTCAATCATTAGTTCATCAAATTTCATTTAATAATTCATTGTCCACAGAGGACATTTTACATAATTGTCAGTTACTGTATGATTTCTCTAAAATTTTGAATTCCAGTCCGGTTGGTATCTTTCTTGTGTTACTTTAAGTGTCATTATTGTTAAATAACTGACATGCTTGCAAGTAGGCCCCTATATGATATTAGTACAGTTCTATAGAATTTAGATCCCATAAATTGATACATTAATAAGGACTCCTAAATTACTTTTCGTTCAGTTATATACTAATTGAATAGCCACAAACACTAATTTCACTCGTACATATACTTCCTCATCCACAAATTATTCCTCAACTCCCCAGCTCCCCACCCCCAACCCCTACCCCCGCTCCACACACACACACACACACACACACACACGCGCGCGCGCGTGCGCGCGCGCGCGCGCACGCACGCACGCACGCACGCACGCACGCACGCACGCACGCACGCACGCACGCACGACACGCACGCACGCACGCACACACGCACGCACGCACGCACGGCACGCACGCACGCACACACACACACACACACACACACACACACACACATACACTTTCCCACTCTCCGCCATCCCCACCGCCTTCCATTATTTTTCTTTCTTTTTCTTTTACCTCCGTCTGATATCACCAAAAGACGTTAAATTGAAGAAAACTCGCACTGTCTGTCTTTTTTTCATAAGTACCGTAGCCTTTGCTCTTGTTTAATTGTTCCTTTAGGTGTGAGTGAGCGAAAGTGTCAGCACACCAAACATTAGAACATAAATAAACCCAGACGCCTTGTATCAAACGCAAAACAGCAAGCGAGTGTCCATCGGTAATGAAACACACAGACTATGCATAGTGTGTGAGGCTTTGAAGAAAAAAAAGTGAAAAGTAAGTGGGAAAAAAGAGCAGGATGGAGGCCCCCCCCTCGAAGAAAAAAAAAGAAAAAAAAGAAAAAAAGAAAGGAAAAGAATGTGGAAGAAAATTGGAGGTTGGAGGCCCCATATTCAAAACAAATTCACTCTGAAAATATGTTGTGCAATGAGGTTTAGAATACAATGCAATACAACACACAAAAACAACAACATCGCACAGCAATCCAACACAATGACTGTAATGCTGTACGGTATAATGCACTGCAATCCAACATAAAAACGACTGTATGCTGTACTATATAATGCACGGCAATCCAACAAAATATGACTATGCTGTGCATATAATGCACTGCAATCCAATGTGAAACGACTGTATGCTGTGCAATATAATGCACTGCAATCCAACATAAACGACTGTATGCTGTGCAATATAATGCACTGCAATCCAACATACAACGACTGTATGCTGTGCAATATAATGCACTGCAATCCAATGTGAAACGACTGTATGCTGTGCAATATAATGCACTGCAATCCAATGAGAAACGACTGTATGCTGTGCAATATAATGCACAGCAGTCCAACATAAAACGACTGTATGCTGTGCAATATAATGCACTGCAGTCCAACATAAAAACGACTGTATGCTGTGCAATATAATACACTGCAATCCAACATAAAACGACTGTATGCTGTGCAATATAATGCACTGCAATCCAATGTGAAACGACTGTATGCTGTGCAATATAATGCACTGCAGTCCAATGTGAAAACGACTGTATGCTGTGCAATATAATACACTGCAGTCCAACATAAAACGACTGTATGCTGTGCAATATAATGCACTGCAATCCAATGTGAAACGACTGTATGCTGTGCAATATAATACACTGCAATCCAACATAAAACGCTGTATGCTGTGCAATATAATGCACTGCAATCCCAAAGTGAAACGACTGTATGCTGTGCCCAAAATAATGCACTGCAATCCAAATGTGAAACGACTGTATGCTGTGCATATAATGCACTGCAGTCCAACATAAAACGACTGTATGCTGTGCAATATAATGCACTGCAGTCCAACATAAAACGACTGTATGCTGTGCAATATAATGCACTGCCAATCCAATGTGAAACGACTGTATGCTGTGCAATATAATACACTGCAATCCAACATAAAACGACTGTATGCTGTGCAATATAATGCACTGCAATCCAACATAAAACGACTGTATGCTGTGCAATATAATGCACTGCAATCCAATGTAAAACGACTGTATGCTGTGCAATATAATGCACTGCAATCCAATGTGAAACGACTGGGATGCTGTGCAATATAATGCACTGTAATCCAATGGAAACGACTGTATGCTGTGCAAAATAATGCACTGCAGTCCAACATAAAACGACTATATGATGTGCAATATAATGCACTGCGGTCCAACATAAAACGACTGTATGCTTTTGGGAATATAATGCACTGCAATCCAACATTTAAACGACTGTATGCTGTGCAATATAATGCACTGCAATCCAATGGAACGACTGTATGCTGTGCAATAATGCACTGCAGTCCAACATAAAACGACTGTATGCTGTGCAATTAATGCACTGCAACCAACATAAAACGACTGTATGTGTGCATAAATGCACTGCTCCAACATAACGACTGTATGCTGTGCAATATAATGCACTGCAATCCAACATAAAACGACTGTATGCTGTGCAATATAATGCACTGCAATCCAACATAAAACGACCTGCATGCTGCACGGTATAATGCACTGCAATCCAACACAATGTGACTCAATACGACACAACACGACACACAACACAATATAAAACAGTGCATTACATTTCCACACGACAATGCAATACAATACAGTACAGTACATTACAGCACAGTACAACACAATGCAATTCAATACAATAAATACAATACAATACAGTACAGTACATTACAGCACAGTACAACACAATGCAATTCAATACCATAAATACAATACAATACAGTACAGTACAGTACAACACAATGCAATGCAATACAATACAATACAATACAATACAATACAATACAATACAATACAGTACAGTACAACACAACGCAATGCAATACAATACAATACAATACAACACAATACAATACAACACAATGCAATGCAATACAATACAATACAATACAGTACAGTACAGTACAACACAATGCAATACAATGCAATACAATACAATACAATACAATACAATACAATACAATACAATACAATACAATACAATACATTCAATACAATACAATCGGTAGATTCAATGTGGCAGTACGTTTCAGGCGGACATCGTCGTAATCTGTCTCTAAAAGGATTCAAAAGTAGCCAAACAGCTATACACTGGAGCTCACCCGGCTTCTACCCAGAGTTGCATGCCCTCTGGACTGTAATGGAAAAACTGAAACCACTCAGTCGAGTTTCATACACTTCACTGCAGGTGACTGTATCACTTGGGCCTGATTGACGCCGAGATACATTATAAAAGGAAGTGCAGAGTGTAACTCTGTCATGTAGTCTCAGACCTGAATTTCAATAAACAGAACAAACAAAACCATTTTCATTCGCAACATCCGATCATTTCGAAATGAAAAAAAGAAAGATTCTGTATATTTATAATATTATATATATATATTATATATATATATATAATATATATTGAATTAATAAACAAAGCTTGCTCATATGTCTTTGATTGAAGAAATAGGGATATATATATATATATATATATATATATATATATATATATATATATATATATATATATATATGCGTGTGTGTGTGTGTGTGTGTGTGTGTGTGTGTGTGTGTGCGTGCGTGCGTGCGTGCGCGCGCGCGTGTGTGTGTGTGTGTGTGTGTTCTCTTCTGTTTATTTGTATCCAGCTTTCTCGAGCTCACAAGGCGACTCTTGAGTTGATGAGGTCTTTACATCGTCATGCCTCCACAGAGGTGAAGAACCATCGTGGGATCCTTAGTGTCATCTTTGTTGTCTTCAGTCGCTTACTCATCTCTTGTCATTCCTGAAACATAGCAGCAGTCTGTCAGGGCTTCTCTCTCTCTCTCTCTCTCTCTCTCTCTGTTTGTCTGTCTCTCTCTCTGTCTCCCTCTCTGTCTCTGTCTCGTCTCTGTCTCTCTCTCTCTCTCTCTCTCTCTCTCTCTCTCTCTCTCTCTCTCTCAGCGTGTGGCATTACAAATAGCGCAGTACGTATGTTACTGTATTTGCGTGTGAACATGTTTAATGTCTGTACGTGTGTTTCTGTGTTTGTGTGTGATAATGTATTCATGTGCGGTTGTGTTTTCTCTCTCTCTCTCTCTCTCTCTCTCTCTCTCTCTCCTCTCTCTCTCCTTCTCTGTCCCTGTCTCTGTCTCTCTGTCTCTGTCTGTCTGTCTGTCTGTCTGTCTCTCTCTCTCTCTCTCTCTCTCTCTCTCTCTGGTGTATGTGTAGGCTCGCGCGTACCCAGTATAAGCAAGCAAGCGCGCCTGTGTGTGTGTGCATGCGTGTGTTTGTGTGTCTCACCGGCATGAACATTATTGGTATCGTCATCAACATCATGTTCCTCTTGAGTATAATTGCTTTTGTAATGATCCCACACGTAACTGGGGACAGGAGGGGGGAGGTGAGAAGCTATACAGGGAGGAAGGGGAGCAAGGGTAGAGGTAATATACTAATTTCTAAATTTTGACTTGCCACGCTCTTCGAAATGGTCTGGATGGGTTACTTTTCTCTCTCTCTCCAAAGGCTGGATGGAATATAGGAAACAGCTGTTAGCCACAGGTAGTTTTTTTTTTTTTAAATCTACGTCTATTGAAAAATGAGGCCGTGGCCCTAGAATTATTGAACCCAATGAATACACACACACACACACACACACACCACACACACACACACACACACACAGATACCTAGTTACATTGTTCAGGAATACGGGATAGATGAAAGGTACTGTGGCATATTATTGAGGCGTGTGTGTGTGTGTGCGCGCGCGCGCGCGCGCGCGCGCGCGCGTGGTTGTGTGTGTGTGTGTGTGTGTGTGTGTGTGTGTGTGTGTGTGTGTGTGTGTGTGTGTGTGTGTGAGGGAGGGAGGGAGAGAGGGGGGAGAGAGACAGAGATTGCCGAGCGCTATGGAACAGTTTCTGAGCGTTAAACTGTTCTTGTGCGATGAGCGTGTCTGCCGATGTGGAACTGATTTTACAGCTACAATGCGGAGTGACGAGGCGGGGTAGGGGAGGGGGGACGGGGAGGGGCAAAATGATAGCGGTTGACTGAAAAATCCTGTTACACTTCCCCCCACCCCACCGTTAATCCGTCCCTGTGAGCACGGAGCGATTCGTGTCTAATTGCAATTGACATGTCCGTTCTAAATTGAAACGGGCCGGCATGCCCGTCCACAAAGTGCCGGCATGTCCGTCCACAAGGTGTCGGCATGTCCGCCCACAGGGTGTGTCGGCATGTCCGTCCACAAAGTGCCGGCATCTCCGTCCACAAGGTGTCGGCATGTCCGCCCACAGGGTGTGTCGGCATGTCCGTCCACAAAGTGCCGGCATTCCGTCCACAAGGTGTCGAGAATGTTAGGTTGAGTGTGCGTGCTTCTTGTGACCAGAGGAAAGAGCACACACACACACACACATCGTCTCCGTCGACGTCGTGGCCGTTTTCTCCCCGTAGGCGCCTACAATCAACCACTAATTATACTGGCATTCGACCAGGGCTGGGTTCTGGAACAAACTGCCAGTGCCGATGAATGGCAGTGTCGGTTTTGCACCGTGTGGAGACACACTTTACCTGGTCTGTTTCACCTCAGGCAGCAATCTGAAGGTCCAAACGCACTTCTTTGGTAATGTTCCATACATAGTGAACAGAACTGGTTTTGTGTTCTCTCTCTCTCTCTCTCTCTCTCTCTCTCTCTCTCTCTCTCTCTCTCTCTCTCTCTCTCTCTCTGTGTGATTTGGAGATGGGGAGTGGTGGCAGTAAGGGATGGCAGGCGAGGGCGAAGGTGGGAGGGTGCCTTATTCATTGATATAGAAGAAAAAGAACATCCAATGTTGAGGACTTCCGGATCATCCAGCACACCAGTTCCCCACCGCTCCCCTGCAAACGGCTTTGAACGGCCAGTACCCAGTCATCACTTCATACCAAGATCAATCAGTCATGTTGTGTGTGCATCGCGTTCTGTGTGGTCCCCCAGTCAACATCTCCTCAAGATCGATAAGCGAATCATCGTCTGACGAGGGTTTTTCAGCTTTGTCGTTCCAGCTGCTTGGAACTCACTGTCTCCTACTTCGCCAGGTCTATCCACCTTGCCTGCTTTCAGACGGACAACTAAGGACCAAAAGTTCTAAAGACGCCTGTCAAACCTTACTGTTTCCCACGTAGGTATGGGAATTTGTGTGTAGTAAGTTAGCTGTAGTGATGTCAGATCGGTTCTTCACAGGCAAGCTGACTCCAGAAGCCGTATTAGGTCTGTTGCTGCTTGGTAATGAATGAGAGAAAGAGTTATTTTACAGCACGCGATATGTAGTTTACCATTAGAATAGTGCACTAATTCTTCTTTTCCTGCTTCTTCTTCTTTTTCATCATTATCATCATCATCAACTTCTTCTTCTTTCTTACATTCTTTCTTTCTTTCTTCTTCTTCTTCTTCTTCTTCTTCTTCTTCTTCTTCGTTTCAAAGTCAGTTTGACGGTAACCTGGCCCTACATGTTCCTGGCTGCAGCGTCTGGCGGCAAAGTGCAGATTGATGGTGCCTCAGACACGTCTCCTGTCTGGCGGCAAAGTGCAGATTGATGGTGCCTCAGACACGTCTCCTGTCTGGCGGCAAAGTGCAGATTGATGGTGCCTCAGACACGTCTCCTGTCTGGCGGCAAAGTGCAGATTGATGGTGCCTCAGACACGTCTCCTGTCTGGCGGCAAAGTGCAGATTGATGGTGCCTCAGACACGTCTCCTGTCTGGCGGCAAAGGTCAGATTGATGGTGCCTCAGACACGTCTCCTCCCCTGTCTCCCACGCCTTCTACGGCACGGCGTCTTCCCTCACTGCTCTTCTGTCAGACGATAATACGGCTTGCGGTGTGCAGCGTTCACCAAGCGCATGTGAAAAAGCCCATGGCAATAAGGCAGTTATCAATCTTCACATTCTCTAACAAAAAAAATCCTCAATGACAAGTGAAATATAACAGACACAGGCAGCAAAAAAATAAAAAAATAAAAAAATAAATATATATATATATATGGATTATATATATATATATATATATATATATATATATATATATATATATATATATATATATATATATATATATATATGTTTATAATTGAATATTTCTTGCAGTCATTGCAACACCAAGCTGCTCTGTAAGTTGCTGGAATGGTGCTCGGTTACTTATCCTTAGAATTTATTAGTTTATTACACACACACACACACACACACACACACACACACTTACATCGGTGGCATCGTACTAGGCGACGTGCTCTCCCCTGAATGTCAATAGAAATCTGTTGTCACGATGACGCAAATACAACATAATGCTGTACAATACATTGCAATACAACACAAACCAAAACATTGCAATACAGTACAAGACAACACAATACGTTACAATGTAGTCTACTGCATTACAGTACAATACATAAATTTGTAATACAATATGATACAGTGCGTGGTTCAGTCAATCACGATCAAAATCCCGGTTTGAAGAAAACGCATCAAAATCCTTTGCTAAGACGGCTCCTCAAGTAAAACAGGAAAAAAGAATACACGAAGTTAAAGAGTCCAGTTTCTGATTCAGAATCCTTCTAGTTCAAATCCACATATTTTTCAGTCCAAACAAACTGAATGTCAGGGCTGGAGGTCGAACCTGAAATCTTTCTTTGATTAGATACGGCCATGTTCTTTGTACCGCACACTCCTCTGATTGGTGCAGAATATGATCCCTTCTCCTCACACTGTTGATCTTTTTTGCACCTGCAAGACACCTGGAGCGGAGGTTTGCCGGCTGACCTCTTCACAGGTAAGCCTTTATCACCTCCACTGTTGACTGTAGTGTGATTGATAGTGTTCAGCAGTGAAGGCCAGTGCTGAGGGTCAGCGGTGAGTGTTTTGAAGTGGGGATGACTCGGTCATCATTTGTGAATGGGTCGGATCAAGCTGGTGGCTTTGGCGAATTATTGCTTGATGCCGCCTTTCAGTTACCCCTCCCCACGTCCCCCACTTAACCTCTACTCGCAACTGGACCCACCTCTCCCTTCCCTTTCTTTGCCCCCTGCCCTACCCACGGTTCAACCTTCTTCACCTTCTCTCATCTTCTTTAGAAGTAATGTATGCATGACAAGGACTGATTGTGAGACTAGGCTTTGGCCTAAAATCTTCATCCTTGCGTATTAAAGATCAATCAATCAATCAATCAATCAATCTCTCATTCTACCCACTCCCTTACCCCAAAGCTAACATATAAATTTACATTCGTTCTCAGCATAACAAAACGTGATTCCGAGCACGATGTAATGGAAAAAAACAAAGAAAGAAAATACAAACATCAACATTCCTCATGATTCCCTTTCTTTAGGCAATAGATACTATTTGATACGGCACTGACAATATTATGATCAGAAACATAGGTATAGTTTAGAAAAAAAATTCTTGCTATAGAAAAATGTTGCAATGTATTTTTCAAATGGCTGTTAGTATGATCTGGATTTACTGAAACAAAAACAGCTAATTTCAGTTGCAAGCAGCGACTCGCAGAACACCTCGACAGAAAAGCAATTTCTCTCGACAAGTGAAACCGCAAATGCCAAAAGCACGCGCACTTAAGGAAAGAGAATCCCCTGTCAACTGTCACTGCCACGGACCTGCAGGGTTACCATGGCACACTTCTCTTATGTCAACTGTCACTGCCACAGACCTGCAGGATTACATTGGCACACTTCTCTTCTGTCAACTGTCACTGCCACGGACCTGCAGGGTTACCATGGCACACTTCTCTTCTGTCAACTGTCACTGCCACGGACCTGCAGGGTTACCATGGCACACTTCTCGTCTGTCAACTGTCACTGCCACGGACCTGCAGGGTTACCATGGCACACTTCTCGTCTGTCAACTGTCACTCACTGCCACAGACCTGCAGGGTTACCATGGCACACCTCTCTTATGTCAACTGTCACTCACTGCCACAGACCTGCAGGGTTACCATGGCACACCTCTCTTATGTCAACTGTCACTCACTGCCACAGACCTGCAGGGTTACCATGGCACACCTCTCTTATGTCAACTGTCACTCACTGCCACAGACCTGCAGGGTTACCATGGCACACCTCTCTTATGTCAACTGTCACTCACTGCCACAGACCTGCAGGGTTAACTCGGCACACCTCTCTTCTGTCAACTGTCACTCACTGCCACAGACCTGCAGGGTTACCATGGCACACCTCTCATGTCAACTGTCACTCACTGCCACAGACCTGCAGGGTTACCATGGCACACCTCTCTTATGTCAACTGTCACTCACTGCCACAGACCTGCAGGGTTACCATGGCACACCTCTCTTATGTCAACTGTCACTCACTGCCACAGACCTGCAGGGTTACCATGGCACACCTCTCTTATGTCAACTGTCACTCACTGCCACAGACCTGCAGGGTTACCATGGCACACCTCTCTTATGTCAAATGTCACTCACTGCCACAGACCTGCAGGGTTAGCTCGGCACACCTCTCTCCCAGTGTCATGACTCCACAGGCACTGCCAATGATGGTCCACCCATCATTGAGATCACAATGCACAGCAGTCCCACCACCTTGCACTGTATGGTACATGGAGAAAATATGATGCAATGTGTAACAAGAACAAATCTCCTTTATGACATTTAACCCCTAAGAGACGCGAAGACAAAGTGGATTTGAAACAGAAAGGAGTGAGGTCAGAAAATAGTTTGTTTGATTGTTCAACGTTCTCTTTGTTCTGTCTCTCTCTCTCGCTCTCTCTCGCTCTCTCTCTGTCTCTCTCTCTCTCTGTCTCTGTCTCTCTCCCTCTCTCTCTCTCTCTCTCTCTCTCTCTCTCTCTCTCACTAAAACATCTTTTTACTTTCACCCACACTTTTATGTGACTGTTGCATATGGTATTCTTACTTTCAAGCTAATTTAACGCACGATTTTGTGTATGTACCAACTGAGATTTAATTCTTTTATTGCATGTTTTTTTCCCCAGTAAATATTGTAATTGTGTATTCTCTCTCTCTCTCTCTCTCTCTCTCTCTCTCTCTCTCTCTCTCTCTCTCTCCTTCCATCTCTCTCAGCCGTCTTTTTTCTCTCAACCAGTTTTCATATGTGACTGTTATATATGTTATTCATTATTACAACCTAATTTGGAGTACATACCAACTGTGGTTTAATTCTCCTACTGCATGTATTTTTTTTCAGTAAATATTGTAATTATGTACTTCGTTGATACTCTCTCTCTCTCTCTCTCTCTCTCTCTCTCTCTCTCTCTCTCTCTCTCTCTCTCTCTCTCTCCCTCTCTCTCTCTCTCCCTCTCTTCTTTCCCCGATCGTTTTATTCCCCAAAGTATTTTTGTCACAGAATATTTGGCATGCATAACCTACTCTTAGTCACCCTAATAATTTTTGTAGCAAGTGAATAATCATGTGATATTAATTCTTTCCAGTGAGGAGGGGATTGTATTTTGTAATTTTTTTCTATTCCCCTCTGCTCAACCCTCTTTTTTTTAATGCTGCTTCCCTCCCCTCCCCCCTAATTTTTTTTCTTTACCCTACAACTAGCCCACCTCTCAAGCCCAACCTCTCCATTCAGCGCTCCCGTCCCCTTCACTCTTTCCCCAAATACGCCTTTGCCCCAAATACACCTTGTTGTAAACTGAACGTGATTTGGGAGTTTCATCTGGTGTTCACTTGAATTGTTTGTACTTTCATCATATTCGTTTTGAATTTTACAGTTTTGTCACACCCAATATCTTCATTGCTTGTTCTTGAGGGCAGGGTGGAAAAAATCCTTTATGTGCTTATTCTTTTCCCTCAGATACCCCCCCCCCTCTCTCTCTCTCTCTCTCTCTCTCTCTCTCTCTCTTTCACTGTGACAAGAGTTCGGGGTGGGTCGGTGTTGCCCTCTAGGGGAAGGACTTGGAACATTTTCTCTGATAGTTAGATTAAAATTTCACCTCCACCCTCTCTCTTACTAATTATGGAAGGAACAATTTTCCAGTCATCAAAAGAATTTTTTTTTTCTTGGGACAGTTAAAATTACTCAAGAATGGCTCAGGAATAATTTTCCATAGGCTTGTACCCTTAAAGTACTTGTAGCTCTTAGAGACAGAATTAGAGATAGGTCCAAACATTCAATACTGATTGAACACAAGAACTGACACACAAGTTAAGTGCATTTCACATCAAGTTATTGTTTATACAAGGGTGAAATATTCAAATCAATTTCACAAAGTCAGTTTAGGCTGAGTTTTGGTTCCCACTGTTTCATCATTAAGAGAGGGAAAGTTCTGGATGAGCTGAGTTGGAGTCCACTTGGAATATCAGAACTTATCTGATGTCAGAGAGGATAGCTGATCTCTCTCTAGTTGCTGGTGACTGATCCCCTTCTCTGTAGACCTGCTGATCATGTGCTGGGCTGCAGTGTTTGTCGGAACCCAGGTTAGTTCTGGGTGATCAGTGTATTTTAGACACAGAAGATTCAGAGGACATGGAGATGATCGTTCCCTTCTCTGTCTTTCTTGATTCACTTACAGCTGATCGGTTTGATGGCCTCTGGCAGAACAGTGTTTGTTCACAATGAGTTTCCCTTTTCCCCTTAATATCTTTGCCATGTTTTGAATATAAATCAATTTGTCACAGTATTTCATATCAAAAGACAGCAAACAAACAGACAAACATAAAAAAACACAAAAGCAATTAGTTTTCACAGGCGTTTTCCCCATGGCATGTATGTAAAAGTTGACAGTGGAACTGATTTTTTACAGATTTTTGCAATCGATATTCAATTTTGATAATGCGTCCATTTGTATTCCAATGAAATATATGGAAGGAAAATAATAATACGTAAAGTTTTTAACTAGCCTGCAATATCAATCAATAGTTACCATGCCAGTGGCAAAACTAACTACAGAGTATAGTCACCATCACGTGCAATGTTGTTTAGTTTGTACTTCGTTGTTTTCTTCTTTTTCTTTTCCTTCTTCTTCTTCTTTGTTGTCGTCGTCATCGTTTCCGTCGTCGTCGTTATCGTCATCGTCGTCTTCCTCTTTTTCTACATCTTCTCTTTCATCTTCGCCTTTTTCACTTGTTCCGCTTCTTTCCCTTGCCTTCCTGACTTTTTTTCTTTCTGTCTGATTGCATGCGCGCGCGCATCTGGGTGTGCGCCAGCTCGTGCTTGAGCATATGTTCATACAAACCGTGTGTGTGTGTGTGCGCCAGCTCGTGCTTGAGCATATATTCATACAAACCCCTGTCTCTTTTTTTTTCTTTTACCTCTCACGCACTGTTGACTGTTTTGCTTGCGAGAGAGCAACAGGTGTAGCAATTGGTCCGAGGTATGATCTCCCTCCCGTAATGGGCCTCAGCTGAGCCTGTCGTGGGACGGACGGTGTTTGGCCGCCAGTCTTTTGAAGTGGACATGCTTCAGCGATTCTTCATTGGTAAGTGCTAGTGCACAGCGCACAGGTCTTGCGGTCTCTGTGACTTATGTTTCAGCCCTTTTGTATCTTTGTTTTATGTTTTGCTTCAGACTGCATGCACGTTTGTTTCTGCCTTTGATTGGGGTTGTCTGTGTTTCTGCCTTTGGTTGGGGTTGTCTGTGTTTCTGCCTACCTGTTTGTCTGTTTGGTCGTCTGTCTTGATGGTTCTCTGTTATCTCTCTCTCTCTCTCTCTCTCTCTCTCTCTCTCTCTCTCTCTCTCTCTCTTCTTCTTCTTCTTCTTCTTCTTCTTCTTGTACTTTTCATCAACAAACTGTCTATGCTGAGGGGCATCCTGCATTCCTCTGAAATTTCCACTTCCACTCTAAAAACAAAACTAAATAAATAACATCACACACAAAAACAAAAAACGAGAAGGCCATAGGGGCCACTAGACACTACGAAACAGACCGCTCGTGTCCATTCTGTACAGTGTGTAGAATTTTCACCACTTGGCTGCCAGATTTTAAAAATATCAATAAATACAATAGGTATGTCGTCAATTGTGACTGGCAAAAGGTGCACAACAGTTTCCTCAGCAAAGGCAGAAAAATAGTCCGCAAAGGCAGAAAAAGGTCCACAAAGGCGTCCACAAAGGCAGAAAAATAGTCCACGAAGGCAGAAAAAGGTCCACAAAGGCAGAAAAATGGTCCACAAAGGCAGAAATGGCAGAAAATGGTCCACAAAGGCAGAAAAATGGGCTATGGAAGCAGACAACAACAAAAAAGAAAAGAAAATAAGCAAAGGATAGTAGAGCAGGTAAAATTATATCAAAATGAAAGAAATCAAATTAATTTTTTAAGGGGCACAGCCGAAAAGAGGGACAAAAAAGAGAAGGTTAGTAGCACAGAACAGAGGGCGGGGAAATTCTTTGTCCCGACAAAGCCCCCGCCATTCAAATGGGGATCTGCAGCACACACACACACACACACACACACACCACACACATGCTTCATCAGTTGCTGTCTGGCCAGGGGAAGTGGGCAGATCCCCGCCTGTGAGCCATGTGATCGGGGATGGACTCTCAGTTCAAACGGTATTGTTTCCAACATGTAACAGGTCTATGGCGCACAGACATTGATTGGTCAGTGTGGAACGCTGGTGTGAAGTCTCAGTGCAGTGACAGCAACAAGCCGCAGTCTGGTCAAAGCGCATGATGGTTTATTCACCTGATAAGAAAGGGGTTTGGGAGAGCACAGACTACTGCCAAGTTACAACGGATCTTGAATTCCCCCTGTCATCTAGAAAGGCACAAAGGATCCGCAGTAAAATCTAAGGGTTTCGCGCCCATGGGTCATATTCCATCTTCCTTCCAAGTTTCTTGTTTGTTTTTGTTTTTCCCCCTCTAGAATCGGTGCGGTAGTTTTTTATGCTTAGGTTCACTAAGCGGATCCAGGCTGTGCTCTGTGATCGGGACACACTCCGTGGATCCACTGTGAGAGTGACTAGATCCGTCATGAAGTGACATTCCATCTTACTGTCACATTTCGTCAGGAACGGTGCGGTAGTTTGGGTGTAATCTGGCTGACAGGATTCTGTCGTGACCCTTTCCGCCGGATCTGCTCCACAGATCTCCACCAGATTACACTGGCTTCGTTCTTTCCGCCACATACCATCTTTTGTTGTTGCTTTTTTTTTTTTTTTTACCAAGTATCTTTACAAATCCATTGTCTGGTTTCTGCATGATTTTGTTGACAGACAAATACACCAACAGACGCGCGTGTAGTGTTCAAAGTGAAAGTAGTTTTCTAACGGAAATAAGTGAGTGAGTCCCTGGATAAAAAAAAATTATAGGAGAAGAGAGCTCTCACGCCCATGCAAGAAAAACGGCATGCTTTTTGTAACAAATGCTCGGTGAGTTAATAAAACAACAACAAAACACGAGCTGTGTCTGTATCAATGTCGGACTGACATTACACTGGCGACGAGAATGAACTGATACTACAAGTACGAATTGAGGCAAGCACGAACGGTTTCATACATGCTAAACGATGGCGAGTTTAAAGAACTTTCAGAAGTTTTCCTTGCATGCAGAAGAGTCATCCGCCGGCCCAAGTTGGCGAAAATGGATCGACAAGGTCGAAAACCTCATGTGCGCTCTTGACATTCAAAATGACAGCTGAAGAAAGGGTCTGCTGCTTCATTACGTAGGAGACGAAGCATACGGCATCTACCTCACGTTCAGTGATATGACGTTAAGAAAGGAAAAGGTGCTGTTTGTTAACGACCAATCTGTCGCCCCTGCCCAATTTGTCGCCCGGCGACAGATTGGGCCTCAACACCTGGACCAATTTGCCGCCCAGGCGACAGATTGGTCCTCAACACCAGGACCAATCTGTCGCCCATTCTAAGTTTTTGAGGGCGACAGATTGGGTCGCACTTCACTGTCCAATCTGTCGCCCTTGGCCAATTTGTCGCCAACTTACCTTGCTCTCAATAAGTTGATGTTGGGCCACAGTTTCTCTCATTCCCACACTTTCTCTCACTTTAGGAGAAAGTGTAGGGGCTCACTTTCTCTCACTTAAAGGGTATCTCACCCATTTTTACAAATCTATTTTGACCAAATACACGGTTTTGGTATGTGGTCGTATTGCGAAACACAGCCCCGAAACAGCCGCCTGTGCTCTCATTTTGCAGTGAGAGCAGCATTTCCTGCGGATTGGGAAAGCGAGAGGCTGAAACAGGAACGAGAGCCTCGATTTCGATAATAGGGGGGTTTCCCGATTGATGACGTAGACAAGCCAAGTCGCTCTTCGTGTTCGGCTGAAGTGAGATATGTGTGCTGTGTCTGGTTGCGGAATTTCATCAGGAAATAAGCAAAGAGTACGCGTTCATGCTTTTCCAGGTGCTTCCAGCCAGTTTAGGCGATTGTGGATAAATTTTGTCACCACAACGAGGAAAGATTTTGTTCTTCGGGACAGTTATGGCATTTGCGGTCGTCACTTCGAAGAGCACAGTTTCCAAGACCAACACACCTGGAAAGTAAAGGTGGAAGCTGGAATTCGGGTCCGAAGACAGCTGAAAGAGGATGCTGTGCCAACTATTATAACAGAAAAATGTATTAAAGCACTCTCTGTTCATTCGCCAGCTGCACGTGCAAGCCTCAAACGCAACAGTGACATGGATTCTGTCAGGAGCAAGAGAGCCAAACTCAGAGGCGTAAAGAAGGTAAGGTTTGTGGAATGGGTGGTTGATCTTTTTGGGTTTCATTTCATTCTCAGTGTATGGTTGGTGTAAAGATAGTTGTTGGTTTTTGTTAAGTGTTGGCATCAAACTGAAACATACATTGTTACTGTCATAGTGGCAGTCAGGCAGTCACACTGCCTGCTGCCACTGAAACTGTTGCATGTTTGTGATTGATTTTTCCCCCTGCTGTTACTGTTTCCAACAAAACTGAAGTTACGATTCTTATTAACAAAAAAGTGTCCATGTCCACAAATAACAACTTGTTGGACTCCAGTGAATAATAGTTTGGTTTTTTATTTTTCAGGACATTGCTGAACATCAGGCACCCCTGCAAGTTCATGTTTCCGCCCAACAACCATATGCTTTAGTAAGTGAATTATTTATCAGTATTTGGATACAGGATGGTGATTTAGTGTGCATTTTAAGATATATGCAGGTGTGGTATGTCTGTCTGCTACACACTGCCCTGGAAAGAGAATAATGAGCTTAGATCTGCTGCTTAGATCTGCATCAGTTTTTACAATAACGGCCAGAATCTTTGACTGCAATATATTGTAAAAGACCCCTCTGATTCTAATTGTCATTGTGGAACTTCATAATTTAAGTGGAGAGAGTGAGATTGAAAATGAGGAATGTAAAAAAAAGTGTGTGTGTGTGTGTGTGTGGAGGGGTGGGGGACTGAAAGTGAACAGCTATTGAAAAGATTTCTACAGCAGGGAAGAGAATTAGTGTGATGATGCAGTAGCTGACAAACTCCTGTTCAAAGGAAAAGGCATTATCTGATAGATCTAAACAACTGAAAGAAAATGTGGTTTATCACATAATCATTTTAAAGTTATTTACATACTACGGTAATGTGTGTGTGTGTGTGTGTGTGTGTGTGTGTGTGTTGTGTGTGTGTGTGTGTGTGTGTGTGCGTGTGTGTGTGTAAACAGATGTAAGTGTGTGCATGTTTATATCATGTACTATCTGTGTCGTGCGTATGTGTGTACCTGTACATAATATGGTCAACCTGTAAAATGTCGAACTGCCTGGAAAGAAACACAAGCGTCTGATGGCGAGGGAGGTGGTACTGTACAAGGAGCTGTAGGTTCAAACTGGTACGGCTGAACCCCATACACTTCAGTGAAAATTTCACGTTCGATGTCCTCTTCGTTGGAACTTCGACTCGTAGCTAGGAGCATCTGACATTATCGCCGGAAAATTGTTGAGTTTTACGTCCTCATAGCGAAAGCCTTTAGGGACATGTCTTTCATTCACGGTAGTCTTGGCATTGATACGTCACTTGCGGAATCCCTGACTCTCGTCTCTTTCCGTACTGTGCTCGGCAATCTCCGTGGCGAGTCACGATTTGGCTACTTGCACGACCCGAAACACGGATAGAAGTGAGTTCCAGAAGAAAAGTAACACGTACATCGAAACACGCTCGATCATACTTTTGAACAACCCAAACATGCTATTTAGGGGTGAGTACCCCTTTAAGAAGAAAGTGCGGGATTGAGAGCACTTTCTCCCATGTAGAGAAAGGATGAGGGTGCCCCCACACTTTCTCCGATTTTGAGAGAAAGTGTGGGAAGTGCCCCATATGTTTATCTATTTATTTATTTTCAATTTCGTTATTAGTTTCTTGTCTTTCCTTAACACCAAGCTAAGAGCCAAATGATAATAAAATCTGATAAAAAGTGATGGAACGAGAAGTTTATTTGTCGTTTTTCTATTGAATGGTCACATTGAGAAATTTTCAGAGGCATAATCAATCAGAAAAATTAAACATGCAAGTGTCAAGTAGTTAAATCAACTAGTTATCAAATCCAAATGATATAATTCACGCTGGAAAGTAGGCAAACACACAAAAAAATGTTGCTTATGTTATTTTGGTAAGTTTATATGGACATGTTATTAAACATTGGCCATAAACGTTACCTGTCCAATACTCTCCCTATCGAATGGGGTGACCACGAAGTAGTTCAGTTTATTGTTAAATCCAAATGTTCACTACTTAGGCTGTGTATGCTCTAATGGTAATTTTATAATATTCACAACCTAGATAACTACCAGTCAGTGCCAAAACCAGTGGTCAGCTTCATGAAAAGTTCACGTTTTCACTATTTCACTGCATATTGGTGTGTTATAAACGTTTCTGTACAGTTTACAATATAGATGTCCGGTGGTCAACAAGATTGACCAGTGGCCAGTTTCATGTAAATTTAATATTTTCCTGTGTTCACTCCATATTGATATGTTTAATACTTTCTTTTTTTAATGTAGAAGACCAGTGGTCTGCAAGAAAGACTAGTGGTCAGTTTTATGTCAATTTCATATTTTCACAATCTCATTCTGTATTGATGTGTTATAGGGTGTACATGCTTCTTAAAGCGTAGTATGACTAGTGGTTAGCAACAATGACCGGTGACCAGTTTGGAAAACGTAATTGCTCACTGTTTATTATATGAACATTTCTGTGCTTCTTGCAATTTAGATGACCAGTGGTCAGTGACAATGATCAGTGATCAGTTTGATGCCAATTCCATATTTATAAAAAAAAATGTTTGACAGACAGAGTGTTGTTGCAGTGGTCAGTGACAATAACCAGTGATCAGTTTGATGCCAATTCCATATTAAAAAAAATGTTTGGCAGACAGAGTGTTGTCGCAGTGGTCAGTGACAATAACCAGTGATCAGTTTGATGCCAATTCCATATTTAAAAAAATGTTTGACGGACAGAATATTGTTGTGGTATGGGCGTTTCTCTGCTCCTTACAACGCAGATGACCGGTAATCAGCAAGAACGACCAATTTTCATTGTGATGTAAATTCCATGTTTTCTCTATTTGATTGCATATTATTGTGTGATGAGCATTTTTTTTTTCAACCTTTCATGACGTAGATGACCTGTGGTCACTTTGATGCCGTATCTATCTATACATATTTTTTAATATGTACGTCTCATCCACACACACACACACACACACACACACACACACACACAACCAACACCATAATCTTTTTTTTTTATTATTGCAGAAGACTGAAAACCTATTTACCATTTTTTTTCAGAAAAGACTTTGAAGGAGGTTTTACGAAAACCCCTTTTAATGTGTGACATTGTTTTAGGACTTGTTCAATGTTCCATTTTTACTTTTCTTGAACGGTGGTCTTTTTTTCTTTTCATGTTTAAATGTATTTTCACGACATTTTTGTTATTGACGTGGGCCTGTATTCACATCGGCATAGCATGGGGCCAACAGAATTTAACAGGATTTTTGGAAGAGCTTCAACGCTGGCATGGTGCCAATTCTCATGCTATCTCAATGTGAATACAGACTCTCAGTGTTTTTATATTGTTTTATTTCTAGTGTTTTTTTCTAGACTAAGAAAACGTGTGCGAGAGGTGCCTGCCAGAAGTGACTATCACAAAAGCAATTGGTACAATAAACCCTCACACCAAATTAGAAGAGAATTGGTCCCAATACCCTGGAGTTACAGGGGCCGCAATTCTTTATTACCCGCCACAGGAGTAGAAACACTCCAACTTCAAAAGTAGTTCGCTGTGACGCTGTGTTTTTCTATCCGCTCAAATATTCCATCTTCAATCATGATGTCTTCTCTATAAGGTCTATCCCATCAAAATATGCAACACCGAAGGCCCAATCTGTCACCTGGGCGACAGATTGGTCCTGGTTTGAAGACCAATCTGTCGCCGGGCGACAAATTGGGCAGGGGCGACAGATTGGTCGTTAAGAGCTGTTGATAACGACGGAAATCTAAACGAGTACACCCTTCTCGAGAATTCTTTTACCACGCATTTCACCCCCAAGGAAAATCAGGCGTATGAAAAATACACATTTCGCCGAGCAAAACAAGCAGAGGGAGAAAGCATCGATAGTTTTCAAACTAGGCTCAGAACTTTAGCAGGCACGTGCAATTTTCATGACATTGACAGAAGTACTGACGCAGATCATTCATGGTTGCAGTTCCGCTCGAGTTCGTCGCCAGGCATTGATGGGAAACTACACCCGGGACAAGACTTTGGATGAAGCCCGTACACTTGAACTTTCTGAATCCAGAGCTGTAGAAATTGAAGGCTCCAGCAGCGGTGGCAAGGACAGTGTGAATTTTGTTGCCCGTGGCCGACGCAACCAACGACAACCCAGCCCGTGTGATAGGACCAGTCGTGACACCGGTGGTAGCGATTCTCGATGAGGCGGACGCAGAGGTGGTTCTGACAGAGGCAACCCCAACTTCGGTGGCAGTCAGGGCAACTCCAACTTCAGTGGCAGTCAGGGCAACTCCAACTTCAGTGGCAGTCAGGGCAACTCCAACTTCAGTGGCAGTCAGGGCAACTCCAACTTCAGTGGCAGTCAGGGCAACTCCAACTTCAGTGACAGACAGGACAACTCCAAGTTCAGTGACAGACGGGACAACTCCAACTTCAGTGACAGACGGGACAACTCCAACTTCAGTGACAGACGGGACAACTCCAAGTTCAGTGACAGACGGGACAACTCCAAGTTCAGTGACAGACCCGATAACACCAACTTCAGTGCCACTCATCGACCCGATCGCAGTGGCTAGGGTAACCCCAGTCCTGGCTGTGGCAACTCTCTGACCCAGCTGGCGTGAACACCTGCCGATACTGTGGTGGCCCATTTCCCCATTCCCAACATGCCTTATGTCCTGCAGGAGGCAAAGCTTGCAGATCCTGCAACAAGATTGGCCATTTCAGTCGAGTATGCCAGCCGTCATACCGAGAGGTAAGACGTGTTGTGCAAGAGACTAACTAACTATACGTCTGATGATGAGAGTAACGATATTCACTACGTTTTCATTGTGACTAACACTTCCCCAATCGCCCCAAACGTGACAGTCAATGTGAACAACACTCACTCCAGGTGGATACCAGGGCTACAGCCAACAGTCTTGATTACGACTACTAGAAGATGAATCCCCCCCCCCCCCCCCCAACTTCAACCCACAGAGTCCCATGATATATGCTTATGGGTCCCAGTCACCACTCTCAGCGATTGGGAATTTCGCGGCAGAAGTGACATTTAACAACAAGACTTTCCTGACACAGCTTTTTGTCATAAAGAATGGACAGTCCCCCCAAACAAGCCTCCTGAGTGGCCAACCAGCACAGCAGCTAGATATCATCCATTATGCTCTTGCATTCTCACCAGAAACCGAGATCTTCAAGCAATGCCCTGCCTTGTTTGACGGAAACGTAGGAAAGATGTCAAAATCAAACTTCATATTGATGAAACCGTCCAACCCGTCACACAAAAACACAGGCGCATCCCGTTCCACATAAGACGCGATGTGAAGGCCGAACTAGAAAGACTGGAGAAGCAGGATATCATCGAAAAGGTGGAAAGTCCAACCCCATGGACCAGCCCCATTGCCCTTGTGCCCAAGACAGATGGAGGCGTGTGCATCTGCGTAGACATGCGTGAACCCAACCAGGCAATCAAAAGAATCAAACACCCCATGCCGTGAACCCAACCAGGCAATCAAAAGAATCAAACACCCCATGCCGTGAACCCAACCAGGCAATCAAAAGAATCAAACACCCCATGCCGTGAACCCAACCAGGCAATCAAAAGAATCAAACACCCCATGCCGTGAACCCAACCAGGCAATCAAAAGAATCAAACACCCCATGCCGTGAACCCAACCAGGCAATCAAAAGAATCAAACACCCCATGCCGACCATAGACGATCTGATAGCAGACCTCAACAGATCCACGATTTTCAGTAAGCTGGATCTGTCAAGTGCCTATCACCAACTTGAATTGGATAAAGAAAGCCGACACATCACAACATTCACAATATATTGGGACTGAGACGCTACAAACGCCTACTCTTCAGGGTCAACGCTGCAGCAGAAATCTTCCAAGATGCTGTTGCGAAATGCTGTCAAACATTCCGGAAGTACGAAAATTCTCTGACGGCATAATCGTGTATGGCAAAACCCAAGCCGACCATGACGCAAGCCTTCGTACAACGTTGAAACATCTGGAAGACAGAGGTGCCATGCTGAACCGAGAAAAGCGCCAAATCTCCGTGAAAGAACTATTCTTTGGACATGTTTTCAGTGCCGAGGGTATCAAACCAGACCCACAGAAGATAGCCGCCATTGTCAACACTCAACCGCCAAAAACAGTCAGCGAAGTCAGATCTTTTCCTGGGCATGCCACAGTATATATGTTGCTCGGTTCATACTAAACTACTCACAGCTGACAGAACTTTTGCGTCAACTCACAAAGAAAAAAACACCATGAATTCAGAGAACAATGTTTTTCATTTCTTTCTTTGTTAAAGGAAGAGATTGATGGTTCTCCGTTTGTTTTGTTTTCTTTGAATTAATAGAATATCGGATCCCCATTTGTCTTCATCGTGAAAGTTTATGTTTTAACTCACTGCAGTATTAATGTAATATTTTTTTAATACCCAATAAAAAAAATCTATTTATATATGAAAGACTAATATCAGTACATATAGTTTGTTTGACTATATATTATTTTAGTAGCACAAGTGGTTGAAGCTAATTTATGAGTTAATCAAAAATACGAGATGTGTGAAGAACACTCATGGACACAACCGTCGAAAGGAACAGACAACATGCAAAGTTAAAAATCACAATTATAGTTTGAATGAACTCTGTGACAATTCATGTTTCAATGGACAATCTAATAACTAGAAAAAAAGTGGAGCTAAAGGATCATTTATGATTTTAAAACTAACGGAAATGACATTGCTAAACCCATTTGAATACAAAGGTATTCTTCAAAGTCGTCTTTTTTTTTAAAAATAAAAGGTGGGAAGCGATGTAGTGTTCAAAGTGAAAGTAGTTTTGTAACGGAAATAAGTGAGTGATGTCCCTGGATAAAGAATTATGGAGAAGAGAGCTCTCGCGCCCATGCAAGAACGGCATGCTGTTTGTAACGAATGCTCAGTGAGTCAATAAAACAACAACAACACAAGAGCTGTGTCTGTATCATTGTGAGACTGACATTTCAGGCGTATGTTTAAAAAAAAAAAGGATTTAAAAAATAAAACTGGCTAGCTGCACAAGAAATGCTTTCGTAAAGAAGTATGAGCAAGTGTCCGAAGGAAGTCTGAACAATTACATATTTAAGAGTATCTTACGGTTTGCGCTTTTTGCTGGTGGTGGTGATGGTATAATATATGAGTGATTATTGAACGGAACGAAAACTGTTAAAACGATGCTTTCGGCGTGACTCACAAAGCATGGCCCTTGGACAAAGGGTCCCGATGCCTGTGGAAGGTTTGTGTATTAACCAGTGTCCAGCATTCTTTGCATAAGATCAGACATTACGAACAAAAATCAGCGAAACTAGCAGCAGCGCGGAGTCACCTCTTGCGGGTGGCAGAGTAGCATAACGTCAAAAAAAACTTCACATGGAATACTGGCTAATGGATTTTGACAGAACAAGGAGGGGTGGTGGGGCTAAGGGGTTAGGATGTGTGTGTGTGTGTGTGTGTGTGGTGTGTGTGTGTGTGTGTGTGTGTGTGGTGTGTGTGTGTGTGTGTGTCTGTGTGTGTGTGCAACAGTGGAATATTCAATGCAGAGATACGAGAAAGACTAAATAACAAAAACAAAATGCAAAAGAAAAATGTGTAACAGAAAGTATTTCACCTATCAAATAATGCGTTGACCTTTTTTTTTTCTTTTTTTTTTAAAGAGTTACTTTCGTAAAGGTAAAATAAAAATAATAAGAAAACAAAAGCCTCAAAAATTTCTGGTTCAAAAGTGAAGGCAGTTTGATTTCAGTTCGAAAACATTCATTACATTTTCACTGTTTCCTTTGCTCCCTGCTCCTATGCCTCAGAACCAAGGAAGGAGGCGGTGAGAGGAGAAAGGCACACGGTTAGAGTCTCATATCAGAGCTCATAATGGACAAACGAAAAATCTAAATGGCCAACAGCTGGAAACAGCAAAGTATAACAAGCAGACTGTTCCACATCTTGAACAACACATCACATCACACACACACACACACACACACACACACACACACACACACACACACACACACACACACACACACGCGGCTGCTGTCCCTTCATTTATTTCTCCATACGACTTGCCGCACAAATATTCATTCCTATACGATAAGAGTTAATAAAACACGCGCTAAAAATTGCTACACTGCATTCTAGTTGGGGGTGGGGGTGGCGGTGAGGAGGATGACTGAGTTCAGATGGACTACCGTCAATAGTATGTACGTCTCTCTCTCTCTCTCTCTCTCTCTCTCTCTCTCCGTTGCTCGGCTAGATTCACCACTAGTGATATTTGTTGAGTACGCGACCATTTTTAATCTAAGGTAGCCATTTTCGTCTAAGGTACGATGTCTTAGCACAAAACCAGTGTGCACGTGTTCAATTATACAAATGCAATCCTTCCCTGATCAGCACGCTATGGCAGATTCTTCTCCGACAGGTGGTTTGGTGTTTAGCGTGCGTGCATGGGTTCTTTTCTATGCAGGTGTTCACACACAGGACCTCGACGAAAAGCTTCATTACAAGGACTAAGAGGTGACTGGAATCTGGCAGGTGTTCACCCCAAAGAGAAAATCTATGCCGAAATGATCTTCTTCTTCTTCTCGAACACTCTAGATGGGAACGCCAGCTCCCCTGACGAATGCTGCCCTGCGCTGTAGGTTCCCCAAGGGCACCGTAGAGCTTCCTCTCCACTGATGTTTGCTCCGTCCATATCTGTTGTCTCAGAGCTTCATGCAACAGGCAATCCTGCAGTAGATGTGCTGTTGTCATACTGCCGGTCTGGCATGGGCACTGGTCTGACTGACCGATCCTGAACTTGGTAAAGAGGTGATAGTTCAGGCGGTTGTGGCCTGTCCGCAGCCTGAAGATGGCCACCTGCTCTGATCTTGTTAGCAGGTGGTACGGGTCATGTCTATTGAAACGTGGATGCTCCTGCAACCACTTGTTCAGCTGTCTGGCTTTGGTGATTGTCTTGGCTTCCTTGAGGGTTGTGGACCCGTCTTCCTGTTTCTTTGTTGCTCCCTCTTTAGCAACCTGCAACCTCGTTGCCAAGTACGTTGCAGTGGGAAGGGATCCACTGTAGAACGACGGTGCCGGCTCTGCATAGGGAGATACGGGCAGTGGATAGGTCGTTCAGTTCTTTGTCTCTGGCAGTCTGTAGGGCCTGCAAGACAGACAGAGCGTCTGAAAGAAAGACGACGTTGCTGGAGGTATGAGGGCTGTGCTCGATATGGGCTGCTCCTGTTTGTATGGAAACTGCCTCGGCCTTGAAGTTGGTGGAGTAAAGGCCTGTTGCGAGCCAGATCCTTTCTTCTCTCCCTCCTGGATACTTGATGTAGATTCCGGCACACACGTTCCTCACTGCCTGTTCAGCAGATCCGTCTGTATATACATGGGTCCAGCTGTCTTGGGGGTAGCAGTTGTTGATGTGTTCCATGGTGTGGGACTTTTTCTCAGCGCTGCTTTGGGAGTCTTTTTTGCCAACGCCAGGGATGCTGCACTGTATGAGGGGTCGACTATCCTCCTGCCATGTCGGGTTCTCAAGGAATTGTGGGATTTTATTCTGGATGGAAATGATCCATTAAAGTGGGAATCGACCCCTGGCCCTTGGCACCAGAGTATGACGCCTTACCCATGAGGCCAACTGTACTAGAGTATGACGCCTTACCCATGAGGCCAACTGTACTAGAGTATGACGCCTTACCCATGAGGCCAACTGTACAAGAGTATGACGCCTTACCCATGAGGCCAACTGTACTAGCGGCTCTTTCAGTACAATTGTGCTCCCGCCTTTTGGTTTGTCATCTGACTACTGGCTGTGTGCTGACCACAGTGGACACTGGCTGCCCATTCAGCAGTGTTGGCGTACTTGTATGGCTCTGTAGAGGTTTTTTTTTCAACATTTAAGCGCTTTTCTACTTCATGTTATTAGCTTGGGGCTAAAAATGAAGTCATCAAGGCGGCATACTCCTGCCTGCCCTATGAATTTCAGTCTATATCTGTTCATATGTTGCCTTTGTTGTTTGTTTGTGTTTCATGACGGTAACTTCTTCCCCACAGCGGTGACAGTCCTGAAAACGTGTGTGGTCAGCAGGGCGGTAATAATGCTAGCAGTCACGGTCATATATTATACCCATATTGTCAAACATATAGTGTAGATTTACAAAAAATTACACTAAATGCTGTCACGGTCATTTATTATTATACCCATTGTGTCAAATATATCGTTTAGGTTTACCACAAGTTTATAAAGTGTGCGTGTGTGCCTTGCACGCGTTCATGCGCGCGTGTGCGGTGTGCGTGCTTGTGTGTGTGTGGTGTGTGTGTGTGTGTGTGTGTGTGTGTGTGTGTGTGTGTGTCTGTGTGTGTGAGTGAGCGTGTGTGCGCGCGCGCGAGTGTGTGTGTGTGTGTGTGTGTGTGTGTGTGTGTGTGTGTGTGTGTGTGTGTGTGTGTGTGTGTGTGTCGCTCTGTGGCAAACAGTGTTGTTAAATGCGTTTTTATTTAGAAGTTTATATGGTATATCACCACACACACACACACACACACACACACACACACACACAAAGAGAGAGAGAGAGAGGAGAGAGAGAGAGAGAGAGAGAGAGAGAGAGAGAGACCGACCAAATGTTATCTATTGATGGGATAAAAAAAGCTCACAGTCAGAGGCTTTTTTCATCCAGCCCTCAAAAAAGGAAAGATGTCTGCGAATACATGAAAGAAAACATTGCACAGAACGGCATGTCAACACATGTACAACAATGAATACATAACAGTTCAGAATGAATAACACAATATACATTTAGAGGAAGAAAGTGAGGGAGGGTGGGAGGGAGAAAGGGAGGGAGAATGACTGATAGAGAGACGGGGGGGGGGGGGGGTGGAGAAACAGTTTCAAGAGACAGTGTCTCTCTCACACACACACACACACACACACACACACACACAAAACACACACAAGAAGAGAGAGAGAGAGAGAGAGAGAGAGAGAGAGAGAGAGAGAGAGAGAGCAATCGCACTTCTTCAACTAAAAAGGAAAGTAGATCTAGTTGCCAAGTGAGGCCACTCCGGGCGGAAATCTAAACAAATTTTAAAAAGTAATGTATAAGGCTCCGCCGAAAAACGTAGACAAACGAATCACAAGACAAAACACAACGCATTCCAACCTCTTGAATCTTCTCCAGGCAAGGTACACAACAACGAAAATGAACGAGAAATCACTCATCTTCGTCCAATTCAGCGCAAGATGGGCGTTGAATTCAGAATTAATCTCTCTCTCTCTCTCTCTCTCTCTCTCTCTCTCTCTCTCTCTCTCACACACACACACACACACACACACACACACACACACACACACACACTGACTGACTGAAACCATATACTGTCAGATTAACATAGTGTTGTACTCACTCTCTCTCTCTCACACACACACACACTCTCTCTCTCTCTCTCTCTCTCTCTCTCACACACACACACACACACACACACACACACACACTCAATTTTTCCCTATGCAATAATCATATTTTAAACACTTGTACACACTGACGCAAGTACCGACAAAACACACGTACGTTCATATTAAACTTTTACATGCAGCCAACTCCTTCCCACTCTCCCTATCTCCCTTCTCCCCCATCCTTTCCCACCGTCTACTATCACTTTAAACAGACTAACAACACACACACACACACTCACTCACTCACCACAACCATCTCAGAAAGCAGACTTCAACCCCCCCCTGTTGTAAACATCCCTACGTCCACTCACGGAGTAGATTTCAATCTGCGCCTGAAGGGAACAAAAAGCACTTCCCAAAGCCACACACACACACACACCGCACAACCCCGCCACACGGACAGCTCCCAGCTGAAGGGCCGCCAAAAGAAGCATGACGGCCTGCACGAGGCATTAAGTCGCCTGTATTATTCGCCCACCCCCAGTCGCGCCTACAGCCCCGATGCCAACCCGCGCAGTATCCATCCATGCGGTAGGCTTTCGAAACGCTTCCTAACTGGCTGAAACTCTTTCGCTAGGCTGCTTTTGCGGAGAGTGATAACTGCTTCGGGCGATGATCCGCATGTTGATGACAGGGTTCAAATCCTTCCAACTAATCCGCCTTGACTGGGTGAAACCCTTCCTATGTCTGCTCCGCCCACTCCTGGTCCCTCCCCCTCCATCCACCCTCACCCTGCCCTCCCCTCCCCCACCTTCTGTGCCCAGCACTCACACCTTGATGACCGCGTCTAAGTGGAATGCCCTTTCACCCACACCTTCCTTCCCTCAACTCAGCCTCACTACCTCCTTCCTACCCACCCCCATCCTCCACCCGTGCATCTTTTAGTCCAGTAAAATTAGGACAAAAATCGGCTTGAGTGCAAACTAATTCCTTTCTAAGCTTTTTGAGTTTTTGTCCATTCTACAAACCCTCGGCAGTCAGAAAAACCAAAGTCTACCAAAATTTGAAGGGGCGAACATTATTTAATAGCTCTCTTAATATAGAGACCCCTCTGGCTGTTTGAAAAAATTCTGCAGTCCAAGAAGAAAACGTTTCACTGAACATGGCAAACATATGCAAACAGAATCTGATCTCAGTCCTGTATTTCACGCCTCAGAACAAGTCAGAACAAGTCACAGTGAGTTTCTTTAAAAAAATTTTTTTAAAGCTGGGGAGGGGGGGGGGGGGGGGGAGCACAAAGAACAATTTGATCATATGTTTTCGTCCGACAGGGGTCCGTCTTCAAGAATGTGCATCTTGCTGGCTGAGTTTGTACAGGTCTCTCCTCTGCATTCTGCAATCCAACAGTGCAGACAAGTCCATGAAGACGACAAGAGCATTTGGACGATTGACAGTCTGTTTTACAGCTGCACCTGATGACATGAAGAAGTTCCTCGGGAGGTGCTGTAATATCTGTCAGAACCGGAAACATGATGTCAGCTATGCCCCATCCCCAGGCTGTGGGATCCATGTGGAAGGAATCCTCCTTAGGTGTACTGATCCATTCTTGTACCTGGTAAAAAGTGCGAAGGGAATGGAACTTTGCTGCTGTTGATGTTGGTGGTAGTTTGTTGAGCTGCAAGATTGTTGTGCAACTTGACAGTTTTTGGATGTATTTCACATGTCGCAATGTGTTCAAACTGTCATCTGCCTTACCACCATATAGAATGACCAATGCTTTTTCTCCTGCGTCAATGATTTCGTTTTTGCTGCTGCTTGGGCAAGAGAACACCTCAGCAGTCTTCTTGAAGGTGACCGAATCAGGAGGTTTCCGGAGTGGAAGAGACTTGCCAATGGAGAAGAGGCTGCTGGTTGTATCGCAGCCTCCGATGGCATGCACAAAAAGTATATTTTGACGCCAAGAACATTTTGAACTGCTTTGATGTTCCACACCTTGGTACTTTTCCTGGAGGTTGATGTGAAAAATACATCCTGATATTCTGGGTTTACATGGTGCAGGAGGAGAACCAAGAGATCTGTGTCTTCCCCAACTACTGCTGTCTGCATTGCTACAGCCTTTTTCAGTGCTGTTTTCACTATCATACAATCAGCATCACCGGCTGCTTGAACTGCTTCAAAGCCATTTTCTCTCAGCATGTTTGCTAAAAGTTTGATGAAACACTCTTTGTTTGCAGAGCTGGCAAGAAAACGTTGCTTTGTGTCACCAAGTATCATGTCACCATCAAAGCTGACATCAGGTCCACTGCAGCTATTCGTTCTCCGGAGGTGGGTCACATCTTTAGTCGATGGCCCACTGCTGTACCCATCAAAGACAACAGTGGCTCTGCTGTACATCCGAATGACAAAAGTGACGTACGTTTGAGCTAAATCATTGTAAGTGGATCCTCGAGGCCAAGTCAGATGATGTAATAAAGATCCACCGTCTATGACGAAGTAGACATCTTGTGGAAGCTCCAAATCGGACTGTTTGCACTCAGACCAAATGTGCTGTTCCAGTGCTGCTTTATTAGCGCGCCTCGGCAAACCTGAGGTGTCAAACAGAGATGCTGGGGTATTGCTCAGCTCATAACTGAAAGCCGAAGCCATCAGACCTGGGCTGGTTTCTGCAATCTTGACCAGTCTTTGAAACAACAGGTTTGGGTCCACATGAACTGCATCGCCATGCAGTTTGACAGCAAGCTTTGTAGCCATTGAAACAACCTGGTCTTTTTTTTTCAAGGACACTTCTAAGGCATTCTTGCCAATCATGCTATCCAAAATGTTCTCTCCGAGAACTTTTGCCTGGTCAGCATCCACTGTACTGTCTGCTGCCCTTCCACTTGCAATGCACCTCAAGGTCTGACTTGCATGAAAAGGATTTCTTTCATGGAGGTAATGCACAGTCACAAGGGTATCATTCTGCAGTCTTGACTTACTGAGATCTTTGTGTTCTGGATGCTGTCCACTTGTCTTCTGCATGGCTGAATTGATTTCAACACAAGCTGGCATGCCCATAAGCCATACAAGTCTCTCATGCTCCCCCATTCCTGTGCCACGAGTCAGCCCTCCGTTGGTCTTTAAACTTCGCACGAGGACCTGTTCAATGATCAGATCTGATGAAGGCCTCCCTAGAAACGGTCACTTCTGATCACATGCCGTCCTTGTGTAAAACTATAAAAGACATCAGAATTGACCTCCTTGAGGTCAACCATCTGCTGAAGGTACAGCCAGGCCGACTTGGTGTAATGATGGCGACCAGCCGCAGCCAAATATGGCAACATACATCTGACAGATTCCAGATGCATCTTGAAGTTACCTGTCCTTTCAGCTTTGATTGATTTCCGCAGAATGTCAGCCATGTCCATGTACTGCAACCACAATGCTGCATTTCTAACGCAGGACAGACGTTTCTTGTGCTCTTCCAGCTGACTAGTAACAGCTGAACACACATTGTCTGTCGTGACATCTTAGGCTGGTATGCTGCTGTTCAGAACTTTCTCCACAACACTTGAAGCAGCATTCAAAGTACCATTCCCTAGATCTGCTTCTAGATCGCCAGAATCCATCACATCAGAATCTGAAATTGGCGAAAAAACGGATGCCTAGGCTTATAGCTGCGATCATTCCCATTCCATGGAAGGTGTTGTGGCCATCAATTGTCACTGTATTGTGGTCGACGTTGTCTGCAACGAACTGAATTGTCTCTCTGTCTGTTGTGGGAAGCTCAACTCCAAAGGAGGCTGCAGCATTCAGTTCAAACTTTCTAAGAACCTGGAACCAAAAGTTCTGTGCATCTGTACTGCAAGGTCAATTTGCAGTGCTGCAATGATGGTGTTTGGTCGAAAGTTCTGTACTATAGCTTGGCCTATTGCAGATACCTTTAAATCAACATTTTTTTGTGAACGACTTGATTGGGAAATTTTCTCAGTATCCCAGGAATGTAGTTTCCTTGGTTCTCAATAGAGACGGAATCTGGATACGCTTCTTTGCAGCCTAACATTGACTTGATGTCACAATGAATGATGTCTGCAGCAGCATTGATCAGTCGCAGTTTTTCTGCTTCAAGATCGGCATTTCTTGGTTGTTAATAAAAATGACGCAGGATGGTATTAGCTGTCTTCTTCAGTGTGATTATATCTGCTTGGTTGGGGGACTGTGAACAATCGATCTCATTTCCATAGTGTTTTATCAATTTTTCTTCATGTGCACAGTACTTACTATATGCTTCAATTTCTGAATCCTTAAGACTGTGTGCCATGATGTCAACCAAATCACAAACGGTCACCTAGTCAGAGTCAAGAGAGTCGAGCTGGTCGATGACGTTTTCAAAGGCAGAAAGTCTTTGGAAATCTTCTGGTCTTCCCGAACACACTTTTTTGGTGATGGGCTCTTCATTTAAAAACATCTTTGGAATCTGACAATCAGAACGGAAGTTCGATAGACAGGAATTATGGTAAACTGCATCTTGGGCTAAACAGTCCTGTAGAAATCCAAGTCTTCCTTTGACATCTCTTGCCCATGAATCCCCTTGATGCACACATGTTTGCAAAACTGACTTTCGGAATTCTAACGTCTGCATAGCTTTCAGTTGTCCACTTGACGCCCACTTGGGCCTTTTCTTTGCCGCTTTTCCCTTTCTGACAAAATAAGCACACTGGTTCAGCATCAGAGTCCTGCGATCTTGGTTGTCTTGTCTTTTGGGGGGACATGAGCTTTTTTCTTTTCTTCAGCTTGCTTTCAGTGGCCTTGGGATTAGTGTATTGGCTATGACATACACGGTGAACTAAATCACCTTCCTCTGCATGGATATTGTCATACAGTTGTTTACTAACACGATTTATGCTGTCGCTCCCTTTCTCGCCAAGAGTCACCCTGTCTTTGGGATTCAGAAACTCTTGCTCACAGATGATGCAGACTTCTGGATACACTTGTCTTGAAGAAGGTAAAAGTGTGATTAGTGCCATGTTTGAAGGTTAAAAAACAAAACTGTGTCATTGCCAAGTATTCCATACAACAAACTCATTGCATATATCTATCATACACACACACGCCCGCGCGCACACAAACGCACGCACACACACAAAAACACACACACACACACACACACACACACACACACACACACACACACTAAACACACTAATGCATCCAAACTCGCACACACACACACACACACACACACACACACACACACCCTCTCTCTCTCTCTCTCTCTCTCTCTCTCTCTCGTCGTGGGGAAGAGAGAGAGAGAGAGAGAGAGAGAGAGAGAGAGAGAGAGAGAGCGAGCTTATGACATGAATGTGCTACCATACGACTGTCTCCCGGCGCCTTATCGCTTACAGCGCGCGAGCCGCGCTGGAACATGTGTGCCGCACAACCCGGCGCATGCGTGATGCAGCGAAACTACGCCTCCCGGGCCTTCTAGCACAGCCATCTGAACAAAACGAGTCTAGATTATCGTCATGACTCTTTATCTTTACATGTTTAATTCAGATCAAATACGTCATCATGCAAAAAGAACTTCGTAGGATGAACTTGGCTCTCAGCCTCCGTGTCTACGTGGAATTGTCCAGTAATAGTAATATGGTGATTCGGTCGGATCAGAAGTATCGCGCGGACAAAAACGCGATTTTCAAAATCAATTTTCGATCACTTCCCCCCGGGATATTTTGGTAGACTTTATTGGATGTTAACATACATGCGAAAAACTGTTTTATCATGAAAAAAAATCGTAGAAAGGAATTAGTTTGCACCCTATTATTCTTTTGCCTGGACTATTTGGCATACTGGTGGAACCTTATCTCTGCCGGCTCTGTTTTATGTCCAGACGTTGCTACTCCAACGGGGCGTGCACTTTCACCCCCGCGCCGACCCCCATCCCTTCCGGACCAGTTTGTTCTGTGAGCTTCCGCCCTGTGGACTTCCGCCCTGTGGCGCCCCGTGGTCACATTTTTCTTTCTTTTTTTAACAATAGTACAAACATAAGTTTGTGTGCGTTCTCTCATCTCACCTGTGAGTTGATTCTTATATATTTCAATTACCATCACACACACACACGCGCGCGCGCGCGCGCATGCACGCACACACGAACATACAACACACACACACACACACACACACACACACACACACACACACAAGAGCAATATTTATTCACTTCGCCCCTTTTGGGGTATGGAGGAAGGGTGAGTTTAAAGCAATATAACAGGAAAGGGAAAACAAACAAGCCAAAACAATGCGTGAATTGCCATTGACAACAATTTACAACGTTTTAGATAATCTAATATACTTTGACAATAGAAGCATTAATTTTGTTCTTGATCAGTAGAAGACATCATTTGACAAAAATTACAGACAGATTTTGAGGAGAGAAATCCTTTTGGCAAATACATGGTGTGCAAATTAACATATGATGAACATTCCAAGACAAAATGAAATTCATCACCTATTGCAGACATGTCACATTTATTACATAACCTTTCTTGTTTTGGAATAGCAAATCGACGATCTACTTCAATCTGTAATTTATGATCAGAACATCCACATTTGAGAAGAGGGCAAATATAAATATCTGGTTAGCTAGAAATATATTTCCCCTCCGTAAAATCAGATTTATAGAATTTGTAGGGGAAAAAAAACATTTACTGCTAGTTTCAATGTCATGTTGCCACGTTTGACGAAAAGAGTACTGCAAACTACTTTTGACATTTCTACACATACATGTCTTCTTCAGTGAAACATCTAACTGACCGTTGAACACGAACTTGCATTTCACTCAACACACTCACTCACTCGCTCGCTCACTCACTCACTCACTCACTCACTCACTCACTCACTCACTCACCACTCACTCACGAAGAGAGAGAGAGAGAGAGAGAGAGAGAGAGAGAGAGAGAGAGAGAAGAGAGAGAGAGAGAGAAGAGAGAGAGAATGAATGAATGAATGAATGAATTATTTTAATGAATTCAGGCCTTGGCCCATTTCACGAGTTGACATTTTTACATAAATTGGAGACGATTGAACAATGCATGCGTAGAGAGAGGAGGGGGGGGGGGGGGGGGGGGGGGGGGGGGGGGGGGGTAACGGGGATGGGAGGGGTAGGGCGTAGGGGCGTGGGTGGTGGGGGGAGGAGATCACAATGTTCAAAACACATTCTAAACAGGGACAAAAGTCCTCGAATACATTTCAAGCAAACTTACGGTTTGTCACGAATCTCAAAACATTTAAAGACATACCAAGCCAGTTGCCTTATTTTGACTTCACTATGAGTTGACATCAAATATGAAAACTGTCTCCATTCATTGCAAGGAGCTATATTCTTCAGAAGAAAAAGAAAACACCGAAGGTGCTGGGGAGGACCCAGAGAAGCACTGTCTTCACCTGCCTTTAGAGCAGTCCTGTACCACCCTTGGAGGCCTGCGCTGTGTTGACGATGGGTACCATACACACATGAGTTGACATCAAATATGAAAACTGTCTCCATTCATTGCAAGGAGCTATATTCTTCATATGTACATGCCTAATACTATCATATTGTTTGCATCGGAACAAAAAATGTTTCGTTCTCAATTTCACCTGGACAAAAGGGGCAGTTATTATCAACAGTAACCCCAGGTTTAACATATCTGTTACAATGTACTTTCAAATTAGTTATGCCCAGTCGGAATCTAATTAAAGCGTCTCTGAAATATTTCTGCTTTATACAACCTAAATAAACTTCCGGCACAGGTCAGATTTGAAGTCTCTGTAGAGAACATAATGGTCACTGGTAGTCAAATTGTGCTCCCAGTCTTGGCGGTTCATATCAAGGAGTCTCTGTTTGAAGACATTACAAAATCGATTCACATCACCCACTCCCTGAGCAAGCCATACAAATCCAAAACCAGTTCTATTCAGTAAAAACCTCAATTCTGATACCAGTTCCGTTTGCAGTTTAAGTCTAAATTCATGAGCATCCTGTACGCTTGCTTAGGTAAGCGCTTGTCATTCATATCTAACAATCTGAACCAAAATTTCAAAGTTTTCATAAAACCATTGATAATTAGAGGGTGTCTGCCGAGCTCACCATAAACCATTTGGTTTGGTGTTCGTAGGCCACGTTTAGGTATCTTTTGCAGGCAAATAAATGATTTTTTTCAGTAGGATCGTCCTTTACCAAGATACTCCATATCTCAGCAGTGTACGACAAAACAGGTTGAATCATGGTATCAAATATTTTTTAAAAGGTTTTTCTTGTCATTTGGCTGAGAGAGCTGTGAGCTTTTAGAACCTCAAACAAGGACTTTTTACCTTTGACTGCAAGCTGCTTTACACTGTTGCACATATTCATTGACGTGGTAAATGTAAAGCCTAAATACACATAACTATTTACAACTTCAATGTTAGTACCATTGATGAACCATTCCTCATGACTTCCTAGATACCCTCCCTTCCTGAAAACCATGATCTTGCTTTTGTCAATATTTACAGTTAGTCCGAGTTTGGTGCACATTTTACATACACAATCGAGCTGGCGCTGTAGGCTACTAGGCGAACATGACAATAACGCTAGGTCATCAGCAAACAGCAAAATAAAAAGTTCAACAAGGTCTGGTAGTAACTGGATACCATGTTTGCCGAATCCGGTGACATGTTCTGCAAGCTCATTAATAATTACAGCAAAAAGAGTTGGACTAAGGACACAACCTTGGCGCAAGCCTTGGGGACATTCGAAAGCTTCGGTGAGTTCATTTTGAACTCTAACACGTGCAGTCACCTTAAGATAAATTGCCTTGATTGCGTTCAAAAATTTGAATGATACACCTGTCCTGTGTAATGACCCAAGCAGAGTGTCACGCTTAATTGTATCAAACGCTTTTTGGAGATCGATAAAAGCGACATAAAGCTTACCACCAGGTCTAGACAAGTACTTCTGCGTTAAAGCATACAACGTAAATACGTGATCTGAGGTTGAATAACCTCGTCTAAAACCTGCCTGCATTTCTCCAATTTTTTCATTCGCTTCCAGCCAGTTGCAAAGTCTTTTCTTGAGGATTGAGGTGTAGCATTTACCAAGTAAGCTCAGAAGCGATATTCCCCTATAATTGTCGGTGACACGGGGGTTGCCTTTTTTAAAAATGGGGACTATTACAGCACTTGACCACATTTCAGGGTACTGGCCTTTATCAAAAATATCGTTGAAGTATTCAGTCAAAAAGTGGACAACATGGATTCCCGCCGTTTTCAGCATTTCAGCAAGAATTTCATCTTGGCCACTTGACTTTCCGTTTTTCAACGACTTTATAGCTCTTTGTACCTCATCACTCGTGATTTTATCGTCTAGCGGGTCAAGCTGTACATTGGCATTTGTAGGTGGCAGATTAAAGTTGCTCGTTTGATCAGCCAGATTAGACTGGAACACATTCATAAAATGATTCTGCCATTCATATGTCGAGATGCTCTTTGGAGCTGCTTTCTTGACAGACCAGAGCACGCCTTTAACTCTTTCCAAAACATTTTAGGATTGTGCAAAGTATCTGAGAGGAGCTGGGCTTTATCTGCCTTGAATCGTTTACATTTATGTTCCAAAAGTGATTTGTATTCTTTACGTGCCTCAACATATGTGTGCCTGTCACCTGGGTCACGCGTGCGCTTAAATGATCGAAGTTTCAATCTGGTTTCCTTACGAGTATGAGAGCAATCTTTGTCAAACCATGTCTCATTAATGAGGGGCATGCCCAGTTTAACTTTCTTTTTCATACAAACACTGGAACTAGTCAAACAATCTACAAATACCTGAAGCGCCAAGTTTATATCAACATTAATCAACCTAACAGCTGTATTTAATTTAGCTTGTGTATCAATGCTAAGAAAGCATTTAAGGAACGTATCTGTTTCTTCCGCATTCCACACATACTTATCAAATGGCAATGCTACTTTAAGAACCAGGGACACAGGCAAGTGATCGGATTCTACACAGGCAGTTTCAACTGTCAATGAATCTAGAACATTCTCAATACATAAGTCATTTGACAACACAAAATAGTCTATTGTACTTGATCCTGTTGTTGATACATAAGTGAAACTATCATGAAAGCGAAACCGGGTAGCACCATTAAGAACTGAACATTGTATGGCCTCACACATGCTGAGCAATTGCAAACCAAAGTGATTGAATTCCAAATCTTGCGAAGTTCTTTCCAGGTAGTCATTTTCAACACCACTCGCTGTCCAGTTTGTACTAAGTTCACGGCTGTTGACCTCACCCGTTCGGGCATTATAATCGCCACATAACAAAATATAGAAATCTGATTTTTTCTCTATCAGCACTGCTAAACAGTGTTCGATTAAATCAATACCAACGCCCATATCGGATTGAGCGTATGCAGGTGAGTCCCGAGGAGGAATGTAAAAGAAAATGCACATAACTGGTTTTTCAGAAGTAAAATGGTTTGCTGACATTTCTAACACAACAAAGTTGTCAAGGTTCACACTGATGCGTTTAAAATAATTAGTGAAACAGTTACGCACCAGAACCATCACTCCTCCACTTTTCCTACCTCGTCTACTAAGTTTCTTAGCCGGTGCTGAAAATAATACAAAATCTTTCATAACATTCATTTCAAAACTTTCACCTACAAAGGTTTCTGTTTAAACATATTATGTCATAAGTGTTTAGGAAACTGATAAAGTCACGATTGCCTACCTTATTTGCAATTCCCCCAACATTATAATTCAGTATCTTCAAAAGAGTAGGTGTACTAGCATGTGTAGGCCTGTGTGGACTTGCGAGTGTATGTGTTGGTGCATGTTTGTTGTCAACACCGGGCTGGCCATGGCGTCAGGCATCAAGGGTCGCAGATGCCCGTGGGGAATCGAAACGTAGTTGTTGCTGTCTGTATTTGCCACGTGTGACTGCACCCTGGGAGCGGACAGGATCCACCTCGTCACAGGAATCTGATGGATGACCTCTAATGCCGTGAAGCCTCTCCGTTTCGTCAAGGTGTCTGGTGCCACGGGGGTAGTCGTGCTTGACAACATCTGCACCGGCTGAGTGCAAGGTATCAGTAACGGTGCCTCCGCCCAACTCCACATCCATGGTGATGTGGTCAGCACACTGTTGCAGATGACGACTACCACCACTGCCACCCCCGAGAGGCACTCGTGCAGTAGCAGCAGCTGTGCTGGTTGTAGCTGGCTGAAGAGCAGGGAAGTCGCTGCTATTGGTCATATCGGCGGTAGAGTTGTCATGGTCCGGTCGATGAGATGGAGGCTGAATGCTGTTGTCCTCGGGGTCACGTTGAGAGGGGGCCAGGCTCCTCAGGTCGTCGTCCTGCAGTCCTGTGTTGCTGAGGTGCTCACGGATGAATTCTGCCTCCTTCTGCATGTCCCAGTCTCGGTTATACTTGTCATTGATTAAGGCTGCCAGACTCGTCCCAATGCCCCTGGATTCTGCGATGTCCTCTTCGGCTTCAGCTTCAGAGTAGCTAGGTCTGGGGCGTGGCTGGGTATTAACAACCCCAGCAGCGACGATCTTGCCTTGTCTCAAGTAGCCACGTTGGTTGTTCTCCCACAAAGACTTCAGCTGCTCACGTTGTTGCGGCGTGTAGTCAGGACCAATCTTAACGCCATCTTTCTCCATCATTTTTCTGGCTTCTCTGTTCTTCATCAGCATCATCGTGTGATTAAATCTTCGGAAGCTGACGACGACGGGTCTAGCGCGTGAACTGCTCGGTCTACCAACACGGTAAGCTTCGTCGACGTCGTCATTCTTGAAACAATTTGAGTCGAGATATTTGTTCATGGTCTGGACCACTGTAGAAAGCAGCGAGTCAGAAGATTCCGGGCTTTCTTCTTTGATGCCGGTTATTTTAACGTTCTTACGCCGTTCGTTAGCCTGAAGCTGATCGACTTTCTGCTGAAGGATATGCACACGCTGTTCAGAGTCTTTCACCTTTCTGATCAAACAGTCAATATTTTTGCTGTTGCTCTTGACATATATGTTGAGTGTGGACAACGAGCTCTTGATAGTTGACATGTCTTGTGCTGTGGCGTGGTGTGAACAGCAGTTTGTTTCTTTAGCTCCTTCATTCCACTCACCACAGTCTGTATCTGCTGGGAGAGCTGATCCAGTTTCTGATCGAGATCCTGAGGCCCTGGATTCACTTCGATGTCCCCCGACTGCAGCAGTGGCAGGCCCATTGTCAGGAACATCAGCACCATGTCAGTGGGGCGGACAGAAACGGGAATCTTCAGAGATGAACGACGTAACGTGTTTGCTCTCTTGGCCCGTTTCGCCATAAAACCGATGAACATGGGTAAGAAAATGCCAACGGCAGATCGATGTTGCTCAGCGCTAACCGGCATATTATAAAATACAAGAAAACTTTATAGGAAGTGGAGAAATAAGAATTTACTTCAGGATGTATGAAAAGGAATCTTGTCTTCAGCAAAACTTGTTCTAAGTCCAAAACAAACCCCGTGAGTACGATATAACAGCTTCACGATTCAATGCGCTGACTGAGCTCTCTGTTCACGTCCTTCCTCGACGACGGTCGCCTGTCAACTGAGAGAAAGAGAGAGAGAGAGAGAACGAACGAACGAACGAACGAAATTTATTGCTAGTAAGCTGTACAGCCCATTTAGCAAATCGACGCGATAGCACATTGACAACACAGCCCCATTGGCATGGACACCACATGCACAGCAATGCTTTTTGTTTTTCACATTACATGAAGTCGTGAACGACAAAATGTCTCTGATATCTGTGCATAATCCGGTCAGTGGAGGGCAGTCATCCCAGGTAGAACTGGATCATACCGAGGAGTACGTGCAATCGCCGTAGAGCACGTGCTTGCGTCTCTGTGTGTTGTGTGTTGCTGGCACGTCTTCCTTTCCGCAGGTGGGATAATTTGACACGTTCTTCTGACGACACGTTTCTGTGTTCCTGCTTCACGTACCAAAACACACAGTCGTCTTCTGAACAAGGATCACAGGAGTACTCTACAACAATGTCATCCGACTCGCACATCAACACACCCACACCATCTGTCTGATGAAGCACGATCTTGTTCTTGTCTCTCAACCGTTTCTGTACCCCTCTGTCAGTTAAAGTGGCAACATAATATTTCACCACTCCCGTATCAAACCCTGCCACTGTTCGGTCTATTGAATGCTCAAGGCCTGTGTCCATGACGGAGTGCTGGATTTCCTGATTAATGATATCACACTCAGACTGACAAGGGCACAAAGATAGAAGATCGTCTTGAACATCAGACGTGTCAGATTCGTTGTCGACGTGTGCAGGCTTAAAAGGCTGTGCCAGTCTTGAATAAAAGTTTCTCTGTGTTAGGTTTTCTTATGGGAGCAAAAGTTACCCACTTGTTTACTGTTTATTGTTTACTGTTCCCTGCCTCGTTTCATTTCCAATTTTACTTAAATAAAACTAATGGAGCAGGATTATTGCTTGCTATTTGTTATACAAAAGCATTTGATTCGATATCAAAGAGCTTTCTGCTGTAAGTGTTTGACGTTTTTGGTTTCGGACCAGATTTTTAAAAATGTGTATCTATTTTGACAAACGGAAACATGACCACTGTAAATCAAGGAGGTTGGATTTCCGAGCCTTTTGATGTGAACTGAGGAATGAGACAAGGTTGCCCGTTCTCACCATTAGCCTTTGTGCTAGCCGTTGAGCTAACTAGCCATTAAGATTCAAAATAGTTCGATTGCTGGCATCGAAGATCCTTTACATTCTTAGAATGGAAACTCTGGTATTAAGATAAAACAAATAGCGGATGACACAACATTGTTTCTCAAAGACAGACATGATCTGTTTAAATCGTTAGAAATCTTGTCATCCTTTGAAAGTTTTCTGGCTTAAATTAAAATTGAATGCTCAGAAAACAAAAGCTTTATTTATGGGAACTATGAAAAAAGAGCCAGATCTCCCATTCACAACAGTAAACAGAATTAAAGTTTTGGGAATGTATTTTAATACTAACAAGATGGCGAAGAATACTGATGAAAACTACGAAGAAAGAATCGATAAACTGAATAATATAGTGTTCATATCAAAGTGAGTTTTTCTATATAATCTTGCCAGGAACAGCCCCTCTAGCTCTGGTTACTGCAGGATCTTTTCATGAACTAAGTTCATACTGCAAACAATACCCCGGTTTACGGTCACATCGGATAGACTATCACAGAGACTTCGACTTCAGGTCTGACAGAGGGTGTGGGAGAGGGGGAGGGGAGGAGGAATAGGAGGGTGGGGTGGGGTACAAACAACCCCGTTCCAGATCCCAAACCACAGACCCAGAATTCTCTTGCATCTTTGGCGAGCGCGATATTTGGAAAAGAGTCCGTCAACGTTAGTCCCATGGACTAGTCCCGTGAAAATGACGATATTCGCATCAGCTGAAAGAGAGGGACAGTTAAAAAAAATCCCTCCTCATCAAAAGATGTGGTGAGTTATCAGGGTGTGTTGAGTTCTCTTCACCCTTATCCGCGATGGTGTTGATCGCAAGTTAATTATTCCGCAATGATGAACCAAATCAGAACTGTGGACCCAAAGTTTAATCTCTCTCTCTCTCTCTCTCTCTGGGGTCTCGTGGCTTGGCACGAGGCGACAGGGCGCCATTTGTCTAAGCTGCTGAAAGTATTTTCGATTCTTCTTTGAAAATGCCAATTACTGGACTTCCAGCGACTATGGAGACAGCCCTGAACGCCCTGCTGACCGACAACGCAGTGTCAAGCTGGAAAATTGCAGGTGAAGGCAGCAACACCGTCGTCGTCCTGCGACTGAAGCCAGCCGTCACGCTCACAACAACAATGGCGGATCCTGTCGCAAACCGGGAAACGCGAGTTCAATATTATAGAAAGAAACCACCCAGCCAGGTTCGACGTGATCAAAAAAGAGCACAGCAGCAAAAAAGACGACTTGAACAGGTTGGTGATGATAACGAAAACACTTGTGAAGCGAATGAACTGGCTTTCTTCGACACGGAATTGGAAGATCGCATTACACAATGCACTACACTGGATGCCACTGAAAACACATTAAACTTGAATAAAGTCAGACAAATACATAGACGAACAATCTAATAGTGGGGGAAAAAAAACAAGCGCAGGCCAACAACTGAACTGTCTTCATAGTAATGACGCCAGGAGCGCAGACACAACCAGCCGTGTCTCCCTGATGAGTTCCGACCCAGCGGACGAAAGGCCTCGGAGCAGGCAATACAAATATATCTGCCTTCAAAAGGGATTACGATAGTTCCCTTATGCAGCTAGTGGAGAGTTTTCATATATGTAATATAAATTATTTTCTTAATTTCATGTTCCCAGTTTCTCCATCTTCAACCCCCCCCCCCCCCCCCTCCTCAAGTCCAAATCTTTGCCAAGTCATTACTATGAAGACAGTTCAGTTGTTGGCCTGCGCTTGTTTTTTCGCCCACTATTAGATTGTTCGTCTATGTATTTGTCTGACTTTATTCAAGTTTAAAAGGCTGTGCCAGTCTTGAATAAAAGTTACTCTGTGTAAGGTTTTCATCATCATCATCATCCAATTGACGGCACCAATCAACAAGCTGATTATTATGCCGTACTATGGAGGTTGTGCTGAGTTAGAAAGGCCAAGATAGAAAGATAAAGACCTGAGATAGTGAGAAAAACAAGGGCAACTGATGCATATAAATGACAGGAGAGATACCTACTCTATGTGGGTTTTATCAGCAGGCTACTACTTTTCGCTCTTCATCCGGAGACAGGCTCCAGACTAGCTGATCCAAATTCTCTCTGAGAGTGAACCCGGCCCAAAAAAAAAAAAAAATACTAAGGAAGGAGTGGGATGGGGTGTCAACCTAATCCTACTTATACTATCTAACTAGGATTTGTCATTTCAGGTTTAGGTGTGTGGAACCCCTGACCCAAAGGTGCCTGGGGTTCCATCCATCATCGTCTCTGACAGGTCGTTCCAATCCCGGATGGTCCTTGGGAGAAACGCATGCTGTCGGTATTGTGTCCTGCACTGTATGAGGCTGAGCTGCTGTGTGTGTCCTATTCTCTGCCTGGCAGGAGCTGGTGTCAACTTGTTCTTACATATGGGGACGACAGCCTGGCCACACAAGATCTTGCGAAGCATCGCCAGCCTTGCCTCTTTCCTGCGGTTCTGAAGGGAGGGCCACTCCAGCCTGTTTATCATTGCGGTGACACTTGACGTGTTGTGATACCTGTTCACAACAAACCGAGCGGCCCTCCGTTGTACGGCCTCAATCTTCTCGATGTTTCGCTGCGTGTACGGATCCCACACAGTGCAAGCGTATTCCAGAATAGGTCGGACCATAGTCTTGTAAGCGGTTTCTTTAATCTGGGTGGAACTGATCTTAATATTTCGCCTGAGAAAGCCGAGGGTCTTATTGGCTTTGGCACAGATGGAGTTGATGTGCTGGTCCCAGTTCAAATATTTACAGATGGTGACCCCAAGATATTTGGCAGCGGTGGCGTTTACCAATTTTTCTCCGTGCAGATGGTAGTCGAACTCAGCAGTAGTTCTTTTGCGGGTGACAGGCAAGACTGAGCACTTCCCCGGATGGAAGGCCATGTCCCAGCTTCGCTCCCAGCTTTCCAAATGTTGGAGGTCCTGTTGCAGCTGCTGTTGATCAAGGTCTGTAGCAGAGAGGCGGTAGGCAGCAGTGTCATCTGCAAACAGGCGGGTCAGTGAGTTGAGTTGCTCCGGTAAGTCATTGATATATGCCAGAAACAAAGCTGGTCCAACAACTGAACCTTGTGGTACTCCTGAACGGACACTGATAACGCCTGAAGTTTCGCCATTCACCACAACTGCCTGTCGCCGATCACTGAGGAAGGCTCTGAACCACTGGTGAACTTTGCCTCGAACTCCATAGTGGTTTAGCTTATGGAGCAGAAGACTGTGGTTTACTCGATCGAATGCCTTGGCGAAGTCTAAGATCACAATGTCTGCCTGGTTTCCCTGCTCCATGTTCTCACTTAGTTCTTCCATCAAGTCCAGCAGCTGAGTTTCACATGATCTTAATTTGCGAAAACCATGCTGTTCTGGTCGGAGGATTTTGTTGGACTCGAGGTGTTTCATGAGAGCACTGACAATGACATGTTCCAAGATCTTACATGGCACGCTTGTGAGAGACACTGGGCGATAGTTTGATGGTTCATAGTGCTCTCCCTTCTTGAAGACTGGAGTAACGTTCGCAAGTCTCCAATCAGATGGTACCATGCCTGTATTGATCGATGACAGGAAGATGGTTGTCAGGATTGGTGCAATCTCCGAGGCCAGCTCCTTCAGGATTCGAGGACTGATTAGGTCAGGACCGCAGGCTTTGTATGGATTCAAATTGACAAGGATTTTCCGGATGCCCTCTTCTGAGATAGCGAGATCACTGAGCACCGTAGACAAATGGACTTCGCTCATCTGACACTTGGCGCGGAACTCGTCAACTGTGTATTCATTTCCTTCACTGAAGACGGACTGGAACTGACTGTTAAGGACTTCTGCTTGCGCCTTGGGTTCTGTCACAAGTCGTCCATTCACCTTCAGAGGGGCGACACCGGATTTGGAGGAGCGCTGGTGTTTGATGAATGTGCAGAAGCGTTTCAGAGAGTAGGGACCTTCAGCTGTCTCTGGGTCGCTAATGATAGTCTTGTTGACATAGTTCCAGTAGGCCCGGCGAATCTTGCGCTGTATCAACCTACGTAGGCGCCTACACTCCATCTTCAGTTCCTCTGATCCCTGCTTTTTCATCTTCCTATAGATACGGTGGCGCCTATTCACCAGTTTACGTATCTCAGAGGTGATCCATGGCTTGCTATCCCTTTGCCGCGCTACTTTATGGGGAACGAAGGATTTTACTGCATTGGAGAGGGTGTCTCTAAACCTGATCCACAGCTGTTCAGTAGTGAGGTTGACTGCATCCCTCACTAGTTCTGCTTGGAGGTCTGTCAATGCCTTCTTCATGTTCACCCAGTCAGCCTTGTTATAGAGGGGAATAAGTCTTGGCATTTGTTTTATCCTCTGGGTTGTGAGACTGAGTTCACAGTAAGGGACTTGGTGGTCAGAAATGCCAGGTAACGCTCTCACTCGTGTAACAAGGTGGGGGCAGTTGGTAAGGAAGAGGTCAAGCGTGTTGTCAAGCCGGGTGGGCTCCATGACCAATTGTTCAAGTCCATGATCACTGATGATGTCGAGGAAACTGTTATGGAGGCGAGACTGGGCGGCTCTGGGTTTGAGAGTCATGGTGGGCCAGTCAAGGTCAGGGAAGTTAAAATCCCCTCCTATCAGGAAATGGGCATTGGGGATCCCTGCAGCTCTGTCGAGTGACTCCTTCAACCGAATTAAGCTAATTTCATCGGCGACGTTGGGGCGATAGTAGGAGCACAGGTATAGGGTCTTCCTGCCATGCAGCTTCACCCCCACCCATACTATTTCGCAGTCGGTAGTCAACTCAGGCACAAGGAAGCTCTTCAGGTTGTTTCGTACTGCTATAAGTACTCCACCGCCTAGCCTACCCCTGTCTCTACGGTAAACAGTGTAGAAATCCGGCAAGATCTCACTGTCAGTAATAGTGTCATTCAGCCACGTCTCAGTGCCCAACAAGATATCCGGCTTCACGTCATAAACCAGGTATTGCGTATTCGCTCTTTTTCCCACTGAAGATTGGAAATTGACGTTTATAATGCGCAGGGGCCTGTCTTTCCATGCCTTTTCATTTTCCAAAATTTCTTATGGGAGCAAAAGTTACCCCACTTGTTTACTGTTTATTTAAGTAGTTGATCATGCCATCAATCGATCTTATGGTTGTGCCGATGTTTCTACCTTTGATATACAGTGCCTGATGTTCATTTACTAAGGCAAAGCAAAGATTTTAACAAATAATTTGTAACCATTGTTAGTTAACGTGATTGGTCTCCAGTTGTTTCTTTTCAATTTGTCTCTATCTAAATCCTTTTCCTTATGTTATAGAAATATTACACCATACCTTTGAGAATATGATAGTTTACCAACATGGTAAGGCTCTATGAACGACTGAGTATGTGTTTTACATATTTTGTCCCCCAAAAAATAAAAACTCTATTGTCAGTCCGTTACTGCCGGGGACAGATATATTTCTCAAATACTTCAGAGCGCGCGTCATTTCTTCTACTGTCACCGTGCTCTCACATGAAACAGCTTCGTTGGCGTCTTGTCTACGAAAGTTTTCATTTGCCATAAATGTATTTGTGGCTACCCTAACACATTTTTCTACAGTTTCTTGATTATATAGCTTTCTAAAGAATGAGACTTGTTCTTCCAAAATTTCTGTCTGATCTGTAATGATCTCACCTGAACCTTTACTTAATCTTGTTATTATTTTCTTCTTTACTTTAGCCTTTTCGAGATTGCATTAATATTTTGTATTCCTTTCACCTTCTTCAATCCATTTCATTCTCGCTCTAATTTGCGCTCTTCTCGTTCTGTCAACCTACAACAACTCTATTTCTTGTTTTAAACTAACATACTGTTTATGTACCCATACATCAGAGGGATTGCTGGCTAGTGCCTTTTCATTTTCCACAAGCTGTGCGTTCAGTCAATACCCACGATTTCTTCTTTTGCATGCAAGGGATTTTCCATACTCAGTACAAAAAGTACGAATTTCAACTTTACATAGATCCCACCTACGTATATAAGAAACATCATCGGTAGCATCATTGAGATGCTTATCTAATAAACCGTTCATCTCTGCAACAAACTTGGTATCTTTTAAAAAGTTATTGTTAATCTCAAGTATCCTGGACCTCTTTCAAAATGGCCGTTGTTCAATTCCGTTATGTGAGCTTTGTGATCTGAATGCACAACCGTCGTGAGTTCACACCAAACACACAAGGGTAGCATTTACTCTGAGATAAAACAGTAACCCATACGTCGAGCAATAAAAGGGTTATTTTTACTTCAAGAGAAATCTTTTTCTTCATTATGAAAAAGTCTCCAGATGTCTGTCAAGTTTAATTTTCTTACTGCATTGTTGAATCCTCTAACTTCTGACTCATGATAAAATTGACCCGAAAAAATATCAGGAAAGCATTCGAGAAAGTGAAGAGGAAAGCAATGTGGACGAAAAAGGTCTGAACATGATCAATATGCTTCAGTTCCAGAAGCTTCTAAATTTACAATGGATGGGTAAATTATACAACGCCAAAAACAATGAAAACTGGAGGCTAATCCCATTGTGGCATTTGAATATACTGGTAAGGTAAGGTAATGTTGCGTATAGCCCAGCTGACCGCAAGGGGCCAAATCAGGGCTGTCACAACGTTAAAATCAACTCACAAGTCATCGTAACAGCAACAACAAACAACAACAACAACAACAACAACAAACTTTCACACATCTCTTTAAAAAAAAAACATCTTCTAAAATCGCACCAGAAACTTTCGTTAAAATTCTTTCTTCCGTAAAATCTTAAATCAGGTGAAAAATGTTAATCTCTCTTAGAGACTCAAATATCACGTCAGGTGGGACATCTCTGAACAGGGTTTTAATGGACTCTGCTGCAAAGTGTTTATGTCTCACACGGAACTTCTTCACCTTTTAAAAGATAAGAATGGGTATAAAACGAGTGGCCTGTGTGCAAGCGGCACGGGACTGTTTCTTCTTTAAGTCCGCCTCTGGAACATGGTAAAAAACTCGTTTAGGTTTGGACGGATTTTAAATAGTTTGTTATCCGTCTGCAAGGTCCATTCCTCTTGCTTAGAGGTCTTTGACAAATGCCTGTGTTTTGGGTTTTAGATCAGAGTGAGGAACAGTAAACCTGATCAATTTTTGCCTTGTGGCATTCTTGGCAAGCCTGTCAACCATCTCATTGCCTCGAATGCCCACATGGCTGGGAACCCAAGCAAAAACTACGTTGCGTCCGTTTGATTTTAGGGAGGTGTACAGTTCAAAAACTTTTAGAAATTGAGGGTGCTTAAAAATTACGGCCAGCAATGGCCTCCACAGCAGAAAGGGAGTCTGACAAAATAAAGAAATCTTTTTTAGAGATCATCTGAAGTGCCAGGACCAAGGCTGTCAGATCAGCAGTGTAGATGGAGCTGTCGGTGGGAATGTGTATGGTACATCTCTGCTCTGAGGGGGATCTACTGCACAAAACACAGCAGACGCAACTCCCTCCTCAGATTTGGAACCGTCAGTGTAAATTCTTTTGAAAGATAGAAACTTGGAACACAGTTCAGCAAAAAGAGACTTGTATGCCAAGGAACTAGTGAAATCTTTCCGGTGTGAGGCTAAATCAAACCGGATCTCTGGTGTGAAAAAAGTCCATGGAGGGTCGTCAGGAAACTTGGAGAAATCGTCAACTACTCCAAGGTCTATACCAGCTTTGTTCAGATGGGGAAGAATACGAATCCCCAAGGGTGGAATGGAACTGGGATGGTCATCGAATTTCTTTTGGAATTTGGGGTCGAAAAACACAGTCATATGCAGGGTTTTGAAGTTCAGACGAGAGACTCAGACAGTAATTCAAGGCAAGTTTTAGTCGGCGATTTGAGAGGGATAGTTCTCCTGCCTCGGCATACAAGCTTTAAACAGGAGTGGCGCGGAATGCACCCAGACACAATCGAAGCCCTTGATGGTGGATAGGGTCTAGACTTTTCAGGTAGGATGGTCTGGCCGAGCCATGCACTACACACCCATAGCCCAGTTTAGAGCGGATCAGAGCCCTGTAAAGATGGAGGAGAGTTTTCCTGTCAGCGCCCCAATGTGTGTGTGCCACAACTCGCAGAATGTTCAGTGCTTTCTGACACGCAGTTTTTAAGTGATGGATATGACTTTTAAAGTTCAGTTTTTGATCAAAAATGACACCCGAAATTTAGCTTCTTTTACAGCTGGAATGGAGGACTTGTCCAGACGAATTTCAGGATCAGCAAAAAATTGACGAAAATTGTGAAATGGATTGACTGAGTTTTGGTACTTGAGAAGGTAAACCCGTTTTCCTCGGCCCACTGTTGGATCTTGTTGACACAAAGTTGGAGTCGACGCTGTACGCTGGCGTAAAAAGCTCCAACTGTGTACAGCGCGAAGTCATCAACGAACAGAGGACTCAAAACCCTGGTTTACCGATTTCACGATGTCATTGATTTTGATGCTGAAAAGGGCAGGAGAAAGGATGCTCCCTTGAGGTACACCCAACTCCTGCCCATGGATGTCGGAGAGAGTGGTGCCAATACGCACCTGAAACTGCCGATCAGCCCGAAAGTTTTGGATAAACAGAGGCAGATGACCATGAAAACCAAGTCTGTGCAGATCCATAAGGATTCCTGATTTCCAGGTGGTGTCATACGCTTTTTCTAGGTAAAAAAAGATAGCAACCACATGCTGTTTATTGACGAAGGCGTTGCGGATGGTGGTTTCCAGACGGACTAAATGGTCAACTGCCGAGTGGTATTTCCGGAACCCGCACTGTTCACTGGCTAGAAGGCCATCAGTTTCCAGCTTCCACATCAGACAGGAGTTGACCATCTTTTCCATTAGCTTACAAAGGCAGCTGGTCAGAGCTATTGGACGATAGTTTGAAGGGTTGGTAAGGTCTTTTCCAGGCTTAGGAATTGGAATGATCAGGGCTTTCCGCCAGGAGGGCGGAAAGCACCCTGTGGTCCAGATATGATTGTAGACTTTAAGAAAGGTCTGGAGACAGCTTTCTGAGAGATGTTTCAAAATCTGATAATGAATATCATCCAGACCAGGGGCAGAATAATTACAGGTTTACAGAGCTGTTTTCAGTTCATCGATTGAAAAAGGAAGATGGTAGGCTTCAGAGTTGTCTGATGTGAAATTGTATGAAGATTTCTCTCTGAGTTGTTTGTTTCTTAAAAAGGCTGCAGATTTATTTGCAGATGAGCAGTTCTGTTGAATGGTGGAGGCCAGCAGATTGGCAACAGCTTGTTTGTCAGTTACCAGAGCATCAGCAAGTTTCAGATGATGAATTGAGGGGTTGTTGTTCTTCCCTTTGATTTTTCTGATGATGTTCCAGACTTTTTTCTTGGAAGTTTTAGATATCAGCCCACAGCAGAAGTTTCTCCAAGACTGACGTTTACTGATTTTGAAAGTGTGTCTCATTTTGGCACAGAGTTTGTGATGGGCTCGAGCGTTGCGTACTTTTGAGATTTGTTGGCAGTCACAATCAAACCAAAGTGTTTTGGGCAGTTGGAGTTTGTCCGAAGACATTGGAATACAGGTTTTAGCACAGTTTATTACAGTATTGGTTAGAGTTTCCGCAGGGTCTGGACTCAGAAGAATGTCAGTTTCCTGGAATTTCTTTGAAATACTGGCAGCCAAAAGATTCCAATTCGCCTTATTATAGTTAAGGTGTTGTGAAACAGAGGCGTTTTCAGTTAATATGGGTTTCAATAGAACAGGAAAATGGTCACTTCCATGCAGATCGTCATGGACAGACCCCTCATAGTCCAGGACCAACGAAGGGTCACATATCGATACATCTAAATATGAAAGAGAACCTGAGGAAGAGTGGAGGTAAGTTGGAGCTCCATCGTTCAGACAACACAAATCAAAGTCAGAAAGGACATCTTCAAGAAGCAGACCTCTGGATGACGAATTCACACTACCCCAAAGAGGATTGTGTCCATTAAAATCACCCAACAGCAAAAAAGGTCGAGGAAGTTCTCCAATCAGACTGACAAGGTCCTGACGACAAACCGGGACAGAAGGTGGCAGATATAGTGAGCAAATCATAACAGTTTTATGGAGAGTGACTCTCGCAGCTACTGCCTGAGGGGGGGGGGGGGGGGGGGGGGCGGGTAGTCAGAGCGACAGGACTAAACAGGAACGTTTTGTGTATACACCGCCCGTTAGTCCCAATGTGGATGGTTGTGCAAGTTTGGAAAGAACACTGAAACCAGAAAGAGTGAAGGTCTTCTGGCTTTGAATTTTTGTTTCCTGAAGAGCCACTACGTAAGGTTTTAATGTACGACACAGAAGCTGCAGCTCCTCAAAGTTTGAAGTTAAGCTACGGATATTCCAATGAATTATTTTACTGTCCATGGTGCAGAGGACGAATAGGAGACAAATCAGTTCATCTCCGAGTCATCGTCTGCATCCAATGAAGCGTATTTGTTTTTGAGTTGGGTAGGATTGTTTTGGTCTCCAGACCTGCTGGCAGACTTGCCCGCAGGTGAAGACGGTTTCCGTTTTGGAGATGGTGGAGGTTTCTTCTTTCATCTCCACCATCTCCACACTCGGTTGTACTCCCCTGCCCGCACGGGCACGGCTCACAGAAGTTCGAGTCAGGAGGGCTGGCTTTTTATTCTGCCCAGCAGCAGATGGAGTAGACTGCTAGGCAGCCTGAGGGGTGGTGGATTTATTGCCCCCACCAGGGGCATCCGCTTTGGGTTGAGAGGTGGTGGACCTGCCTCCACTGGGGCTTTGCATTTTGTCTTGCAGTGTTTTTGAAAAAATGAAACTATCGGTTTGACAAGAAACAGACTGGGTTGAAACCTTCTTCACAGCCAAAGCGTATGAAGAAACTGGAGACGTCTGACTGCCAACGACCTGTTTACATGCTTCAAAAAAGGAGATTTTCTTTTCAGTTTTTACTTTTTGGATGTTGGACTCCTGGATCCAAACTGGGCAGTTGTGTGAAGAGGAGGGGTGGTCGCCACCGTAGTTTGCACAATGAGCCGGGTCTTTACACGGCCCCTAATGGGTTGCCTTGCAGCAAACACCACACACCTCCTCCCCAGAACAGCGATCTCTGACTTGTCCAAACTTCTGGCATTTGAAACACCGCATCGGGTATGGAACATAAGTTGGACACGGACATTCAAGTAGCCTACTATAATGACCGGAGGTAGCGAAGGGTTGCAGAATGTCAGAAAGAGGGTGTTGGTGGGCACTCTTTCTGCACCTTCACGGACTGTCACCCTATGCACCTCTGTCACACCCTGGGATGCTAGTTCTGCCTTGATCTCCGCCTCTGACACACCTTTCAAATCTGGGCACCGAATAACTCCTTTGGACGAATTCAACTGCTTATGGGGAGTCACCCAGGTTTCTCTGTCCACCAGCCTTGTGGCCCTCAGCAGCTGTTCAGATTGCTTCTTTGACTTGCACTGAACAAGGAACGAGCTGTTGCTTAGCCTTTTCACCGACTGAGGGTCGCCTGCTATACCTTGGAAGTCCTTCTGGATTGTGAAAGGGCTCAGAGCAGAAATGGGCTTTTCCTGCTCTGTCCCTTCAACCACAAGCCAGGAAGCCCAGAATCCTGTCCTCTCTCTTATGTCCATATCAGAGCTGTCTGAATCCAAATGTCTGGAAATGGGGTCCATTGCCTTCCTCTTCTTTATGGGGGGAATGTTTTTATATGAAGCCATGTTTCGTGTGTTTAAATTTCGTCTGTCCTTTACCCACCCACCATGGAGTCCAACTAAGGGGCCAGGGCCAAAACGTCACTGTCTTGAGCCCTTCCACAAGAGAGATATACGACGAACAGAGCGCCGTTAACCCTATCCCCCTGATTATGCTCAACTCCCGGGAGCAGAGAGCCGAGCACTGCAGGGGTTATCTTGGCCAGCCGGAGAACTGCCTGTCTTGACCCAGCCCCAAGAAGGGGAGCCGATTAATACACCTGGGCCAGAGTGTACCTCCTGTCTAGGAGAGGTCCGAGCCAAAGTGATGTGTTGAGGGCGCTTGCCCTCTCAATCACCAGTATCTCATTCCCCCTCCATCACAGATCGCACCGCACGACAAACGCGGCGGATCTTAGAAGACCACAGAGAGAAAAAGAGTGTGGAAAAGAAGACTTGAAGGGGAGACGAAGATAGAAAAGAGCCAAATAAGAAAGGCAGAAGATAAGAAAAGGAAAAAGGCGGGTTACTATTAGTCAGGGTCCTCACCCTTAGCCTATCTGACATGGGAGGCCCTATAAGGGGTATCAACTCCTTACCACGTTGTGCTTATGCCAGACAGCAACTTGACTTTTCAGGCCTGGATAGCAGTTTCAAAAACTGCCTATCATCAAGTATTGATGCCCCGCCAGCAAAGCCTAAGGGATCACGGGACCGCGCAAGCCCGACCACGGCAAGGTTGCAACCCCGGAGGGTTGAATAAACTGGCAAATGGGGATGATTTTTTCAATGTAAACACAAGGACAAAAGATATGCCAGGGTATTGATAGAATGAAATGATTTCTGGAAAGACATAAGTGTTAAAATGAAATAAAACAGTGGTAATTTATAGTCACATCTTCCTTTTAACAATTCCCTGATTAAACACCAAAATAAAATTAATATTCTTTCCAAACTGGCACAATAGAGGAATTGGGCAGATGAAAGATATAATCCATCAGAACGAACATAGATTTCTGTCTCTTGAGGAAGTACAGAATATGATTGGGCGAAGCAAGGCTAACACTGTTTTGAATATAATGCCCATATTAACTCTGTTCCCAAAGAGTGGATTCAGTTGATCAAGAGAGAGATCTATACACAATTCGACAGAATTGTGATGCAAAACATTTTGATACAAAACCAAAGAACATGAGGAAATGCTATCAAAAAACAACGTAACAAATCTACCAAGGCCCATTATTTCTGGGAAAGGAAAGTCGGTTACACTCTAGACAAATATGCCTGGTCTAGTGCTAAAGAAACTACCAAAGAAGTGAGCAGATCGTTATTCGCTGTATCTTTGCTTGTTCTTTCTAAAACTACATATATTTGCGGAGATGATTAATAAACGTGTATATGCTTTTGATCATATGTGCACGATTTTGTAAGCTTGGAGATAGTTTTGTACGCACACACACACACACACACACCACGCGCGTGCACACACAACACACACACACACACACACACACACACACACCACACACACACACACACACACACACATACTTGTTGTCTTGCTTCCGGTCTTTCCTCATGTCTTTCTTGCAGTTGTTTCCTTTTTTTTTTTTTTGTACTCCCAGTTCTTATAGAACAGGGAGTACTTTACAATGGGAACGAAGAAATGCTCTGTGTGTGTGTGTGTGTGTGTGTGTGTGTGTGTGTGTGTGTGTGTGTGTGTGTGTGTGTATGTGTGTGTGTGGTCAAAAAGTGTTCCACTCGCTCCAGACAAAATACTACGCCGATCTTTCTGAAAATTTGTAGGTATGTTCATTATCGGTAACGGATGATGCCCGATGTTTTATTTCACCGTTAATCCGTTACTAACGGCTAAAACGGCCCGTAACGGTTTTTCTTCTTTATGGAATATCTCAAAGTACATGGCCGATCTTTCTGAAAATGTGTACGTATGTTCATTATGGGTCATGGATGATGCCCGATGTTTTATTTTACCATTATATCCGCTACTAACGGCTATAACGGCCTATAACGGTTTTTCTTTTTTATGGAATATCTCAGAAAATCTTGGCCGATCCTTCTGAAAATTTCTACGTATGTTCATTATGGGTCACAGATGATGCCCAATGTTTTATTTTACCGTTATATCCGTTACTCACGGCTATAACGGCCCATATGGTTTTTCTTCTTTATGGAATATCTCAGAAGTAGGCGCGCACACACACACACGCACGCACGCAAGCACGCACGCACGCACGCACGCACACACCCCACACACACACACATGCCATAGTTATGCAATGCCTTGAGAGAGAGAGAGAGAGAGAGAGAGAGAGAGGAGAGAGAGAGAGAGAGAGAGAGAGAGAGAGAGAGAATCAAATCTCTCTACATATGGGGTCAAGACAACTTACCGCTGAGCGTGATTCGTGTCGTAAATTCACAATCATACCTCATAAACTCAAGTACTCCCAAGCCCTGAGTCTGGATTATAAGCCCCTGGACTCAAGTGTGTTACCATAACTTTAGCAGCAAGGCTTAACACGTCAGAACAGGTCTAGGAGCGTATGAACTATGCGCATTTCAAAGAATCAGTTAGCATAACAGAGCATTACTATTTTTTTTGTATGTTACAGTATCATTACAGTGAAGAATGCTTGGTGATGTTGGTACTGTCCCCGTGTACTTCACTGCATCACAGTGAGGAATGCTTGGTGATGTTGGAGCTCTCCCGAGAACATCATTGCATCACAGTGAGGAATGCTTGGTGATGTCCCCATGTTCTTCATTGCATTACAGTGAGGAACGCTTGGTGATGTTGGTGCTCTCCCCGAGTACTTCACTGCATCACAGTGAGGAATGCTTCGTGATGTCCCCATGTTCTTCATTACATTACAGTGAGGAATGCTTGGTGATGTCCCCGTGTACTTCATTGCATTACAGTGAGGAATGCTTGGTGATGTTGGTGCCCCTCCCGAGTTCTTCACTCCATCACAGTGAGGAATGCTTGGTGATGTCCCCATGTTCTTCATCGCATTACAGTGAGGAATGCTTGGTGATGTTGGTGCTCTCCCCGAGTACTTCACTGCATCACAGTGAGGAATGCTTGGTGATGTTGGTACTCTCCAACGTGTACTTCACTGCATCACAGTGAGGAATGCTTGGTGATGTTGGTGCTCTCCCCGAGTACTACACTGCATCACAGTGAGGAATGCTGGTGATGTTGGTGCTCTCCCCGAGTTCTTCACTGCATCACAGTGATGAATGCTTGGTGATGTCCCCGTGACTTCACTGCATCACAGTGAGGAATGCTTGGTGATGTCCCCATGTTCTTCATTGCATTACAGTGAGGAATGCTTGGTGATGTTGGTGATCTCCCCGAGTACTTCACTGCATCATAGTGAGGAATGCTTGGTGATGTTGGTGCTCTCCCCGAGTTCTTCACTGCATCACAGTGATGAATGCTTGATGATGTCCCCGTGTACTTCACTGCATCACAGTGAGGAATGCTTGGTGATGTCCCATGTTCTTCATTGCATTACAGTGAGGAATGCTTGGTGATGTTGGTGCTCTCCCCGAGTACTTCACTGCATCACAGTGAGGAATGCTTGGTGATGTCCCCATAATCTTCATTGCATTACAGTGAGGAATGCCTGGTGATGTCCCCGTGTACTTCATTCCATTACAGTGATGAATGCTTGGTGATGTTGGTGCTCTCCCCGAGTTTTCACTGCATCACAGTGAGGAATGCTTGATGTTCCCATGTTCTTCATTGCATTACAGTGAGGAATGCTTGGTGATGTTGGTGCTCTCCCCGAGTTCTTCACTGCATCACAGTGAGGAATGCTTGGTGATGTCCCCATGTTCTTCATTGCATTACAGTGAGGAATTCTTGTGATGTCCCCATGTTCTCATGCATTACAATGAGGAATGCTTGGTGATGTTGGTGCTCTCCCCGAGGTCTTCACTACATCATAGTGAGGAATGCTTGGTGATGCCCCCATGTTCTTCATTGCATTACAGTGAGGAATGCTTGGTGATGTTAGTGCTCTCTCCGAGTTCTTCACTGCATCACAGTGAGGAATGCTTGGTGATGTCCCCATGTTCTTCATTGCATTACAGTGAGGAATGCTTGGTGATGTTGGTGCTCTTCCCGAGTTCTTCACTGCATCACAGTGAGGAATGCTTGGTGATGTCCCAATGTTTCTTCACTGCATTACAGTGAGGAATGCTTGGTGATGTCCCCATGTTCTTCATTGCATTACAGTGAAGAATGCTTGGTGATGTTGGTGCTCTCCCCGAGTTCATCACTGCATCACAGTAAGGAATGCTTGGTGATGTCCCCATGTTCTTCATTGCATTACAGTGAGGAATGCTTGATATCCCCATGGTCTTTATTGCATTACAGTGAGGAATGCTTGGTGATGTCCCCATGTTCTTCATTGCATTACAGTGAGGAATGCTTGGTGATGTTGGTCTCTCCCGAGTTCTTCACTGCATCACAGTGAGGAATGCTTGGTGATGTCCCCATGTTCTTCATTGCATTACAGTGAGGAATGCTGGGTGCTCTCCCCGAGTTCTTCACTGCATCACAGTGAGGAATGCTTGGGGATGTCCCCATGTTCTTCATTGCATTACAGTGAGGAATGCTTGGTGATGTTGGTGCTCTCCCCGAGTTCTTCACTGCACCACGTGACGAGTGCTTCGTGATTTCCCCATGTTCTTCATTGCATTACAGTGAGGAAAGCTTGGTGATGTCCCCATGGTCGTCATTGCATTACAGTGAGGAATGCTTGGTGATGTCCCCATGTTCTTCATTGCATTACAGTGAGGATTGCTTGGTGATGTCCCCATGTTCTTCATTGCATTACAGTGAGGATTGCTTGGTGATGGCCCCATGTTCTTCATTGCATTACAATGAGAAATGCTTGGTGATATCCCCGTGTACTTCATTGCATTACAGTGAGGAATGCTTGGTGATGTTGGTGCTCTCCCCGAGTTCTTCACTGCATCACAGTGAGGAATGCTTGGTGATGTTGGTGCTTCCCCGAGATCTTCACTGCATCACAGTGAGGAATGCTTGGTGATGTTGGTGCTTCCCCGAGTTTCTTCACTCCATCACAGTGACGAATGCTTCGTGATGTTGGTGATGTCCCCATTTCTTCACTGCATCACAGTGAGCATTGCTTGCTGATGTTGGTGCTGTCCCTATGTTTTTCACTGTATCACAGTGAGGAATGCTTGGTGATGTTGGTGCTGTCCCTATGTTCTTCACTGTATCACAGTGAGGAATGCTTGGTGATGTTGGTGCTTCCCCGAGTTCTTCACTCCATCAGAGTGAGGAATGCTTGGTGATGTTGGTGCTGTCCCCTTTGTCCTTCACTGCATCACAGTGAGGAATGCTTGGTGATGTTGGTGCTGTAGAAATGTGTTCTTCACTGCATCGCAGTGAGGAATGCTTGGTGATGTTGGTGCTGTCCCTATGTTCTTCACTGCATCACAGTGAGGAATGCTTGGTGATGTTGGTGCTGTCCTATGTTTTTCACTGTATCACAGTGAGGAATGCTTGGTGATGTTGGTGCTGTCCCTATGTTCTTCACTGCATGACAGTGAGGAATGCTTGGTGATGTGGTGCTGTCCCTATGTACTTTACTGCATCACAGTGAGGAATACTTCGTGATGTCGGTGGTGTCCCTATGTACTTCACTGCATCACAGTGAGGAATGCTTGGTGTTGTTGGTGCTGTCCCTATATTCTTCACTGCATCACAGTGAGGAATACTTGGTGATGTTGGTGCTGTCCCTGTTTTTTTACTGTATCACAGCGAGCAATGCTTGGTGATGTTGGTGCTGTCCCTATGTTCTTCACTGCATCACAGTGAGGAATGCTTCGTGATGTGGTACTGTCTCTATGTTCTTCACTGCATCAAAGTGAGGAATGTTTGGTGATGTGGTGCTGTCCCTATGTTCTTCACTGGATCACAGTGAGGAATGCTTGGTGATTTTGGTGCTGTCCGTATGCACTTCACTGCATCCCAGTGGGATTGCTTGGTGATGTTGGTGCTGTTCCCGAGTTCTTCACTGCACCACAGTGAGGAATGGCTTGGTGATGTCCCCATGTTCTTCATTACATTACAGTGAGGAATGCTTTGTGATGTCCCCATGGTCTTCATTGCATTACAGTGAGGAATGCTTGGTGATGTCGCCATGTTCTTCATGCATTACAATGAAAAATGCTTGGTGATGTCCCCGAGTTCTTCACTGCATCACAGTGAGGAATGCTTGGTGATGTTGGAGCTTCCCCGAGTTCTTCACTGCATCACAGTGAGGAATGCTTAGTGATGTTCGTGCTTCCCCGAGTTCTTCACTCCATCACAGTGAGGAATGCTTGGTGATGTTAATGATGTCCCCATGTTCTTCACTGCATCACAGTGAGGAATGCTTGGTGATGTCCCCATGTTGTTCATTGCATTACAGTGAGGAATGCTTGGTGATGTCCCCATGCTCTTCATTGCATTACAGTGAGGAATGCTTGGTGATATTGGTGCTCTCCCCGAGTTCTTCACTGCATCACAGTGAGAAATGCTTGGGGATTTCCCCATGTTCTTCATTGCATTACAATGAGGAATGCTTGGTGATGTCCCCATGGTCTTCATGGCATTACAGTGAGGAATGCTTGGTGATGTCCCCATGTTCTTCATTGCATTACAGTGAGGATTGCTTGGTGATGTCCCCATGTTCTTCATTGCATTACAGTGAGGATTGCTAGGTGATGGCCCCATGTTCTTCACTGCTTTTCAATGAAAATGCTTGGTGATGACCCCGAGTTCTTCACTGCATCACAGTGAGGAATGCTTGGTGATGTTGGTGCTTCCCCGAGATCTTCACTCCATCACAGTGAGGGAATGCTTGGTGATGTTGGTGCTTCCCCGAGATCTTCACTCCATCACAGTGAGGAATGCTTCGTGATGTTTGTGATGTCCCATGTTCTTCACTGCATCACAGTGAGGAATGCTTGGTGATGTTGGTGCTGTCCCTGTGTTCTTCACTGCATCACAGTGAGGAATGCTTGGTGATGTTGGCGCTGTCCCTGTGTTCTTCACTGCATAACAGTGAGGAATGCTTGGTGATGTTGGTGCTTCCCTGAGTTCTTCACTCCATCACAGTGAGGAATGCTTGTTGATGTTGGTGATGTCCCTGTGTTCTTCACTGCATCACAGTGAGGAATGCTTGGTGATGTTGGTGCTGTCCCCTTTGTCCTTCACTGCATCACAGTGAGGAATGCTTGGTGATGTTGGTTTTGTCCCTGTGTTCTTCACTGTATCACAGTGAGGAATGCTTGGTGATGTTGGTGCTGTTCCCATGTTTTTCACTGTATCACAGTGAGGAATGCTTGGTGATGTTTGTGATGTCCCCATGTTCTTCACTGCATCACAGTGAGGAATGCTTGGTGATGTTGGTGCTGTCCCTATGTACTTCACTGCATCACAGTGGGGATTGCTTGGTGATGCTGGTGCTGTACCTATGTTCTTCACTGCATCACAGTGAGGAATGCTTAGTGATGTCCTCGTGTTCTTCACTGCATTACAGTGAGGAATGCTTGGTGATGTTGGTGCTGTCCCTAGGTACTTCAATGCCTCACAGTGAGGAATGCTTGGTGATGTTGGTGGTATCCCTATGTACTTCACTGCATCACAGTGAGGAATACTTGATGTTGGTGATGTCCCCATGTTCTTCACTGCATCACACTGAGGAATGCTTGGTGATGTTGGTGCTGTCCTATGTACTTCACTGCATCACAGTGAGGAATGCTTTGGGGATGTTGGTGCTATCCATATGTACTTCACGGCATAACAGTGAGGAATACGTGATGTTGGTGATGTCCCCATGTTCTTCCCTGCATCACAGTGAGGAATACTTCATGTTGGTGCTGTCCCTATGTTCTTCACTGCAACACAGCGAGGAATGGTGGTGATGTTGGTGCTGTCCCTATGTACTTCACTGCATCACAGTGAGGAATGCTTGGTGATGTTGGTGCTGTCCCTATGTACTTCACTGCATCACACTGAGGAATGCTTGGTGATGTTGGTGCTTCCCGAGTTCTTCACTCCATCACAGTGAGGAATGCTTGGTGATGTTGGTGATGTCCCTGTGTTCTTCACAGCATCACAGTTAGGAATGCTTGGTGATGTTGATGCTGTCTCCATGTTTTTCACTGTATCACAGTGAGGAATGCTTGGTGATGTTGGTGCTGTTCCCATGTTTTTCACTGTATCACAGTGAGGAATGCTTGGTGATGTTGGTGCTTCCCCGAGTTCTTCACTCCATCACAAATGATGAATGCTTGGTGATGTTGGTGATGTCCCTGTGTTCTTCACAGCATCACAGTTAGGAATGCTTGGTGATGTTGATGCTGTCTCCATGTTTTTCACTGTATCACAGTGAGGAATGCTTGGTGATGTTGGTGCTGTTCCCATGTTTTTTCACTGTATCACAGTGAGGAATGCTTGGTGATGTTGGTGTTGTGCCTATGTACTTCACTGCATCACAGTGAGGAATGCTTGGTGATGTTGGTGCTGTCCCTATGTACTTCACTGTACCACAGTGAGGAATGGGTGGTGATGTTAGTGCTGCCCTATGTACTTCACTGCATCACAGTGAGGATTGCTTGGTGATGTTGGTGCTGTCCCTATGTTCTTAACTGCATCACAGTGAGGAATGCTTGGTGATGTTGGTGCTGTCCCTATGTACTTCACTGCATCACAGTGGGGTAGAAAGAAACTCGTGGAGAGCGTGGTAGCAGAGAGTCCTCAGAAGAGAAGCCCCCTTCAAGCAAGTGTTTCAGCCTTATCTCCTGACACTCTAGGGGGGTTGGGCCACACCCGGTTCATGACTCCGGATGTCCCTCAGCTGCCTCCCTTTTTTTCCCCATCTGGGGACGAGCCATGGCTGGGATTCGAACCCATGACCCTCTGGACATGCTCATTTTCTACTTAATTACTCGCGCTTTAACCACTGAGCCATAGGGACACCCGATATTTGTAGGGAAATTAAGCCTTATGAAGTTCACTTTTGTTCCTCCTTGACCAGATCCAGCTTGAACACCTCTCTGCCGCTTCTGCCATTGCTTTCAGGGGTCTGGTTTTTTCCTTCCCTGCAACTGAGAGCTGTTTCATGAGGCTGTATGCAGACGTTCCTACAAATCCCCTAGCTCCAATTTCTGCAGTGAGGACTTTGACCTGATAGCCTTCTCTCCTCAGGCTGTATGCCAGATCAGCATACTTTTCAGTCTTGTAGATTTGAGCTACCTCCATTCTGTTCTCATATGGCACCGTGAGCTCGATCATGATCAGCTGCTTGGTTGACTTAGAGTGGACTACTATGTCTGGTCTCATGCCACTCTTGCTGATGATCTCTGGTGACTCTTCCATTCTGGGAGGTCTGCAGTGCACTCCCAGTCATCTGCCCCATCCAGCAGACTCTGCCTGCATGTTTCGAGTGGCACTGTTGTTCTTGGCCATGATTTGCTGCCTCCTGCCGTGAAGAATGTTGCGGGTGCTTTTGGAGTCCTGATTCTCCCTTTTGTGGTGTTGGTACTAGCCAGACTACTTGTACAATCTCTTTGAGCACTTGTTTGTGCCTCCATGTGTACCTTCCTTGAGCCAGGGCTACTTTACATGAGCTTAGAACATGCTCCACTGTTTGTTTTTCATGGCAGAGGGGCATGCAGGATCGTCTGTTTTCCCCCACTTCACCAGGTTTGCATTTGAGGGCAGAAGGTCATATGCAGATCTGAGAATGAAGCTGATCCTGAGAGGGGCCATGTGCAAATGTCATTCCAAGTGAGACTTCTTTGGAGTGCATTCTCCCACGTTGTCCATTGCCCTTGCTGGCTCTGCTGGACTGCTTTTTGGAGTCTTTTTTGGTCTTCTTCTTTTCTCATCTCCTGAATCATCATGTCTCTTTTGGCTTTTCCTTTGGCCTTTGACCACCATTCAGTTTTGGTCACCCCCAGTCCTTGTCTGTTGGTCTGTGTGTGGCCTGTTATTTCTCTGATCTTGAGACTTTCTTTTGCAGAATCCATCGCCTCTTGAACTTTCCATTTTCTGCCTGTCTTCAGCTGGGGCTTGATTGCTTCTACCACCTTGTCTCCTGAGTCCTCCAGCATGCTTTGAAGTCTGATCTTCCCTGCTTTGTATTCCTCCAGGATGGATTTCAGTGGTAGTTTGAGCTTTGCTTGGCGACAGTACAGCGCGATGTCAGTCAGACAGGGTGGGACACCAAGCCATTTCCTTGTGAACTTGTTGATTTTGGCTTCCATTGCTTCCACTGTGCTGGTGCAGATGTCATATATCATCAGAGGCCATAGGAGCTTTGGTATCAGCATGAACTGCAGACACCAGACCTTGTATTTGCCAGGGAGCCCACACTGGTCAATGGTCTCCAAGCCTTCTTCCGCCATCTGCTTGGTTTCTTTTGCTCTTTGTGTGTCTTTCAGCGTATCATCATACCATCTTCCAAGGCTCTTGACTGGTTTCTTCTGTGACTATTGGAATGGCCTGGTTGGCAACACTGAAGACTACAGATTCGGCCACTTTTCCTTTCCTCAGTGAGAGACTCCGTGATTTCTTTGGCTTGAACTTCATTCTGGATGTCGTCCAGCCTCTCCAGCACATGACGTGTCTCGTCTTCTCTGGATGAAATCACTGTAGTGTCATCCATGAAGGCCTTGAGAGGAGGCATCTTGTATCCATCGCCAAGGTCTGTTTGTCTCGCGTTGTTTGTTGCTGCTCTCAAGATGAGTTCCATTGCCAGCACGAACAGTATCGGGGAAATTGCACAGCCCATTGCAATGCCCACTTCCAAGTTGATCCAATCAGTTGTGTACTCCTTGGTAGAGAACCGCATTGAGAAGCCATTGAAGTACTTCTTGAGCATGTCGCGGATATTCTTTGGCACATGGTACATCTCAAGAGCCAACTGTATCATCTCATGGGGCACAGATCCATATGCGTTTGCCAGATCAAGCCACACTACGTCCAGGTCTCTCTTTTCTGTTTTTGCTTTTTGGATTGCGTCCCAGATCATTGTGGCGTGTTCTACACAGCCAGCCACGCCTGGGATGCCACCTTTCTGGACTGACACATCCAAGTACTTGTTTTCCATCAGGTACTTGGTCAGCCTTGCTGCCATGACAGAGAAGAAGATTTTCCCTTCGACGTTCAGTAGTGATATTGGCCTGAACTGGCTGATGTCACTTGAGTTTTGCTCTTTGGGGATGTACACACCATCTGCCGTCATCCACTGGCCGCTGATCTTCTGGTTTCTCCAAGCCGATCGCAGCAGCCTGTGGAGCCACTCCAGCTCTTTGGGACATTTCTTGTCAAGCTGGTAAGGTATTCCGTTTGGCCCTGGTGATGATTTGGCTCTGGCTTTGTCGACCACCTTCTTGATTTCCGCCAACGTTGGAGGCTTGCCATTGAACTGTTCCTCAGGGTTGGTTGGCCACACCAGACCTTGAATGTCGAGTGGTGCTTTGCTCTGTGAGTCAGAGTATGTTTTCCTCAGATGCTGCTCAAGAACTCCTTTGTCCACACTTAGGGTCCCAGATTTTGACTGCTCAAACAGTGTTCTGGCAAACTGGAAGGGGTCTCTGAAGAAGCGCTCTTGTGTCTTCTTCTTTTTGCTCTTCCTCTTCCTCGCAGATTCCGCTTTGCTGAGGGCGCTGTGTTTTTCTTTCAGGTCTTCCCACAGTTTTTCCAAGCCTTGTTTTTCAGCTGGCAGTGCGGTCTTCATTTGCTTCTTGAGGTTGTTCTTTTGGACTCTGATCTTGTCCATCTTTTCTTGGCGTCTGGATTTCTTTGGAGGTGTTTTCTCTTTGGGTAGTTTTACTCCATAGGCGTCTCTACATGTGGCATACACAATGTCCCCATATGTGGCTAGTTTGTGTTCCAGGGTGCTTTTCCCTATCAGTGCATCGAGTCTTTGGACGATTTTTGCATCCAGTTTCTCCCAATCTTCAGTTTCGTTTGCTCGTGGCAGGTTGAGTTTCAGGCGCCTGGCATCGAGGGCCTGTGCAAATTCCTCATCCGAACCAACAGCGTGAAGAATGCTTGGTGATGTTGGTGCTGTCCCTATGTACTTCACTGCATCACAGTGGGGATTGCTTGGTGATGCTGGTGCTGTCCCTATGTTCTTCACTGCATCACAGTGAGGAATGCTTAGTGATGTCCTCGTGTTCTTCACTGCATTACAGTGAGGAATGCTTGGTGATGTTGGTGCTATCCCTAGGTACTTCACTGCATCACAGTGAGAAATACTTGATGTTGGTGATGTCCCCATGTTCTTCACTGCATCACAGTGAGGAATACTTCGTGATGTTGGTGCTATCCCTAGGTACTTCACTGCATCACAGTGAGGAATGCTTGGTGATGTTGGTGCTATCCATATGTACTTCACTGCATAACAGTGAGGAATACTTGATGTTGGTGATGTCCCCATGTTCTTCACTGCATCACAGTGAGGAATACTTCATGTTGGTGCTGTAACATTTCTTCACTGCAACAATGCCCAATGTTTTTTTTTTAAACCGTTATATCCGTTACTCACGCTATAACCCCATATGGTTTTTCTTTTTTATGGAATATCTCAGAAATAGGCGCACACACACAGCACGCACGCAAGCACGCACGCACGCACGCACGCACGCACACACGCACGCACACACACACACACACACACCACACACACACACATGCCATAGTTTACGCAATCCTTGGAGAGAGAGAGAGAGAGAGAGAGAGAAGAGAGAGAGAGAGAGAGAGAGAGAGAGAGAGAAAATCAAATCTCTCTACATATGGGGTCAAGACAACTTACCGCTGAGCGTAAATTCGTGTCGTAAATTCACAATCATACCTCATAAACTCAAGTACTCCCAAGCCCTGAGTCTGGTTTATAACCCCTGGACTCAAGTGTGTTACCATAACTTAGCACAAGGCTTAACACGTCAGAACGGGTCTAGGAGCGTATGAACTAAAGCGCATTTCAAAGAATCAGTTAGCATAACAGAGCATTACTATTTTTTTGTATGATTACCGTAATAATTAAAAGTGAAGAATGCTTGGTGATGTTGGTGCGTCCCCCGGGTACTTCACTGCATCACAGTGAGGAATGCTTGGGATGTTGGAGCTCTTTCCCCGAGAACAACATTGCATTACAGGAGGGAAAACTTGGTGATGCCCCAAGGTCCATTGCATTACAGTGAGGATGCTTGGTGATTCCCCCATGTTCTTCATTGCATTACAGTGAGGATTGCTTGGTGATGGCCCCATGTTTTTTCATTGCATTACAATGAGAATGCTTGGTGATATCCCTGTGTACTTCACTGCATCACAGTGAGGAATCTTGGTGAAAGTTCTGCTCTCCCCAGTTTTTCACTGCATCACAGTGAGGAATGCTTGGGGATGTTGGTGCTTCCCCGAGTTCTCAGTGCATCACAGTGAGGAATGCTTGGTGATGTTGGTGCTTTCCCCAGTTCTTCACTCCATCACAGTGACGAAGCTTCGTGATTTGGTGATTCCCCATGTTCTTCACTGCATCAAAATGAGCATTGCTTTCTGAAAGTTGGTGCTGTTCCTATGTTTTCACTGTATCACAGTGAGGAATGCTTGGTGATGTTTGGGGCTTCCCCGAGTTCTTCACCCATCAAGTGAGGAATCTTGTATGTTGGTCTGTCCCTTTGTTTCCCTTTACTGCATCACAGTGAGGAATGCTTGGCGATTTTTGGTGCTGTAGAATGTTGTTCTTCCCCTGCATCGCAGTGAGGAAGCTTGGGGATGTTGTGCTGCCCTATGTTCTTCACTTGCATCACAGTGAGGAATGCTTTGGGGATGTTGGTCCTGTCCCTATGTACTTCACTGCATCACAGTGAGAAATGCTTGGTGAGTTGGTGCTGTCCCTATGTTCTCACTGCATACAGTGAGGAATGCTTGGTGAGTTGGGCGTCCCTATGTTCTTCACTGCATCACAGTGAGGAATGCTTGGTGTTTTGGTGCTTCCCTGAGTTCTTCACTCCCTCACAGTGAGGAATGCTTGGGTGTTGGGGATGTCCCTGTGTTCTTCACTGCATCACAGTGAGGAATGCTTGGGATGTAGCTGTCCCCTTTGTCCCTTTACTGCACACAGTGAAGGAATGCTTGGTGATGTTGGTGCTGTCCCCTATGTTCTCACTGCATCACAGTGAGGAATGTTGGGGGATGTTGGTGCTCCCATGTACTTCACTGCATCACAGTGAGGGAAACTTGGTGATTTTGGTAGCTTCCCCTATCACTTCACTGCATCCCCAGTGGGGATTGCTTGGTGAGTTGGCTGTCCCCGATTTCTTCACTGCACCAAAAGTGAGGAATGCTTGGGGATGTCCCCATGTTCTTCATTACATTACAGTGAGGAATACTTGGTGGATTCCCCAACTTCTTCATTTCGTTACAATTAAAAATGCTTGTGATGTCCCCGAATTCTTCATGCATCACAGTGAGGAATGCTTGTGATGTTGAAGCTTCAACGATTTCTCACTGCATCACAGTGAGCAATGCTGTGATTAATGATGTCCCCATGTTCCCTTTACTGCATCACAGTGAGGAATGCTTGGTGATGTCCCCATGTTCTTCATTGCATTACAGTGAGGAATGCTTGGGGATGTCCCCATGCACTTCATTTCATTACATGAGGAATGCTTGGTGATATTGGCTCTCCCATCCCCGAGTCTTCACTGCAACACAGTGAGAAATTCTTGGTGATGTCCCCCTGTTTTTTCATTTCATTACAATAGGAATACTTGGTGATGTCCCCCCATTTTCCCTTTATTGCATTACGTGAGGAATGCTTGGTGATGTCCCCATGGCTTCATTATTAAAAGGAGGAATGCTTGTAATGTCCCCATGTTCTTCATTGCATTACAGTGAGGATTGCTTGGTGATGGCCCCATGTTCTTCACTTTCATTACAAAAAATGCTTGGTTTATAAACCCCCAGTTCTTGACTGCATCACAGTGAGGAATGCTTGGTGATGTTGTGCTTCCCCGAGTTCTTCACTATATCACAGTGACGAATGCTTGGTGATGTTGGGGCTTCCCCGAGATCTTCACTCCATCACAGTGATGAAATACTTCGTGATGTTTGTGATGTCCCCAGTTCTTCACTGCATCACAGTGAGGAATGCTTGGGGATGTTGGTGCTGTCCCCTGTTCTTCACTGCATCACGTGAGGAATGCTTGGTGATGTGGTGCTGTCCCTGTGTTCTTCACTGCATACATGAGGAATCTTGGTGATGTTGGTGCTTCCCCGAGTTCTTCACTCCATCACAGTGAGGAATGCTTGGTGATGTTGGTGATGTCCCTTTTGTTCTTCACTGCATCACAGTGAGGAATGCTTGGGGATGTTGGTGCTGTCCCTTTGTCCTTCACTGAAACACAGTGAGGAATGCTTTGTGATGTTGGTGCTGTCCCCTTTGTCCTTCACTGCATCACAGTGAGGAATCTTTGGGGATGTTGTGCTGTCCCTGTGTTCTCACTGTATCACAGTGAGGAATGCTTGGGGATGTTGGGGCTTCCCTGTTCTCACTCCATCACAGTGAGGAATGCTTGTTGATGTTGGGGATGTCCCTTGTTCTTTCACTGCATCACAGTGAAAGGAAAAGCTTGGTGATGTTGATGCTGTCCCCTTTGTCCTTCACTGCATCACATGAGGAATGCATGGGATGTTGGTGCTGTCCTTGTGTTTTTCACTGCATCACAGTGAGGAATGCTTGTGATGTTGGTCCGTCCCTTGTACTTCACTGCATCACGTGAGGAATGTTTTGGTGATGTTGGTGCTGTCCCCATGTTCTTCACTGCATCACAGTGGGAATGCTTGGGGATGTTTTGGGGCGTCCCTATTCTTCACTGCATCACAGTGAGGGAAAGCTTGTGATGTTGGTGCTGTCCCTATGTCTTCACTGCATCACAGTGAGAATGCTTGGTGATTTGGTGCTGTCCCCTATCACTTCACTGCATCACAGTGGGGATTGCTTGGTGATGTTTGCGTCCCCCAGTTCTTCCCCTGCAAACCCCAGTGAGGAATCTTGGTGATGTCCCCAATGTTTTTCATTACATTACAGTGAGGAAACTTACTGATGTCCCCCAGGTCTTCATTTCAATACAGTGAGGAATGCTTGGTGATGGCCCAACTTCTTCAGCGTTACAATGAAAAATGCTTGGTGATGTCCCCGAGTTCTCACTGCATCACAGTGAGAATGCTTGGGGATGTTTGGGCTTCACGAGTTCTTCACGCATCACAGTGAGGGAAAGCTTGGGGAGTTAATGGTTTCCCCCTGTTTTTCACTGCATCAAAAGGAGAATGCTTGGTGATGTTCCCCATGTTCTTCATTGCATTACAGTGAGGAAAAGCTTGGTGATGTCCCCATGCTCTTTTTTGCATTTCATGAGGAATGCTTTGGGTATTGGCTCCCCCCGAGTCTCTTCATGGGATCACAGTGAGAAATCTTGGTGATGTCCCCCTGTTTTTCATGCATACAATGAGGAATACTTGGGGATGTCCCCGATTCTTTCATTGCATTACAGTGAGGGTGCTTGGTGAGGTCCCCATGCTTCATGTATTACAGTAGGAATGCTTGGGGATGTCCCCATGTTCTTCATTGCAATAAAAGTGAGGATTGCTTGGGGATGGCCCCAGTTCTCACTGCATTACAATGAAAATGCTTGGTGATGACCCCGAGTTCTTGACTGCATCACAGTGAGGAATCTTGGGGATGTTGGTGCTCCAAAGTTCTTCACTATATCACAGTGACGAATGCTTTGAGTTTGGTGTTCCCGGTTTTTCACTCCCCACAGTGAGGAAAACTTGTGATGTTTTTGGTCCCCTTTTTCTTCACTGCATACATAGGAATCTTTTGGGGATGTTGGGGCTTCCCCGTTCTTCCTCATCAAGTAGGAATGCTTGGTGTTTGGTGTTCCCGTTTTCTTCACTGCATAAAAGTGAGGAATCTTGGTGATGTTGGGGCTTCCCCGGGCTTCCTATCAAGTGAGGGAAGCTTGGGGAGTGGGGGTCCCTTTGGTTTCTTCACTGCATCACAGTGAGGAAACTTGGTGATGTTGGGCTGTCCCCTTTTTTCCCCTTTACTGATACAGTGAGGAATCTTGTGATGTTGGGGTTCCCCCTTTTCCTTTTACTCACACAGGAGGGAAAGCTTGTGATGTTTGGGGGCCCTGGTTCTTCACGATCACAGTGAGGAATTCTTGGTGATTGGTGCGCCCTGTTTTCACTGACACTGAGGAAAACTTGTGATGTTGTGGTGTCCATTGTCTTCCTGCATCCATGAGAAATCTGTATTTGGGGTGTCCCTTTTTTAATTTACTGCACAGGAAATGGTTGGGGTTTGTCCCCCCTAATTTTTCACTGCATCACAGTGAAAATGTTGGGAGTTGGGCTGTCCCAGTTCCACTGCACACAGTGAAAAGCTTGGTATGTTGGCTGTCCCTATGTCTTCACTGCATACAGTGGGGGTTCTTGGGGATGCGTGCTGTCCCCCATGTCTTTCCCGCATCACAGTGAGGAAAGCTTGTGATGTCCTCCCTGTTCCTTTAGCATACATGGGAAGCTTTGTGAGTTGGGGCTTCCCCGATTCCACTGCACACAGTGAGGGAAAGCTGGGGAGTCCCCCAGTTCTTTATTCATTACAGTGAGAATCTTTGGGGTGCCCCATGTTTCATTGCATACTTTTTAAAAACTTTGGGGATGTCCCCCCCTTTTTCATGCCAAAATGAAATGCTTGGATTCCCCTTTTTTCACCCTTTACAGGGGAATGCTGTGATGTTGGGGCCCTTTCCCCCTTCTTCACCCTCCCCCAGGAATGCTTGGTGATTTCCCCATGTTCTCATTCATTACAGTGAGAAAGCGTATTCCCCAGTCTTTTGCAACAGGAGGGGTGCTTGGTGATGCCCCATGTCTTTTTTGCATTACAGGGGATTTCGGTGATGGGGCCCCTTTCCTTCTTTTACAAAGAAATCTTGGGATTCCCCGGGGCTTCATGCATACATAGGAATCTTGGGGATTTTTCCCCCAGTTCTTCCTGCATACAGGGGGAAAGCTTGGGGATTTTTTCCCCATTCTTTAGATACAGTGAGGGAAAGCTTGTGATTTTTCCCCGTTCTTCATCCTTACAGTGGGAATCTTAGTTTTTGGCCCCTGTTTTTTCCCCCTCCCCCCAAAGTGTGCCCCTCTTGCTGATGTTTGGGGGGGTGTTCCAGTTTTTTCACTTAAAACACAGTAGAATGTTGTGAGTTGGTGCTTTTCCCCCATCTTTACTCCCTCAAGTGAGAACTTGGGGATGTTTGGTCCCTTTTTCCCTTTACTGCATCACATGAGGAAGTTGGGGATGTTTTGGGGCTGTTTGTTTCTTCAAATGCATTCAAAGGGGGAAACTTGGGGGTTGGGGCTGCCCTTGTTCTCCTGCATAAAAGTGAGGAATCTTGGTGTTGGGGCTTTTCCCACTTTTTCACTTATCACAGTGGAAAACTTGGGGATTGGTGTGTCCCTGTTTTTTTACTGCAACATAAGGGTGCTGGGGATGTTGGTGCTGCCCATGCCTTTACTCATCACAGTGAGAATGCTTCGGATGTGGGGCCCTTGTCTTCACGGATCACAGTGAGAATGCTTGGGGTTTTTGGGCTTCCCTTTTCTTCACTGAAACACGTGAGGAATCTTGTGATGTTTGGGGCTGGCCCCTGTTTTTTTTCCCGTAAACACGTAGGGAAAGCTTGGGAGTTGGGGGGTCCCTATGTTCTTCACTGCACACAGGGGAAAAAGTTGTGATTTGGGGCTGTCCCTATTCTTCACCATCAATGAGAAGTTTGGGGATGTTGTCTTCCCCAGACTTCCTCCCTCACAGGAAAAAGCTTGTGATTTTGTGACCCCATTTCTTCACTGCATCACAGTGAGGGAAAGCTTTTGGGGATTGGTGCGTCCCTGGCTTTACTGCACACATGGGAATGCTTTGGGGTGTTTTGGGCTTTCCCTTTTTCTTCACGCAAAACATGAGGAAACTTTATTTTGTTTCCCGGTTCTTTTTTTCACCCTGAGGAATGCTTGGGAGTTGGTGTTCCCCGGTTTTTTCACTGCATCACAGGGGAATGCTTGGGATGTTGGGCTTCCCCTTTGTCCTTCATGCATACAGTAAGGGAAAGCTTGTATGTTGGTGCTTCCCCGTCCCTTTACTCACACAGGGGAAGCTTGGGGAGGGGGGCCCCGGGTTTTTCATGCATACATGAGGAAATTCTTGGGATTTTTGCTTTTCCGGTTTTCACTGACACATAAATGCTTGGGGATTGGGGTTTTTTTGCCCTATGCTTTCCCCTGCACACAGGAGGAATGCTTGGGGAGTTGGGGCCCCTGTTTTTCATGCTACAGGAGGAAGGGGGGTTTGTTGGTGGCCCATTACTTCATGCATACATGGGGTTTTCTTGGGATTCCCCCTTTTCTTCCTGCACAAGTGAGGGGGCTTAGTGTGCCTCGGTTCTTCACTGATTCCCGTGAGGAAAGCTTGGTATGTTGGTGCTCTCCCCAGTTCTTTACTGCATCACAGGAGGAATGCCGTGATTTTTTTTTTGATTTGGGTTTTTGTCCCCTTTCTTCATTCATTCATGGGGAATGCTTGGGGATGGTTTGGTTCCCCCCAGTTTCCCCTCATCAAGTGGAAATTTTCTTGGTGATTCCCCATGTTTTTATTTAACAGTGGGAATGCTTGGGGGATGTTGGGGCCCTCCCCCCATTCTTTATCACAAGTGAGAGGGGTTGGATTTTTCCCCCCATTCCTTTATTTCATACAGTGGGAAAGCTTGGTGATTTCCCGATTTTTAATGCATCCCGTAGGAAGCTTGGTGGGTGGCTTCCCCGACTTCACTGAACACGTTTGGAATGCTTGGGAGTTGGGGCTTTCCCCGGTTTTCATAACACAGTGAGAACTTGTGATTTGGTGGAAACCCCATTTTTCACTCCCCAATTGATTGCTTTATGTTTGGGGCGTTCCTATGTTTTTCACTGACACATGAGGAATGCTTGTGATGTTGGTGCTGTCCCTATGTTCTTCACGGATCACGGAGGAATCTTGGGTTTTTGGGGCTCCCTTTTTTTCACGATCACTGAGGGAAACTTGGTGAGTTTTGGGGTTCCCAGGGGTTTTTTCCGACAAAAATGAGGGAAGCTTTGGGGATGTTGGTGCTGTCCCATTTTTCACGATCACAGTGGGAAAGCTGGGATGTTTTTGCTGTCCCTATTTCTTCACTGCATCAAAGTGAGGAATGCTTTGGGGATGTTGGTGCTTCCCGACTTCACTCCCCCAATGAAAGGGAAAGCTTCGGATTTTGGGGGGTCCCAGTTCTTCACTAATCACGTGAGGAAGCTTGGGGATGTTGGTTTTGTCCCCTGTTTTTTTCACGCTCACGTGAGAATGCTTTATGTCTCGTGTTCTTTTACTGCATTACAGGAGGGAATCTTTGGGATTTGGACTTCCCTCACTTCACTTCATACAGTGAGGAATGCTTGGGGATGTTGGGGGTTCCCTTTCTTCACCACACATGGGGGAAAGCTTTTATGTCCCCTGTTCTTCACTGCATCACATGAGGAATTCTTGAGTCCCCTTTTCCTCACTGCACACAGTGAGGAATGCTTGAGTCCCCGTGTTTCTTCACGCATCACAGTGAAATACTTTGATGTCAATCGTTTTCACTGATCACGTGAGGAATGCTTTATGTTGGTGTTTGTTTCCCATTTCTTCACGCATCACAGGGGAATCTTATGTTTTGGGGTGTCCCCAGTTCTTTCACGCATCACATGGGGAAAGTTTATTTGGGGTGGTCCCCATTTCTTCACGCATCACATGGGAATGCTTGTGTCCCCCCGTTCTTCAAATGCATCACAGTAGGGAAAGCTTGTTCCCCGTTTCTTCACTGTTTTCAGTGAGGAATGCTTTTATGTCCCCGGTTTTTACTCAAACACAGTGAGGAATGCTTGAGTGGTTTATGGGGTGGGGTTTAAGTCCCCAGTTCTTTATGCAAACATAGGAATGCTTTTAGTCCCCGTTTCTTCATCATCCGTAGAATGCTTTTTTGGGCCCAGGTTTTTTCCCCTGCACCATAGAAAACTGGGGAGTCCCTGCTTCATTGCATTACATGAGGGAAAGCTTGGGGGTTGGGGCTCTCGCGATTCTTCACAGTGAAATGCTTTTAGGGGGTCCCCAGCTTCAAAAGGGATTTCCCCGTTCCTTTCACAAAGTGGGAATGCTTGTTGTGTCCCCTTTTCATTTGCAAAACAGTAGGGAAATGTTGGTGTGCCCCAGTTCTTCATTCAACAGAGAAAAGCTTGGAGTTTGTGTACTTTTTTTCATTACAGTGGGAAATTCTTGGAAATTTTTGGGTTCCCCGTTTTTTAAATGATCCTGAGGGAAGCTTTTTTTTGGGGCCCCCCTGTTTTCCGCATTACTGAGGAACGGTTTATGTCCCCAGGTTTTCATGATTACAGTGAGGAAGCTTGGATTCCCCTTTCTTCATGCATTACGTGAGGGAAAGCTTGGGATTTTGGTGCTTCCCCAGTTTTTTACTAAACACAGTGAGGAATGCTTGGGTGGTCCCCTATTCCATTTCATAAATGAGAATGCTTGGTGTTTGGCTTTCCCCCCGGGCTTTACTCCCCCAAGAGGAAGCTTGGATCCCATGTTCTTCCATTACAGGAGGAAAGCTTGGTGTGTCCCCCATGTTTTCATTTCATTACAGTAGGGAAAGCTTTGGGGGATTTGGTTTTTTTTTCCCCCGGGGTCTTTTCCCCCCTTCATCACAGTGAGGAATCCTGGTGATATCCCCATGTTCTTCATTGCATTACAGTGAGGAATGCTTGGTGATGTAGTCCACCATGGTCTTTGGTGATGTTGGTGCTCTCCCCGAGTTTTTACTGCATCACAGTGAGAATGCTTGGTGATGGCCACATGTTCTTCATTGCATTACAGTGAGGAATCTTTGGTGAAGTTGGTGCTTCGAGAGTTCTTCACTGCATCACGTGAGGAATGCTTGGTGAGTCCCCATGCTGTTCATTGCATTACAGTGAGCGAATGCTTGCTGATGTCCCCATGTTCTTCATCTGCATTACAGTGAGGAATCTTGTGATTTTGTCTCTCCACCGAGTCTTCACTGCATACAGTGAGAAATGCTTGGTGATGTCCCCATGTTCTTCATGCATTACAGTGAGGAATGCTTGGTGAGTTGGTGCTCTCCCCGAGTTCTTTACTGCCCACAGTGACGAATGCTTGGTGATGACCCCATGTTCTTCATTGCATTACAGTGAGAATGCTTGATGCCCCTGGATCTTTATTGCATTACAGTAGAATGCTTGTGATGCCCCATGTTCTTCATTGCATTACAGTGAGAATGCTTGGTGATGTTTGGTGTCTCCCCATTCTCACTGCATTACAGTGAGGAATGCTTGGTGATGTCCCCTGTTCTTCAATGCATTACAGTGAGGAATGCTTGGTGATGTTGTGCTCTCCACCAGTTCTTCACTGATCACAGTGAGGAATCTTTGGTGATTTGGTGATGTCCCCTATGTTTTCACTGCAACACAGTGAGGAATGCTTGGTATGTTGGTGCTGTCCCTGTGTTCTTCAATGCATCACAGTGAGGAATCTTGGTGATGTTGATGCTGTCTCCATGTTTTCACTGTATCACAGTGAGGAATGCTTGGTGATGTTGGTGCTGTCCTATGTTTTCACTGTATCACAGTGAGGAATGCTTGGTGATGTTGTGCTGTCCCTATGTTCTTCACTGCATCACAGGAGGAATGCTGGTATTGTGCTGTCCCTGTACTTCACTGCACCACAGTGAGGAATGCTTGGTGATGTTGGTGCTGTCCCTATGTTCTTCACTACATCACAGGAGGAATGCTGGGTGTGACTGTCCCCATGTTCTTCACTGCATCACAGTGAGAATGCTTGATGTCCCGTGTTCTTCACTGCATACAGTGAGAATGCTTGGTGATGTTGTGCTACCCTATGTACTTCACTGCATCACAGAGAGGAATGCTTGATGTCCCTGTTCTTCACTGCATCACAGTGAGGAATGCATTGATGTCCCCAGTGTTCTTCACTGCATCACAGTGGGAATGTTGATGTCCCCGTGTTTTCACTGCATCACAGTGAGGAATACTTGAGTCAATCTGTTCTTCACTGCATCACAGTGAGGAAGCTTGTGTTGGTGTTTCCCATGTTCTTCACTGCATCACAGTGAGGTATACTTGATGTTGGTGATGTCCCCATGTTCTTCACTGCATCACAGTAAGGAATACTTGATCCCCCATGTTCTTCACTGCATACAGTGAGGAATTCTTGATGTCCCCATGTTCTTCACTGCATCACAGTGAGGAATGCTTGATGTTGGTGATGTCCCCATCTTCTTCACTGCATCACAGTGTTGAAATACTTCATGTTGGTGATGTCCCATGTTCTTCACTGCATCACAGTGGGAAGCTTGAGTTGGTGATGTCCCCATGTTCTTCACTGCATCACAGTGAGGAAATACTTAGTTGGTGAGGGTCCTTATGTTCTTCACTGCATCACAGTGAGGAATGCTTGATGTCCCCGTAGTCTTCACTGCATCACAGTGAGGAATGCTTGATGTCCCCGTGTTCTTCACTGCATCACAGTGAGGAATGCTTGATGTCCCCGTGTTCTTACTGCATCACAGTGAGGAATCTTGATGTCCCCGTGTTCTCACTGCATCACAGTGAGCAATCTTGATGTCCCTGTTCTTCACTGCATCACAGTGAGGAATGCTTGATGTCCCGTGTTTCTATACTGCATCACAGTGGGGAATACTTGATGTTCCCGTGTTCTTCACAGCATCACAGTGAGGAATGGCCTGATGTCCCGTTCTCACTGCATCACAGTGAGGAATGCTTTATGTCCCGTGTTCTTCACTGCATCACAGGGAGGAATGCTTGACGTTGGTGTTGTTCCCATGTTCTCACTGCATCACAGTGAGGAATGCTGATGCCCCATGTTCTTCACTGCATCACAGTGAAGAATGCTTGACGTTCGTTTTGTTCCCATGTTCTTCACTGCATCACAGTGAGGAATACTTAAAGTTGTGTGATGTCCCCGTGTTCTTCACTGCATCACGTGAGAATCTTGATTCCCCGTGTTTCTCCTGCATCAAGTAGGAATGCTTGATGTCCCCGTGTTCTTCACTGCATCACAGTGAGGAATGCTTGATGTCCCCGTTTTCACTGCATCACAGTGAGGAATGCTTGATATCCCCGTGTTCTTCACTGCATCACTGTGAGGAATGCTTGATGACCCCATGTTCTTCACTGCATCACAGTGAGGAATGCTTATGTCCCCGTGTTCTTCACTGCATCACAGTGAGGAATGCTTGATGTCCCCGTGTTCTTCACTGCATCACAGTCAGGAATGCTTGATGTCCCCGTGTTCTTTACTGCATCACAGTGAGGAATGCTTGATGTCCCCATGTTCTTCACTGCATCACAGTGAGAAATGCTTGAAGTCCCATGTTCTTCACTGCATCACAGTGAGGAATGCTTGACGTTGGTGATGTCCCCGTGTTCTTCACGCATCACAGTCAGGAATGCTTGATGTTGGTGATGTCCCCATGTTCTTCACTGCATCACAGTCGGAAATGCTTGATGTTGGTAATGTCCCCATGTTCTTCACTGCATCACAGTGAGGAATGCTTGATGTTGGTGATGTCCCCGTGTTCTTCACTGCATCACAGTGAGGAATACGTGATTTGGTGATGTCCCCTTGTTCTTCACTGCCTCACAGTGAGGAATACTTGATATTGGTGATGGTCCCCATGTTCTTCACTGCATCACAGTGAGGAATGCTTGATGTCCCCGTGTTCTTCACTGCATCACAGTGAGAATGCTTGATGTCCCCATTGTTCTTCACTGCATCACAGTGAGAATGCTTGACGTTGGTGTTGTTCCCATGTTCTTCACTACATCACAGTGAGGAATACTTAAAGTTGGTAATGACCCCATGTTCTCCACTGCATCACAGTGAGGAATACTTGATGTCCCCATGTTCTCCACTGCATCACTGTAGGAATGCATGATGTCCCCATGTTCTTCACTGCTTGACAGTGAGGAATACTTGATGTCCCCATGTTCTTCACTGCATCACAGTGAGAATGCTTGAAGTCCCCATGTTCTTCACTGCATCACAGTGAGGAATGCTTGAAGTCCCCATGTTCTTCACTGCATCACAGTGAGGAATGCTTGAAGTCCCCATGTTCTTGACTGCATCACAGTGAGGAATGCTTGATGTTGGTGATGTCCCCATCTTCTTCACTGCATCACAGTGAGGAATGCTTGATGTTGGTGTATGTCCCCGTGTTCTTCACTGCATCAGAGTGAGGAATGCTTGATGTTGGTGACGTCCCCATGTTCTTGACTGCATCACAGTCAGGAATGCTTGATGTTGGTAATGTCCCATGTTCTTCACTGCATCACAGTGAGGAATGCTTTATGTTTGTGATGTCCCCGTGTTCTTCACTGCATCACAGTGAGGAATACGTGATGTTAGTGATGTCCCCATGTTCTTCACTGCATCACAGTGAGGAATACGTGATGTTGGTGATGTCCCCATGTTCTTGACTGCATCACAGTGAGGAATGCTGATGTTTGTGATGTCCCCCGTGTTCTTCACTGCATCACAGTGAGGAATACGTGATGTTAGTGATGTCCCCATGTTCTTCACTGCATCACAGTGAGGAATACGTGATGTTTGTGATGTCCCCGTGTTCTTCACTGCATCACAGTGGGGAAATTTACGTGATGTTGGTAATGTCCCATGTTCTTCACTGCATCACAGTGAGGAATGCTTGATGTTTGTGATGTCCCCGTGTTCTTCACTGCATCACAGTGAGGAATACGTGATGTTAGTGATGTCCCCATGTTCTTCACTGCATCACAGTGAGTAATGCTTGATGTCCCCGTGTTCTTCATGCATCACAGTGAGGAATGCTTGATGTTGGTGATGGTCCCTATGTTCTTCACTGCATCACAGTGAGGAATGCTTGATGTCCCCGTGTTCTTCACTGCATCACAGTGAGGGATGCTTGATGTCCCCGTGTTCACTGCATCACAGTGAGGAATGCTTGATGTCCCCGTGTTCTTCACTGCATCACAGTGAGGAATGCTTGATGCCCTGTCACCGATCGGCAGTAGTAAACCAGCCGTTCATTGTGTTTGGAGTAATGGTAGTTCAGAAATAGAGAGCGTGTGCGCGTGTGCATTGTGTATATGTGTGTGTGCGAGTGTGCGTGGTAAGATTGGGGTTTTGGTTAAGGTGGAAGGTTAGGCTAGTAGGGTGCTGGGAAATAAGATAACACAATATTCTGAGTTCCAATCTTGACTTGTTGAAGGGATGGAAGCGGGAGGGTTGGTTTCATTCCCGATTGTTACCCTTTGTTACTTGGGTTCTACACTATCGAAGGCGGGGCAGGATATCGGCTGTTGTTGGTGTTGTCAAGTCTGAGTTGTTGTGGTAAATTGTCGTGTTGTTGCACGAGCAACTAGTCCGTTGGTCCGGCGTGTCAGCTCTGCGGAGGGATACGCTGCTCTGACCAATCGCTGTTTTGTGTTGTGAGTAGAGTTCGCTTGATTCGACAGGTCGGAATGCGTTGGGGTAGCTTCACTTCGGTCCCTGGTGTTCGTCGGAGTGGACGCGCCTTGTAGTTGCGGCGGCAGCGCCGTTAGTTGAGGAGTGACTTCGAGTCATAGTTAGTGCCAGGTCCTCGTCGGGTCTGGTGTGCCCTTGGCCTGTGCCGGGTTCTGTGTCGTCTCTGTTGGCAGCCACTTCAGCCAGTTGCAGAACTGGTGTGGTTGAACGTCTGTCTGTCCAGGTTGGTGATTTGTTAGGTTCATGGTGGTGTTGTCGTCATGTTGTCTTGTATTATGGCGAGTTGTACTGTAGTGGTCATGTTATGTTTAGTTGTATTATGGTTGTTTGCGTATACTGTTGTCTGGTATGATGTCGTCTTGGTTCTGTGATTGAAACTTGTCAGCCGGTTTGTGTTACCTTTTTTTCTGTATATTCTGTAAGTAGTGTACATAGTGGTTCCTGAGTTCGATTGTCATGTGACAGTTTGGCTAGACAGTGTGGGTTAGATATAATAACCGTTGATGGACGGTGATGTAGATGTTGGTTGTGATTAGTTCATGTTAATTTCAGGGGGTCAGTAAGGAAGTAATACGAGGTTGCATTTTGTTGAGGATCATAGTATGAGTCAGGTGCAGATGTGTCTGCGTGAATCGTTAAGGGATTGTGCTCAATTTCAGTTGTAAATAGTAGTAGTTCGTTGAAATTGAGTAACGATTTCGGAGTTGACCTGCACAGCATTGGAATTGGTTAACTGTGCAGTGGGGCCAAGGCTAATTGGTAGTCGAATGGTTTATACTGGAGTACGGTCGTGACTATTCAATTCATATTGGTGTCTTTTCACTTTCGTTACGAGTCATGGTTCTCGACGCGGGTGTCGTGCGCCTGCAAACTGTATCTGTGACGTACGCGTTTGGTACAGGACAGTGAATCCATATGGTTAGAAGTTTTTTTTTTTTGTTTAAGTAAATGACAGTCGTCACACATGCAGGGATGTATGTGTTTGTGACAGAATAGGGTTGGAGAAAGATATCTATTGCAGTGAGCAGTCCCTGATGAATTTTAGTAGTCGGAAAGAAGTAATTAACAGTTATAGGCGGGTGGGCTCAGTTGAGACATAAACGAGGATGTGCAGCATGTAATATTGTATAAGAGGTTGTGTTGGCATAACAAGGATTAACCACGGGTTGTCTGACAAGAGATGACGAGAGTGGGGTTGATGAATGGCAATTTTGGCGAACAAATCATTGTGGGGTTGATAGTTATAGTGACAGTGCAAAGAGGGGAAGTTGAAGGAGTGTGACCTGCGAGCCGTATCTACTCGTATGAAACATGAAGAACTGTGAACCGTAAGAAATTGATAGTCTTTTGTTCTTTGTTGTTGTGTTTTTTAGATGTGTATTACCTCTGATACTGTGTGGAAACATTCCTTGTGAGATTGCCGCATTCCTAGTTTTTGTATTTCTAAGGGACCAGGGTCCGTGTGATTGCTAGATGGTTATTTCCCGAGAATTGATGGAGCAAATTCGAGGTGAGCCTATTTCATGTGTAAAGCGTGTGGGGCTCATGGATATGTGTTTACGCATTGTAAAGTGGCAGGGAATGATCTGATAACCCCAAAGTAGGCGTTATGAGGGGGTGTATTCGAAATTCAAGGTCTCACCTCAGGTCCCGGAGGGGAGTAGGTCAAGGGAGATGGAGAGTTAAAGCTTACAGTGCCTATGCCTTGAGACTCGGGTTGTGCACACTACAGTAGTGGCCTACGTTGTGTCAGCAGGTGGTTCCTGTTCCGTCCTGAGGCTGGGGCCAGACACCGCAGTCTGCTGCCGGCGTGCCGGCAGGTGACGGCGGTGTCCGTTGCCTGCTGCTTTTCTCCCGGGAGAGGAAGACCATCGCAGGCCGTCGGCCGTGCTGTGAGGCAGCTCTCCTCCTGCAATGGGTCAGTCCGGAGTTGTACCGGCACCGTGCAGTCTTCCTTGAGAGGCGTCCTGTGAGGGGTCTGCACCAGCTTTTCTTCACCTCAGGGTCCGGGCGGGGCCTTCGAGGAGGATGGAGTCCCTCGAGCCGGACTCGTCGAGAGGGCGCTGGTGTAGCGATGGTGTCGTGCCCAGCGCGGGAGAGGAGTCAGTCTGCGAGGAGCCACGGTCAGCTCCGGGAGTGTGGAGTCTTCGCGGAGGAGGGAGTTCGTCTGGAGGCCCCACGGCCAGCGCCGGGGTGTGAGTCTTCCGAGAGGAGTCAGTCGCGAGACCACGGTCACGCCGGGTGCAGAGTCTTCCGGGGAGGTGTCAGCCGTGAGGGGCACGCCAGCGCGAGGACTGAGCTCTCGGGCCGATGGGTTGTCCATGTGGGGTCCCAGGGTGTAGTTAGGAGTCAGGGTTAAGGGGTTAGCTACTGCCTCCTTTGGAAGTAGTGCAGCACAGTGATAGGTACTGATTGTTGCTCCCTTAGGGCAAGGACCAGTGCGGTAGGGTCCGGTCAAAAGAGAAGGGTGGGTCTGGGGAGAGTGTGGGTGGGAAGTAGTTAGATTTAGAGTCCCTTGGGTTTGTGCTGTCCCAGTAGTTAGCCACCACGGTGCGGTGCTCTGCGTCCTTAGGTCGTAGTGAATATACCGCAACTGTGCTTAGCATAGAGTTAGGTTCTCAGGTGTAGCAGGGTAGTGTGGGTCAGGGAAATGGATACGTGTGTGGGTGTGGATGACGCGATGTGGCGCTAGTGGGTGTGTATAAAGAGTGGCATATTGTAAGCTGGTTAGTGTCTGTGTGTCCCTGTCTAGTGTTAATAGGCTGGGTAGGGTGTGGGCTCCAGGCTTAGCGACCGTGACAGTCCCATGTTCTTTACTGCATCACAGTGAGGAATGCTTGATGTACCCGTGTTCTTTACTGCATCACAGTGAGGAATGATTGATGTCCCCGTGTTCTTCACTGCATCACAGTGAGGAATGCTGATGTCCCGGTCTTTACTGATCCAGTGAGGATGCTTGATGTCCCCTGTCTTCACTGCATCACAGTGAGGAATGCTTGATGTCCCCGTGTTCTTCACTGGAATACAGTGAGGAATGCTTGATGTCCCCGTGTACTTCACTGCATCACTGTGAGGAATGCTTGATGTCCCCATGTTCTCACTGCATCACAGTGAGGAATGCTTGATGTCCCGTGTTCTTCACTGAATCACAGTGAGGAATGCTTGATGTCCCCATGTTCTTCACTGCATCACGTGAGGAATGTTTGATGCCCCGGTTCTTCACTGCATCACATGAGAAGCTTGAGCCCCCGTGTTCTTCACCCCTCACAGTGGGGAAAATGTTGATGCCCCCGTTTTTCTTCACTCATCACGTGGGGAATTTCTTGAGCCCCCGGGTTTCTTACTGCAACACATGGGGAATCCTTAATGCCCCCTTTTCCCTTCACTGCATCACAGTGAGGAATTTTTCATGCCCCCCGTGTTCTTCACTGCATCACAGTCGGGAATGCTTGAGTGGTGTGTCCCCCATTTTCTTCACTGCATTACAGTGGGGAATGTTTGATTCAGGGTGTATCCAGTTCTTCACTGCACACAGGAGGATTTGTTTGTGTTGGGATGCCCCCTGTTTCTTCACTACACAGTGAGGAATCTTTGTTGGCAAAGTCCCCGTGTTCTTCACTGCATCACATGATGAATGTTTGATTTTGGGTATTCCCCATTTTCTTCACTCATCACGTGGGGAATGTTTTATTTGCTGATGCCCCCAGTCTTCACTGATCACAGTGGGAATACTTGATTTGGTGGTCCCTATGTTTTCATGCATAAAGTGAGGAATGCTTGTGCCCCCGTGTTCTCCTGCAACAGTGAGGAATCTTGAGCCCCCCATGTTTTTCACTGTATCAAGTGAGGAATGTTTGAGTTGGGTTGTTTCCTGTCCCGTGCTTCACTGCACAAAGTGAGGATACTTGATGCCCCATGTTCTTCACTGCATCCAATGAGGATCTTGATTCCCCATGTTTTTTCACTGCATCCATGGGGAATGCTTGAGTCCCCTGTTTTTCACGCATCCAGTGAGGAATATTTGATGCCCCCCATGTTCTTCCTGCACACATGAGGAATATTTTTAGTCCCCGTGTTTTTCCCGCTCACAGTGAGGAAACTTGAATCCCCAGTTTTCATGCATCCACAGTGGGGAAGGGCTTGATGCCCCATGTTCTTCACTGCATCACGTGGGGAATGTTGATGTTGGTGTGCTGTCCCTTGTTTTTCCCTTGCATCACAGTGAAGAATACTTGTTTTGGTTTTGTTCCCATTTTTTTTCCTGCATCACAGTGAGGAATGCGGGTATCCACTCCCCTTCTCCTCATGTGTATTTTTTTTTCCCTTTTCATTGCCCTTTCCCAGACATCGGGGTGACTGCACCTCCCGTTCATCGAGTCCCCTTTTGACCCATCAATTTTCATCCTTTACTTAGGGATGCCAGCTTCCCGAAGGAACAAAGGGAAACAATTTCATTGTTGTGGGTATGAGTGGAAGGGGAGAGCAAGGGGGACAAAAATAACAAGCACTGTCCTGAACACCACCCGTATCACATTGCAAAACGACCCCCAATTGCTCTTTTCAAAACAAAAACAATAAGATTTCTTTGATTTTGTATCAGTTGAAAAAAAAAAGGAGAGAGAGAGAGAAGAGAGAGAGGGAGAGAGAGAGAGAGAGGGAGAGATAAAAAGCTGAAAAAGGAGGAAATCAAGTGAAAAGAGGGCAGCTGACAGCCATGTTTACAGTGTGCAGTTTTCTGTATTGATCCCTCTGCAGGGGATGCCGGTCACACACGGCCCACACCCAGCACACAGTCTTCAACAGTTTATACCTTCACCAATGATGCGGATCTTCCACAACCCACACTCCATGCACTACTGTAACTAATAACTGCTATAAGAGTGTGGGTCCTCACCAACTTGCATCATCAGGATAGTATAGATCAACTGGGCCAACAGATAATTGCTCTCCCTTTTAAGTACGGCACTTACATCCAGAACACACTGCTCCACATGTTTTAGATACATACCAAAAAAATTTAATCAGAAATTCTAAACTGATCAAGAGATAAAATTATTTTTCGTGTGTCTCAGAGTCATGGGCGGCCCAGGGAGTACTGTAAAGGTTAATCTACTATACACCGATGCAAATGATATTGACCTAAAAACATCTGGTTTGATCCGCATGTAAAAACTTGAGGAAAGCCTGCATGAATTCACCTTTATGTGGGGAATCAATTAAAAAAATTTTTAAAAATCCCGCTCCACATTTCACCACCCTGACCTCAGGACTGTGCCTGAGACTCCAGAAACAACTGAATTTAAATTCTAATTTTTCTGAGGTTTTCATTTTTTCCATTAGGTGCTTTTCGTCCATTTTTCACAAGTAGTTTAACAGTGAGGCCATGACCATTTGAAGTGAATTTGAATTTAGCTTGATACTAGCCGAAAAACTTATTGTTCTTGTTTCTTATTACATACCCATGTGGTCTGCTCTTTTTTTTTTTGTATTCCCAGTTCTTATAGAACAAGGAGTACTTTACAATGGGTACGAAGAAATGCTGTCTGTGTGTTTGTCTGTCTGTCTGTCCGTCCGTGGTCAAAAAGTGTTCCCACTCGCTCCAGACAAAACTACTGGGCCGATCTTTCTGAAAATTTGTAGGTATGTTCATTATAGGTCACGGATGATGCCTGATGTGTATTTTTTACCGTTATATCCGTTACTAACGGCCATCACGGTTTTCCTTCTTTATGGAATATCTCAGAAAGTACTTGGCCGATCTCTCTGAAAATTTGTAGGCATGTTCATTATGGGTCACGGGTGATGCCCGCTGTTATAAGCCGTTACTAACGGCCCACAACGTTTTTCTTCTTTATAGAATATCTCAGAAAAAAAACACAACTTGGCCGATCTTTCTGAACATTTGTGGGCATGCTCATTATGGGCCACGGATGATGCCCGATGTGTTATGTTCATTGTGGGTCACGGATGATGCCCGATGTTTTATTTTATATATATAATATATATATATATATATATATAAATATATATATATATATATATATATATATACAACAAACTAATAAATTCCAAGGATAAGTACCGAGCACCGTTCCAGCAACTTACAGAGCAGCTTGGTGTTGCAATGACTGCAAGAAATATTGAATTATAAACAAAGCTTGGAGAATATAAGCTTGCTGAGGCTCATTGTGAGAAGCATTTATTTTATTTTTTTCCCCCATCCACCCACTCAGCACATACTGTTAGTTAGGCAGAATCATCTGCCACTGCAGGTATGAATGCGTATCTCCCCCTATTTCTTCAATCTAAGACATAAGAGCAAGCTTTGTTTATAATTCAATATATAAATATATATATATATATATATATATATATATATATATATATATAACGGCCCATAACAATTTTTCTTCTTTATAGAATATCTTAGAAAGTACTAGGCCGATCTTTCTGAAAATTTGTAGGCATGTTCATTATGGGTCACGGATCATGCCCATGTTTTATTTTACCGTATAAGCCGTTACTAACTTGTTATAGCCGTTACTAACGGTTAACGGCTACTTTACTTTCTGAGATTTTCCATAAAGAAGAAAACTGTTATAGCCGTTACTAATGGCTATTAACAGTTTTCTTCTTTATGGAAAATCTCAGAAAGTATTTGGCCAATCTTTCTGAAAATTTGAAGGTATGTTCATTATGGGTCACAGATGATGGCCCTGTTTACTAACGACTATAACGGCCCAAAACGTTTTTCCTCTTTATGGAATATCTCATGTGCATTCAGATAAACTGGGAGGTACGTTTATATGCTTTGCATCTTGTTTTCTAATTCAATCTTGCTCCACTTTTTTTTTAAAGCCTTTGGGTATTCTTTAAAAAATTGACAATTTTCATAGCTCTCTGATAAACATTGTCAGATTTTCAGCCCGATTTTGGAACTTCCCACTTTTGCCTATTTCAAAACAGTAGCTGTATTTCGATTGTCCAGAGGCTGCGAGTTGTGGGATTGTTCTGCCCAACCAATTTCTACCCAGAAGGGGCGCACTATGGGATCCAGTGGAACCTACCCAGAGTGGGACACGCTATAGGTCCAGTGAAATCTACCCAAGTGGGCACGCTGTAGGGTCCAGTGGAATCTACCCAGAGTGAGGCACGCTATAGGGTCCAGTGGAAACTACCCAGAATGGGGCACACCATAGGGTCCAGTGGAACGTAACCCAAAGTGCGGCACCCAATATGGCGTCCAGTGGAACCTACTCAGAGTGGGGCACGCTATGGGGTCCAGCGGAAACCTACCCAGAGTGGGGCACACTATGGGTCCAGTGGAACCTACCCAGAGTGGGGCGCGCAAATAGGTCCAGTGAAACCTACCCAAAATGGGGCACGCTATGGGGTCCATGTGGAACCTACCCAGAGTGGGGCACGCTATGGGGTCCAGTGGAACCTACCAAGAGTGGGGCACGCTATGGGGTCAAGTGGAACCTACCCAGAGTGGGCACGCTATGGGGTCCAGTGGAACCTACCCAGAGTGGGGCACGCTATGGGGCCCAGTGGAACCTACCCAGAGTGGGCAACGCTATGGGGTCAAGCGGGACCTACCCAGAGTGGGGCCCGCCAAAGTCCAGTGGAACCTACCCAGAGTGGGGCACACCACAGGGTCCAGTGGAACCTACCCGAGGGGGCACGCTATGGGGTCCATCGAAACCTATTCAGAGTGGGGCATGCTATGGGGTCCAGCGGAACCTACCCAGAGTGGGGCATGCTATAGGTTCCAGCGGAACCTACCCAGAGTGGGGCACGCTATGGGGTCCAGTGGAACCTACCCTGAGTGGGGCACACCATAGGGTCCAGTGGAAAGCACCCAGAGTGGGGCGAGTTATGGGGTCCAGTGGAACCCACCCAGAGTGGGGCACGCTATAGGGTCGAGTGGACCGTACCAAGAGTGGGGCACACCATAGGGTCCAGTGGGACCTACCCAAAGTGGGGCATGCTATGGGGTCCAGTGGAACCTACCCCAAGTAGGGAACACTATGGGGTCCAGTGGAACCTACCCAGAGTGGGGCACGCTATGGGGTCCAGTGGAACCTACTCAGAGTGGGGCAGGCTATGGGTCCAGTGGAACCTAACCAGAGTGGGGCACGCTATGGGTCCAGTGGAACCATACCCAAAGTGGGGCACGTTATGGGGTCCAGCGGAACCTACCCAGACTGGACATGCTATGGGGTCAAGCGGAACCTACCCAGAGAAGGGCACGCTATGGGGTCCAGTGGAACCACACCCAGAGAGGGGCACGCTATGGGGTCCAGTGGAACCTACCCAGAGGGGCACGCTAAAGGGTTCAGTGGAACCTACCCAGAGTGGGGCACGCTATGGGGTCCAGTGGAACCTGTTCAGAGTGGGGCACGCTATGGGGACCAGCGGAACCTACCCAGAGTGGGGCACGCTATGGGGTCCAGTGGAAAATACCCAGAGTGGGCAGGCTATGGGGTCCAGTGAAACCTAACCAGAGGGGGCACGCTATGGGGTCCAGTTGAACCTACCCAAAGTGGGCACGCTATGGGGTCCAGCGAACCTACCCAGAGAGGGCACGCTATGGGGTCAAGCGGAACCTACCCAAGAAGGGCACGCCATGGGGTCCAGTAGAACCTACCCAGAGTGGGGCACGCTATGGGGTCCAGTGGAACCTACCCAGAGTGGGGCATGCTATGGGGTCCAGTGGAACCTACCCAGAGTGGGGCACGCTATAGGGTCCAGTGAACCTACCCAGCGTGGGCACGCTATGGGGTCCGGCGGAACCTGCCCAGAGTGGGGCACGCTATGGGGTCCAGTGGAACCTACCCAGAGTGGGGCACGCTATGGGGTCCAGCGGAACCTACCCAGAGTGGGGCACGCTATGGGGTCCAGCGGAACCTACCCAGAGTGGGGCATGCTATGGGGTCCAGCGGAACCAACCCAGAGTGGGCACACTATGGGGTCCAGCAAAACCTACCCAGAGTGGAGCACGCTATGGGGTCCAGTGGAACCTACCCAGAGTGGGGCACGCTATGGGGTCCAGTGGAACCAACCCAGAGTGGGGCACGCTATAAGTCCAGCGGAACCTACCCAGAGTGGGCACGCTATGGGTCCAGCGGAACCTACCCAGAGTGAGGAACGCTATGGGGTCCAGCGGAACCTACAGGAGAGAGGGGCATGCTATGGGGTCCAGTGGAACCTACTCAGAGAAGGGAACGCCATGGGTCCAGTGGAACCTACCCAGAGAGGGGCACGCTATGGGGTCCAGTGCAACCTACCCAGAGTAGGGCACACCATAGGGTCCAGTGGAACCTACCCAGAGTGGGGCACGCGATGGGGTCCAGTGGAACCTACCCAAGAGTGGGCACGCTATGGGGTCCAGTGGAACCTACCCAGAGTGTGGCTCGCTATGGTGTCAAGTGGAACCTACCCAGCGTGGGGCACGCTATGGGGTCCAGCGGAACCTACCCAGAGTTGGGCACGCTATGGGGTCCAGTGGAACCTACCCAGAAGGGGGCACCTATGGGGTCCAGTGGAACCTACCCAGAGTGGAGCACGCTATAGGGTAAAAAAAAAAACCTACCCAGAGTAGGGGACGCTATGGGGTCCAGTGGAACCAACCCAGAGTGGGGCACGCTATGGGGTCTAGTGGAACCTACCCAGAGTGAGGCACGCTATGGGGTCCAGTGGAACCTACCCAGAGTGTTGCACGCTATGGGTTCTAGTGGAACCTACCAAGAGTGGAGCATGCACGCTATGGGATCCAGTGGACCCCATAGCATGCCCCACTCAGGGTAGGTTCCGCTGGACACCATAGCGTACCCCACTCTGGGTAGGTTCCGCTGGACCCCATAGCATGCCGCACTCTGGTAGGTTCCACTGGACCCCATAGCGTGCCTTACCTGGGTAGGTTCCGCTGGACCCCATAGCATGCTCCACTCTGGGTAGTTCCACTGGACCCCATAGCGTGCCCCACTCTGGGTATGTTCCCATAGCGTGCTCACTCTGGGTAGATTCCGCTGGACCCATAGCGTGCCCCACTCTGGGTAGGTTCTGCTGGACCCCATAGCGTGCCACATTCTTGGTAGGTTCCACTGGACCCTATAGCGCGCCCCACGTTGGGTAGGTTCCACTTGATCCCATACCGCGCCCCACTTTGTGTAGGTTCCAATGGACCCCACTGGACCCCATAGCGTGCCCTCTCTGGGTAGGTTCCGCTTGACCCCATAGCGTCCCCCTCTCTGGTAGGTTCCGCTGGACCCCATAGCGTGCCCCAGTCTGGGTAGGTTCCACTGGACACCATAGCGTGCCCCACTCTGGGTAGATTCCACTGGACCCCATAGAGTGCTCCACTGTGGGTAGGTTCCGCTGGACCATGTGTTGTGCCCCACTCTGAGAACCTACCCAGAGTGGGACACGCTATAGGGTCCGCGGAACCTACCCAGAGTGGGGCACGCCATAGGGTCCATAGACCCTACCCAGAGTGGGGCACGCTAGGGGTGCAGGGGAACCTACCCAGAGTGGGGGACGCTATGGGGTCCAGTGGAACCTACCTACAGTGGAGCACGCAATGGGTTCGAGTGGAAACTACCCAGAGTGGGGCATGCACGCTATGGGGTCCAGTGGAACCTACCCAGACTGGGGCACGCTATGGGGTCCTTCAGAACCTACCCAGAGTGGGCACCTATGGGGTCCATCGGAACCTACCCAGAGTGCGGCACGATATGGGGTCCAGCGAAACCTACCCAAAGAGGGGCACGCTATGGGCTCCAGCGGAACCTACCCAGAGAGGGGCACGCTATGGGGTCCAGTGGAACCTACCCAGATGGGGCACACCATAGGATCCAGCGGAACCTACCCAGATGGGGGCACGCTGTGGGGTCCAGCAGAACCTACTCAGAGGGCGGCACACCTTAGGGTCCAGCGGAACCTACCCAGAGTGGGGCACACCATAGGTCCAGTGGAACAATCCCAGAGTGGGGCACACCATAGGGTCCAGTGGAACATTCCCAGAGTGGGGCACACCATAGGGTCTAGTGGAACCTACCCAGAGTGGGGCACTATTGGGTCCAGTGGAACCTACCCACAGTGGGGCACGCTATAGGGTCCAGCGGAACCTACCCAGAGCGGGGTACGCTATGGGGTCCAGGAGTACCTACCCAGAGTGAGCACGCTATGGGGTCCAGCGGAAACTACCCAGAGTGGGGAACGCTATAGGGTCCAGCGGAACTTACCCTGAGTGGGGCACGCTATGGGGTCCAGTGGAACCTACCCAGAGTGGGGCTCACTATGGGGTCCAGTGGAACCTAAACAGAGTGGGGCGCGGTATGGGGTTAAATGGAAACTATCCAACGTGGGGGCGCACTATAGGGTCCAGTGGAACCTAACCAGAGTGTGGCATGCTATGGTGTCCAGCGAACTAAACCCTGAGTGGGGCACGCTATGGGTCCAGAGGAACCTACCCAGAGTGAGCACGCTATGGGGTCCAGTGGAACCTACCCAGAGTGGGGGACGCTATGGGTCCAGTGGAACCTACCCAGAGTGGACATGCTATGGGGTCCAGCGGAACCTACCAAGACTGGGGCATCGCTATGGGGTCCAGTGAAACCTACCCAGAGTGGGTCACGCTATGGGGTCCAGCGGAACCTACCCAGAGTGGGGCACGCTATGGGGTCCAGCGGAACCCACCCTGAGTGACGCATGCTATGGGGTCCAGCGGAACCACCCAGAGAGGGCAAGCTATGAGGTCCAGCGGAACCTACTCAGAGAAGGGCACGCTATGGGTCCTGTGGAAACCTACCTAGAGTGGGGCACACCATAGGGTCGACCGGCACCTATCCATAGTGGGGCACGCTATGGGGTCCAGCGGAACCTATCAGAGTGGGGCACACCATAGGGTCCAGCTAAACCTACCCAGAGTGGGCACACCATAGGGTCCAGTGGAACCTACCCAGAGTGGGGAACGCTATGGGTCCAGGGGAATTACCCAGAGTGGGGCACGCTATGGCGTCCAGTGGAACCTACCCAGAGTGGGGCACGCTATGGGTCCAGTGGAACCTACCCAGAGTGAGGCACGCTATGGGTCTAGCGGAACCTACCCAGAGTGGGGCACGCTATGGGTCTAGCGGAACGTACCCAGAGTGAGCACGCTATGGGGTCTAGCGGAACCTATCCAGAGTGGAGCACGCTATGGGTCCAGTGGAAGCTACACAGAGTGTGGCTCGCTATGGGGTCCAGTGGAACCTACCCAGAATGGAGCACGCTATAGGGTCCAGAGGAACCTACCCAGATTGGGGACGCTATGGGGTCCAGTGGAACCAACCCAGAGTGGGGCAAGCTATGGGTCCAGTGAAACCTACCCAGAGTGGGGTACGCATGGGGTCCAGTGGAACCTACCCAGAGTGGGGCACGCTAAGGTTCTAGTGGAACCTACCCAGAGTGGAGCATGCACGTTATAAGGGTCCAGTGGACCCATAGCATGCCCACTCAGGGTAGGTTATGCTGGACCCTATTGCGTGACCCACCTGGGTAGGTTCCACTGGACCCCATACCGTGCCCAAACTCTGGGTAGGTTCCACTGGACCCCATAGTGTTCCCCACTCTGGGTAGGTTCCGCTGGACCCCATAGCATTCTCCACTCTGGGTAGGTTCCACAGGACCCCATAGCGTGCCCCACTCTGGGGGAAGTTCCACTGGACCCCATAGCGTACTCACTCTGGGTAGGTTCCGCTGGACCCATAAAGCGTGCCCCACTCTGGGTAGGTTCTGCTGGACCCCATAGCGTGCCACACTCTGGGTAGGTTCCACTGACCCTAATAGGCGCCCCATGTTGGGTAGGTTCCACTTGACCCCATACAGCGCCCCACTCTGTGTAGGTTCCACTGGACCCAACTGGACCCCATAGCGCCCTTCTCTGGGTAGGTTCCGCTTGACCCCATAGCGTGCCCCTCTCTGGGTAGGTTCCGCTGGACCCCATAGCGTGCCCCACTCAGGGTAGGTTTCGCCTGACCCCATAGCGTGACCCACTCTGGTAGGTTCCACTGGACCCCATAGCGTGCCCCACTCTGTGTAGATTCTGCTGGACCCCATAGCGTGCTCCACTGTGGGTAGATTCCGCTGGACCATATGTTGTGCCCCACTCTGAGAATCTACACAGAGTGGGGCACGCCAAAGGGTCCAATGGAACCTACCCAGGGTGGGGCATGCTATGGGGTCCAGTTGAACCTACCCAGAGTGGAGCACGCTATGGGTTCTAGTGGAACCTACCCAGAGTGGGCATGCACGCTATTGGGTCCAGTGGAACCTACCCAGACTGGGGCACACTTTGGGTCCTTCGAGAACCTACCCAGAGTGTGGCGCGCTATGGGGTCCATCGGAACCTACCCAGAGTGTTGGCACGCTATAGGGTCCAGTGGAACCTACCCAAAGAGGGGCACGCTATGGGGTCCAGCGGAACCTACCCAGAGAAGGGCACGCTATGGGATCGAGTGGAACCTCCCAAGAGAGGGCACGCTATGGGGTCCAGTGGAACCTAACCAGAGTGGGGCACACCATAGGGTCCAGCAGAACATACCCAGAGTGGGGCACACCATAGGGTCCAGTGAAACCTTCCCGGAGTGGGCACACCATAGGGTCTAGTCGAACATACCTAGAGTGGGGCACTATAGGGTCCAGTGGAACCTACCCAGAGTGGGGCACGCTATAGTTCCAGTGGAACCTACCCAGAGTGGGGCACGATATGGGTCCAGTTGAACCTACCCAGAGTGTGGCAAGCTATGGTGTCCAGCGGAACCTACCGTGAGTGGGGCACGCTATGGGGTCCACGAACCTACCCAGAGTGGGGTACGCTATGGGTCCAGCGGAACCTACCCAGAGTGGGGCACGTTATGGGGTCCAACGGAACCTACCCAGAGTGGGGCACGCTATGGGGTCCAGTGGAACCTACCCAGAGTGGAGTTTGCTATAGGTCCAGTGGAACCTACCCAGAGCGGGGCACGCTATGGTGTCCATGGGTACCTACCCAGAGTGGGGCACGCCATGGGGTCCAGTGGAACCTACCCAGAGTGGGGAACGCTATGGGGTCCAGCGGAACTTACTTTGAGTGGGGCACGCTATGGGGTCCAGAGGAACCTACCCAGAGACGGGCACGCCATGGAGTCCAGTGGAACCAACTCAGAGAAGGGCATGCAATGCGTTCCAGTGGAACCTACCCAAAGAGGGACAAGCTATGGGTCCAGTGGAACCTACCCAGAGTGGGGCACACCATAGGGTCCAGCGGAACCTACCCAGAGTGGGCACACCATAGGGTCCAGTGGAACCAACCCATCGTGGAGCGCGCTATGGGGTCCAGTGAAACCTACCCAGAGTGGGGGACGCTATGGGGTCCAGTGGAACCTACCCAGAGTGAGGGGCGCTGTGGGGTCCAGTGGAACCTACCCAAAGTTGGGCGCACTATATTGTCCAGTGGACCCTACCCAGACTGGGGCACGCTATGGGGTCCAGTGGAACCTACCCAGAGTGTGGCACGCTATGGGTCCAGCGGAACCTACCCAGAGTGTGGCATGCTATGGGGTCCATCGGAACCTACCCAGAGTGTTGCACGCTATAGGGTCCAGTGGAACCTACCCAAAGAGGGGCACGCTATGGGGTCCAGCGAAACCTACCCAGAGAAGGGCACGCTATGGGGTCCAGTGGAACCTCCCAAGAGAGGGGCACGCTATGGGTCCAGTGGAACCTACCCAGAGTGGGGCACACCATAGGGTCCAGCAGAACATACCCAGAGTGGGGCACACCATAGGGTCCAGTGAAACCTTCCCAGAGTGGGGCACACCATAGGGTCTAGTCGAACCTACCTAGAGTGGGGCACTATAGGGTCCAGTGGAACCTACCCAGAGTGGGGCACGCTATAGGGTCCAGTGGAACCTACCCAGAGTGGGCACGATATGGGGTCCAGTGGAACCTACCCAGAGTGTGGCAAGCTATGGTGTCCAGCGGAACCTACCCTGAGTGGGGCACGCTACGGGGTCCAGCGGAACCTACCCAGAGTGGGGCACGCTATGGTCCAGCGGAACCTACCCAGAGTGGGGCACGATATGGGGTCCAACGGAACCTACCCAAGTGGGGCATACTATGGGGTCCAGTGGAACCTACCCAAGTGGAGTTCGCTATAGGGTCCAGTGGAACCTACCCAGAGCGGGGCACGCTATGGTGTCCAGGGGTACCTACCCAGAGTGGGCCGCCATGGGGTCCAGCGGAACCAACCCAGAGTGGGGAACGCTATGGGGTCCAGCGGCACCTACCCTGAGTGGGGCACGCAATGGGGTCCAGAGGAACCTACCTAGAGAGGGGCACGCTATGGGGTCCAGTGGAACCAACTCAGAGAAGGGCACGCTATGCGTTCCAGTGGAACTTACCCAGAAAGGGACAAGCTATGGGGTCCAGTGGAACCTACCCAGAGTGGGCACACCATAGGGTCTAGTGGAACCTACCCAGAGTGGGGCACACCATAGGGTCCAGCGGAACCTACCCAGAGTGGGCACACCATAGGGTCCAGTGGAACCAACCCATCGTGGAGCGCGCTATGGGTCCAGTGAAACCTAGCCAGAGTGGAGGAAGCTATGGGGTCCAGTGGAACCTACCCAGAGTGAGGGCGCTGTGGGCTCCAGTGGAACCTACCCAAAGTTGGGCACACTATTGTGTCCAGTGGAACCTACCCAGACTGGGGCACGCATGGGGTCCAGTGGAACCTACCCAGTGTGGGGCACGCAATGGGGTCCAGCGGAACCTACCCTGAGTGGGGCACGCTATGGGTCCAGCGGAACCTACCCAGAGTAGGGCATGCTATGGGTCAAGCGGAACCTACCCAGAGCGGGGCAAAGCTATGGGGTCCAGTGGAACCTACCCAGAGTGGGCACGCTATGGGGTCCAGTGGAACCTACCCAGTGGAGCACGCTATGGGGTCCAGCAGAACCTACCCAGAGTGGGGTACGCTATGGGGTCCAGCAGAACCTACTCAGAGTGGGGCACACCATAGGGTCCAGCGGAACCTACCCAGAGTGGGGCACACCATAGGGTCCAGTGGAACCTACCCAGAGTGGGGCACACCATAGGGTCAGTGAACCAACCCAGAGTGGGGCACTATAGGGTCCATGGAACCTACCCAGAGTGGGGCACGCTATGGGGTCCAGTGGAACCTACACAGAGTGGGGCGCGCTATGGGGTCCAGCGGAACCTACCCAGAGTGGGGCACACCATAGGTCCAGTGGAACCAACCCATCGTGGAGCGCGCTATGGGGTCCAGTGAAACCTACCCAGAGTGAGGGACGCAATGGGGTCCAGTGGAACCTGCCCAGAGTGAGGGGCGCTATGGGGTCCATGGAACCTACCCAGAGTGGGCGCACTATGGTGTCCAGTGGAACCTACCCAGAGTGGGGCACGCTATGGGGTCCAGTGGAACCTACCCAGAGTGTGGCACGCTATGGGGTCCAGCGGAACCTACCCTGAGTGGGCACGCTTTAGGGTCCAGTGGAACCTACCCAGAGTGGGGCACGCTATGGGTCCAGCGAAACCTACCCAGAGCGGGGCATGCTATGGGGTCCAGTGGAACCTACCCATAGTGGGGCATGCTATGGGGTCCAGTGGAACCTACCCAGAGTGGAGCACGCTATGGGGTCAAGCAGAACCTACCCAGAGTGGGGCACGCTATGGGGTCCAGCAGAACCTACTCAGAGTTGGGAACACCATAGGGTCCAGCGGAACCTACCCAGAGTGGGGCACACCATAGGGTCCAGTGGAACCTACCCAGAGTGGGGCACACCATAGGGTCCAGTGGAACCTACCCAGAGTGGGGCACTATAAGGTCCAGTGGAACCTACCCAGATGGGGCACGCAATGGGGTCCAGTGGAACTTACCCAGAGTTGGGCACTCTATGGGGTCTAGCGGAACGTACCCAGAGTAGAGCACGCAATGGGGTCTAGCGGAACCTACCCAGAGTGGAGCACGCTATGGGGTCCAGCGGAAGCTACACAGAGTGGGGCGCGCTATGGGGTCCAGCGGAACCTACCCACAGTGGGGCGCGCTATGGGTTCTAGTGGAACCTACCCAGAGTGAAGCATGCACGTTATGGGGTCCAGTGGACCCCATAGCATGCCCCACTCAGGGTAGGTTCCGCTGGACCCTATAGCGTGCCCCACTCTGGGTAGGTTCCGTTGGACCCCATAGCGTCCCCCACTCTAGATAGGTTCCACTGGACCCCATAGCGTACCCCACTCTGGGTAGGTTCTGCAAGACCCCATAGCATGCTCCACTCTGGGTAGGTTCCACTGGACCCCATAGCGTGCCCCACTCTGGGTAGGTTCCACTGGATTCCATAGCATGCCCACGTTCGGTAGGTTCCAGAGAATGTAAATATCTTCGTTCACGACCACCCATGTTATTTTGCCCGAAAACCCCCTTTTCACATACAAATCACGTCCATCACATGTCAGTTTTGGCCAAAATTAACACCTGTTTTTAAACAAAATTAACACTCAAAAAACAGCAAATATTGACGTAATTAGCACATTAAAACGGGGGTTTCCGTGTAGAATAACATGGGTGATCGTGAACAAAGATATTTACATTCTCTCCCATAATATAAAAATTAAGGGTTTACAGCACTTTCCGTCTACTTCCAGCGCTATTAATAAATTAGAATAAACAACTAGTCTTTTATCTTGATTAGTTTTTTTTTTATATTTAATGAGTTTATAAGGAAGGTACAAATCAATACTCTACAACCTGCTGTCGGGAGAGATCGGGAAAGCCCAAACTCGAAATAGGCCTTAGCTGCCAAAACGATCATAGTGGTGTTGTTACCGCGGCGTGTGTATGCTGTGTGCTCACACAATATGCACCTCCTATCACCCGTGGCACATCAAGCAAGCGGCAAACCAGCTTGCATGGCAACTACAGCACCGTTCAGCTATTGATAACGCCATGATCGATTCTGGCAGCAGCAACAGCGGCAACTCTAGCCTATTTATAACCAGTAGATTATTCTAGAACATTCGATATATGACGCATAGCACAATCACCCAAAACAGCTCTAGACATGTCTCCCGCGTGTAAACCCCTTATCAAATCAAGTGCTGGGCTTAAATCACGTGACATTTTTGTTGTTAGCAACCTGTATTAACTGTCTCGCCATTTCACATTGGAGGGTTGTGCTGTGCAGACGTGCGAGAGAGTGATTGTGCTCTGCAGACGTGCGAGAGAAGTGATTTTTATACCAAAAATATTTATGTCTCAAGACAGCATTTCTTCAGAATTAGAGAGAGAACTTCTGGAATCGCAAGTTGCTCATCAAAATTTATTAGATTTCTCAACACAGCCATCAACTTTAATTCTACCTGACATGGATCAAGCTTCTACTTTTCAACAAGCTCAAATCTCCCATTACCTACCCCAACACCAACAGAATTGTGGACTGAAGAAGAAAAGAATACTTTACATGAAAATATAAGATACTTTGAAAAATGATTGAAGTAGCTCGTAAAGCAGAGAGAAGGTCCACAAAAACTGCCGAAACAGCCCAAAAAATCTCTTTTACAATTGTTTAAAGAAAAGGAAGGAAAAAAGTAAAAGCAGGAAAGAGATGACCAATCATGAGCTGCATAACTATCTTGCATCAAATCAAGCAGATATTAACTTAACAATTTCAAGAGAAACGTTTTCTGAACACCTTTTGCAGAACATTTGATGAAAACGAAATTGTGGCAAGGTTGCAAAAGGGAGTTAAAAATGTAAAGAAACAGGATGCCCAAACGATGATGATTTACATCCAGTTTGGGAACTTTTTAAAACCTGTGCAAAAAATGGTTTGATGAGCAAGGAAAGAAGGTAGGATTGCTCAAACTGGGCACAATGGCTTAAAGAGAAATGTGATTATTCTGATGATCATGCACGCAAATTGCGTGCTATTGCAAAGATCCTTTTTGGATATCCACAGTTTTTCACTGTTGGTCTTCCCATGAGGTATATTTCTGGCAAGTTAAAACAGATTACTTCCATGTTGCAAGTCCCTGAATTTAGGGGGTATTGGTCACGCCCTCTCACACTACCAAAAACTGATCAGCTCCAAGCTTCCCAATAAAGTAAAAGGTTAATGCTGACAAGTTTTGTGAACTACTGACGGTTGGAATGACGCGGTTTTAAAACAGAAACAGCTATAAAATAACCACCTGTCTGTCAAGTTTTCTGAACTACTGTGACGTGCTTCTAAAAATAGTAATGGTTACGCGTAACCGCTTGGCAAACATTTCTCCTGAAAACCTGCTTCAACGCCCTGCACACCTTCTTTTAGGCTGCCTTTTCAGGCGGCCGCGAAGAACTTTGAAAAGGTCCTGTGATTTATTCAGGACTTTGATAAGTGCTTTTGGCGGCTGTCTCGAATTTACGTCGTTCAAGTGGTCAAGCACCTCAGAAAGCCCGCCCCAAGAGTCCAGGGGGGGAAACCTACCCCCGGGGGAAATGGGCCGGGAACCCCAATGGGGTTCCCGGGGAAAACCAACCCCAAAGGGGAGAGGGGCCATTTTCCCTAGGGGTTTGGGGTCTAGGGGAAACGTACCCAGAGTAAGAAGCACGCAAGGGTCTAGGGGAACCAACCCAGAGTGGACACGCTAGGGGGTTCCAGGGGAAGCTACACAGAGGGGGGCCGCAATGGGGTCCAGCGGAACCTACCCACAGTGGGGCGCGCTAGGGGTTTTCTGGGAACCAAACCCAGAGTGAAGCATGCACGTTGGGGGGGTCCCGTGGCCCCCATACCCTCCCCCACTCGGGGTGGGTTTTCCCCGGGACCCTATAGCGTCCCCCCCAACTCGGGTAGGTTCCTTGGCCCCCCAAAAGCGTCCCCCACTCTAGATATTTCCCCCGGGACCCCATACCCGTCCCCACTCTGGTGGGTTTTCCCCAAGCCCCCCATAGCATGCTCCCCATTTGGGGTTAGGTTCCACTGGACCCCATACTTTTTCCCCACTCGGGGTGGGTTCCACTGGTTTCCTTTAGCAGGGCCCCACGTTCGGTGGGTTTTCCCAGAGAATGAAAAAATTTTTTCGTTAAACAACCCCCAACCCAGGGTTTTTTTTGGCCCAAAAACCCCCCCTTTCACATACAAATAAACCGTCCATCACAGGGCCCTTTTTGGGCCCAAAAATTTTAAACCCCCTTTTTTAAAAAAAATTTAAACACTAAAAAAAACAGAAAAAATTTTGAACGTAATTACCCTTTAAAAAAGGGGGTTTTTCCGTTAGAAAAACATGGGTAACGGAAAAAAGGGATATTACATTCTCTCCCATAATAAAAAAATTTAAAGGGGTTTACACCCACGCCCCTCAATTTTCCAGCGCTATTAAAAAAATTTAGAAAAAAAAAAAACCCTAGTTTTTTACTTGATTAGTTATTTTTTATATTTAATAAAGTTTATAAGGAAGGTACAAATCAATACCAACAACCTGCTGCCCGGGAGAGATGGGGAAACCCCAAAAAACTCGAAATGGTTTTTAACCCTGCCAAAACATAAATAGGGTGTTTTTTTTACCGCGCTGTGTATGCTGTGTCTCACACAAAAAGCACCTCCTATCACCCCAAAAAACCAACCCCCAACCCGGAAAAAACCAGCTTGAAATGGCAACTAAAAAGCCCCGTTCGCTATTGATAACGCCTTTATCAAATCTGGCAGCAGCAACAGGGGAAACCCTCAAAGCCTAATTTAAAAACCAGAAGTTTAAATTCTAAACATTCGATATATGACCCCCCTAGCACAATCACCCAAAACAACCTAGACATGACCCCCCGTGTAAACCCCTTATCAAATCAAGTGGGGGGTTTAAATCACGTGACATTTTTGTTTTTAGAAACCCCCTGTATTAACTGCCGCCATTTCAAAAGGGAAAGGGTTTGTGCTGGCAGACGTGCGGAGAGTGATTGTCCCTCTGCGGGACGGGGCCCGAGAGAATTTTTTTTAAACCAAAATTTTTAAATGTCTCAAGACAGCATTTCTTCAGAATTAAGAGAAGCCTTCGGGAATCGCAAGTTGCCCCATAAATTTTTTTAATAATTTCCCCAACCCAAAACCCTCAATTTTAATTTCTACCTAAACATGGATCAAGCTTTTTTAACTTTTCAAAACCCCAAAAAATCTCCCATTACCCCACCCCAAAAACCAAAAAAAAGGGGCCTGAAGAAGAAAAGAATACTTTACAGGAAAATATAAGATATTTTAAAAAAAAATTGTTTTAAGTAGCTCGTAAAGCAAGAGGAAGGCCACAAAAACGCCGAAACCCCCAAAAAACCCAAACTTTTAAAATTTGGTTTAAAAAAAAGGAAAGGGAAAAAAAAGAAAAAAGGGGAAAAAGAGATGACCAATCATGGCGCATAACTATCTTTCATAAAAAATCAAGCAAAAAAAAACTTAAAAAATTTCAAGAAAAAAACGTTTTCTGAACACCTTTTTTGAGAAAAAATTTGATAAAACAAAATTGTGGCAAGGTTGCAAAAGGGGATTTTAAAAATGTAAAGAAACAGGATCCCCCAAACGATAAAAGATTACATCCTTTTTTGGGGGAATTTTTTTAAACCTTTGGGGCCAAAAATGGTTTGGATGAGCAAAGGAAAGAAGGTGGGGTTTTTGCTAAAAAACGGGGCAAAAAGGGCTTAAAGGGGAAATGTGAAAAATTCTGAGAACAGCACGAAAAAATTGGGCCCTATTGAAAAGACCCTTTTTTTGGATCCCACAGTTTTTCACTGTTGGTCTTCCCAGAGTAAATTTCGGAAAGGGTTAAAAAACAGTTTTATTCCATGTTCCAAGCCCCTTTAAATTTTTAAGGGGGTTTTGGGTCCCCGGCCCTCTCACACTCCCAAAAAACTGATCAGCCCCCAAGTTTCCCAAAAAAGGGAAAGGGTTAAAATCCCTTGAAAAGTTTTTTGAACTACTCCGGTGGAAAAGACCCCGGTTTTTTAAACAAAAACCCGCTATAAAAACCACCTGTTTTTGTCAAGTTTTCTAAAACTACTGTGACGTGCTTCTAAAAATAGAAAATGGTTACGCGTAACCGCTTGGAAAATTTTTCCCTCCAAAAAACCGCTTAAAAAACCCCCCAAACCCCTTTCCTTTTTGGGGTTCCCTTTTTCCCCGGGCGGCCGCCAAAGGAACTTTGAAAATGGCCCCGGGGATTTATTAAATTTTTGAAAAGTGTTTTTGGGGGGCTGTCTCGAAAAAACGCGTTCAAGTGCGAACCAAAAAAACCCCCTTTTCCCCCAAAAGCCCCTTCCCTGTCTTTTGTTTGAATGATTCCCGTGGGGTGTGTGTTGTTGTGTGTGGTTGGGGGGTGTGTGTGTGTGTGTGGGGTGTGTGGGGTGCCCTACAAGAGAAGTGCTTTGGAATGAAAGAGGGGGAGAGAGGTGGAGAAAAAGACAGCCCGACAAAGAGGGAAAAACAAAAACAGACAACAGACGACAAGACGAAAAGACAGACAAAACAGCCAGAACAGAGAGAAAAGTGGGATAAAGGGGGGGGGAGAAGAAACTTTTTTAATTAATTTTTTTAATTTAAATTTTATTTCGGGTTTAAAAAGGAAGCCCGAAGACTTTAAAAAAAAAGCTTACTAATATACTTTACAATTAAATTTGGGGAAAGGGCCATAGAGAAGAGTTAAGGGGAGAAGGTTTGAAAAAACCCAATTACTGTCTTTTTAATCACATAAATATAAAAACCCAGGGTAAGCGGGCCAAACAGGGAAATCCCAAAGATTCTAGGCCCCAAACCCAAGCAAAAAGTTGGTTGCCATTTTAGTTGATTATATGGCTTCAAAAGTTTTAAAAAACAAAACTTTTCAACCCCCCTTTCCCGGGGGTAATTTTTTTTGCAAAAAATAAAGAAAAGGTTTGGGGATTAAAAAAGGGCTTTTAAAAACCACTAAATTTAACAAAAAAAATTTTAAAATTTATTTTAGTTAAAAAAATGGCTGCCAAACTCATTAATTTGGGATTTAAAAAAATTTTGTAATAAACCAAATTGGGCGAAAAAAAGGAAAGTACTAAACTTTAATTTTGGAAAAAAGGGGTTTAGAAAGGATGAAAAATAAAAAAAGATTGAAAAGGACCTTTTCAAACGAAAAAAAGAAAGGGTTAAAAAATTGTTTTTAAGTGAATTTGGTTTTGAAAAAGGATGTAAAAAATTTTTAAAAAAAAAATAAAGGGGAAACTTTTTAAAACCGAAGCAATCAAAGGGAAAAACAAGACTTTTGGTAGAAAAACCCAAAAAAATTAGAAAGGTAAAAAAGTAAGGAAAACCCGTGCCCTGAAGTTTGAAAACGCTTGGGTTTAAAGAATAAAAGGTTTTTTCCCTTACTTTTTTTTTAAACTTTTTTTTTTTTTTAATTTAAACGAAAAATTTTTGTGGCTTTAAAAATGCCCAACCCAAAAGGGAAAATTTTGGGAGGAGGGAAAACTAATAAAAATGGAAAAAAATTTTAATTTTTGGGAAGGCCCAAACCCAAAAAGGCAATATTTTGGTGAAGTAGACTAAATTTTAAATTAACCCCAAAAAATGTTCTTTAAACTTTGGCAAAAACGCAATCTCTAAAATCCCGGGAAGTCTCTTCAGATGGAGCCCCCAGTAAAATTTCTGTTGACCTTCTGATTGATTTTTAAACGCCTGGAAAGTAAAAAGGAATTTTGGGGTTTAAACAAAACAGAAAGAAGAAAACACAATCCCGACTTTTAACTCTAACTGGGCCAAAATTAAAAGCTTACACATTTTAAACCCAAAGCAAGGAGGGGGAAAATTTAAAGGGGTTTCTGGCTGGCCCTGAAGGGACAGCCCTTTGAAATCAAATTAAAAAAAACCCAAATTTTTTAACCTATGGGTTGGCAATTCTTACCTTCCTCTTCCAAAAATTTAAAAGTTAAAACGAGCATTTTTTAAAAAAACCCAAATTCGCCCAGCATGTTTTTTTTATGGGTGGGGTTTTAGCAAAATTTAAAACCTTTTAAAAAACATGCAAACAGATTTTTCAAAAATATAAAACAATTTTAAGCAAGAGCCTAAACCTTTGATAACAAAACCCTTTCCCAGTGAGAATGAAAGTATATCTCATTTTTGAAGAGCCAAACAAACCAATCACCGAAAACGTTACACAGGGTCGTAGTAGAAAATCAAGGGGCCCAAAGGGATTTTTTCCCAACCCCCCTTTTTTTAGGAACCGCTTAAACAAAAAAGTAAAATTTTATACTGTTTGCAGTTTGGGAAAAAGAGCCATTATGTAATAACCCGGAAAAATAAGCAGACTTATGGTTTTTCCCTCAAAGGAAAAAAGCTAAAAAAGGGTTTTGGGGTAAAGGTGTCTGGTTAGTCCCCCAACTATAGAACGGGCACCCCGGGTAAAAAGGGAACCCAAATTTGAAAAATTTTTTGAAAGCGGGTAAAACCAAACGCCTCAAACCAAAAACCCAGGGTCTAAAGTTATTTTTAAAAAATTAAACACAAAATAAAAATGACCCCAAAAAATACGGGGTTTTAAATCTGACTTTGAAACGCTTTTTTCCCGCAGTACTACGGTCCACAACACCCAAGAAAAAAAAAACAACCTTAAAACCCCCATCAGACGCTTATGCGTTTATTTTTTGTTGGGGTCAAAAAGGGCCCCAAAAAACACAAAACCCCGGGAGTTTAAAAAGGGGCCCCCCCAACGCACTAGTAGATTTTTAGGGGCAGTTTGAAACAATTTTCGAAATTTAACTACTCCAACAAAATAAATTTTTCAGACATTGTTATGCCCTCCTGAAGACCAAAAAACGTTATGACTCATCTACACACTGCTGGATTTGTGGCTTAGAGCTAACACCTAACAGAAAAGACGTGACAGAAAGAACCACGATCACTTTACGGAAATTTCAAAAGGGGCGCCCCACAAAAAATTTGTAATCTTCAATTTAAAGGGTTAAACCCAAAGACAGGGAAAATGCCTACCCTTCTTTCATAATTTAACGAGGTTTAACGTTTCCCTCTTTTCCCTCATGAAAAGCAGTAAATTTTCCTAAATTTAAAGGGGGGGTTCCCTGCTTTGCACAATCTTCGAAAAGAAAATGACTTTTTAACCATTGACTTTTTAAACCTTTTATGACTCACCCAACATCTGAGGGGGAGTTTAAAAAGTTAGGGGGGATCTAAAAACAAGATTTTCCCAAATTTTCACTAAAAAATACTTTGCCCCAACTTTAGGCAAAAAGGGGAGTTTCCCCTTTTTAAAATCCATAAACCTCGGGGGATAGGTTTGAACGAAGCCCTTACTTCCCCCTAAAGGCGCTTTCTTTTCTAGCCCTTTAGGGGCAAAGATATAACTAAAGCCGACAAAGAATACCACAGAAAGCCGGACGAAATACACTGGGGGAAACGAGGGTGATTATAAAGACGTATTTTTTGGGGCGGGACAGTGTTTTTTAAAGCAGCTTTTTTCAAAATTTAACAGATCTACAAAAGAAAAAATTACGTCTAGACTAAATCACATTACATTTTGCCCCGGGTTTTAATTTTGGGATGCTTTCTTAAAGCCCCTACAAACATCCAGTTTTGACTTAATTTTCTGACCCAACCCAAAACCCCAGATGAGGAAGACGGGCTGAGGGGAGGAAATGGGAAAGGGCCTCACACCCTTACTGTAAACCCAAATAACAATTATTTAGCCAAATTAAAAACCCCACAAAAACCAAACCAACAATCTAATGTCTTAGACCCTAAAAAACTGAAAGGAAAGGGCAAAGAGTAAACCGCTTCCACTGAGAAACTTTAAAATTTTAAAAAGGGGCCCTCATAAATGTCAATACTGGGGTTAATAGGGTTGTCACAGCTTCCGCCTTTAATAATCCAAGGGGGACAAAACTTGGAATTAGCCCTTAAAATACCCCTAAAGAACTAAAACGATGTCCATAACGTTTTACCCACTACCCCCGGGGAAAGATTAAAGATGGGGGCCCCATTAAAACCTCCTAAACTTGTGCCTAATCCTTAGGAAAAAAAACTAAATATGTGTGCCATTAAAGACTCCAATTTTTTTAAAACCTAAGAAAACACAAAGTTTGACGGGCCTTTCACAGAAAAATTTTATCTTTGTCAAGACCCCTTTATGGGGCCCAATACATCAAGAAGAATACGGGATCTTGGGAACTAAAGCCACTGAGCTTCAGAAAAAGATTTCCCTTTAAACTAAATAAAACAACAGCGTTTTGGCAAAACTAGGGAAAATCCCCACAAACAAAAGTGTTAAATTTTTAAGTTACAAAAAAAAAACCAAAGAAAATTTTAATTTTTGCCCAAAAAACCCTAACTATCAAGACTTTAGAAGATTTAACGACAGCCGGGTTTGGGAAATTGGGGATGAAAAAAAAGGGAAAGTTAATTTGGGCCCAACCGGGTTTTTATGGGGTTTTTAAACCCAATTAGATTTTGCCCAAAGTTATTGAGGGTTAAAATTTTTCAGTACCCCCCTTTAAACCGCGAAAAAGCCCTTTTAAACACAGCCCAACTGAATTTTTTTTTTTGGATGTTCCAACGAAGATTTTTATAAGACTTAGAAACAGAATTAGCAAAAAGGAACTAAAGGGGAGGGAAACGACACATGCGACTTTTTCCAAAAGACTTTGTTTTAACTTTCAACTGTAAACAAGAAAGAAATTGGGAAAAAATGAAGGTGAACACAAGGGGACAGTTATAAAAAAGAAATGTTGGGTTTTGGGGCAAAGATGTACAGCTTTTGCCAGCCAGATTTTTGGTAATAAGAAGGCAAAAGGGAAAAATAAAAAATTTTTGCCCAAAAAAAAATTTTAAAATTTTTCCCACACAACAACAAGAAAAGCTCTCTTTAAAAACAAATTTTTTTAAAACACAAAAAAATTAAAAAAAAATCTTCGCTCTACTCTTCTCAAGTAAACAAAACCCTGCGTTAACAAAAAACCAAAATTCTCAAACCCAATAAAAAGGGGAATTTTAAACGTCAGTTCTGACTTTCATATCTGTGGGGCATGGAGAATTTTTAAAAGAATAACTTGACAAAACTTGGCTTGTATTTTCTTAAAAAAACCAAACTAAACTTATTTAAAAAACCCTTTAAACAAAACAAAAATTTAAAACCAAACCAAGAATTAAAATTTTGGGAACCCAAAACTAGAAATTTAAAACCCAAGAATTTTTTTTTTTTTTGCACTTAACTTGAAAATTTATTTCCAAAAAACCAAAAAAGTACTTTCTAAACTAATTTTAACTTGTACTTTTCTAGTTTTTAATTTTGCCCTTTATTTATTTCTTAAAAACTATTCCATAGAAAATGGATCTCCTGCGGGAGGTTTGCTCTTTTTTTTTGGGCAGAATTTGGGTTCTTTTTCTTTTACTGGGGGGCCTTTGCATTTTGGTTGTTGGGTTTTGGTTTTTTTAAAGGTTTTTTGTATTTTCCCCAAAACCACCCCCAGCAAAAACCAGCAGCCCCCAAATACATAATGAAACATCTTACGTTTGATTGTGATGTTTTTAAATTTTGTGTTTGTTGTTGTTTTTTGTTTTTTGGTGGCGGCGGTTTTGTATTACTACCCAAAAAATTTTTTTTTTTCCCTGTTTGGGTTTTTGCTTTTTGCAGTCGTTCCTTTCAGCTATTTTACGCCCACCCTCAACACTCCGGGGACTTTTAATTTAAGTAACAATACCACTTGGGGTCCATTTCACTTTGTGGTACATTCTGCCCTGCGGGGGGCCTGGGGCCTGCCTGTGGCGTCTTCTCGCCACTTTTTTTATTGCGTTTAAATTTAATATGATAAAAAATTAAAATGAAAAAAAGTAATTAACCCCATGATGAAGGGGCCCATAAAAATGCCCAAATCGGGAAATACATTCAAAAATGCAAGTTTTCTAGCGACTTTTTTAAAAACCCGGGATCTTTGAAAGTCTTTTTAAATCTTCTTCTGAATAAACCCGGGCGCCATTTACAAAACAACTTGGGCTATGACAAATTTCATTGTCTCCCAAAAACCGATCAAAACCTTTTTTTGATCCTAGCGGGTGCTTCTACCTAGCGATACTTTCTCAACGCCCGATGTAAAACAGTTTTTGGATCTGTTTCAATACTTAGTTCAGTGCCAAAAATACTGTCTATTTTTTCCACAAAAACCAAAATTTATAAACTTTCTTTATGGGCAGGGGGCTGTTTTGAGAAAGTCCTGCTTGCTCCTCCCATTTTAAATTATTTTCGTCCAATCCTTTTAAAAAGCAATAAAAAATAATATAATATTTTTTAAAACCCAATGATTTTAAAAAACGCGGGTTTAAATTTAAAGTATTTGGCCCCTATCTTGGTGTTAAAAGTTTTTTTAAAAACCCTTTGAAAAAATCTTTTAAAAGGGAAAAACCACCCAACAGGGGGAAGAAGAAGATTCCCCAAAAAATTTGTTGCAACTTTACTTTTACTTTAACAAAAAAAGTTTTATATGAAAAAAAGCCATAGACAGCCTTTCGAAATTTTAAATTTTTTTAAAATTTTTTTTTTGGGTTAAAAAAAGATGGTAAAAAAAGTTTATCAATAAAAATTTACCACTCTGCTGAATTAGCGGCCTTAGAAAAAGGCTATAGCTTGTTAGCAAAAAACATTTTTAAAAAATGAAGGGCTGACCTGGGAAATTTAGAAAATTGAATTTTTGTTAAGGTTAATTTTTAATTACTCAGGGTTTGCCTCAAAAGACTTTTTTTTTGTTACCGGGGGGTTTAATTCCCAGAAAATTTTAGTTCATAGAAAGTTTAAATTTTCATAAAAAAATTTAATTTAAAAAAAGATGGCAGGAGTGGGTTAGAGGGTAGGAAAAAAGCTATTGTTTAATGCTTTAGCCTTCTCGGAAAAAATTACATGTTTAGTAAATTGGGTCCAAAAAAGAGAGAGAACGCCATCCCCCGGAAATAAAAATTTTTTAGCCAAGGCAAGAAAACGTTTAAAAACGAGAAAAGACGATTTTTTTGCCACTTAGATTTTTAATAAAAATAATTAAAAAAAGGAACTTTTTAGTGCGAAATCAAAAACCCAAAAGCCTAAGCGTTTTACAGCAATAAGTCCTAACAACACACACACACCCCCACACACACACCACACCCCCCCACACACACACACCACACAAACACACACAAAAACCCCCACACCCCACCACCCCAGCAAGGGGGCTAAAAATTTTGTTTTGAAGAGAAGGTTGTTTTAGAGGGGGGGACTGAAAGGGAAAAAAGACTGTTTGGTTTCGGAGTACCGGGAAAGGGGGATTGTTCCAGCAGGAAGGAAACCTGAAAAAAAAAAGAACTTCACCCCAAATGTTTTGGCCCGAAAACGAGGGAAACGCAGAATTTCGAGGTCAGAAGAAGAAACGAAGCTGTCGGAAGGGAAAAAATCGACAGGAAAATTTAGAGAGGTAAAAAAGGAGCAGGCCCTCCAATGCCTTTTAACAGAGCAAAAAAGTTTTTTTACTTGATGCGTTTTTTAACCCGGAAGCCATGCAAAGATTTTTTAAACAAGGGAAAACATGAGAGGTTTTTCGGAGATTTTTTGAAAACAAAAGGGGAGCAGCATTATTTTGGACTTTCTGCAATTTTGCAAGAAAAATTTTGTGGACAGCCAGGGAAAAAAAGAATTACAGTAACCCCCTCTTGAAAGGGGTTTTAAAGCAGAAACCAAGTCTTGGTGGGTTCTTCAGACAGAAGGGGCGCACAGAACTGATTCGCCGAAACTCCAAGTACAAACACGGGGTAGAAGAAATCGGGTTTTTAAAAAGAGAGTGCTGATCAAATACAACGCCCCAAAATTTCGCACAGGGTAGAGGTTGAAAAAGAAGGGTACCAAGTTGGAAGAAAAAAGGAACAAAAAAGGGAACATGGGGCGTTTTGGGAGAATGAAGATCAGTTTAGTTTGTCCCTTGTTTTTTAAATGAAGTTTGTTGCAAGTCAACCATGCCTTTTTTGTCAAGAAGCAGAATGTGAGCGATCAATGATGGAGGAGAGGGGAGAGGGTTTTCACCAGAAAAAGTAGATTTGATTTTCATCGGAGAAACAGGGTGGAAATTCATGATTTGGGGTACAATTCAAGATGGGGTTTGGGGAAATAGAACCCAACAGAATGGGACCAAGGAACCCGAGCCTTGGGGGAAAACCATAATTCCAAATCCCGGGAAGCTGAAGAAAAACCATTGACAAGACAAATTTTGGGGGTTCAAACCCGAAATTTAAAAAAAAACCATGGGCCAAAGGGGTGAGAAAAGATGCCAAAATAAATTTTAAATCTAGTGAGGAGGGGGGAGTGATCAATGGTAACAAAGGCAGCGGACAAGTCAAGAAGGAAAACATGAAACCTGACCAAAAACCCGACCGAGAGAAGATCTATTTTTATTTTTTTAGCAGAGGGAGTTTTCCCGTACTGTGTCCCTTTCGATAAGCGGACTGCAAAAGAAAGAGCAAAGTTTTGGGGGGCAAGGTTTATTTGGGTTGGGAATTTCTATCTTTTTAATTTTCTTTTGGGAAAAAAAAAGACAAGTTGGAACAGATCGGGTAATTTTTTAGGTTTTCAAAGGGGCAAGAGGGGTTTCTTCAAAAGAGGTTTGGACAACAGCAGCTTTCCCGTGAGGAGGTGGGAAAAAAAACCCGAATAGAGATTCATTTACCACACAAAGATATATGGGAACCCAAAAAATCCCCCCCATTTCCAAAATAAAGTAGATGAAAAAGGGTCCAGTAAAACATGTTTTGATAACAGTCTTGTCGAAGACTTCTTTTACAAAAAGCAAAAGTCAAACCCTTCAAAGTCAAATCAATGAATGCCCCAAAAAAGAGTTGTAGGAATATCAGGGTTTGAAACGACTGGGGGCATCCAACTTTTTAAAAACCCCCATAAATCTAATTTTTTTCTAGTGGGAAAAAATCACAAAATTTCTGGGAATGTCAGAGGGACAGACCGAAAAAGGAAGGGGAGAAGAAAATTTTTCTCCCCAAAGAGTGAACAGGGCCTTAAACAAATTTCTTGGGTTTTTGGCAAGCTAAAATTTTTTGCTTTTTAGAAAGGGGATTTTTTCTTTTTGGGGAAAAAATTTTATTCAAAAGCATTTCAAAACAAAATTTGCAAAAATTTTTTTGTGAATCCGAGGTTTGTCCCAAAACCACTGGGGCCCTTTTTGGGGCCCCACGCTAAACGTTTAGCATCAAGAAATTCAGGCCCAAATGCTGGGGAAAAAAGGGGAGGGTGGGCGGGGGAAATCTTGCGCTTTAAAAACTGGGGCAAAGGTGAACAAGGACATCTTTAAGTAGGCCATTGGGAAATTTCCCGCAGGGCAGTGAAGGTACAGTTGAAGGGGGGACAGGGGGTCACTCGGAAGTTCCCCAAAGGGCGATGGGAAGGGAAGGTCCGGACTCGACCGGACCGGGAGGCTTAATAGGAGCAGATTTTGTTTTATTTAGCCAGACCCCCAAAGGTGGGCAGAAGTCAGGTCAGACTTTGGGGGGTGGGGGCTCGACCAGGGCACATCCCGAATGGACAACCCAAATCAAGGATGTGACCTGAAAAAAGGGGAGTTGGGGAGGTGACGGACTGGTTAACCCCAAAAGGGCTGAAACGATCCAACATTTTTTCGTATTGAAATTAGTTTGGGTTTTCCCCTGGAAGTTTGGGAAAACGCCGACCATACAAACCCTTTTAGACAGTTCTGTACTCCAGCAGATCGGGGAAAAACCTTTCCCGAAAAAAAGGGGGTCTTTTAGTTTTCCCTTTTTATTCTGTAAACCCCCCCTGTGTTTTTAAAAAACCATGTTAAAAGTTTAAAGAGGGATCCCCCAAAAACCAATCGATCACAAGCCTTTTTGAAAACTTTTAAAAAAAAATCTAGGGAAGAAACGGCTGTTTACCCAACAAAAAAACACAGGAAATTAAGGAAAACTACGAAGTAAAAGAGAACGCAAAAACAGAATGGGTTTGGAAATTTCCAGCAAACTTACGTCCATGAAAAAATGCGAATTTAAAGCAACAGGCCCCAAAAAAAGTAAAAAGCAATCAAAAAAAAAAAAATTTGCACACGAAGACGTGCAGGGGACTCAAAAAAAACCCTTTCCCCTTTTGGGCAAAAAATAAGGTACTTGTAACTCCTGGGGAGGCAGAGGGCGATGTTTGAATAAGGCAAAAGATCCTATTGGAGTGGGAGATGTTTTAAAAAAAGTTGAGCCCCAAATTTTAAAAAACCCCTCCCCCGTGTATTATTTAAGAGAAACTCTCTCTTCAAGCGGGGCTACAACGTCTTAAAAAAACCGGGCCCCCAAAAACCCCTTTGGGTTTGTGAAGAGCTGCAAGGTTAAAAAAAAAAAAAAAAAGTATTTATTTTTTTGTTAAAATTTTTTTTTGCCTTTTTTGGGGTTTTTCCGATCATGTTTTTTGGTTTTTTATGTTTTGTTTAATTACATCAGTGTCTCCTGTCGTGAAGAAAAAATCTTTTTCCCTCCTTTTTTTACAATTTTTTTTCGTCTTAATCCTCACCAACAGCCATAAGCTTCTGAAATTTTTCGTCCGTAATGTTTTTATCCTGTAATGATTGCTTATTCCAAACCCCAAGAGGGAAAGTTTTGCTGATGCTAGGGGTAAAAATGGGAGTGGCTTTGTAATTTTAGGAGTTTTTAAATTTTTTTAAAAAAAGCACTTTCAATCATAGGGCATGGGGGGCCTAACCCAAACCCCAAAACCCCCTAATGCTAAAAAGGGTGGCGCCCAGCAAACCCTACTAAAACGGCAACACAAAACCCCCACTTTTCCCCTAGCTACAGCTGAAGCCAGAAAAATTAAAATAAGAAAAAGTATTTTAAAAACTTTAAACATATTTTTTTTCCCCGTAACCCTAAAAAGTATCCAAGTCGCTTTCTATTTCCCTTTTTAAGTTCAGTTTTTTTTGCTTTAAAACCCAAACGTTTAAAAACCCCCAATTTTTTAAAAAAGATTATTTTAAAAATTAATCTTGTACAAAATCTTCTTATTAAATTTCCCTTTCCCCCAACACTTCAATTTAAAAGGTAAAAAACCCCAATAAAAAACAAAAATATTAAAAAAAAAAAAAAGTCGAGAAATTTATTTGGGCCCTTTTTCAAACCCCAAAAATCACCCCCTTAACCTTTTCAATGAAACATGGGGGTTTATTTTTTCTCCCGTTTTAAGTAATTTTCAAAAACCAAGCTTAAGGGAAACAACCCCAAGTTTTTTAGCCTTTTTTGTATGCCCCAAAAAAACGTAAAAGTTCGGGAAACTAAGGGATCCCCCCCTCCCCTCGGAAATAAAAAAGCGAAAAACAACGTCATTTTTCCTAGGTAGTGACGGTTTTCGTTGGGGTTTAAAATTTAAGCCGACGGTGGGCACCCCCCCCTCCGCAAGGGCCCTTTTTTTCCGTAGCATATATTCAGAAACCCCGCCAATTTTTTTAATCTGTTTTTTCGTTGTTTCCTTGGGAAACCCGGCTAACAAAAAGGGGCCGCCCTTTAAAGGCTTTTCTAAAATTGTTTTTCCTTTAACCAAAATTTTACATTAGGGGTTCGTAGTTCAAAAATTTAAATTCCCAAACAATTTTTAGGGAAACAACGCCCCAAAACAATTTTCTCTTTTAAGAAGTTTGTATTTTGTGTTTGCCAAAAACGTTTTCCCTTTAAAAATTCCCTTTTCTCTTCTAGGGGAGGATTATTTCTGGGCGTTTTTTGTCCCTTTAAAAGGGGTTCGTTTTTTAAACCCCATCATCCGTGTAATTTAAATCCATAAACATTTCCTGGCACCCCTATTTAAAACAAACTTTGTTTTTTTGTCGCTGGGTCCCCCTTTTAAATCTACTGAAAAGCATTTAGGAGCTTTGCCCGCTTTTTATTCTGGCCCCCCAGATATTCTTTTTTAAAATTAAAAATTTAAAAAAAACCCAAAAGATTTTAAACTGGGGGGGCAGTCTGTAACATAGCTTAGCTGCTTAGATCTTTCTAAAATGCTCCTTTAAAATTTTTTTTTGCTCATCTTTGTCCCCTTTTTATATAATTTCACTTAAAAATTCTTCAAAAAATTTTGGTTTCCCTTTGGTAAAAAAAATACAACCGTTTTAAAAATGCGATCTAAAGTCTTTTAAAAACTGCAATTTTATTTTTGAGTTAAGAGCCACACAGAAACTACGGCGGGCAAACCCCTAAAACTACTTTGACAGAGCTTTTCTTTTTTTAACAATGTCCTTTCAGCTGAACAGTCCACAATAAAAAACAGTGTTACAGTTTCCCCCAAAAAATCTTTTAGTAAAGTTTTAAACAGCGCTCAGTTGTCGGGTAAAGGAAAAACAAAATTAATTCTCGTCTGGCCAAATAAACTTTCCTTTTCTTTGTAAGACTTTTTGTGCTTTAAAGGTTTTGTGCAGAATAAACAATTTTTTTTCGAATGAAACCTGTATATTGTTTTTTAAAAAATCAAATTTCAAAGACAGTTTTTCCCCCACCCATTTAAACCCGCAGATAAAGAACCCGTGCGGAAAACTTTTGGCAGAAACTTTAAAACAAACCCTCTGTTTTTATTTTGAAAAATTTCCCTTTTGCATTTTAATAAGCCACATCTTTTTGCCTGTTTTTTTCAATGTTTAACTGAGGGATCACAAAACCCTAAAAACATGTATTTTTTAAAAAGGACCGTTTTCCCCCTCGCCTTTTCTTGTGAATATTTTTTTTTAACCCTCTTGCCCCCAAACCCTTTTCTCCCCCCTTTCCCAAAAAATCTGTTTCAAATGTAAAAATCTAAAATCCAAAACCCCAAACCCATAATTTTGTTTTTTAAAAAAGTCCCGAGCTTTTCTCAAAAGGCGAAGTTTTTTACATACTCGATCAAAAATTTTGGATATCTTTGCCTACCTCCACGAACAACTTTCTTTTTTCAACGAAGTGTTTTGGGGAGGGAAAAAATCCACTACCAGAATACAACTGTTTAGACCCTTTCCATTTATTGCACAGTCAACCTTCCAATATTTGGGTTTTAAAACGCTTCTATTCCTCTGAAAAGGAGTTTTTTTCCCTTCCCGTAAAAAAAGAACAAAATTCCCTTTTAAAAAAACTTTTAGAGACTGATTTAGATGTATGTTCCAGAGATTTTCTCGCTTGGGTTTTTATTTTTTGAGTGGAGTGGTAAAAACTTTTTATAAAAATAAAATGTTTCATTTTTATACTGGGTTTTGATTGTTCTGGCCGGTTCGGGGTTTTTAAAAAACATCAAAATCCCGAGAAAAGTCCCCTGACTGTGTTTTAAACTTCAGGGTTTTTCAGACAGAACGACAGAAACGCTAGGGTTAAATGTCATTTATAAGAAAGTTTTTTTTTTAGTTCACCTTGGGAAATGGCAAAAAATGCTCTTTAAAAAGTTTCAAAATTAGAGGGATGCAAATCTGTTTCCAAATGCCCTTTTTCTACCCGCCTTCCCCTCTTTAAAAATCATCCTTTGCAAACCCCCCCCTTTTAAAAAACCCTTTCTTGAGACCGTTTTGGGCTTTTTTAATCCCCATAAACTTTTTTCTTTTTCCCTTTTTTTTTTAGGTAAACCATAGAACAGAATAGAGGGGAAAAATGGCTTCCTTTGCTTTGTTTCAAAAAACTACCTGGGCCCCCCAGTTTTTAAATTTCCAATGTTTAACGATAGCCCTGCCTAAATTAGCAACAACTTTGCATTAGGAACTTCGATTTTAAAAATCTATATTGAATGCTAGTTTTTCAGTGCCTGGGATTATAACATCGTCAGCGCCAAGAAACAGGGAAAAATTTCCCATTAAAGTTTGTCCCCGGCTCCCAAATGTTTATGGGGTATTTTCACTATAACGGTTCCCGCCCCCATACCTCTTTCGCCAAAGGGGTATCCTTCCCCCTTTTCCCGTATGGATTTGAGGTCCCCAACCGTAAAGAGTTTTTATTTTTATAAAAAAAAAAGAATTAAATAAAAAATAAGGTGAAGGGTTTTTTAAAGGATTAAAACCAAATTTAAGAAAAAAGAAAACTGTCAGGCCCCTTTATTTAACGAAGAAAAACAGAATTAAATTTCCCTTTATGCCCCGAAGAACTGGAAAAAGCACAGAAGGTTCTTCAAAAAACCCTCAAATTTAAAAAATCCAAAAAACCCCCCCCAGTTAGCGCAAACTCGTGCAGAACTATTTAAAAAATAGAATTTCCCCAAAAATTTTTCATAAACTTAGGACTAAAGCCCGAACAAGGGATAATCCTTTTGAATTTTTTGATTGATAAAAGCAACAAACTGAAAATAAAAAAATAGCAGGGGGAAATTTTGTAAGAGAAAAACCCCAAAACCGGGCCCCCCTAAGTTTTTAAAAATAAAAACAATTAGACAGAGGATTCCGTTTTCCGACCAAAGGGGATTAAACCCAATTTTAAAATTTTAAAAGGGGGGAAGGGTGGGTTTGTCCCTTTTACCCAAAATTTGGGGGGGAGGTTGCCAACACGAACTGAAAAAAGAAAAGACCCTTTTTCGAGAGTTTTAAATCCAAGAACAGATGAACCCAAAAGCGAAATTGAAACGAGTTTTTTATGAGGGGGAAAATTAAAACCAATTTTACGAAAAAATCCCTTGCCTATGCGTGAAAAACCGGGGCCCTTAAAGCGCTCGCGAACAATAAGGGGTGAACTAACAAACAATTTAAAAAACTTTTGGGGAGCTGATAGAGAGATGAAGAAGAAAAAAATAAGCGGCTGAAAGCAGATGATAACAATTTTTGGGCAAGAAGAAAAGGGTAGAAAACAGCAGAAAAAACAGGGTTTAAAAAAAAGAAAGGGGGGGCTAGGGTTAGGGAAAAGCGTCAAATAACAAGCGCAGCTAGCAACACAAAAAAAACCCGGGAATCAAGGAAAAATAAAAACAGAACCCCTTTTTTGAAAACACTTAAAGCTAGCGAAAGAATAAAGGGAAACTATTCCCGGGAAAAGGGGATTACAATAGTTGCAAAATTAAAAAGCTGTTTGGGGTTTTTTATCTCACACCGTTTAATGGGTTTAAAAAAGGTGGTGCACCAACAGGGTCATTTGCTCCCCCCAACACCCCCAGCCGGAAAAGTTGGATTAAAAAAACAATACAAACCCTCAACAAACTTTTTAAAGAAGTTTTGCTGCCAAAACGCTTTATGCCGCCTGGCATAATTGGGGAGGTTTTTTTATTGGGTTTTGTCTAAATATAGGGAAAGTTGCCGGATATATGGCTGACCATCTGTGGACCTTAGGAGTGCTAGCTGCTGGATTAATTTTTAGTGAAATAAAGTATGGCTAATCCAGTAAAAGTTAAAAATACAACAAGGGCTGTCTTTTCGCTTGTGTGACTGTCAGTGTAAGGTACATTAACAGGTGGAGTGCTTTCTGAGCTGCTTTCTGGCTGTGGGGTGTTTATAACTGGATCGCCTTCTTCAGGGTTTAGGTACTTTCTTTAAAATGGATGGAGCGGGCCTTGTGTTTAAGCATTTATTGTGCCCTAAGTTTTGGTCGTCTCCAGCTATGAGGATTTCGTTATTATAATTCTGTATCATACCAATCTGTAGTCTAAGGTCAGAGGGTAGCATGTATAATCCATGGCCTACAACAAAGTCAACCTTTGACCTAGCATGTGCAAGAACATCTTGATACCTTTGTATGCTGGAAGGCAAATCAACAGCAGAGTTAATAGCATCTTCTAAATTGGCTAAAAATTGTTTTCTGGCATCAAAGCCTGTAGATTGATCCACTATGCTAGACTTGGTCTGTGCTTGCGCTCCTAATACACACCAAACGTATGTCCTTATGGAGTCATTAAGTCTTTGCACGCCTGGCATTGTTAGACCTTTACTTTTATCTAAGATAAATGTTGTCCAGGCATTAGGATGTGTTTTGTTCTATGGATCCCAATCGAACTTGTTGTCTGGTTGAAAAGAGGTGTGGCCAGGCCAGTAGTCATAATTATATTCTCTACGTTCGCCCCACAAATACAATGTGCCTAACCCATGATTGCGGTCTAACTTTTGTTTAAAATCAGTTGAAGGATCAATGTTAAATTCGTTGCAGATTCTTTCATATGCATTATTGTCCATTGGGCTTTTAAATGGATTTAAACGCGTTGTCGTTAGGGAGTGGCACTTGTAGTTCAGTTAGTATTCGCCTGTACTGGTAATAAACATGAAAGTTATATACTGACCTTACTAAAAGATTGGGATGGTTTGCATATGAAACACCACAGCCAGTAGTTGCGCAGTAAATGGCAAAATGTAACTGATTCTGGAAAAAAGCCATTAGGGTGGGATGACCATGCTGATGGCACTCTGTCGCTCTTTATTGCTGGTTTAAATATTTAGTTAGTGGGTTTACAAGTCTAACCCGGAAGCCGTATGATCCATCTACTGCAATGGTTAAATTGCTGAAGTCCAAAGATTTGGGGTTATAAAACGCTCCTACATTGTAAGCAGCATGTTCAATATAATTTAAAAGCTACCATTTTTTTAAATAGTTTTTAAAATAGTTATAAAAAAAAGATGCGCATCTATATAAACCAACAAAACAAACGTGTGTTCTTAACGTACCCAATTGACAATAGGCGCGGTAATTATAGGGTTGCCCTTAGAGAAATTGGGTTTAAAGTTATGTGGGCTAACATATCTGAAAAGGCTCAAAATAACTGGATTAATGTTAATGACGAACAAGGCAATCAAATAACTCATGTGCAAATACCTGATGGCTACTACCAACTTTTGTTCTTTAAAAGAAGTACTTAGCGAATATGGTATATTGTTAACAATTAACGAGGCAAACCTCAGAATTACTATGAATTTTCCACTAGAAGAAAAAAGAGAGTACACTTTCCTAAAGGGCTAGCTCAAATTTTAGGCTTTCACAGTAGTGGCAGAGATTATAGATTTAGTACAAGAGAAGATGTTTATCAATTTAAAGGCAATAAACCTGATTTTCTCGTAAACCCCCATTTTGTATGTCCTTACAACTTAAGAACATGTGCAATTTGTTTGCTGGCTATCCATCTACAGTTCTAAAGGTTTTGCT